>CM060940.1:475382914-476632914 GCA_030765085.1 Allium cepa | reverse complement strand
TAAGTCAGAGGCATATGGTAGCTGATGACGACTGAATCATGATCATCATGATGATACTCCAAAGGTCTGATCATGGTCTATGGAGGTTGCTTGATGCCTAAATCTAGGTACTTAGTCACCTACATCATTTGCAAGCAGTTCTATTCAAGGTGGTCATAGTTGAAAACATAATTGACATTGAAATAAATTTTACAGATAGGAAAAACAAAATCGTGTGCTTGCTACTCCACTTTGCCTCAGCCCTTCTCAACTAAAAGTCGACCGTAGGTGGTCCAGTTGACAATTAAAGGTCTTTATTGGTAAGGGTCAGATGTCTCCTGCCCACCATTATCCAAAGCATTGCACATATTGTTGAAACATTCTTTTCTGAGTAAGCTTTCTAATCACATCTTGGAGGTGTCTGCAATCATCAGTGTTATGATCATATGCCTCTTGAAATATGCAATACTTCCTAGACTTCCTTTAGGTTTCGATGGACTCTCTAGGGCTGGTTTGTTGTACTTCTTTGAGTCATAAGCCGCCATGTCTATGCTTTTAGTTGAATTATTCAAAGGAGTATATGAGTTGAATTTTATGATTTTGGGTCGTCTAGTCGAATCTGAGTCCTTGTCTAGGGCATCGTCATTGCTGCTCTCACTTTGAATCGCATTAGCCAATAGGCCTGCATTGTTCTTTTCCCTAATCTACTTCGCCTCCTCTTTGCTAAGGGTCTGGTTCGCTTTGTAATAAAAACAACTAAAGGTCATAGGAGGCTCTCCAACTAACCAGTCGCCAAGTGTATCTTGAGGTAGATTCCCTTTATTAGTGCCATCAGTATGATATTCTCATTCGGATTGCTTACTTCAGCGACAATGGTGTTAAATATTTACCAGATGCCTTTGAGCGGCTCGCCTAATGCTTTGGATAAGTTGGATAGTGACGTTTCATCCTTGGGGCGAGTGGCATATATTTTTAATTTCTCGATGAACTTCTTAGCCAATTGATTAAACGAGGAGATGGACCTAGGCATAATGGCGTAAATCGCATGATCGCTACTCCCTTGAGGAATATGGGAAAACATTAGCATTTGATTACGTCCGTCGCTCTAATGAAATCTATGTGCCCTTCATATTTCGTGAGATGCTCCCGGAGGTTTGTATTTCTAGAATACGCTAGCATGGTTGGCATAGTGAATCTCCTTAGATATTATGCATGCTGAACGGCTTTAGTGAATAAGCTTCGATTGGGGAAAATGGTCCAATCGTCATTATTTCAGTCCATTTTGAAGTTATGGCTGCTTGTAATGCTTGTGAATGATACATGAATGATTGTCCAATGTTTAGATGATTGAAAATGACGTCGAAAGGCGAATCAGTTAGGATGGGGTCACAGATCGATGATGATCCCTAAATTTCCCCAAATTTGGTGAGATCCATATGGGATGACAAGTAATAACTTATAATGTTGGGGTTTGTAACACCCCTAATTTTGAATAACATTATTTAAGAGATTTAAATAGATAAATTAAATAGAATACCATAAAAGTTAAGTGATAAGGGGATTGAGATTTGAATAAATATTTAATGGTCATGCTTAACCAATTAATTAAATGAGTTTAAGAGTGGTTTATAGGATAATTAATCTACACAAGGGTATATTAGGTATTTGTCATACATAACCTTTACCCATATATATATAGACTGAGTATTAGGCCATTCACGTTTACTTTCATTTTCACAAAAACGCAAAAAATAAGAAGGGAAACTGACCATTATTAGAGAGGAAAAAAGAAGAGAAATTCAAATAAAAATCTAAGAAATTAAAGAAGAGGAATCAATCTCAATCTCAGTTCACTTAGCAAAATCAAGGTGAATAATAATTCCATCTCTATCTAATGAATATATGTTTCAGATTTAAGATTAAATTTATAAATATGATGTTTGGATGATGATATGCTTGAATTGAAATTTGTTTAATTTAAACAAGATTGTTTAAATTAAGATGTATACGGTTTTAGAGCAAAACCGATGGAAATTGATATTTGAATGCCATGGAAAAATTATACGTCATGTATATGATTTTGGAGTTAGGTTTTAAGTTTGATAATTTTCCAAGCTATGGAAAGATTATTATAAATTTTCGAATGAAAATATGGTTAATTGGGTTTACGAATTTATTTCAAAAATTATATTAAGAATTTGGGTTTGAAATTTTGATATGTTAGATAACATGATCAAAGTAAATTTCTGTAACTTATGGAGATATTTCTTAAGTGATTTACTGAAAGAATTAAATTATTTTTGAGAGGAGGATCTAAATGATTTAATTGTATTTTTAATAAAAGGGTTATCTATAAAAATTACTTTCGATACTTATCCAAAATTTAAGAGGCAATAATTTTGTAAAGCATGTAAAAATTTGAGGCAACCGATCATGTATTTACATGTAGGTAGGTTAGTTAGATGTAATTTGTTTTAAGTGGCTTTAACCAGCCTTTACCTAGAAAAATAGGTTTCGCCTCTGTTAGAGGTACCTATCGACTCTTACGTTTTGCCTTCAATCAAGTCAAAACCCCACTAAACCGAAACCAATACATAAGATATCTCCTAGATGGTACGTAGTGGATTGGAGGAATGGCGGAAGGCATGGTGTTGAAAGCGTTGCTTCCGATGGGGTCGATACCTTAGTTTGTTTAAGAAGTTAAGCACCTGCCATTATTTTACTAAGGCTTTTGATATAGTAGAAACACATGTTTTCGAAAGGAGTTTTCTAATAACTATTGAAGGGTTTGCCATTTTCTGTTTTCAAAATAAGGGCTTTCGAATGAGTTCCTTTAGCTGTAAACAAATACTTTACAAAGAAGGGTTTCCAACCTAATTGAAGCCCTGCTACCGTTCTTTTGCCTTTCGAGTATATTGAAGCTATTAATGCTTTCGAAGGGTAGTGTTTATTTTAATGATGTATTAAGCCACATCCTAAATTCTTTCGAAACGGTTCATGGGTTCGGAGGCAATGGCTTCGGAAGTAGGTTTTGAAGCCATCCTTCGGTGTTTTGATTAAATGATTTGAAGCTTCTGAAAGGGATGGTGTCGATGCCATCAAGTTTTCCCCAATACTTTTATATGATAAAGAATGGTTTTCAAAAGAGATACTTTCTTTTATATTCACTTTGACCTATATGATATCTTAAATATAACCCAATTGTTTTGTAAAGGATACTTCCAAAGGTTTTGTAAGAGGTACTTTCATTGGTTTCGAAGCTATGTTTCTAAATATTAATAAGGAATGTTTTAATACTTTCAAAAGGTATATTCTGGTTTCGAAAGAGATGATTTAAAGAGCTTCGAAAGTTATATATGTAACGTTTTGGGAAGAAATTTTCTATGCTTGCGAAGAAAGTTATCCAGGGGTTCTGAAAGTGATGTTTTAAGATTTCGAAGGCCTTAACTTTCAAAACAAACAACCCAGTCTCATTTTAAAGGAAAATCATGGCATATAAATAAATAAAGTATATTGAAATGGATTTTTTGAAGAACTCTTAATAGGTTAAAGGAATTAACCAAGTTATTATGTTTTTTTCTTTACATATACATACATACATACATACATATATATATATATATATATATATTCACATTGAAATAAATCCATAACGGTACCTTAGGGAAGGGAAGAGTAACCAATTAGGTTGCCCAATAGTGAATATAAATTAAAGATATTCGCAGTAAGCCAATGAAAACTGTGTATAGAAAAAGGTATTGGCAGTGGCCAATAGGTTCATAGTCAGCCCATGAAAACTATGTGTAAATAAGGATGTCAAAAAGACAGGCTAATGGTTAGTATATCCGGATAAGAAATTAAAATATTGACAGATAGTCAATAGGTTCCAAGTTATCCCATGAAAACTAGGATAAAACAAAATGATATTGGAGTTACCTATAGGTTCATAGTGATCCCATGAAAACTATGTAATTGGACAGGGATTCCCTAAACATTTAACATGTTATTAGTCGGCCAATGAAAACTATCAGGTTAATAGTAATCCTAGAAACTTTAACTGTAGTAGATAGTCAAAATAAAGGGGGTTGAGTAATCCAGAATTGACTTACTTGTTTTGCATATCATCATATCATATTATTTTAAGATGTTTTGACCACTGTGGATGCAGGAGCACAGTATATGGTTTTATAATAAGATTTTTAGGATATTAGTGAGGGAAATACCATTCCTCTAAGCGGTATGGTCTCACAAGATATCTAAATGATTTGAGATGGTAGATTATTATTCATACTAGGTTTTATGTCTGATTTGAAGTTTATGTTTTCCCCTTAAACTTTCTGGGTGCTCAATTGATTTTAAGTAGCCCAAGGGTTGAGGTTCTTGGGTACCTCATTAGACGAATAAGCTTCCGGAGACATGTAGGAAGCAGAATAGATATTTAGAGTTTTCTTTTATTTGACTCTTGGTTTTTGTAATGAAAAAGTTGTTAAATTGCCTTTATATACTCTGATCATCTAAGGGGGCATCTTCGTATCTCTCTTGGCGTATGTTGTAATAAAAATATTTCTCTGAATGTGGTTAACGAGGCGGGATTATGTGACGAACTGGAAATGTTTTGAAATGAAATGTGATCTTTTGATGTTTTAAATTTTTTCAATATTCATGTATTTCTATGTATCAATGTATCTAACACCACCATATTTGGTCATCGAGAATTAATAACTATGGATGACTGTAGCATCCATAATTATTAGTTTTGGGCCTTCAAGTAGGGGAATGTTAAAAGTTGGTATCAGAGCATAGGTTTATGAAAAGTTAAGTAATTTAAACGTAAAAGGTATTTCAAAACATAACCTAATGAATCAGAGAATAAGAACAGTGTTTGGAATACTGTTATAGTGACATACTTGTATTTTATATATAAGTATATATATATAAGTACATATTCCCCTCTCTCTTAGACCGTTCTTCTGTGTCTTACTAAGGCTCGTATGTAAATTTACGAGAAAGAAGATATGGAAACGGGAAATGGAAGACGAAATCTTGGTGGATGGAGCACCACAACCAATGGAAATGCTCGACCTAACACCCGTAGGAACCAAGGTCGACAGGCTAACGCTAGCCAAAATGCGAAACCAGTGTGGGTACTTGAAATTCGCCAATAGATTCGGGGTTGATGTATTAGTTCTTTGCTAATTTGATGCAAGATGGAGTTGTTACTGGTGTTACTAGAAGTATTAGAGGAGTTAATCTTGTAGTTGTAGTTGGGAATAATTATGCTAAGCTGAGCAGAGACTACACGAGTTTGGGTAGAAAGCCATTTATGGGAACGGAGGATGCTATCGAAGTAGAGAATTGGTTGTTGTACTATGAAAGAATATTTGTTGAATATGGGTTTAGAAGATGAGAAGAAGAGAAAGTTAGCCTCTAGGCAGTTGCAAGGGTCAGCACTTCACTGGTGAAATAGTGTGACTACCGGAGTTTCGGAGGAAGAGTTGACTTAGGCTGATTACCGAAGGAGATTTGAACAGAGATTTATTTCTGAAGTTGCTCAGTTAGCATTGATGTGGAGGTTTATGGATTTAGTTCAGGTAGATATTTCAGTTATCGAGTGTGCTAATAAGCTTGATGAGCTATCTCGATATGGATATGCTATTATTGACACTGATATCAGAATGATTGAGAGTTTTATTCGAGGACTGAGGCCCGAGCTTGCTAGGGCGACCTTGACACGTTTCAAAGATCCTAGTAATGTAGTGGTGGAGATGGAAATTCGCCATGAAGAGATGCTTGTGGTTTGTGCTAGAGAGAAGCCCGTTGAATCCCAGGGTCCTTAGGGAAAGAAGAGGAAGTTCTTCAAAAAGTAAGAAGCTAAAGGGAGATACAGCCAAGAAAACAAATGCTGATTTAGTCTGCTATAAATGTGAAAAGAAAGGTCATTTTGCAAATGAGTACCGGTCAGGCAAGGTGAAGAAGACTTCATATAAGAAGCATGTTAAGTGCTACAACTGCGAAACAAAAATCAGTGTCCACAACTAGTTAGGGCAAACAATGGAAAAGTTTTTGTTGTTGGACCATCCTCTGCTAAGCCAACTGCAGCTGATAAAAGGAAGATTATGATGGAAGGTACCTTTTTGATTAAGAGTATTCCAGTTATGATACTATTTGATACCGGTGCATCATGTTCATTTATATCTCGAAAACTAGTTGATAGATTATGCTTAGAACCCACCTACCTTGTTTCTTCCTTAAAGCTTGCACATCCAGTAGGAGGGATGCAACTTTAGGATGAGATGTGACCAGTTAGAACTTAATTTGTTAGGTCATATGTTTACATGCAGTTTGTATGTTTATGATTTCGTAGATTTCGGGATGATTTTGGAAATGGATTGGTTAGGTGGATATGAGGCTAGTATATTTTGCCATGATGGAAAAATATCAGTATGACACCTAGATAATCATAACCGAATCATCTTCTCAGTGGAGATTCCGACCGAAATGTTTATGCTTTGTTAATTTCTTCAGAAGTGGGCGAAGAGCTAAGTCAGGCCCGAGTTGCAAGAGAGTTTGCAGATGTTTTTGAGCTGGTCACATGACTACCTCTGAAATGAGCTGTTGAGTTTTGGATAGATCTTGTGCCAGGAGCTGAACCTATTAGTAGATCACTTAGTGACACCGACTGAGATGAAACAATTGAAGATGCAGCTAGTGGATCTAGAAGGAAGAGATTTTATTAGACCAAGCAATTCGCCTTCGAAAGCGGCTGCGGTTTTCATGAATAAGCCAAATGGGTCATTAAGAATGTGCATCGACTATCGTAAGTCGAACGAAAGGACGATCAAGAATAAGTATCGTTTGTTGAGAATAGATGATCTATTCGATCAGTTGAGTGGAGCTAGAGTGTTTTTTCAATTGGATTTGGCGATGGGGTTTCATCAATTGAGAGTGGCAGAGGACAGTATTCCTTTAACAACATTTCAAACTAGGTATGGTTTATATGAGTGGTTAGTAATGCCATTTGGGTTGAGGGATGCACTTTCTTTCTTCATGGATTTGATGAACCAAGTTTTCCAAGAGAATTTGGATAGGTTCGTATCGATATTCATATATGACATTTTGGTGTACTCGAAAGATGAAAGGGAGCATAAAGATCATCTAAGAATAGTGCTTGTGACACTAAGGCAGCATCAGCGAAAGACTAAGTTTTGCAAGTGTCATTATTGGAAGAAAGAGGTCAAGTTTCTTGGTCATGTGGTTTCAAAGGAGGGTTTGGCGGTAGATCCAGTTTAAGATTGAAGCTGTCAATAATTGGAGGAGACCAGAGACGGTAACCGAGATCAGAAATTTTCTTGGACTTGCAGGCTTTTACCGGAGATTCATTATGGATTTTTCAGGGATAGCCGCAACTTTGACTAAGTTGATTGGGAAGGATGTGAAGTTCGTTCGGTCTGACAAATGTGAGGAGGGGTTCCTTAAGTTAAAGCATTTGTTGACCAACGCACCAGTGTTAGTTGTTCCAAATAGAAACCGAGGGTTGGTAGTGTACACTGATGCATATGGAATGGGATTGGGAGCCTTGTTGATGTAGAATGGTAAAATCATTGCCTACACTTCTCGAAAGCTTAGACCGCATGAGGTGAGATACCTTACTTATGATTTGGAGTTGGCTACAGTGATCTTCACGTTGAAGATTTGGAGACATTATAGAGATTTGAGCTATACACGGATCACAAGTCTTTAAGATACTTATTCTCTTAGAGGGAGTTGAATATGTGACAGTAAAGATAGTTGAAGTTTTTGGCTGCTTATGATTTTGGTATAGAGTAAACTCCTGGAAAAGGAAATAAGGTTGTGGATGCTCTTAGCAGGAAACATCAGAATATGGTGTTAGCTATGTTGGTGGAATGGAAAGATTTAGATGCTTTGACTACTTGTAGTATAAAGTTGAGATCGACTGATGGTTCTACTCAGAGTGCCACTATGTTAGCCTGTGCTGAAGTGCGACCAGTGCTAAAGGATAGCTTCTGGGCAAAAAGAAGATCCAGTATTAGCCAAGAGAATTAGAAGGCTTGAGGTAGGATCAGAGATCGATGATCTAAAAGATTTTGACATCGACCAGAGAGGACTTGATAAGAGAAGTATTAGGAAAGTGTCATCGATCAAAGTTTTACGATTCATCCTAGGGGGACCAAGATTTATCAGGATACGAATAGGAGCTTCAATTGGGAAGGCATGAAGAGGGATGTTGGCTTATGGGTTGGGCGGTGTGTTAACTATCAACAAGTAAAAGGCGAACACCAGAAGCCGAGCGGGTTGCTTCAGCCTTTAGAGATTCCAGTGCGAAAGTGGGATTCTCTATCCATGGATTTCATTGGTGGGCTGCCAAGGTCGAATAAGAGAAAGGAAAGGATATGGGTCATAATGGACAGATTGACCAAGAGCGCCCATTTAAGTCCAATCAAGTCAAGTAGGACGGTACCTGTTTTGGCAAAGTTGTTCGTGAAGAACATAGTTAGACTTCATGGAATTCCTAACAACATAGTTAATGATAGAGACGCATTATTCACTGGTGAATTTTGGAGAAGTCTACAAAGAGTATTACATACCAAGCTTAAGATAAGTACAGCATGTCAACCATAGACGGATGGGCAGACTGAAAGAGTTAATAAAGTACACAAAGATTTGTTGAGAGCTTGTGTATTGGACTTTGGAAGATCTTGGGAAGATCACCTACATTTGATTGAGTTTTCCTATAATAATAGTTATCAAACTATTATAGGAATGGAGCCTTTTGAAGCTTTGTATGGAAGGCCATGCAAATCGCCAACATGTTGGTTAGAGACTGAGGACAAATTGGTCTTAGGTCCAGAGATGGTTAGAGAGGCGTCAGAGAATATTGAGTTGATTCGAGAATGGATGAGGGAAGCTCAATCCAGACAGAAGTGTTACGTAGATAAAGGGCGTAAAGACCTAGAGTTCTCAGTTGGAGATAGGGTTTTTATTAAGGTCTCACCGATGAGGGGTGTGATACGGTTCATAAAGTTAGGGATAATGGCACCGAGATGTGTTGGAACAATCCTGATTATAGAAAGGATTGGAAAGCTCGCATACAAAGTAGAGTTGCCGAGTAATATGGTAGGTGTCCATAACATATTCCATGTGTCTCATCTTCGCAAGTATGTGCATGATCCAGAGACTACCATTTTTCCGACAAAGTTGGAAGAGTTGATAGTAAAGCCTAACTTGATAGTTGTTAGACAACCAGTGAAACACCCCCACATCCCTTATATAACCAAAAAGGGCACTAAAGAGTGTGGTGCATTATAGGTATAACTAAAACATCACAGAGACTAAAATTCACAAGTCAAATAGGTAAGAATAGTGGAAACATTTAAATAATAATTTATCATCCAAAATTAAACTTCAACTCAAAATAAGTCATAAAAACATAACATGTCTCAAAAACATAAAATCTCTCATGTCTCATGAAAACACATCTAAGTCTCTATAATAAGAGTACAAAAGTAACAATGATAATAGTAATCCGTCTTAAAAGTGCAAGTCCATCATAATCCAAAATGAAAAAGATAAAAAGCAGAAGAATACATCTTAAAATGAGAAAACTTCGGGAATGAATCTCCAAACAACCTGAATCAACTCATCTCTGCTGGTCTATTAGGGAAGAAGGGGAAATAGAGGAGTGGGTCAGATTATAAGTCTGGTGAGTGAAAGTAATTGCTAGCATTCTTAAGCAAGATAAAGATAATAGACTAAGCAACAATTCTAGTATGAAAGGAAAACTACAGAAAAGATAAAACTGGGATAAAATACTGTTTCTGATTCTATTTGCTTTGATTGTGATTGTTTGCACTTGTCTTAGATTGTTGTGATTAGGCTGAAATCCTAATCCTATTTTAATTAGGACGAAATCCTAAATTCTACCCGTTGATCGGCCTTCTATCTCTGTTGTGCCACTATAAGAGAGTCCAATCCTGTTGGTCCTACAGCAAAACACACATGTTTAGCGCTTGGAACGCAGTAGCGAAATATTCACCCTTATCAATTCCATACGCTCGGTCATCGCCGATACAAGCTAATTGTCGCCTCCACTTGTGACCTCTTATTTACCCTAATCAGCATAAGCATGCCCAACCTTACCTAATCTACTGTGAGATTGTCAGTCCTAGTCTGAAAGGGATGTTGTCCAGCCTCACCTAAATGTTGTGAGACCATCAGTCCTAAACCTGAAAGGGAATGCTGCCCGTACTGGTCCTAACAAACAAAATTCTAATTTGCGACCCTTAGCCAAATCCCTAGATTTGAACATCTGTTTATTGGCCACTTATTTACCCTATTGGCATAAGCGTGTTCAGGCCTCACCTAACTATTGTGAGACCACCAGTTCCTGACTGAAATGGAATGCTTTTGGTACGGGCCCTTCTTCTATGATTGCTTATTAACTTAGTGTAAGTTTTAATTATATTTTCTTATTAACTTAATCTAAGTTTTAAAATAAGCCTTCTATATTCTTTCTGCTTAATTATAACCTATGTTATAATTGTTACTCTTCTATTCTATCTTTTTAGTTATAACCACTAGTTATAAACATACTTGCAAGTGTCTCAAATTTTCCTATTTCAGTCTATCTTCTTTTTATTATAGTTCTTTCTTATTTTACATCTAATTTATGTAAATTCGGTGTTTTTTTTCTATTTAATCCATATTAGCGAATTCTCCTCTTTTTTATATTCTTATATTTTATTCGTGTAAAAAGGAATTAAAAGAAACTAACATTTAGAGGCTAAATTCTAATGCAGAACAGATATAAATAAAATGTAAATAACCATAAACAACAGTAAATAATTGAATAAAATAGTTGAATAAAATAGACTAAAAAGAACTTCTGAAATTTACTTAAAAGTTAACTATAAATAACTTGTATAAAAACTGTCTCAAAATTGCATAAAACTACAGCTATTAAGAATCCTATTAATTTAAATATCTTAAAAATCTAAAAAAATTACAGAACAACAATTTATGGTCCTTAGTTCTAGTCCTTGGTCTTGCTTGATCCACTTCTAGGGCTTAGAATATTTTTACTTAAAAGATCTCCTCCCAGGAAAAAAAATTCTTTTTAGAGTCCAGCCTCAAGCAATGGACCCAATTGGGAGAAAATCTGGATGAGAAAAATAGCTAGCCTTGAGGTCTTATTTAAAGTGTAGCTTTGGGATGTCCGGCCATTGTATTTGAAGATTAAATCCGGTGCAACCACGTCATAGGCTTCTTGGGAAATGTCAAATGGAAGTACGAATGCACTGGATTGAAGGAAAATCAAAATATGACGTGTTCGAACAAACCTGGACAAAATAACGTCCAAAAGAATAGGCGGGTCGACCTAAGTATATGGGGGTCGACCCTAGGGTTGACCTGAGCTAAACTTGGGTCGACCTAGCCTATTTTTTTTTATTTTTTTGTTTTAATTTCTGATTTCGTATTTCTCTCGTATCTTCTCCATACTGACTCGGATTTTGACAAGTTATATATGATAATTGATCAGAAAATTGCCATGGACACAATGGTGCAACTCCCATAGCTCGATTTTGACAATTTAAAAAACTTATTTAATATTTAATTAATTTGTTAATTGATTATTATAGCTTAAATTTTGGGTTGTTACATTCTCCCATTCCTAAAGGATTTCGTGTCTGAAATCTCCAAGAACAGAAGAATGAAATAAATATTTTCATCAAAATTCTACAACCAAATATTCAACCATCATCCATCACGTCTGTTGTCCTTAAGCTTTCTAATGCAACTTATATTACATGCAGTAGTGTAGTATCAGTGTCCCTATCTAATGCAAAAGATTAGGTGGTCTACTGATTTAGTCGACCTCCTTTTTTATGCAATCATATTCGTTCCATGTATCCAAATGAATGCAAATTCTCTAATGATAACTAATAGTTCTATATGCATGCTCTAGCCATCATCCAAATGCAACAATAATATGATAGTCATTCATTTATAGCAACCATGGAATGAAATAAAAATGCGAACGCATGCACATCCATATACATATGTTTTAATGACCTAGTTAGGCCGATCCCGAAGAGATAATAGTGCCTAGTGCATATACATGCGTCCGTTAGCATCCACTAGCAAACTCTTGCACCCACTAGCGTCCAGCCATACATAACATGTTCTAGTAACATGTTTACATTTAGTCCTACCATCCATAGGTCAAATCCTAAGATCTACCCTCCCAAAGGATACTAAAGGAAAGAACATATTCGAGACTAAAGATGGGTATAGGAAATTCAAGATTTACCATCGAAAAGATAAGGATAAGAGGTATGTATTTTCTCCTCAGCCTCCCACGTAGCATCCTCAAAACTCTCTCCCCATTGCACCTTAACCAATGGGACTTCCTTATTCCTAAGCTGCTTGACATCATGTCTAACGATCCTGGTAGGAATGTGACGAACCGACGGTTCTCTCTCCAACTTCAACTTCCTCAAGTTGGCTATGTTTCACTACCTCTACTGAATCGTGTAAGCACTTTCTCAAGTGTTAAACATGAAAAACATCATGAACTCCCGCAAGCCTCTCTTGTAGCTTTATCCGATACGCCATCTTCCATACTCTTTCCGCAATGGGGGAAATTCCTACGAATCTGGGAACAAGATTCCCACTTGATCCAAACCTAATTATCTTTCTTAGCGGAGATACCTTACTGAAAACCCGGTCTTCTACCTCGAACTCAATATCCCTTCTCGCTTATCTGCATAGGATTTCTGTCTATCTTGGGCCGCCTTCATTCTTTTTCTAATCAAATCAAACTTTTCCAAAGTCTCTCTAACCATGTCCAGATTAAGTACCAATCTCTCTATAGACTCCAACCAACATGAAGGCGACTTTCAAGGTCTTCCATTAAGGCTTCAAAAGGTTCCATCCCAATGCAAGCATAAAAACTATTATTATAAGCGAACTCCATTAAAGGAAGATGCTTTCCCTAAATTCCTCTGAAATCAAGAATGCACATCATCAACAAATCCTCAAAAACTCTATTAACTCCCTCCATTTGGCCATCCGTTTGGGGATGATAGGCCATACTCGATCTAGGCTACATCCCTAAAGCCTTCTACAAGCTTCTCCAGAACTTGCTAGTAAAGATAGGGTCTCTATCGCTCACTATGCTAGGGTACTCCATGAAGTCGGACTATCTCACGAACATATAAGGATGCTAAATAAGGTGACGTCCTCTTACTCTTGACCGGAATGAATTGGGCGCTCTTAGTCAAATGATCTACAATCACCTAAATACTGGTATTCCCCTTCCTAGATTGGGATAAACGATCCATGAAGTCCATCGAAGCATTATCCCACCTCCATTCGGGTACATCCAATAGTTGAAGCAATCCGTCGGGCCTCTGCTGCTCTGCCTTAATTCTTTGGCACACAAGATAATTAGCTACAAACTCTGCCATATCCTTCTTCATGCCGATCCAATAAAACAATCTCTTCATGTCCCTATACATCTTATCAGCACCCGGATGAATAGTCATTCAAGAATGGTCTGCTTCTGCTAGAACTACTCTCATCAAATCACTGTTGCGGGGGACACAAAGTCTTCCATCTCTCCTTAGCCACCCTTTACTATTGATGGAATAGCATTGGAGATGTCTAAAGACCTCTACTCTGCTAATCCTATCCAAAATATCCATAAGCTCTGAATTCTCTCGCTGCCTTGAGCCAATCTGATCTATACAGGTAGGCTTAACCTAAAGTGTTTCCAATAATCCAGGGTAATGTCCGTAGAGGCTTAAAATCAAAGGTGGAAATAAACTCTAGGCTTTTCCACTCCATGAACATTGGACTGAGGGTTGCTCTCTTCTTGCTTAACTCATGTGCAATTACGTTTCCCTTGTCAGGGTTGTAAGCTATCTTAAGTCATATGATGCTAGAAACTCCACTCAACGTTGCTGCCTCATGTTTAAATCCTTTTGTGAGAATAGGTACTTTAATGATTTATAGTCAGTGAAAAGCTTGAACCTCTCTCCTAGTAAGTAATTTCTCCAAGACTTGAGCGCGAAAACAATAGCAGCTAACTCTGAATCATGGGTGGGGTAGTTCTTCTCATGAGTTCTGCATTGTCTACTTCCATAACATACTACCCTCCCTTCTTGCATTAGTACTACTCCAAGACCAGTCCCACATGCATCAGTGTATACTGTAAAAGGCTTAACTTTGCTGGGTAAAACTAACACTGGTGCACTAGTAAGGGCTCTCTTTAGCATCGTAAAGGAATCCTCATAATCCATGTCCCACATGAATGTTGCATTCTTCTTAATGGGGCGACTAAGAGGTGCTAAAATCTTAGCAAAACTTTTGAAAAACTACGTATAATAACTAGCGAAACCTAGGAAGCTTCTAACTTCGGTAGAATTATTGAGGGCCTTCCAATCTTGTACTGCTACTATCTTAGCGGGGTCCACAGCTAAACCCTCTATTGAGACTACAAGCCCTAAGAAATGCACCTCCTCATGCCAAAAGTGACACTTCGAGAATTATGCTTTCAACTAATAAACATGAAGTGTTCGAAGAACCTCCTCAAGATGAATAGCATGCTCTTCCATGCTCTTGGAAAACACCAGAATTTTATCTACAAACACTACAACGAACTTATTCCGGATATCTTGAAAAACATATCTCATCAGATCTACAAAATAAGCTAGGGCATTGGTCAGCCCAACGGCATAACCAACCGCTTAAAGAATCCATCAGCTGTCCTAAATGCTACCTTATCGATGTTATCGTCGGCGACCTTAAGCTGATGAAATCCAGTAGCTAAGTCAAGTTGAGAAAGTACTAAAGAGCCAACCAACCAATTGAAAAGATCGTCTATCCTGAGAAGTGGGTAATGGTTCTTCTTCGTGAGCCTATTCAACTCTTTATAGTCTACGCAAATTCGAAGGGAATCACCCGCCTTTGTAGCGAAGACGACTGGCCCTTCCCGCTCAGATATGCTTCTTCTTATGAAGCCTTTCTCCAATAGCTCACCAATCTCCCTACTTAACTTCTTCCTCTCCATAGGAGCCACATGTCTCACGGGCAATGCCACTGGCTTAGCATTGTCATTCAGATAGATCCTAAAGTCGATCTCTCTCTTAGCCCATAACTTCTTCAAAAACATCTGGGAAATCTCTAATAAATGGAATGGAATCTAACCCTCCTAGCGATGAGCTAAGCGAATAAAGGAAGCTCAACTTGACTGACCCATGTAGGTCGTAAGAAACCTCAAGAGTCCATCCGCTACATGTCTCTAGTCTGACGACTCTCCTCACCATAAGTGGATAACCTGTCCATCCCTAAAATAATCCATATCCCAAAAATCCTAATACATAGGCGTCACAATCAAACCTTATGCCTAGTATAAAAAATTTCAAACCTCTACAAATCATGGATAAATGTGTCGATCCTTCTATGGGGTTCAAAACAACTATAGGGTCTACTGCTGGAGAAATATCTTAGTACAAACAATCAACCAAGGAACTAAAAATGAAAGATTGTGATGCTATGGAGTCAAAAAGAGTCCAAATAGGAAAATCCGAAATAGAGGTCAAACCTTCTAAAGAGACTTTCCTACCTCGATCTAGTCCACTAGAAGGTGCTGCATCCAAAGCCTGTACTTGCACTGTAGGTGCGCCTGCTCTCTGCTCTGTCTTCTGAGGACAAGCTCTAATAAGGTGACCAGGTTGCCCACAGTTGTAACACCTCCCTTTCATCGTTTCCTTCTTACAGTCCTTTGTGAAATGCCCAACAAATCCACAACTATGACATTTCTCACCTTTATTGACCTGTCCCTTTTGAGGTCCTCCTCCTTTCTTCTTTTCCGTCTTATTCTTCCACCACCGCTTCTTAGAGTTTTTTGATTTAGAAACCTCCTAAACCTCTTCTTTCTTAGCAATATCTGATATGAGAGCCATTTCCACAAGCGGCTCATACGTTGCTCCCATGCAATCTTCCGTGCCAAAAAACGTCTTCCTCCTAGACTAGTGAAGTCCTTGCATAGCTTGAAAAAATTGGCTAGTGTAGGTGGATTAATGGGATCTCCACCTACCGGTACTATATTTGGCGCTTGCCATTGCACCTCTGGTGCCGTAGCTTGGAGGTATCTATGGAACCAGCCAGGGACTTGGACACCTTTTAGAAGATTTGGGGCGTCTTCCATTCTATGCAAAGAAAAGAGAATTTAGGCTCGGAATAAGGTTGAATTGGACTTTAAAGGGACATTTATAAAAACTCTCTTATACTTAAAAATCATTTTTATAATAAGAGTTTCTTTTTGAAAAATACTTTTAGTTTAAAGATATTATACTTTTGAAAAATACTTTACTTTTAAAACAAGTTTTAGGAATCCTATAACCTTAGGCTCTAATACTAAGTGAAACACCCCCCCCCCCCCCCTGCACCCCTTAGTATACCCAAAAAGGGACACTAAAAAATGTGGTGTGTTATAGATATAACTAAAACATCATAAAGACTCAGATTCACAAGACAAATAGGTAAAAACAGCGGAAACATTTAAATAATAATTTGTCATTCAAAATTAAACTTCATCTCAAAATATGTCATGAAAACATAACACGTCTCAAAAATATAAAATCTCTCATGTATCATGAAAAACAACTCGGTCTCATATAATCATAGTACAAAAATAACAATAATAATAGTAATCTCTCTCATAAGTGCAAGTCCATCATAAGCTAAATAATAAGGATGAAAAGCAAAAGAATACATCTTAAAATTAGAAAACTCTAGGAATGAATCTCTAAGCAACCTGAATCAACTTAACTCTGCTATCCTATTAAGGAAGAAGGGGGAATAGAGGAGTGGGTCAGACTATAAGTCTAGCGAGTTAAAATAATTGCTAGCATTCTTAAGCAAGATAAAGATAATAGACGAAGAAACAATTCTAGTACGAAAGAAAAAATGTAGAAAAAATAAAACTGGGATAAAATACTATTTCTCATTCTATTTACTTTGATTGTGATTGTTTGCACTTGTCTTAGATTGCTGTGATTGGGCTGAAATCCTAATCCTATTTCAATTAGACCGAAATCCTAAATTCTACCCTTTGATCGGCCTTCTATCTCTATTGTGCCACTGTTAGCTGCTCCAATCATGTTGGTCCTACTACAAAAGACACCTGTTTAGCGCTTGGAATGCAGTAGTGAATTATTTACCCTAATCAATGTCACACGTTCGGTCATCATCGATGCATGCTAACTGTCGCCCCCACTTATGACCTCTTATTTACCCTAATCAGCATAAGTGTGTCCAGCCTCACCTAATCCATTGTGAGACCATAAATCATAGTCTAAAAGGGATGCTGTCCAGCCTCACCTAAGTGTTGTGAGACCATCAGTACTAGACCTAAAAGGGAATGCTATGGGTACTGGTCCTAACAAATAAAATTCTAGTTTGCGCCCCTTGCTCAAATCCCAAGATTTGAGCCTATGTCTATTGGCCACTTATTTACCCTAATTAGCATAAGCGTGTCCCAGACTCACGTAACTATTATGAGACCATCAGTTCCTGACAAAAAGGGAATGCATTTGTAAGGACCCTTCTTCTATGTTTTCTTATCAACTTAGTTTTTGTTCTAAAATAAGCCTCTTTTGGTATTCTGTTAAATTTCTTATTAACTTAATCTATATTTTAAAATTAGCCTTTTTTGTTCTTTCAGCTTAATTATAACCTATATATAGTTGTTACTCTTCTTTCTATCTTTTTAATTATAACCACTAGTTATAGACATGCTTGCGATGTCTCAAATTTGCCTACTTCAGTCTATCTTCTTTTCATTACAGTTCTTTCTTATTTTACATCTAATTTCTATAAATTTAGTGTTCATTTCTATTTAATCCGTATTAGCAAATTCTCCTCTTTTTAATATTCTTATATTTTATTTGTGTAAAAATGAATAAGAAGAAACTAATATTTACAGGCTTGAAATATGGTTATATATCATTTCAATCTGTAATTTAAAATAAAAATATGGTTATATATCATTTCAAACCGCAATCCCGAATGAAATAAAAATGCATAATAACTTGCAGTTTATAACAACATAAAATACAGCATCCATTCACCCAATATCAATCATCAACCATTTTCACAATCATCATCCAATTCAAACAATACATCAATATAGAACAGATAATAAATAACAGGTAATTACTGGCAGTTTATATTCAATAATAAATTAAATAACGATTTAATTTAATAAATTCAATTTAACTGTAATGATGATAAAAATGTGCCATACAGCAGTAACTAGATTTCTAATCAAATCAAAAATAAATTTAACACACATAAGAAATTTTAGAAGTCGTGAGTGGGTTAAAATACTCAATTTTGAATTTAAATTGAATTTAAATCCAATTTAAACCCAAAAATCAACAGTCTCGGAATCCGTCCAAACCAGCGCCAAAATGTCTGGAATTCCAGTAAGAACCTAGCGGAGAAAACTACACGTAAATATGACATCGTATGTGGAATTTATTAAATTTAGAAGGTATAAATTTAAAATTAAATAAAATAAAAAGAAAAGGAGATCAGATTTGCCACATCACCTTCGTTCCTCTCCAGTCAAAACCCTAATCACACGATCGAACATCACGTTCGAACTGGAAACAAGCCGCCGCCCTTCTCGTGAATTATCGCGACGCCACGACCAATGATGTGCATGTAAATGTGCATATTTTTACCACCATATTTATTCTATTTAAATTAAATAAATGATCATATTGGGTATTTTAACTTGTTTTAACCAAAATTCATGTTAATTCATGTTCACATATTCATCTTCATATAGGGGCAAAACGGTCATTTAAGTGCATATATTTCTTTGAGAAAAATCGATTGGAAATTTATATATATTTTTATTGGAAAATGGTCTCAAATAGGAGTGGTTTCATGAAGGAATATGCATGCACAAAGAATATAAAGGAATGAAGATGGAAATAATTCAAAGTGAAGATCATGGAGGACCCCACCTACCCACCTACCTTAATGTACAAATTAAAGGCTAATTCACAAGCTTATGGAGTTAATGGTTTCATGTACACTTAATGTGGGATTAAGACATGTTAATGGTTACTTGGTCTCCACACTTCCTAAGGGGAATTTTGGGCATTCCTCAAAAATATGAATTAGGGTTTCATACATGTATAAATACCCATATGTTTCATGTAGCCTCATCTCTCTTCTCTTAGTCTCTCTTAGGCCTCCTTCTCTTTAGTTTAGTTTAGATCAAAAATAAAATGAAAGCTCCTCTTTCTCTTTTCATGGCTGCTTAGCTATTTTTATTTTATGTAATCTTTTTTATTTTATGCAATTTAATACATGCTCTATCCTTTTCATGTTCATTTACTTTCATGTTGTAGTGTAGATCTCTTTTCTTTTATGTAAGTTAATTAGCTTATCTTTTCATTTTGCTCTCTTTTTCCTCTTTATTTTGCTTTCATGTTGTTAGCTACATTTGTTAATAAAATGACAAATATGAGAAGCTAAACCCCTTCAATTTAGGCGTAATGAAGCTCTCTAATTAATGTAGCTTCAACATTTTGTTAATTCATGATCTCTCTTTACCCGATCCATCACCTCCACTCGATTGCCCCGGCTGAGCCGAGCCTAGCCCAGGTGGCTCGATCGCCTAGAACACCGAAAATGGTGCCGCGATTTGCATCGCAGTTCTAGGTGTCTCGGAGCAACTACGACCTGAAAAAACAGTAGATCAACTAGCCTCGACCTCCTCTACAACCCTAAGCCGCCTGATCGAACCCAGGACGAAGATCCATCGTCAAATCCAACACCAACATACGAACGGCCGAAACAAAAAGCCCAATTTCTAGTCAAACCAAAAAGCAAATCAAAAAACGAATTGTAGATTTAGGTTGCACTCGTCGAGAGCTTCGATATAAAAAATTTCTGAATTTTTTTTGAGGAGTTTGAAATTTCAGTTTGATTTTTGAATTGCAATTGGATTTGGAATTATCTGCCATTGAAATGAGGAGGTGAAGAGGAATTATATGTACAGACAAATGAGAAATAGAGGTAGGCTAGGGTTTATAACAGGGTATTTATAGACAAACTGAAATTAGAATGGACCGGATCGATTGGATATACCCGTTGAACGATAAAATGGACCGAAAAGCCCGTTCTGACTCCGGAACGATATTAGATCAACACATATATCAAAATAGATGTTTTAAAATATTTTAAATGCAATGGAACAGGTTTCAGGTCCAAATTCCATCATGTGAAGAAGTTATGCCAAAATCAATTTTTTTCAAATTGATTTCAATTGATTTCTAGGCATTTCGAGTCCGTACGATCAACGGCAAGTCCGATCGCTACGAAACTTGAAATCCTATAATAATTCACCATTACGGATCCGATGAAACTGGTTTCGTCGAAATCCGTGTCAGTGGCCAAAATGTCTATTTTTTCAGTTAATTAATTAAATTAAAAATTAATTAATTAAATTAAAAATTAATTAATTAAATCCAATTTTTAATTCAGTAATTGACAAATTTCGTCATTTTTGATTTCTCAATCATTTATAATGATTTAAACAAATTAAAATATCAATTTAGAGTTGACAAATTTATTAATTTCAGTATTAACCACAATTTCGTTAAATTCAAAAATTATAAATTTATTTTCAAAAAATCCTATTAAATTTATTTTTCATTCTACTATTCAACTCATTATTGTCAACGGATGAAATAAATATTGGATTCAAAATCTATTACATTAATATTCTCACATTCCATCTTCATTTCAATTAGCGTAATAAACTATATAATAAATTCATTTATTAAAATTTGAGTTCCAACTAATTATAACAAATTCCAAGTAACTTTGATTTGATTAGTTTCGGTCTTTATACTAAGTCCATTATTATTCTATACCTAGTTCCTATTGTTTACCCTTCATTTACTTAACATTTAAATGAACTTGATTTTATTCAATTACTATTTATTATTATTTATTCATTAATTAATTCACTATTTTCCTTTGTTTTCTTATATTCAATTTATTACCAAATATTCCTATTTACAATCAATTATAACCCATGCAGTTGTTTCAATCAATCGGGGTTGCATTGAATTATTTATTTATTTATTTATTAACTTGCATTAACATTCTTACATTTCATTCCCGCTATTAATCCATTATTACCAAATAGATAAAATTAACATTATTGCCTTAAATTGCAATTTGATTACCAATTTCATTTAACACCCTAAATAAATAAATAACATATATTAGTTGTCACCTATTTACTTTTCTTACATTTAAAAGTTTATTACTTACCACTAACACTGTATTATTTCATTAATTCAATAATTACACTTGTTTTACTCATATTCCTTTCATGACTAAGTCATAACATTTAATTATTTTATTTAATTTGAATTTCATTCAAATTCATTAATTATTAACTTTAGTTAACCATGTTATGTTTCCTCTTCGTTATTTTCATTATTATATCACAACTTTTATTAATAATTCATAATTTTTTTTATTTTCATCAATATTAAATTTCAAAAATCTTATTAAATTAACCATTTTAATTATTGAAAATTTACCGGTCGTTACACTTTTCCCCACTCAAAACTTTCTGTCCCTGAAATGGAAAAAGAAGGGAAAAGAAGGAATTAAGTAATCGATATATCTTATTCAAAAATATTAACTTTATGAACAAATAAATTTACATAATTAATTAATTTAAATGAAATATACCAATTTATAAACATTAAATCTTTTTATTCTCTAATTAATTAAGTTTGGAAAACATTTTCAAAAAATTTCTAAGTCCAAAATTTACGGAAAATTTTGGCAGAGTCTCCTATGTACGGAGAGGCTCGGGAGAAAATATAATATCAATTATAACAATATGCAACATATATTTTCCAAAATAATATATATCCCAACATGGAAAACAATATAATAATGCTATAAGCCGTAATTCAAAACGTACATATTTGTCGGGCAACTAACGCTTAATTATCAAACAAAAGCAGTAGCAATTGCTTCCATAACCTATATTTCACTTATATAATCCAAAAAAGGGTTAACAATTATATAAAATGAAATATTTAAGGTCGTTTCAATCATAACAAACAAATCAATATAAACAACAATCACTTGCAACAAGGCATACAACCATCACATAGAGTCATCACAAATCAATCATTCATTCATATAAACAAAACAAATAGTTGTTCGGGTTCCACTTTAAATTGTACAGAATGGAAAATAAACTACTTAGTGCATCATTTACTCAACAGTCAGCTAAATAGACTATACATGCATTCAATCAATTTTCAAAGCATCCTTGCCCGAACAACCATAAACCAAACAAACAACAATTTAAAACAATGGATCAAGTTAATTTATATTGAACTCATTTTCATACATTTGTTGTTTGATTTCCATTTCATTCATATAATAATTTATCTTTTCAATTTACATTTTATTTCTTACAGTTTCATTTACTTTTATTCATTTCTTACAAACTCTCATTTTCATTTATTCATTTACTTACGTTTATAATCTTATACCTACAATACTTACTTCCTATTACCTTTATTACAGTAACATTTCCATTATAATTTAAGTTCACAAAAATTTCAAAATCAAATTCTTATTTATTAAAGAACTTCATTGGATACTTCCATTATTTCAAATTTTTACTTGTATAATATTCTATTACATTTTCTTATTAAACATTGTAACTTTTATTATTTGGTAAGTTATATATATATATATATATATATATATATATATATATATATATATATATATATATATGCTTTTCAGAATGCAATTGAAAGTTACACAAGTTTATTTTATTTCTTTTAATTAATTCATTGTTCAAATTTTTTATCTTTTGTCCTATAAGTTACAATTTCAACTTTCTTTTAATTTTCTTTATAACTTAGCATTAAATCTCTTATTTCATTTAGAGGTTTCAATCATTAGTTAAATCCCATTTCACTACATTAATTAAAACTATTACTTAATGGAAAATTTAGAACTAAATACCGGGTTAAATTTCAAATTATTTAAAATAATAGATAGATGTATACACTTACAATATATATATCCAGTTATATTTAAAACAATTTGACATTTTTATTTGTTTATCAAAATAAATCTTGTAGTAAAACTACTAAAGTGGCCTTCCCACTTAGAAACTCGAAAATGAATATCGATGATGCATGCACTCATCACTGAAATTATTTTCCAGTGACAGAGAGGGGAGTACAGAACTTATTTCTTTTTCAAAATTTCTTTAAAAAAATTCTTTCAAATCATATTGAAATATTTGCATCAGAAAATACTTCTAAATAATATTATTATTATATTCAAAAATCATTCAAAAGAAACTTTCAAAACCCCGGAACTTAGATTCTACATTTCCAATTTTCATTTATTTTATTTCTTTTCAAATCTTATTTCCAGCATATGCTTATAGATTTCACTACCTAACGACCAATATATTACAACCAAATATATCCTTTATAAAAAAAATATTTTATATATATAGAAAATATAATAGGCAAAATTATTTCATTCACCTATATTAAAAACAAATATTGTGTCGGTCTGTCCTATTAAGTTCTTAGAAATCCCTATTGATGTCATAGCATCCCATGCACCAACCAGAATTTATAAATACAAAACGGAACAAATTAACATAATATCAAAACCTTTTATAACACTAACAAATACGCTCTCTCATATATATACGCTCAGTGACTCATCATAGGGATTACTACCCTATTATTAAAGAGTCAGACCCCACAAAGCTAAGGTTTATCACTAAACCAAAGCTCTAATACCAAATGTAACGTGCCACGCCAGTGGGGTAATGCCCACCGTAGCATACATTGGTACCTGTGTTCTACCTTTACGGCCAGCCTCTCGAATGCACCACCAACCCCCGCGGGGATGTGTTGGAGTAAGAGTCAACCGTTCTCTACCAAACCAGGAAGCGAGAACCCCCTATCATGCTGCACCCTCCAAGTGCAATGGCAGACACACATCTCAGACTTAAACCATACAGAAGGGTTGTTATGGGGTACATAAGAAAAAGCAGAGAAAGAAAGAAAACAAAACAGAATCTTGCAGTGGAACGACAAAATATAATAATCAAATAAATAGTTCATGAAGCTGTTTTACAAAAACATTTGATTATACTTATACAATATATATCAGAGTTACACATACCAGAGGAAAATCAATAACAATGCAGCGGAACAATGTGTTGCAGTGGAACAATATTAATGTAGCTGAATAATATAATAAATAGTAGTAACACAATCTTCGTCTTTGACCTCCAGAAATAAAGTCTTCAAATCCTGAAATGCTTAGACTGACCCGAGCGAATTGAAAAGATAAAACACTCGAGCCAGAACTAAAAGGTCTTATGTAAGTTAAATCAACAATAAATAATATGAGTGAAATGGCGTCAGAGATGTTTACGGGATTTGACATCTCCTATCCAGTATCTAACATGAGTGCAATAACTTAAGAGATGCTCGGGATTCACATCTCCTAAGGATCCGTTAAACTATTTACTATGTAGTAATATTTCGCTATTATAATAATGTCTATTAGTAAAATAAACTTACTTTTAAATAGCATTAAGGCTTTACATTTTCCACCTTAACACGTAATAGTCCCAGTAGTCCATCCAGTATCAACGCATCTCCAGATCGGGAGACTACCCTAAATACTCCACGGGCTACGGGAGAAAACCAAACTCGTACAACGCGCGATAGGGTAGATGACACGGCACAACTAGGCAACGCCAGGGTAGATATGCCAATTACGCTTCTAAGCCGGTGATAACGCGTAGCACGCAGCTACCGCCCACCTCGAGCCACACCCCCAAATCAAAAATCAAAAGTGGCCACCGAATCAATCCAAAAGTCAAAGTATAATATCGAAGGGATGTGTCCGATCAAAGGAGCTACCTCATTAGCCTATCAATCGCTCTTATTTTAGCCACCTTATGACAACTCACGAGAATTGGGTCCACGTATTTACCTCTAAGGAAACGCCGCCACCATCCTACTTCATTCTGGAATCTCCACCGCGTACACGGTTGTTAAAGTGGTTTTCGGAGTTGGTAGAGAGTATGACAACTTCCGATCCCGGTCACTTTAACAACCAAACGTTATTATAACACCGTGGTCATTTCAATATAATTATACTTCAAAACCAGGATAAAATAATCATTTCAAAACAATATAAATATGGTGTCATTTCGTTTAAAAATCCAAATCAATACGATATTATTTTTATAAAATCCTAAATCAATATAATATCATTTTTATTTCTAATATATCTCTTTTCTGAAATCATAGTACTTCCACCATTATAATATTTCGAAACCAAATGCTTGAAATATAACCTTTCAAAACATAATACTTCGAATTTTATAGCTTCAAAACCATAACTTTCAGAGCTTAAATAGTTTGGATATTCAAACAGTATATAAAATAAAATAGTTTGAATTTAAAATTTCTTCATAAAGTAAAATAATTTCCTCGACTTTACAATTTTATTCACTTTAAATTAAATCCAAATCCACAAATTTTCAACTCATTTTCAGTTTTAATAAACCACTTCAATTTCAATATATTTCAAACTTTGAGTATAAAACAATTTCAAAACTAAGGTTGGAACTTACTATTCAACATTTCAATGTCCTATTATTTAGTTTTGAAATATTTGCATAGTAAATCCATAATCATTTAAATAAACTCAAATTACTAATAACTAAATATTTCCTTCAATTTATTTATACTGGAAATATTCATTTAATTCATCTTAAAAAAATCCAGTTATAAATATCATACCTTTTAAAATTTCAAGTTTAACAAATTTTACATCAACTCATGGAGTTTAATTCTTAAATAAGCTCAATTCCAATTTATCTTCCAATCTTAATTTATTTAAATCATTATAACCTCTATATTAAAGTATGATTTAAATACTTAACCATATTTTATTTCAATAAAATCAAACTCCATTATTAAACTTATTGTTATTAAACAAATTTATACATAGCTTAAATACACGAATTTAACTATATAAAGTAATTTTTATAATATAAAAAAGAATCCATATTTATTAAGCCGTATAATTCTATCCAAAACCATAGAAATCATTTCCAAAATATTTATGTATATATATACCGACGGTATCTGTATAAAATTTTCTATCCTATGGTCAAGTGATACGGATATTTATCATTTCAATCCATAATTTAAAATAAAAATACGGTTATATATCATTTCAAACCGCAATCCCGAATGAAATAAAAATGCATAATAACTTGCAGTTTATAACAATATAAATACGACATCCATTCATCCAATATCAATCATCAACCATTTTCACAATAATCATCCAGTTCAAACAATACACCAATATAAACAGATAATAAATAACAGGTACTTACTGGCAGTTTATATTCAACAACAAATTAAATAACAATTTAATTTAATAAATTCAATTTAACTGGAATGATGATAAAAAATGTACCAAACAGCAGTAACTAAATTTCTAATCAAATCAAAAATAAATTTAACACATATAGGAAATTTTAAAAGTCACGAATGGGTTAAAACACTCACCTTCTGAATTTAAATTTAATTTAAATCCAATTTAACCCAAAAATCAGTCTCAAAATCCATCCAAACTACCGCCAAAATGTCCGGAATTCCAATATGAACCTAGCGGAGAAAACCGCGCGTAAAGCTGATATCGTATGTGGAAGTTATTAAAGTTAGAAGGTATAAATTTCAAATTAAATAAAATAAAATGAAAAGGAGATAAGATTTTCCACGTCACCTTCGTTCTTCTCCAGTCAAAACTCTAATCATGCGATCGAACAACGCGTTCAAACTGGGAACGAGCCGCCGCCCTTCTCATGAATTATCGCGACGCCACGGCCACCACCAACTCGATCCATCACCTCCACTCATTGCCCCGGCTGAGCCGAGCCTCTCCCAGGTGGCGCGATCGCCTAGAACCCCGGAAATGGTGCTGCACCGCCGTGATTTGCATCGCCATTCCAGGCGCCTCTGCTCAACTACGACCAAAAACAAACCGATAGATCAACTTGCCTCGACCTCCTCTACAACCCCAAGCCGCCTGATCGAACCCAGGACGAAGATCCGTCGTCAAATCCAACACCAACATACGAACAGTCGAAACAAAAAGCCCAATTTCTAGTCAAACAACAAACCAAATCGAAAAACGAATTATAGATTTAGGTTGCGCTCGTCGAGAGCTTCGATATAAAAAAATTCTTAATTTTTTTTTGAGGAGCTTGAAATTTCAATTTGATTTTTGAATTGCAATTGGATTTCGAATTGTCTGCCACTGAAATGAGGAGGTGAAGAGGAATTGTATGTATAGAAAAACGAGAAATAAAGGTAGGCTAGGGATTATAATAGGGTATTTAGAGACAAACTGAAATTAGAATGGACCGGATCGATTGGATATACGCGTTGAACGATAAAATGGCCCGAAAAGCCCGTTCTGACTCCGAAACGAAATTGGGTCATCCCATATATCAAAATAGATATTTTAAAATATTTTAAACGCAATGGAACAGGTTTAAGGTCCAAATTTGATTGTATGAAGTTATGCCAAAATCAATTTTTTTCAAATTAATTTTAATTGATTTCAATTTCATTGATTCTTAGGCGTTTCAAGTCCGCATGATCAAACGGCAAGTCCGATCGCTACGAAACTTGAAATCCTATAATAATTCACTGTTACGGATCTGATAAAACTAATTTCGTTGAAATCCGAGTCAGTGGCCAAAATGGCTATTTTTCCAGTTAATTAAATAAATTAAAAATTAATTAATTAAATCAAATTTTCAATTTCAATTCGATAATTGACAAATTTCATCATTTTCGATTTCTCAATCATTTATAATGACTTAAACAAATTAAAATATCAATTTAGAGTTAATAAATTTATCAATTTTAATATTAACCACAATTTCATTAAATTCAGAAATTATAAATTTATTTTCTAAAAATCCTATTAAATTTATTTTTCATTCTGCTATTCAATTCATTATTGTCAACAGATGAAATAAATATTAGATTCAAAATCTATTACATTAATATTCTCACATTCCATCTTCATTTCAATTAGCGTAATAAATTAAATTTCATTTATAATAAATTCATTTATTAAAATTTGAGTTCTAATTGATTATAATAAATTCCAAATAACTTTAATTTGATTAATTTCAATCTTTATACTAAGTCCATTATTACTCTATACCTAGTTCTTATTGTTTACCCTTCATTTACTTAACATTTAAATGAACTTGATTTTATTCAATTACTATTTATTATTATTATCATTAATTAATTCACTATTTGCCTTTATTTTCTTATATTCAATTTATTACCAAATATTCCTATTTACAATCAATTATAACCCTGCAGATGTTTCAATCAATTGGGGTTGCATTGAATTAATTATTTATTTATTAACTTGCATTAACATTCTTACATTTCATTCCCGCTATTAGTCCATTATTACCAAATAGATAAAATTAATATTATTGCCTTAAATTGCAATTTGATTACCAATTTCATTTAACACTCTAAATAAATAAATAACATATATTAGTTTCCACCTATTTACTTTTCTTACATTTAAAAGTTTATTACTTACCATTAACACTGTATTATTTCATTAATTCAATAATTGCACTTGTTTTACTCATATTCCCATTATAACTAAGTCATAACATTTAAATTATTTTATTCAATTTGAATTTCATTCAAATTCATTAATTATTAACTTTAATTAATCCTGTTATGTTTCCTCTTCGTTATTTTCATTATTATTTCACAACTTTTGTTAATAATTCGCAAAAAAAAATTATTTTCATCAATATTAAATTTCAAAAATCTTATTAAATTAACCATTTTAATTGTTGAAAAGTTACGGGTCGTTACACTAATAAATGCATTCTTAATGTGATTTGGATGGCTCAGATTGATGTTTTGCACCCCCACTATTTTAATATCCATTGATGTTGGTGGAACTAGTTAGATTTGTCGCTTTGATCATTTTCTTTGCTTGTAAGTCATGGTAGGGGAGGAGTAAAGGAATAGTGTCATTGCCACAACTTTTGTCAAAGATGGTGATTGTTGTAGTTTCTTTAGTTAGAGGGAGTTCCATAACCGTTTCTTTTGTTTATTGCACTATTGTAGGCGTTTAGGAATCAGAACTCTAGAAGACACCTGCTTTTAGTTAAGGCTAGATAAACGTTCGCTGACATGTTAGATGCTCTTTGAGTCTCTAGCTGAGTCCCTTCGGCCTCTTATTTACATCAGACATAAACCAAGCGGGTGGTATTCTAGATGACATATACTAATTGGCATAAAGAATGTAAGTAGATTGCTTACTTGATGTTGGGAGAATGGTGAGGCTCAAACTGGTCATTACAGTTGTGCTCCGTAGTTGTGATGATTTAGAGCCATGTGTGTAGCGGGCACAAAGTTGTAGGTAAACATTTGAGGGGATGGTTGAATAAACTTAGCTCCTTGTCCTGTATTGAGTATGTTTTCATGTTTGTGTTATCTAGATCATCGTTGTAGTAAGCTATGTTTTTTCAAATTGGGCCTTGCGGTTGGATTTACATCGGGCTGTTATATCGAGCTTTGGATTCTTTATACAAAAATTCCTTGAAACAAATAGGTTATTGATCAGTGTCGATTGATAGGATATTTCCTATGAGTCGGATCAATGATTTCCTAATATATTGCTATTTTTGTGGATCTGATGCAAATATATTCTCAACTGGCTTTCAATATAAAGGATGTCGAATTCCATGCCCAAAAATATTCCTCTATGCATATAAATAGAGGGAGACATCAGTTAAAAGAAGGATCAAATTATTTTTCTCTATGGGAGGTTCTATCGGTTTTCTATCTCAAATTAGGTGTTGATTTCAAATTTTATATTGTAAGCTTAGAATTTATTGAAAAACTGTTATAAATTAAAATAAAGTGGACATAGGCAAATATCGAATTACTGCAAATCATTATGTTATTTTTTTTCTTTCGTTTCTTCATACTTTTACATATTATTTGCACCATAAGTTAGATAAACACCTAATGATATTATAAGTAGAGATTAATGAAGAAATAAATGAAAAACGCCGTAAATAGCACAAGAGAATTATAGTGGTTCGACAAATACTTTGGTCTGCATCCACTAAAACTTTGTTGATGATTTCTGGGATTCTTTACAACTATGATTTTACAACTCGCTTTCTTACAAGTCAGGTAAGGATCCAACAGAGTCTCGGCATAAAATTAATTAATTTTGAAAGTAAAGCCAACATCCCATTGTGGGTTGTAGGATTATGGATCATTAGGCTAATTTACACTGGAGGGGGTGAATAGTGCTTTCTAACTTATGTAAATCTTTAAAAAAAAAAAATCAAGACTGATATCAAATCATAGATTAACAACATGGATTTATACTAATAGTCATAGATGCAATCATAGATAAATATAAAAGCAATAAAGTAAAGTAAGAGAGAAGACACTAGGAATTTTATACTGATTCAAGTTAACCAATCCTACATCCAGTCCCATACAATTTCTTGTACGTATTTCTTTTCAATCGCTAACTTTAAACGAGGTATAAGGCAAACTAGAATATAATCTCGATTTTAAGGCTATGAGATACACCTTCCTGTATCATGAGTTTGAGGCAAACTCTCTTGATTTGAGTGGGAAACAAGATCACCCACTAGATTTATTGGGCTACTAAGCACATCCGCTTGATTTAAATAGGCTACAAGAACACTGTAGCGACCTGCCTTCCTTACACCTAAAGATGACACTTAATACATCCTCAGTATTCATGTGTCCATCATTTAAGTGCCTGAAAGACAGGCACTCGGGGCTAAAGAAAGAAAAAACAGAATAGAATCTCACGTCTTGACAAGAAATATATAAGATACACAAATCTTTTCATAGAGAAATCAACTTTATTACATACACAACATCAGTGTACACTGACCTACTATCAACGTGGACAGTTATAACAGCTTCTCCTTGCAATTGCTGATAAATACAGATGAGAAAAAAATACAATGGAAGAATATAAAATATGTGAGTACGGCTTGGAAAATCCAGCTCATCACCTGAAATCTCCAAGGCATCTAGTTAAATCTAGAAAATATGCTTGGGCTAATCCAAGCATTATAAGAAAATAATGCCCAGATTAGTTTGTTGAACCAGCATGAGAAAGCTCAATCAAGTCATATTGATTTCTACATTTGAAAACCTTTTCAAAATAAAAGGTTCTTTGTAACACCACGCCGCACATAAACACAGAATGGTTTTGACCTATAATAGCCAAACTATTTTATTATAAAAATCCAATGATATTATAGTAATGTTTATGGGCTTAAAATACCAATAATCAAGTAGCTATGATGTGTGTACATCACAACAATAATAGGTATACAATCAAAAAATGAAGGCATTTATTGGAGAATGGATCCCTACAAATGGCATGGTACGGGACTACCTTCCAAAAATGGTATACCTCTAGATAAAATGTACCTAAGGACTAAAACCTTTCGACCTCTGCCAACACAGAACCGGCATACCCCTTATTGGATAGTACCAAATATGTCATCACCGGGGTTGTTCCCAATCATTATAAAGAACTCTTATGCATAACTAAATCCATAATATGAAAATCTAGAAAGGTGATAACATACCCTTATGGGAGCAACCAACATAGCCCGACGCATCTACCCTGTTTTAGCCATTTCCAGGGTGTGAGGCTCGTGTAGTAACGATTTACCTTCCATTAACATTTCCCACTTGAAATACTTAAGGTAACGATTTACCTTCCATTAACATTTCCTACTTGAAATACTGACACTTCCCTCGAGGCAGAAATGCAATGCCATCATTCATCCATAAAAGTTCGTTTTGGGTATGAACGAAACAGAAAGCACTACCTCTACATCCATTTTAGAATCGCCCTCGGGATTGGTAGCAAGTATCCCTTGCACTTCAAAAAGCTCCATCTTAGATCATCCTCAAGATGTCTTCCACTTGAACACATATGTTAGTTTGATGTGGTTTTCGGATAATATATCTGATCTCGATACTTCCAAACCAACAGCCGATAATTTCCAGTTGACTCAATCCCAGTTCCTTTAGAAGTATGCAGGCTATATCAGAGTCTCCATGGGATCTCCGATATATCCCTTAAAGCTAGAAACGATTCGCTAGAATAAGCTCTCCTAAGGGAACTCAAACTGTATGAACACGTAAAGCTCTTATTCACTTTCTAAGTTAAAACTGAGCAAGATTTGATAATCGGTTATTTAATTATCAAATAAACAAGCACAACAACAATTCAGAGATTTAATTCCACATAGCAACCTCTAAGCCTTAGTTTAAATAAATCTTTCATTTATTAAATCACTTTTCAAAACATTTATTTAAAGTATTCATATACTTATCCCATCAGTATATGTACATTCACAAAACATTATGAAAGATTTCTTATTTCAAAATCATATCAAAAGGATTAAAACAAATATTGTTTAAATTAGAGATAAGAATAGCCCCACACACTATTTCTTTGGTGTTAAGCATGGATTAAAAGTTCCAAACCACCATAATTAAGAAGCTCGGTTCAGAGAAATCCAAATCTCAAATTCATTTATAAATTTCTTCTATAAATTCTTTTATTAGATCTCTTTGATTTATGGAAATCCCTTTTACCAAAACTCTAATCTATTTATACAATTTCTTTATAAATCTCCAACTCTATTTATAAAACTCTTTTATAAATATCAAAATTATTTATAAACTCTTCTATAAATATCCAAATCAGTTATAAAACTCCTTCCAAATTTCAAGGTCTCTTTTCAATTTATACAACTCCTTTTATAAACTTTCCTTATTTAAAACAACCTCCATAAATAAATCTTAATTAATAAATTTCCTTTGGTAGACAATGAAATTACTTAAAATGCCTTTATATAAACAATAACATTATAATTTAATTCTCTTTAAATCTCATTAACAAAATAATGATTTTAAACAATCATTTAAAAAGTATTAAATTAACTTTAAATTTTTTTGGAAAAATAGTTACTTGTTATCCTTTAAATATCTTATTCAAAATGGTGATAAACTTTAAACCATTTTTAAAATGAACATAATAAAATATTTGAATTCACAAAATCAAAAAGAGGTTTAGCATCCACAATGCTTCTTATTTGATTAAGTTTAACTTTCCAAGTTATAGCTTGGGCATTTACATAGCAAGTAGACAATGTAAAGGGGATCAATGCATAACAATTAATCTCATGTAGGTAAATGACCAATTCTAAAATAGTAGAACTGGGTTTTATTCTGCTTAAATAGACATCAAACATAATCTATTAGGTGAATTATAACAGAACTGTGATTTATTCTGCCAAACATATATCAAGTGCAATTTCATTAGCAGAATGATGATTTATCCTGCTAAATAGTTGTCATTAGATTTCATATTTATTTGGGTTGCTTAAGAGTAATCGACAAAGAAACCCCTTATGATTTAAAATTTTCTTCTGAAAGAGAGTTGCTTTAAAAACAAAAACCAATCTTTAGAAATAAAGTGATTTAAAATCAAAAGCTTTCATTCTATAATTAAATAACAGTTAAAATTTATAATTCAATAATAACTAAAGCTTTAATTAATAATTAACTAACAATTAACTATCAGTTAAATAATTAAATAATAATTAATCTTTAAATAAATGATTAAATCATAATTAATCTTTATTTAATAATTAAATAATAGTTTGAACCTTCATTAAATAATAATTTACATCCTAATTAAGTCTTAATTAATTCTTAATTTAATTTAACTTAAATAGTAATTAAATAAATATTTAAACTCTTTCTTAAATAATAGTTAACCCTTAATTAGTAATTAAATAATAATTAATCCTTAAATAAATTATTAATTAAAATTTTATATTTAATTAACTAATTATAATTAACCTACTTGATTCACACTTAAGTATAAATTTCCTTTGCTAACTAGTGATTAAGCGCCAATTGCCTTATTTAGTTGATTAATGAAATTATCATTAAATAAATAAATATAATTTCATTTTATTACTTATAATATGTTCTAAAATACTTTCAAAAAATGCTTAAGGTTATAATTGTAAAAAGAGTTCGTTTATACAAACTGCATTTATAGCGACCATCACTATATGACTCATAATTTTCAAAACTTGTTTTTATATCAAATAGCTTCAAAAATTATTATTTCTATACTTTATACAAACTTAGAAAAGGTTTTAGAAAACAAAAGTAAGGTTTTTGAAACTATACAAAACATTTCAAGAAAGTAAAGTAAGGAACTAAGTTTTTAAACCAAAAGATCTCGAAGGTCGCAACTAAAACCAAACTCCACTATTAAATTTTTCTTAGCACGCAACATTATAAGCATGACTTCAACATATACATGGGCCATAATAATGTAGGCAAAGATCCTAACTTGAAAACTTTACTAACTTTTACTTTACTTTTTCCAAGTTTAAAAACCATTACATATAACACCATATATAAACATACTGCTATCATTACTTTCATCCAGACAATCATCTAACAACCAAGTAAGCAAAGTAAATAAAGTTAAAACTTCATATAAAAAGGTAAAATTTACTCACCTAAAAGCTAACCAAACTACCTGAACTTCCATAATGATTTGAAACCACCCTAGGTCCATGCTTTGACTTTAACAAAAATGGATTTTGGTGGACTACAAAGTCCTAAATGATTCGACCATGGATGGTGGAGGCTTGGCCTAGCTTGGAAGATTTGGTTTTGGGTTGTTTTCTAAAAAGGAGGCCGTTTAGAAGGAAGGAGTATTTTTTAAAAGGGTTTCAACGAGTTTTAACGTAGAAAAGAATGATTTCTAACATTTTGAAAAACTAAGGAAGCCATTAAACTTTTTCTAAAAAGCTTAAAGAAAATGAAAACAAAGTTTGAGAATTAGAAAGAAATCAAACATGAGAAAAGAGAAATTATGGAATTGTTTTTATATAAAATGCACTTGGAAATTTACCAAAATAGCCTTCCCTTACATACCCCCCATAAATTCTATGCTACATCACCACCATGTTGTCCCCTTTGAAACAATATTGACCAAACATGCATTTAGATCATTTTGAACTTAATGTACTTATGTTTCTTGGGCTATCCTTTCCATTTTAACATCTTTTAAAATTTTAGGAAAATGTCACATCGTGTTTTATATTAACTTATGAAAATGTGTATGTGTATGTAATTCTAACTTATTTAGAAACATGTGTAATTACCCCAAAGAGTTCATAACAAGACAACTTTTAGACAACGAAAAGTCAAAAATTCGAAAAACGAATTTGAGACACATTTTCGATTTTTCTTCGAACTAAATATTTTTGTAAATAAAATTTGAAAACTATTTCACCATCACTAATTATTTTTTAAAAGAGTTTTATTTTGAATTATAAAACCCGTAATTTGAATATTTATAATTAATTAAATATTAATAAATTAAAACGGTGAAATTCCGGGCCATTACGACACCCACACATATAAGAGTAGAGTTACAATTTTCTAAAGTCAAATAGTTGTACTTTGGACACAATGGATCCTATCTCTATTTTTATAGCACTTTGATCTTTGAAATGCGAGAGGGATGCTTTCAGAACAATAAGTAAGTAGTAGTAAATGAGTATAATAGAGTATGAATTGATTCTATATGATTTTGAAGAGTGTAGAGTATATTTTTCAAGGGACTTTTTCAGGAGAGTAAGGAGTGAGAAGAAAGTAAGTTATTAATTGATTAAAAACTCATTTGCGCTCCCCTTTATATAGTGAATGAATAGACTTAACCATTCATGAAAGGTAGTGTCTAAAAGACACCTCCACTCAAATTTTAAAAAAACAAACTAACGATCTATATGTCGACATATGAAAATATATATGTCGACATATGCTAGTGAAATTTGAAAATGTTTTTCTTTTAAATTGTTTTGAAAGTCCTATACTTTGTAAAATAACTTGAACATGGTTTTTAAACACTTTTGAACTCTTAAGAAAAACTTTTATAAAATATTTAAAAATATAATTTGAAATTAAAGTAATTTATTTTTATTTAAAGTATCAAAAATCAAAAATTGGAGATAAAAATCAAAAATTGATATTAACGACTTTAACTATATATTCTAGTAACCTTAAACACTATATTATAATCTTGAGCCCATCATTTCTTTCTCTTTGAACTCACGAGTCTTCTAATCTTCATCTTGAGTCTTATACTGTGTAGTCTTCGATTCAGCACCTGTGTAATATTCTATATTATATACTATATAACTTGACAAAACGTTAGTATCTATATTTTATATGGTTGTCGTCATCAAAATCAACAATGGTTGTTGTCACCAAAATCAATAATTAACGTATTAACACCCATTTTGTGCCTTTCTCCCTCTATTTATAGACGAAGATTAGCAAAATTGGCTCCAAAACCTTCTCCCACGTTCTCCATATTCAGTAGGAGACTCTAGAATGAGATTATGGCCAACTCAGCTCACAAAGGCAAGTGATCAAGGTAAGCATAAATGTACAGGAATAGAAACAACACAATAAATCAAATGAAATGATTTTTTTTAAATAGAGAATGGAGCTTGTTTGGAGAGTTTGTATAGACAAATGTAAATAGATATAAAAACAGAGAATAAGATCCCAGAGTGTAGCAAAATGCCCCAAATCTTTTTTTGTATGCAATGAAACTTGTTCAAGCATGCAATGTAACGAAATGCAAAAAACCGATGATAGAAACAGAAATGTAACAAATGCAATTAATTATTTTATAAAATAGCAAAATAGGAGCGCAGAAATATTTTTGAAGATTGTAAAGGTGAGGAACATAAATGTCGTACACAGAAACTTGAGAAATAGGAGTGCATAAAAGTGCACATAAAAACAGATCCAAACCAAAAAACAAAAGCACACAAAAACAAAGAATGTGTAAATGCACAAATGAAATGCAAATATATGTTTTTTTTTCTTTATATACAACAAATCATTGGGACAACATATCCCATGTCAAACAAACGTTCGAAAGCAAGTTTCGAACTTGTGACATTCTGCACCAAAGCCGAATCAATTAACCACTTGGACAAAGGTGCTTGTCAATATATGTTTTTTTTGTTAGTAGCAGTTTTTTCTTTTTAGTGAAAACTAACTAAAAGTAGAAGAAGAAAAAGCAACAAAAAATTAATCGACGAGTTAGCTAAAATTAAATTGTTTTCCCCGGCAACGGTGTTAAAAACTTGTTCGAACGAATTTTCAATCAATTAGAAAACCGTCGAATTTAATAAATTAAAATACCGCAAGCACACGGCGTATACTCATTGTACGTATGCGAATATGGGTCGATCCCAAAAGGAAAGCACTAATTTCAAAATTACGTAATCAAGTTATCCTAAAAGTTTTGAAATTGTGTTAAAATAAAAACTGTAGAAAGAAAATAGAATAAAAGTGAAATAAAAGTAATGAGATTAGAAAGAAATTTAGAGATAAATCCACCGTCAAATTAAAGTAAATCAACAAATAATAAATTTATAATCTCTCTTTTTATCCTACGTAGAATTAGTTAATGTGTTTATTTTAAGTATGGTCTACTTCTATTATTGATTAACACAACTTAAATCATCAAACTTTAATAGAACAACTAAACCCACTTGTTTGATCTTATGAAATGATTATAAAGTTAGAAATAAAATTTAGTTTAAACATGGTATATTTACTATCTTTGATTTAGTAACAAAGAACATCAAATTTTGATTCTGCTTTTAAATTCATTATCAAAATCAAATGATTAGAAGAAGAGTAACTTGAGTTTACATTTGATTAAGCATAGTCTATCTGTGATTAACAAAATAGGTTATCAAATAAATTATAAACATCAAAATTTCATCTACTTCTAAATGCACATAAAATCCAAAACCAAGATATCATAAATGTAACCATTTTGTTGACTTCACATGATTCATGAGAGCTTCATTACTCTTTAATTGAAGAGGTTTAGTCTCTCATATCATTTTAACAAAAAGTGGATTCAAAATTAACAAAATAAAAGAAAGTGCTAATTAGAAAGAAAGAGAGAGCTAACTAGAAAAGTAAATATATACTAATTTTCTTAAAAGTAAAGCAAATCTTCTTGCATTAAATAAAAAAGCATGAAAGAGCATGAAAGAAAAATATAAAAAAGTGCATAAAAGAAAAGACAAGGCTAAGAAGCCATTAAAGATAAGAGAACTTTTATTTATGATTTACGGCTACAACTCATATGCATAAAAAGATCCATTACATGAAACGTAAGAGAGTTTTTATACATTAAATCCCTAATCTCTTTTCAGGAAGCTACCAATAATGCCTTTGACTTTGTGTGTTCTTCAAATCATTATTAATGTTTAATTAATCTCCCACAAACATATGCATATGCTTCTAATCGTGGTCCATTAGCAAGTGGATAAGTGGCTCTTCCATGTTGATTTAATTCCTACTATTCTTCATTCTTTTGGCTTCCACTAATTGTGCATGTATATATCCATGAAGCCTCTTCTAATTTGCACTCATTTTCTACAAAATAAAATTAAAATGTGCAAACAAATTTTCTCAAAATAAATGCATCCAAAAATTACTGTTTGCCCAAATGTAGATGAGTGATTGATGATTTGAAAACACTTTAGAATTTGGTAAAAACATATAACAATACCGTAACATGACATATATTTTAATAAAAGAAGATTAAGTATGAAAGTAAAAATATACTTTTTTACATGCACATCACTCAGCATAGATAAACTGAACTCAGTACCGATCTTTTTGCGCTTACCTTCATTTTGCCTTTGTTCGTCGATTTCTCGAAGTAAGTGTGTTAAGTTAGCAATCTTGACATGGTATCGAATTGAGAGAGTCAACTCAGCACCAACTTAAGGACTTAGTTGATTTCTAAATCGCTTCCTTCGTGCTATTAATTTATTTGAAAAATAGTTAAGTATCTGCTAGTGAAGAGTTAAGTGCGGCATCTATTCTTTGGACTTCACCTGGATTCTGATTTTGAAACTTGTACTTTAGAGTTTCTGGTTTGTTTCATGACCATTCAATGGTTCTGACTCGTCTGGATTTGGCTTGGTTGTAAAGTAGGATAACACTTGTCCCCTAAAGTACACTTTATGTCAATAAGGTATGCTTTAGATCGAGACAAGCAATTGACTTCAAAGTCTAAACTAAATAGATGTCTTCATTCTCCTAACTATTTCACAAAGCAGGGCATCTTCTTTAGATCATCACGTCACTTTAAATAGTTATGAATTTATGTCATTTAGATGAAATAAGAGCTGAATGTATTGTTGAAGTCCATCATTTGGATTATGAAAAGTTTGGAAGTTCTTTCTTTTATTTGGTCAGGTAGGTAGAATTTCGTTCCTCCAAAGAATTACTTCTTTATCACAATCCATTTATTTTCTTTCTCTCTTTTTTTTTTTTAAATTAATAACTCTGTCCCAAGTTATGGACCTTGACTCGGTACCTATTATTTATGCATATTTTAAGTTTTAGCCTATACTTAAAGCAATTCTACTGCTTTATTATACTTCATCTTTCACCTACAGATTTAAGTTCTCCTGCCTACATCATTTTTAGATCTGAATTTCAATTTGCTCGACCGTTAGTCATTACTTTGCTTCAGACCACCTATCGCTGACTTACCAATGCCATCACCAACATCTTGCTAGCCAACTCCGCCCCAATTCAAGCAAACTCATCCCCAATCAACTCAAATTTTGATTCGCTTCTTTCTCCTTTTTAAGCTACATCTACTTTCACTTCCAGGCCTAGGCCAATGGCACCATCGATCTTGGGGATTATCAGTGTTAGGAGCGGTTTATCATCACACTTGGCTATGATTTGAACTTTATCTTCCTCAATTTAGTCTCTCCATAGAATATAAAGCAATTAAACCTAAGTAATTTCGAAAATTCCAAGTTAACCCAAGTTTTTCCATGGATTTCCAAGGTCTGACTTAGATTTTCGTACAGCTTTGGACTTTTATGATTTTGGTTAAAATTTTATAACAATAAAATGGGGGGAAGATGAAATACTTGAGTAACTTTAGGTCGAGTGTATGTTGATGGTAGAGTTTCGGTGGAACAGTTTCAGATAACTCGCATCGAATTTGCTTTGGCATTCGAATGGACCTTTTCTCCACCACTTCAAGCTAGACACTTCATTCTGATACCCCTGTAAAGAGAAATCTTATGTCAATCCGAATGATAGTTCTATTAACATAAATCCTACGATAACGGGTAAAATTTGACACATGATTCTGTTGTGTGATGGTGCATGTTTGCCAGCACAAGCGAGCTAGCTATCCAGAGTATTCGCGTTCACTGTGCTATAGACGTAGGATGCAAACTGCACATATTGAATTGAATATCATTGCCCCATTCGGTCAGTATACGTTGACATCCGTTGGTCCTTATACATTGGCCACACAGGGTTTAATTTCAATATAAGGATCAAAGTTAGATTCTACTTGATCTTACTCATCTATGGAGGTTTTTATTAATTATGAGTTGCAGAAGTGATGCAGCACGATCTACAAAATCACAAAGCCTAGGTCGCTCACGACCTAATGGAGGAGTTTTAGGTCGCTCACGACCTAAAAGGGCACGTGATGTAGAGTCGCGACATAACCGAGAACAGAAGAAGGAAGTTGTGCTGAGTTCGCGACCTAACAAGTTCACGAGTCGCGACCTAAAAGAGCCACGACCTAACCGGAAACAAGAGATGGGAGTTGCACTGAGTACGCGACCTAAAAAGCTCATGAGTCACGACCTATCAACCTACGAGATAACGAGAAGTGTAACGTAACAGCATGTGAAACTTTAGGCTGCTTGAAGATTTCCAGGCACCGCTTCTTTAGGTCGTTCAAACGACCAACCGACCTATGTTAGGTCGCTAATCCTTATGCCCAAGAATGTTAGGTCGCTGAAGAGTTATGCTGCTTGGAGTTTAGGTCGCATGTTATATAGGTCGTAAGTCGTCCAGTGCTTATGTCGTTATGTTGTATATACTGTTAAGTCGTTAACTGTGTTGTTGTAATATGTTAGGTCGCAAACGACCTTACTTAGGTTGTAGGTCATGTACTGGGCATGTTGTGTTTGTTGAGTCGCTATGTTGTAAATATGTGTGTGTTGTAACGTTTTTTCTTATGCCGTTGAGTCATGCGTCGTTGAGTCGTAGGTCGCGACCTTGTTTAGGTCGTTAAGTCGTATGTTGTGTATGTTGTTAGGTCGCGTGCGACCTGGGTCATGTTAAGTCGTGTTATTTTTAAGCCGTAGGTCGCGTGGCGACTTATGTGAGTCGTTCGATGATAGGACGCTGCCGACCTATGTTAAGTCGTGTATGCGAGTCTTATACATATTGTAAGCCTATAAATAGGCATGGTGTGGGTCATTTGTAACTCGGTTCTTTTTGAATAAAATTCTTGTTTGTTAGCTTTGTGCTTTCATCTAAATTGGTAGTTGAGTGCAATCTCCTATCTCCACCTAGGCTATTCGAGTGCGCTCGAATCAACGTTCGTTGAAGCCAACTCGCGGAATCAAGTGCGCTTGATCAACGCTCGAAGAATTGTAGATCTCTCTTCACGGTATCGTGCGCGATCAACGTGTCAGAGATAGCTAGAATTCGGTATCTTTGGATCAACGAATTTGGGCATTTCAGTATCTTTCAATCCACCAATTGCTACTTTCACCGTTTCATCTAATTTTTCGTATTTCCGCTGCGTCGGTTTGGTATCAAAGCCTGACTCAGCCAATCATAGCTAAGCCGAGTCTTGGAGCCAAGGAGTTTGAAGTTGAAGTTCATCTTGTCGAAGTGTTTGTTCAAAGCCGTGTCAAGCTTGTTCAAGTTTGTGGGAGATTTGTTCAAGTGTAGATCCGAGCTAGTTGCAGGTCGTGCATCACTTTGTTCATCAAGGCCGAGAGTTGAAGTTTTTGTTTGACTTGTTGAAGTATTTGTGTTTGTAATCATGCTACCGAGAAGAGCTAATCGTCATCAAAATGTTGAAGCGTTGTATAGAAGAGAAGAAGCCGAGCAAATGGAACAACGTATCAATGAGAAGTTTGATGAAGGTATTGGAAAGAGAAATTGATGAATGACTTGAATCAAAGTCAAAGGAGAAGGTCGTCAATCTCGAACCATGGAGGAAACAGAGTTTCGCCATCGGTTGCGGAAGCGAGGAGGGTGTCGCCACAATCTTGTAGAGAAAGAAGAGAATCATCAGTTTCTATGAGACAAGAGCATCATGAGTATAGAGATGGAGAGAGAAGAACTTATCATAGATTTGAAGATGATCCATTTCATGACCTTGGAAGACATAGTAGAAGAGATATGAATGATCATGGGAATGTTGAGGGTCGAGATCGATATAGACGTACATTTGATTTTGATGAAGAGGGTGATAGAGCTAGCATTCATTATCGAGATCGAGACCAAGTTCGAAATTCATATCGGGATGTAGAAGAGGATCGACGATGGGAGTCGGGAACGAAGACAGAAATTTCGAAATTCAAAGGAGGAATGGTTGCAGAGGTGTTTCTGGACTGGTTATCTAATGTTGAAGAAATTTTTGATTTCAAAGAAGTTCCTGAGAATCGAAGAGTTAAGTTGGTTGCTACTCGTTTGAGAGGTAGAGCTTTAGCATAGTGGCAGCAAACTAAACTTACGCGGGAGAGAATGGGGAAGTCAAAGATTGAATCATGGGAGAAGATGAAGAAGATGATGAAAGCTACATTCTTGCCTTACAATTATCAATCACTCATGTATCAGAGGTTGCAAAATCTGAGACAAGGGACGAAGACTGTTAATGATTATGCTGATGAATTTTATCAACTGATTGCTCGAAATGACATTATGGAGACAAAGGAACAATTGACTGCTAGGTTTGTTGGAGGGTTGAGGATCCAGATTCAAGACATGGTGATTATGTTTGATCCTATATCTGTAGCTGAAGCACATCAGAAAGCGTTGGCTTGGGAGAAGCAGGGAAGACGAGGTGGTGGTGTGTTTACAAGTTCCAATATTCTGAACAAAGGTGTTAGTGGGAATTCCAATGTTTTTAAAGCTGTCAGTAAACCAGTTGTGAATGAAGTTGCGAAGGCGAAGGTCAACAACAGTTTCAAATGTTATAATTGCCAGGAAACGGGTCACAAGAGTAATGAATGTCCAAAGCCGAAGAAACGAACTATGATTGCTGAAGTTGAAGGTGAGGATGTTGGTGAAGGTTATTCTAGTCCAATTGAGAATGATGAACAGGATATTGCGTCGGGAGATGAAGGATGTAACCTAATGATGAGGAGATTATGTTTAATACCGAAGCATGAAGAAGAAGCTAGTTGGTTGAGGAGTAACATCTTTCAGTCAACATGCACTATTCTGGGGAAGGTTTGTAAATTTGTGATTAATGCAGGAAGTTGTGACAATATTATTTCTACCGAAGCTGTGAGAAAGTTGAAGCTGAAAACGGAGAAGCATCCAAATCCTTACAAGTTAGCGTGGTTGAGAAAAGGAGGAGAGGTGAAGGTGGACAGGCGAGCACATGTTCCATTTTCTATTGGGAAGAAGTATAAAGACGAGATCTGGTGTGATGTGGTGGAGATAAATGTTTGTCACTTGCTTTTGGGAAGACCATGGCAGTATGATCGAGCAGCGCAGCATGATGGTCGAACCAATAGCTACAGTTTTATGTTTGAAGGTGTTAAGATTATTTTAGTACCAAAGAAGAGACAACAAGGAGAAAACAAGTCAGAAGAGATTGAGGAGCTAAAGACTTTATTGACTTTGAAGGAATTTATTGAAGAAGTAGAGGAGAGTCCAGAGGTGTTTTTGTTGATTGGACATGAAACCACTGAATCCGTAGAAGTTCCAAAGGAAGTAAAGCCGGTATTGGAAGAATTCAGAGATGTGTTTCCTGAAGAGTTGCCAACGGAGTTACCACCGTTGAGGGATATTCAACTTCAGATTGATCTTGTGCCAGGGGCAGTATTACCACACAGGCCACATTACAGGATGAGTCCAAAAGAGCATGAGGAATTGAGAAGGCAAGTGGAAGAGTTGTTAGAACAAGGGTGTGTTCAGGAGAGCTTAAGTCCTTGTGCAGTGCCAGCTTTATTGGTGCCAAAGAAGGATGGTTCGTGGAGGATGTGTATGGATAGTCGGGCTCTAAACAAGATCACTGTGAGATATAGGTTTCCTATGCCGAGGTTTGATGATTTGATTGACCAGTTGAGTGGAGCTGTTGTGTTTTCAAAGATTGACTTGAAAAGTGGATACCATCAGATTCGTATTAGACCGGGTGATGAATGGAAGACTGCTTTTAAAACCAGGAAAGGTTTATACGAATGGTTGGTTATGCCGTTTGGTTTATCGAATGCACCGAGTACTTTTATGAGAGTGATGAACCAGATTTTCAGACCACACGTTGGGAAGTTTGTGGTGGTTTATTTTGATGATATTTTGATTTATAGTGGGAGTATTGAAGAGCATCTTCATCATTTGCGTGAAGTATTATTGATTCTACGGAAGGAGAAATTTTATGCTGCAACAAAGAAGTGTGTGTTCATGACGCACAGTGTTTTGTTTCTGGGATATGTTCTGTCAAAGGAAGGCATTCAAGTGGATGAAGGTAAAGTAGAAGCTGTCAGGAGTTGGCCACAACCCAAGGCAATTACTGGAGTGAGAAGTTTTCATGGATTGGTATCTTTCTATCGAAGATTCATTCCACATTTTAGCAGTGTGATGGCACCTATAACCGATTGCATGAAGAGAAAGAAGTTTGCATGGTCAGAGGAAGCAGGGGTTGCTTTTGAGAAGATCAAGACACTATTGACGTCGGCACCAATTCTAGTTTTACCGGATTTTCAGTTGTTGTTTGAATTACACACGATGCATCGAAGGTTGGGGTTGGTGGAGTCTTGAGTCAAAAGGGAAGACCGGTTGCTTATTTCAGTTAGAAATTGTCTGGAGCTAAGTTGAGATATAGCACTTATGACGTGGAATTTTACGCTATTGTTCAAGCAGTGAAGCACTGGAGACATTATCTGTTTCAGAAGGAGTTTGTTCTCTATACGGATCATGAAGCTTTAAAGCATTTGCAAGGGTAGGATAAAATTTCAGCTAGGCACGCTTCATGGGTCGCGTATTTACAATAGTTTACTTTTGTTGTTAAGCACAAATCAAGGGTGACGAATAGTGTAGCTGATGCATTGAGCAGGAGGAATCATTTGTTGACGACAATGAAATTTGAAGTGACAGGGTTTGAACTATTGCCAGAGTTGATTGAAGAAGATCCTTACTTTACGAAGTTTGTTGAGAAAGTCAAGGATGGGAGTACTGATGAATTTGTGTTGGTAGATGGATTCTTATTCAAGGGGAATCAATTGTGCGTACCAGAAGGCAGTTTGAGAATGAAGATTATCAAAGAGTTACATGAAGAAGGCCATGTGGGTAGAGATCGAACATTGTAGTTGATTTCTCAATCTTATTATTTGCCGTCAATGAGAAAGGAAGTTGAAAAGTTTGTGCGCAGATGTCATGTTTGTCAGGTTTCGAAAGGGACAGCTACAAATGCGGGGTTGTATATGCCTTTACCTGTTTCTACAAAACCATAGGTAGACATTAGCATGGATTTTGTGTTGGGTTTGCCTAGAACTCAAAGGGGGAACGATTCCATTTATGTGGTGGTTGACCGATTTTCGAAAATGCACATTTTATTGCTTATAAGAAGACGGCAGATGCTGTTCATGTTGCTCAGTTATTCTTCAAAGAGATCTATCGACTTCATGGGTTGCCAGAGTCTATTGTATCTGATAGAGATACTCGTTTTCTGAGTCACTTTTGTTTAAGTTTGTGGAAGATGGTCGGAACGAAATTAAAATTTAGTAGCGCTTACCATCCGCAAACTGATGGACAAACGGAGGTGGTTAACCGATCGTTGGAAAACTTATTGAGATGTCTGGTAAAAGATAATCTGAAAAGTTGGGATATGAAACTATGTTAAGTGGAATTTGCACATAATCACGCTGTGAATCGAAGCACTGGATTTAGTCCGTTTCAAGTTGTATATTCTGAAATACCGAAAGGACCGTTGGATTTGACAACAGTACCATATCAGAAGGGAGTTGTTAAGCGGGCTAGTGACTTCGTAAATGAGTTACAGGAGTGTCACAGAACTGTTCATGAACGATTGTTTACATCAAATGAAAAGTATAAACGACTGGCGGATAAGAAGCGGAGAAGTGTGAATTTCGAGGAAGGGGATTTGGTTTATGCAGTGTTGACAAAAGATCGTTTTCCGGTGGGAACGTACAATAAATTGAAGGCACGAAAGATTGGTCCTGTAGAAATTTTGAAGAAAATCAATGAGAATGCATATCAATTGAAATTACCAAATAATGTTCATACTTCAGACGTTTTCAACGTCAAATACTTAATTCCGTATCATGGAAATGAAATTGTTGTGAAAAAAGAAGGTGAAAATTCGAGGTCGAATTTCTGTCAACCGGGGGAGGATGATGCAGCGCGATCTACAAAATCACAAGGCTTAGGTCGCTCATGACCTAATGGAGGAGTTTTAGGTCGCTCACGACCTAGTGAAGGTCGCTCGCGACATAAAAGGGCACGTGATGTAGAGTCGCGACATAACCGAGAACAGAAGAAGGAAGTTGTGCTGAATTCGCGACCTAACAAGTTCAGAGTCACGACCTAAAAGAGCCACGACCTAATCGGGAACAAGAGATGGGAGTTGCGCTGAGTACGCGACCTAAAAAGCTCGCGAGTCACGACCTATCAACCTACGAGATAACAAGAAGTGTAACGTAACAGCATGTGAAACTTTAGGTTGCTTGAAGATTTCCAGGCACCGCTTCTTTAGGTCGTTCAAACGACCAACCGACCTATGTTAGGTCGCTAATCCTTATGCCCAAGAATGTTAGGTCGCTGAAGAGTTATGCCGCTTGGAGTTTAGGTCGCATGTTATATAGGTCGTAAGTCGTCCAGTGCTTATGTTGTTATGTTGTATATACTGTTAAGTCGTTGATTGTGTTGTTGTAATATGTTAGGTCGCAAACGACCTTACTTAGGTCGTAGGTTGTGTACTGGGCATGCTGTGTTTGTTGAGTCGCTATGTTGTAAATATGTGTGTGTTGTAACGTTTTTTCTTATGCCGTTGAGTCATGGGTCGTTGAGTCGTAGGTCGCGACCTTGTTTAGGTCGTTAAGTCGTATGTTGTGTATGTTGTTAGGTCGCGTGCGACCTGGGTCATGTTAAGTCGTGTTATTTTTAAGTCGTAGGTCGCGTGGCGACTTATGTGAGTCGTTCGATGATAGGACGCTGCCGACCTATGCTAAGTCGCGAGTCTTATACATATTGTAAGCCTATAAATAGGCATGGTGTGGGTCATTTGTAACTCGGTTCTTTTTGAATAAAATTCTTGTTTGTTAGCTTTGTGCTTTCATCTAAATTGGTAGTTGAGTGTAATCTCCTATCTCCACCTACGGTATTCGAGTGCGCTCGAATCAACGTTCGTTGAAGCCAATTCGCGGAATCAAGTGCGCTTGATCAACGCTCGAAGAATTGTAGATCTCTCTTCACGGTATCGTGCGCGATCAACGTGTCAGAGATAGCTAGAATTCGGTATCTTTGGATCAACGAATTTGGGCATTTCAGTATCTTTCAATCCACCCCAATTGCTACTTTCACCGTTTCATCTAATTTTTCGTATTTCCGCTGCGTCAAGAAGCTTCATGTGTCTCTCTACGATGGATGCAAGTCAATCTACATTAGATGTTGTTCCATCCACAATAGAACCATGCTGTACTTCGACATCTTCAACACCATCTACTTCATCATCTTTTCGACCTCAATCACCTCTTCATCTGACATGGTAGTTGCTGGAGGTAGCTCCTTTTGTAATGGTAGATGAAGCTTTCATTAGGGTTTCCCCCGATATTAATCTGGAAGGCACCTTAATTCTTTATAGCACTCAAGACAATGCAGCATTAAAATTAGATGAGGTGGGAGTTAAATAAATCTGCAAACAGCAGGGAATCCCTTTGGAGAATGTCACAATGCCCTTTCATCGGGCTCATAATCCTCCCAAGGGCTACACCGCTTGCAATCGATATGTGTCTTTTCGAATGTGTCCCTCATTTCAATCATTTTATCTAACTCATTCTTCTATTCTCAAAGCTTACCCCTCTCCAACTTCATCAAAATAGTTATGCCTTATTAAACAACATGTACATGGTCTGTCTTTATCATTTAGGTTAGATGCCTACATTAGAGCAGATTCTTTATTTATATGGCTTCAAAAAGAGGAAAGAAATTCCTCTTACTTATTTGGAATCACCTAAGGGTTGTCACATCACCATCAGTCTTTGGAAAAAACTCGATTATTTTAAAGATGAGTAGATGTCCACTTGGTTTTGCCTAGAATAGTTTTCAGGATATATGTTTTGTTATCATACATCATTTTGATTGAGTTAGTTCCTTTTAGCTTGCTAATTTTATTACTTCATAATTTTATGGATATTACGAGAAGGCCTAATATTGAAAGTTTGGCATGTACCCTTTAAGATTATAGGACATCTCTATTGAAGAACAAAAGATGAAATTTCCTCTCATAGATGAATGGACATGACAGGTCTGATTCTTGGGTAACAATCATAATCGGGGCCTCATGCCTTAATGTTAATGGAGGCGCTCAGCCCACTCAAGAGGTTGAAGGTAATTTTCAAGCTAAAGAGAATAAGGAGTTCCTCATTTTCAAGAACCTCTGATTAGTTAATAAGAAAACGCGAAGGATAATGGTGACGACGACGTTGTAGAAGAAGGAGACGATAATGACGATGATGACAATAATGATAAGGATGGGGGTAATGATAAGGAAGTCAATCTCGATCATGAGTCTGCTAGAGAGACGGGTGGTGATGATAAAGTTTCACTTATTTCTCATCGCCCAAAGATAAAGATTATTTCACCATATCCGATTCCATAGCTATATCAAGCTCTAAACGGCAACATATATGGCTTATCGAGAGCATATCAAATAAATCCCTTCGTACAGCCAAGATAATACCAGTCTCGATGATATAGGTACTCCCATCCATCTAACTACATATGTGCTTGCAACTGCTACAGGGAAGAGAAACCCTATTAGTAAACTTCAAGAGCGTGGTCCGTGGGAGGCACTAGGACGCATTAACATTGCAAGAAATTCAAAGTCATCACACGTTTACGCACATTTGTTATTTCTGGATTTTTAAGTCTTTACTCGGTTGTGTTTTCTTTTTAAGTTCAATTGGATGCCAATACCTTTTTAACAAACTTCAAGATTAATCTATTGATACCGTAGGCTCGATTCCTTGTACCAACATCATGAATTATCACATGAATCTAACTTGGCATCAGAGGATAGAGCAGGAAATGCGAAAAGGAGAACACAAACATAGCGATGATTGCGATAAATGGTCGGGATGGACATCTCTTACACAACATAGAGCTCACTTCCTTTGATCATAAGTATGGATCAATACTCGAAAAAACCCAATTAAGTTCCTTCATCCAAAGCTCCAACTGTGCCTACTTCAACTTCACTTGCCACATAGCTAAAAATGTATACCCAAATATTTATACAACCTTCTCAACCATTTGGGTCAGCAGTTTTTGACCCTTCTAGATGAAGACGCAACAAAGATCAAATACTCATTACTGCTTCTATGGCAGTAGAAGAATCTACTTTCAATCTACAACTCATTATGCTACAAAGAGCCTTCTCTAAATTATGCTTCGATGGAATTAAATTCATCTATAATATGAAGGGTACTGCCCATAACATAGCCATAGATGTCCATCTTGTGTGCATGATGTGTAAGATCAGTAGTACACATGGAAGAGACTCATGGAAGCTCTTTTTTACGTTAACAGGGAAAAGGTGGCAGCTCTTCAAGGGAAGGATTTGTTGGAGCAAGATAGCAAGCACATCATTGCCAATCTGAATAAGGAAGTAGATGAGCTTAGGAAATCTCATGCAGCCATGGAGAAGAAGCTTGAGGAAGAAAGAAAATCTTTCATAGAAAAGCCTTAACTACAACATACTTAGATTAAGGTCACATCATAAAGTCATAACCTTTCTTTGGAAAATGAGACATTTTGGTAAAACTTTAATGAGCAGGTTAGAAATTAGAGACCGCATTAGAGATCGAAAAGAAGGAAAAAGGTGATGCTCTTGTTTAAGCTCTGGAATACATAGAGCAACCGCTCGATGCTCGACTAGTACTAAAGGATGCAGAAATTCATGTTCAAACTACCGAAGACAGAATCACGTCTCAAATAGAACCTACTATGTTTCACCTCTGTACGGACGTCGTTAAGTTCAAAAATCTAAGTTGGCTTAATGAGGATAACCAAAGCGCTAGCTACAACCTAGGAAGAGATAGTTAAGCAAGAGAGAGAATATTTGGATGTGTTGTGGTCAATGAGGATGAGTTGAAATACGACATCTTGGACAATGATGATTTGGACGCACTTACCATAAGTAAAATTATGTTGGAAGCTAAGGCCACTAATGTGCCTACTTGGATCCTTCCTGAATCTAGCTATAAAGATTTGGGCGAAAATTCAACTCCTGCTTCTAAGAGATTCCTAGTAGAGACTCCTATTTTAATAGTGGCTACTTCTAGTGTCATCGTTTCTTCTACATCAGGGATCTTGCTTTTTAGCATACCTTTCTTCTATTTTATACTTCCACGGCTTCGACTACCACGGTGGCATCGGGGATGACAATCACTTTGATAAATTTAGTCGATGTACAATATAATCTCAAGGAACCTGGTTATATACAGCTAGAATCCATTTAAAAACTTCCTATCTTATCTCCAATTATGGACGGTTGTACTACAAGAACTCCTTCACAAGTGACCTTCGCTTCTCCCGGAGGTATAACATAAACTACTCCTATGTTTGAGAAAGCTCAAATGATACCCATCGGTGTCTCTAATCTCTATATTTCAATTTCTCAAGTTTTAGATCCACCTGCCCTAGCCCCCTTACCAAAAGGAAATTTGGCTTCACGCAATTAAGCTACAATGACCGAATCTACTATCATGTCCGCCCCAACTCAAATCCCAACTTCTTTAACTGGTCCAATTCCTAGTCATGTCACCGAAAAAATTCCCACATTGGTTGAAGAGGCTATGGATGTTTCCACTATGATGCAGAGGGGATGAGGACATACCTTCATAGGACCACTGAGCATAAATCGAGGCCATTAATTGTAAAGGAGAAGACCTTACAAGTAAAGAAAGTCGGTGAGATTAAAAAGGAAAAGATTAATGATGTTCATCCACTTCTTGTAGTTTCTTTATCCATACCTCCACTTGTCATTCTAGCTTTCGCTACTGCAATAGGGAGCATTTAAGTTGAGGCTTCCAAATCACCGAGGAGCGACTACGATTCGGATACGGATCCCAAAGGTTACATGACTGGAGGAAAGAAGGGTGGATCTGGCCAGAGGCTAACCTCATCTTCTCTAGAGGAAAAGATGAAGAAGAGGAGGACATAGAAATATTGGATGTTGTTTGTTGTTTTGATTTCGTTGCTTGTTTTAGCTTTTAATTTTGCATGTGTATATTTTCCATTATTGTGCCTGTACAACCCCCGCTTTTTCTTTTAAAGTTCTTCATTGTTAATAAAATAGTCTTTTCTTTCAGATTTTCATCTTGTTTGGCCTATACTCTTAGTTTAATCATGTCTACTGTGATTGTTGTTAAACCATGGAATGTTCATATTCACCATAACTTTGTATGCATAAATAACTTCTTACCACTGATTAGTATGCTACATTATTTCATTATGTTCATGGCTACCAAAACATTTTTTCATTTGCTAGATGAATTATAATAGTTTGGCTAACTTTGTAGCCTACCTAGATTATCTTTAGTCAAGTTTCATTTACCAAAGATGATATTGGATTTCCATATCGCTTTTCGCTAGCTTCCTCTCTATGGGAAGTGATGTTTTGGACACCTATCTCTGGACATCCATGTTTGATCGGGCCTATATTTGGGATTGATCATCAGTTTTCATTAGAAGCGGTGCTTTAAACGTCTATATATACTTGTTTCTAGTCGATCTTGCCTATCTTTGGGAGTTGACTGCATTTGGAAAAGGAGATTCAATCTCTTGCTAGGTCCTATCTTCGAGACCTAATGTTTAAGATGCCTATCTCTGGGCATCACTATTAGAGCTTAACTATCATTGGGCTACGGTCTTGGAGCTTGTCTATCTTTGGTCAATAGTCTTCGACCTTACCTATCTCCGGGCAATGGTCGAAGGTTAGAAGCACTGGGCGAATCATAACGATCATTCCTAACATGACTATACTTCCACGATCCGATCATGGATTGAAGGATCTTACTAACACCTCTCTAAGTACATAGATATCTGAATTTTCAAAACATGGAATATTCATTCTCATTGTTGTTTACACAGTATATAGTTAGACTTTTGAGAATACAGTTCCATCGATCCTCAAAGCCAATTCCATTTATAGACATAAGAATGCCAGACTTTGCCTTATTACATTAGAATCTAGTCAGATATTTAAAAAGATACATCTAAATGAAATAGCTCCCTAAGTGCTCGCTTTTTAACTCTCTCGGAATTGAAATTTCATCAATGGTTGCTAGCATGAAATTTCTATCTCCAAGCTTATGTTCAATTGCAAATGGACGTTCCAAATTCAGGCCAAGTGCCCTCTGATTGGGAAAAACTTGTTTCAAAATGAGATCGTTAATCTCGAAGGTCCAATTCCGAACCTTAGCATTGAATTATCATGCTACTTTTTTTTAGTCAGAAGTCACCCATAAGTCAGCTTCTTCTCACTTTTCATCGATCATTAAGGGACTCAAGCAAGAATTCCCCATTCGCCTTGCAATGGCAGTGAGTTCTCTAATGAGAAGGAACTTGAATTCAATTGGAATAGTTGCCTCTGATCCATAGGCTAAAGAAAATGGGGTATGTACGATTGCAGACCAATGATTCATTAAGTAAGCCCATAATGCTAGGAGTAATTCATCGACCCATTTACCCTTGGCCTTTGTCAATCGTTTCTTCGGGATGGATTTGATGATCTTCTTTACTGCCTCCACCTATCCATTCGCTTGTGAGTGTTCTAGAGCAGCAAAGCTTTTTTTCAATTCTATATTTTCTGTAGAAAATTTTGAAATTAGCACTCTCGAATTGGATTCGGTTGTCAACGATAATCTTCTAAGGAACACCCAATTGGCATATGATGTTCTTCATGATAAAGTGATCACTTTCTTCATAGTGATCGTGGCCTATGGTTCTGCTTTGGCACACTTTGTGAAATAGTCAACTGCAAAAATGGCATACTTCGCTCCTCTTTTGGACATCGATAGCATGTCAATGATATCAACTTCCTGAGTGACAAAGGGCCATGGACCGACCATTTGTGTAAGCTCCGTGGAGATGGCTTTAGGAATCTTTGTAAATCTTTAGCACCTATCACACTTTCTAGAGTAACTAGCCGCATCTCGGTTGACTGTTGGGCAAAAATATCCATAGAAAAGAAACTTCCTTGCTAAAGTTTGTCCTCATTTTTATCATCACAACTCCCTTCATGCATATCGGCTAGAGTCTTCTTTACTTCTTCTTTGGTGACTCGTCGTAATAAGGGAGTTGATAACCCTCTCTTATATAGTACTCCTTCTTGGATAATAAATCTTGGTATTTTTCATAAGAGCTTTCTTCATTCACTTCTCTCATTCAGGAGAGTCCCTTTAACAAAGATTCCTTGATCAGAGTCATCCATGACTACTTTTCCACTTTGGCTATAACATCCCTCATTTTGAGACCCAAAAATAAGCGCTACTGATGTTGTAGTCATCAATACGATTACTGTCCAGTGATAAAATACTGTCATGTTCATCATATCAATAACATAAAAGAACATGAATATGAAAATTATTCTAACACAATTCATTAATCGAACTTTTATTACATTTAAAAACAAAATTATCACAATCATTACATAATCCCATTCTTGCCCACGTTTAGAGAAAATATAATAATCACAAAATACTCCAAGTGCGACGTATGAAGATGCTTCCTTGGTTGATCAGAGTCTAATACTTGACATTTATAAAAAATTTCATTGCATCCATTCAGAAATAGCATAAGCTTTAAAGAAAATAGCAGAAATGAAAACTCCTAACATTAGCTAATTTGCCCCTTGCACGTCTCCAGAAGCTTATTCGTCTAACATGAAAATCCCTACTCTCGACCTACATAATTAGTGCCCATTGTTTAGGTGAAAAGGCAAAAACATCAGGTCAGACAAAAGGTCTAGTGTGAATAATAATATACCATCTCAAACCAAAATAGATATTTAGTGAGACCATACCGCTTAGCAGAACGGGTCTTCCCCTCACCAGTATCTTATCCAAATATGTCAATCACAAATCATACACCTGCAACCACAATAGATAGAATAACCATAACATGATTATATGCATGTATGCAACATGGATAAGTCTACTAATCTATCCTCTTAGGGTGGTGCACAACCAAGGCTTATCCTTTTCATTATGGACTATCTGTCTCAACCCAAATGGACAATCTATCTCAACTCAAATGGACTATCTATCTCAAATCATAGTTTTCATGTGATCACTATAAACCTATTAGTTTTCACTAATAATATCTATCCAATCATAGTTTTAATAGGATCACTATGAACCTATTAGTTGTCACGAATAACATATCTCAAATCAGAGATTTCATGGTGTCACTATGAACCTATTCGTTTTCACTAACAACATTTCTCCGATCATTGTTTTCAGGGGTTCACTATGAACATATTAGTTGTCACTAATAAGCTTTCTTAATTATAGTTTTCATGGAATCACTATGAATCTATTAGTTTGCACTAATACCTTTCTCAAATCATATCCTTCTGATAAGTTCCAAGCATCCTAACATATTAAATCTACCTGACCTCCTGGTTGCAATTATACTCACTCATGACCATACTCACTTCTAGGACAACCTAACTGGTTATTCTGCCCTCAAATCCCAAAACTCAATGTTGGGTCTTAATAAGTGAGCACGATAATGATAAATATGTAAATTAACTAATCAAATAGTAATAAGAATATATAACATCATTGATAAAAATATGTATAATTAACTATCATTGGCATCACAAAATAACTTGCCCTTAAATAATAATTTCCTTTGGCCAATTCATACAAAACTTAGGCTAGACACCAATTTATTTCCTTAAAAACCTTTATTTCTATAAATGATTATTCCTTTGAATCATTCTTTAAAACAAGGAAGACATAGCCCATTACTTAGCCAAACCTTATGCCAATATACAATCATTTTTAAAATACCATTTTATACATCCAGTATCAAATTGAGGTTGTCACACCTCTAAAACATAGGGCTTATCAAGCCATTTAACAAAACCATTCAATTTGCAAAATTACAGCATCCCTGCCTTTAAAACATGATGTCGAACCTTAATATTGAGTTTCGAAAATCGAAAAACTTTGGTTTTCTAAAGCATAAGACCACAAGGCCAAAATCATGATTATTGCATTATAAAATACAGCTATAAAACACAGCATTTGGTTTCCATAATATATGGCTTTCGGCTTAGAAAGTATAGGATGTCACTGAAGGTTTACGACATCAGTGCCACAAAATACCTGATATCGAAAATATGGACTTGCGGCATCATTACCTCAAAATAATTGATATTGAAAATAAGACTTGAGGCATTCATTACCATAAACACTTGATGTCGAAAATAAGACTTGTGGCATCATTACCATAAAGGAATGGATGTCGTCTTCTTTAAAACTATGGCTAATTATGCCGTTAATATAAAGGATGTCAAACACAAAGGGTGATAAGGGACATCACACTTTACACCAATAAATTATGTCAAACTTTAAAACTTGAATGCATATCCTTAAAAAAGGGGATTTCACTTTTGTAGAGTTACGAAACTCATGACGTTGAAAGTAATGCCGAAATCCTATGCATCTATATGAACAGATTCATTTCATGCCCACCTACGTAGATATCATATGCATCGGTTCATGTCGATGTCGCACTTTATAACTGCTATCATTATCAGTCATTATCAGGGACTTCGGTCCTCTAATCGAGCGACATGGCAATTTTGTAATTAAACTTAAAATTGTTTTATTTCCATATAAATTCATTTCTTTTCACCAATTCTTATCCCTTCAATTTTCTATTAGTTAATAAAATACTTTACCATATTCTTTTCAAAAAAGTGCTGCAATGCTAATTTACCTTTCCTAAAATAATTTGCAAACCATTTAAATTATATTATTATTTTACTATAGTTTATTAGCCTTTCTAGCTTAATAAATACATAGAAAACCATAATTACTTGGAAAATCCCTAAAAATCACTAAAAATCAGAATTTACATATTCTATCTCATATAAAAATTTCGAGGCTAAAATAATTATTTAATTATTTTTAATAATTAAAACCCAAAATTAATACCTTTTCATCTTAGAAAATTCATAAAATATTCATATTAACTTGGAAAATTATGACCTTGAGAACCCATCTCCAAAATAATGTCATACACAACATATCAAAATTTTGAATCAATTGTTAGATTAAAAACTTAGGTTTTTTCCTAAAAACCTACTAAATCAATTCCATAAAATCCAATAAATCATCATTTGATCCAATAATGATATAATCAATCCATACATGACATATTATCATAATCAATTCGGAATAGATCGTTGACCTGAAAATAAACATAAAAACTTGAGATGGATACTTTTATTCATCTTAGATTGGATATAAGAGATTAAGATTCGTGTTGATTATCTTTCCCTTTAGCTTCCTATTTGGATTTGTTAAGTTTTCTTTTTCTCCTATTACTAGTAATGGTCGGCCTCCCTTAGATTTTTTTAATTAAAAACGTAAATGAGAAAATAAATTGAAAAGAGTGGTTTAGGGAATGGAATAAGGGGTGATTCCCATTTTTCCCTTCTCGTTAATTTCTTTTATTCTATATTTTAAATCGATCTTGTTTGCTAATTACCTAAGGCACAACCTAAGTTAATCATTAAATCTCATTCCTTTTATCCGCATACATCACATTATTTTATTTTATTTTATTTATCTAATTAAATCTCCTGAATAATGTTGATCAAAATTAGGGGTGTTACATGCTCCCCTCCTTAAAGAATTTCGTCCTTGAAATTACAATAAGGATAATAACAAGCATATCAATTATGCAAACATCTATAACAAAAACATAACAACAATAATAGCCTATCTGACTAGCAAAAATTCTATATATAACTAATACAGAACATACCCTTAAAATACTGCCGGATAAGTCTTTTTAATCCTATCTTCCGTCTCCTGAGTACAATCTTTCTTGTTGTCGCTCCATTGGACTTTCACTAACTTAAATGTCTTGTTTCTTAACTTCTTGTCATCACTAGCTTCAACACATATTAGTTGTTTAACAAAAGTCTTACCTGGTTCCACTACTAAATTTCTAATGCAGTTAGAGTAACAGTACTATCTGGATCATGCATGTAATTTCTAAGATAAGAAACATGAAGAACATTATGGATCCCTACCAAACTGCCTAGTAATTCAATCTGATAAGCGAGTTTCATGATCACCTATATAATAGGAAATGGACCTACATATCTCGGTGCCAATTTTCCTATCTTTGCACATAGTTGTGTTACCTTAACCATAACATAATCTCTAACTGAGAAGTCCAAATCATTATGTCTTTTATCCGTGTAACTTTTCTGCTTTGACTGAGCTTCCTTCATCCGAGCTTGGATCAACTCAATTTTTTCTGTGACTTCTCTTACCATATATGGACCAAGAATCAATTTATCTTCAATTTCCAACCAATAAGCTTGTGATTTGCACGGCCTTCCATACAAAGCTTCGAAAGGCGTCATTTCTATACTAGTGTGATAACTGTTATATGAAAACTCAACCAAGTGTAAATGATCTTCCCAAGACCCATCAAAATCTAGTACACAAGCCCTCAACAAATCTTAGAGTACCTTATTAATTCTTTCTGTTTTCCCATCCGTCATTAGGTGATAAGTAGTACTCATTTTTAGCTTGGTACCTAACACTAATTGTACGTACATCCAGAATTCACTAGTGAACAAGATATCTTTGTCACTAACTATACTACTAGGAATCCATGCGTCTAACAATATTCTTAATAAACTACTTATCCAAAGTAGGTGTCGTCCTTGTTGACTTAAAGGGAATAAAGTGTGTACTCTTGGTCAGTCTATGTACTACGATCCAAATACTTTCGTTTTCCCTTATTCGACCTTGGCAACCAATCAATAAAATCCATGGATATAGAATCTTATTTCCAAAGTTGTACTTCTAAAGGTTGAAGCAATCCACTTGGTTTCTAATGCTCGGCTTTTACTTGTTGGTATTTTAGCATTGCTTCACCCATAATCCTACATCTGTTTTCATCCCTTCCTAGAAGAAACTCCTCCTCATATCCTGATACAACATAGTACCTCCTGGATGAATAGTAAACTTCAATCGATGACACTCCCTAAGAACTTCCTTCCTTAGGCCACAAACATCTAGAATACACAATTGTTCCTTCTTCCTCAACCATCCATTCTAGTCAAGACTGAAATCCTTTAAATCATTAATCTCGATCCCACCTTCCAATATTCTAATTCGTTTAGGTAGTAATGGACCATCTCTCTTCTTGGAAGCAATCCTTTCTATCATCACTGGTCAAACTTCCAAACATGATAATATGGCAGTTACCTAACTAGAAATAGCCTTTGATCTTAACTTCACACCATAGGCGGCCAATGCCTCTAAGTCCTCCCATTCTACTAACATAGCAAACATCACATTTTGATGTTTTTTTCTAAGTTCATGTGCCACTTTATTTCCTTTCTCTGGCGTACACCCAATACCAAAATCATGAGCTGCTAAAAACTCTAGCTATCTCTACCGTCTCATATTCAACTCCTTCTAAGAGAATAAATACTTCGGAGACTTATGATCCGTAAAAAGCTCGAATCGTTCTCTCAAAAGACAGTGTCCCCAAACTTTTTGAGCAAAGATCACCATTGCCAAATCGAAATCATGAGTAGAATATCTAACTTCATGCTATCTAATCTGCCTAAAAGCACAGGCAATCAGCTTACTTCTTTGCATTAGCACGGCTCCTAACCCTGTCCCAAATGCACAGTATACACTACTAAACCTTAATTTCCATCTACAACAACTAACATGGGGGCATTGGTCAATAAATGTTTTAGCTGTAAGAATGCTTCTTTACATTTATTGGTCCAAATAAACATTATGTCATTCCTTGTTAGTTTAGTCATAGGTGGGGCATTCGAGGGAAATCCTCGATGAATCTCCGATAATAGCCAGCTAGTCCAAGAGAACTTCTTACCTTGGTCAAGGTCTTAGGTCTCTTTCAATTATTTACAGCTTCAACCTTAGCTGCATCTACCGAAAACCCTTCTTCTGAAACTACATGAATAAGAAACTTTACTTCTTTCTTTCAAAAATGACATTTTGAAAACTTCGCTTTTATGTGATGCTGCCGCAACGTTTCTAGCACTATTTTGAGGTAAACTTCATGATCTTTTTCATTCTTAAAACATATCAAAATATCATCTATAAATACTAACACGAATTTGTCCAAATGCTCTCTAAAGATATGGTTCATCAAATACACAAAGAAAGCAGGTGCATTGGTCAGTCGAAAGGGCATGACAAACCATTCATACGAACCATATCTTTTTTGAAACGTCTAGCCTCCACTAATCCTATTGGGAAAATACCTTGGCTCCACTCAATTGATAAAATAAGTCATCTATTCTTGGCAACAAATACTGATTCTTTATTGTATTCTCATTCAACTTACGATACTCAATGCATAGCCTTAATGACCCGTCCGGTTTCTTTACAAATACGCGGTTGTTTCCCAAGGCAAACTACTTGATCTAACAAAATTATTTCCTTCTAAGTTCAGTAGGTTCACCTTTATCTCTTTCATTATAGTTGGTGTCATCTACTAGACAGTATACTTACGGGTTCAGCTCCAAGTACAAGATCTATTTGAAATTCAATAGCTCGCTTTGGCGGTAGTCCTATAACTAGCTCAAAAACATCTGCATACTCTCTTACAACAAAAATTGGATTCACTTCATCATCCACTTCCATTGCAGCTAATAAAGCACAAACATCAAAATTTGCATTCTCAACTACGTATGTAATTCAATCATTGCTATTAGAGTGTCTTAATGATAACTTCATATCCTGGAAAAATATCCTAGCATCATATCTTCTTAACTAATTCATACATAGAATAATCCCATAAACCACAAATCCAAACATATACAATTTGCAGGCAAAAGCATGACCTAAAAAATCACATTCTAAATGGTCACATCTCATCTCAAGAGTTGCATAACCTTTAAGAGATTCATAACCCTTAAGGAAACAGTAAGGTATGATGGTTCTAGACTTAGCTACCAAACAATGTGAGATAAAAGAATGTGATGCGCTGGTATTAAATAATACTTTAACAGGCATGCCCTGAATCAAAAGTGTACCTTCCATCACAGACTTTCCTTTCTCCTCTGCAGTCAACCTAGATGCAAATGGTTCCAAAGTAAAAACTTTCTCTTTATCAGCCTTAGCCGGTTCTAGACATTTATTCTAGTAATGCTCCATTTGGTTGCAGTTGAAACACTTCACACTTTTTTCCCACAACTTTCTTACCCTTGCCGGTTCGACACTCATGAGCAAAGTGCCCTTTCTTGTTACACTTGAAGCAAAAAGATTAGCCTTCCCTTTCTTGGTAGCTCCACCCTTCTGAGCTTCCTTCTTCTGAAAGAACTTCCTTTTCTCACCTTGACTACTATGAGTCTCCACTGGCTTGTCCTTTCCAAATTTTGAAAGCATTTCTTCATTCCTTAAAGCCATCTCTGCCACTACATTACTTATGAGATACGGCGTTGTTGCCTTGCCGAATTCCGGCTTTAAACACTTGATGAATTTTTAATTTCTCTTAATCACAGTATCTATGGTGGTATATTCGTATATGGACAACTCATCAAACTTAGTTGCATACTCTACAACAGATATTTCTCCTTGCTGATGTTCCATAAATTTCCTGAGAAAGTTGACTTGGCTATCTTAGACAAGAACCTTTCCTCAAATCTCATTCTAAACTCAACCCAAGTCAACTCCTCCCATGGGACTCCTACGGTCACACTAATTCACCAGTACAAAGTAGCTCCTTGTAACTACCTAGAAGCCAACCTCCTCCTTTGTTCATCATTCAAGCCTAAATCGGCAAAAATCATTTCATAATGCAGCATCCAATTCTCAACTTCGATAGCATCTTCCATTCCCAAAAGAGGCTTTCCTCTAAGATTAGTATAATCCCGGCTCAACTTGGCATAATTAATGGGAGAAGACACTTCATGATTAGCACCTCCCACGCTGCCATCATATCATCCAGCTAAACTGCTACAGCTCCAACTTGCATCATATTCATGAAAAACTGATACATAATCCCCATTTATATAAATGAGGTTCCAGCACTCACGTTAGCAATTGCATTTGGATTAGCATTTACTTGTCGACCCAAAATCATTCTACTATTGGGCCAAGTATTTCCATTAGTTGTGGTGTTTCCTTCATCTCGATTCACTCTTCCATTTCCTACTTCCATATCTTGTTTTCTCATAATCTGCATACTACCCTTAATAAGATATAGAAGAATGGTCTAAGAGAGAGGGGAACATACATACTTACATATATAGAAAATACAAGTATGTTACTATAGCTTTATCTCATTCCCCAATCTTATTCTCTAATTTAATTGATTATGTTTTCAAAACTTTTAATTTTTTAAATTTTGCATAAACCTATGTGTTAATACCTTAGGCATTAATTTTGATGACAACAACCATATGATGTTATATAAAATATAGATAACATTTTATAAAATATAGATACTATTTTTTTATATCAAGTTATGTGTAGTATATAGTGCAGGATATTGGATACGTATTAATTAAGAAGACTCTACAGTATCAAGTAAAGCTTTAAGAGTGTGATATAGAGATTCAAGAGTTAGAGACTAAACACTCATGGGTACTAAAGAACTCAAAACTTCCCATATAAGTTACAGACTCATGGAATTTTTTTGAAACCCTGATAGTACTTCATTAATCTCTCTCTGTCTCTCTATTTATCCTTTCCAAATGATTTTCAATTTGAAATATCTTTAAATTAAAAAATATTTTTTAAGAGAATTCTTGTTTTCAAAATAATCTTTCAAAATAGCCTTTTTAATCTTTTTCTACTTTTTGATTTTATTATACCATGAGAAATTAATTTTTTAAAGTGTTTTAAAATATACTTTGAATATTATTCTTCGTTATAATTTTAGTTTCAAAGCATTCTGAATATTTATAAGTATATTATAATATTTATTATAGCTTTCATTTTAAATATATTCACTTATACTTTATTATTTATATTTAAAATCCATTATATATTTAAAATATTCTAAAAATAATTTTATAAAGTTTTCTTAAGTTTTAATATAAGTAAAATATGTATAAACTACTTTCTCATATTTTCTCTATAAATGGGGGTAAACCAACGAAATTTGGCCAGCTACTTTCTAATATTTTCTCTCCTCTTTCACTCTCTTGTTTTCTCAAAGAAACTCTACTCAAATTCTTCTCAAGTTCAATTAGAATCAAGTTCAATTCCACTAATTTGATTCTCTATTGACTACTTTCTGATTTCTCTTATCTTTCTCACTCAAACAAGATCAAAGTGCTATTCAATAGGTTATAAGGTCATTTGTATTAAAGATCAACGATCTATGTCTCTACACTCTATTAAATCATAGCCATATATCGGTGGGTATGATTGTATCCCGTGTATATCAATTGGTTTGCTTGATGACCCAAAAATTCAAGTTGGTGTGCTTATGGCCCGAGTAAATCTAATAAGTCTACCTGAAGCTCGGAAAGTTTGGAGGGTGTGCCTCATTGCCTTGAAATTGAGATTGTATTGACTTTTCTATTTGAAAAAAATATGTACAAGGAATTATACAGGGCAGGATGTACAGTAACTCCAAACTAGTACAAAAATCTGGTGTGTTCTTTCCTTTTTACTTTTACTATATTTATATTTATTAGTGTTTGAATCTATGATTGTTAATTGCATTATTCAAACTATAATCTTAAAAGAACTCAAAAGATTCACAAAAATTATAAAACACTATTCAACCCCTTCTAATGTTAAATAATCCTCAAGATCCATCTTCCACTAAATAACACTATGTTATGATACTAGTTGTAGCATCCCTTATTTTGAGACCCAAAAATAAGCGATATTAATGCATGCAGTCATCAATAATATTATTCTCCAGTACGAAATGCGGTCATGTTAATCATATCGATAACATCAAAAGCATATGAATATGAAAAAATTTCAAACACATTTCATTAAACAAACTTATATTACATTTCAAAAATGATATTTTCACATTCATTACATTATTCTATTCATTGCCCTCGTTCAGAGAAAGTATAATAATTACAAAATACTCCAAGAGCGACACATATATATATGCCTCCTTAGTTGATCAAAGTCAAATATTTGACAGTTATAAATTCTGTCTTTACATCCATTCAAACATAGCAGAAGATTTAAAGAACAAGTGGAAATGAAAACTCCTAACATTAGCTAATTTTCCTCCTATATGTCACAGAAGCTTATTCGTCTAACCTGAAAATACCTACTCATAACCTATTTAATTGAGTACCCAAGAGTTTAAAGGAAAAAACAAAAACTTCGGGTTAGACAAAATGTCTTATGTGGTTAATAATATACTTTTCGAACCAAAATAGATATCTAGTGAGACCACACCGCTTAGTGGAACGGGTTTTCCCCTCACTAGTATCTTATCCAAATATGTTAATCACAAATCATGCACCTGCAACCACAATGGTTAGAATAATCATATGCATTCATGCAACATGGGTAAGTCTAAATAATATGTCATTCTACGGCTATGCACACCCAAGGTTTACCCTTCCTAAAATAGATTATCTGTCTCACCCAAAAGGACTATCTGTCTCAACTCAAATGGACTGTCCGTCTCAAATCATATTTTTCATAGGATCACTATAAATCTATTAGTTTTCACTACATCTATCCAATTGTAGTTTTCATGGGATCACTATGAACCTATTAGTTGATACTAATAACATATCTCAAATCATATTTTAACATTTCTCCAATCGCAGTTTTCATGGGATTACTATGAACCTATTAGTTATCACTAATAAACTTTCTCCAATCATAGTATTCATGGGATCACTATGAACCTATTAGTTTACTGTAATACCTTTCTCAAATCATATCTTTTTTATCAGTTCCGAACGTACTAACATATTAGATCTATTCCGGGCGTACTAACATAATAGATCTATATGATCTCCTAGATGCAGTTCTACTCATTTATGACCATACTCACTTCTGGGACAACCTAAATGGTTATTCTATCCTCAAATCCCAAAATGCAATGTTGGGTCATAATAATGTGAGCATGACAGTGGTAAATATGTAAATAAACCGATCAAATAGTAATAAGAACATATAACACCATTCATAAAAATATGTTTAGTCAACAATCATTGGCATCACAAAATTACTTCCCCTTAAGTAGTGATTTCCTTTGGTAAATTTATATAAAACTTGGGCTTGACACTGATTTATTTCCTAGAAAAGCTTTATGTCTATAAATGATTGATCCTTTAAAATCATTCTTTAAAACAAGGAAAATATAACCCATTACTTAACCAAAACCTTATGCCAAAATACAATAATTTTTAAAATAGCCTTTTATACATTCGATATTAAATTGATATTGTCACACCTCTAAAACAGAGGTCTTATCGAGCCATTTACCAAAATTGTTTAATTTGCATACTTATGGCATCCATGCCTTTAAAACATGATGTCGGACCTCTAAACTAAGGTTTGAAAACAAGAAAATCTGATTTTATAAAGCATAAGGCCTCAAGGCCTAAATCAAGATTATTGCATTATAAAATATATATACATGTCGTCAACTTATAAAAACTTAGCGTTTGGTTCGCATAATATAAAGCTTTTGGCTTGAAAAGTAAAGGATGTTGCTGAAGGCTTACGGCATCATTGCCACAAATACTTGATATCAAAAATATGAACTTGCGGCATCATTTGATCAAAATAATTGATGTCGAAAATAATACTTGCGGCGTTCATTGCCATAAAACACTTGATGTCGAAAATAAGACTTGCGGCATCATTGCCATGGAGCAGCGGATGTCGTATTCTTTAAAACTACGGCTAATTATGCTGCTAATATAAAGGATGTCTAAAACAAGGGAGACAAGGACATCAAGATTTGCACCAATAAAGGATTTCAAACTTTGAAACCTGAATGCATAACTTTAAAACAAAAGCGGATGTGCTTTTGTAGAGTGATGAAACACATAATGTCGAAAGTAATGTCAAAATCTCATGCATTTATATGAACAGATTCATTTCTTACTTACCTAAGTAGACATCATACGCATCCCTTCATGTCGATGTCATAACTGCTATAGTTGTCGGTCATTATCAGGGTTTTTTGTCCTCTAATCAAGTGACATGGCAATCTCGTAATTAAACTCAAAACAGTTTTATTTCCATATAACATATTTTTATTCACCAACTTTTGTCCTTTGTCAATTTTTTATTGATTTATAAAATACTTTACCATATTCTTTTTAGAAAAACTGCTGCAATGTTAATTCACCTCCACAAAATTATTTTCAAACCATTCAAATTATATTATTATTTTAATACAATTTATTAGCCTTTCCAGCTTAATAAATTCATAGAAAATCATAATTACTTGGGAAAAATTCTCAAAAATAACTAAAAATCATAATTTACATATTCTTTCTCATATAAAAATTTAGGGCTATAATAATTATCTAATTGTTTTTAATAATTAAAACACGAAATAAACGCGTTTTCCATCTTAGGAAATTCATAAATATTCGAATTAACTTGAAAAATTATGAACTTGAAAACCCATCTCCAATATAATGTCTTACATAACATATCAATATTTAAAGTTAGTTGGAGATTGAAAACTTAGGTTTTCCTCTTAAAACCTACAAATCAATTCCATAAAATTTCAGTAAATCATCATTTAATCCAATAATGATATAATCAATCCGTACATGACATATTATCATCATCAATTTGGAAATAGATCATAGATCCAAAAATAAATAAAAACTTAAGATGGATATTATATTCACCTTAGATTGGATAAGAGATTGAGATTTCATGTTGATTATATTTGCCTTAATTTCCTCTTTTGATTTGTTAAGTTTCCTTTTTCTCCTTTTACTAGTAATGGTTGACCTCCCTTTTTCTTTTTTGTTGGGAACATATATAAGAAAATGAATGGGAAAGAGTGGTTTAGAGAATGGAATAAAGGATGTTTCCCATTTTTCCCATCTCATTAGTTTCTTCTATCTATGTTTTAAATCAATCTTATTAATTTAAATCAATCTTATTAATTGATTACTTAAGGCACGACCTAAATTAATCATCAAATCTCATGCCCTATATTTCTACACATCACATTATTTTATTTAATTTATTTAGTTAAATCTCCTGAATAATGTTAATCAAAATTAGAGGTGTTACATTGGCCTTCAAGATCCAGTTGCTAAAGAAACCGGAAAAACCTCCACTTGAACCTATCTTATAAGTTGTGCATCCCCAAAGGAGGCCAACTTTGTCAACGAATCATCCTTCATGTTCTCCTCTCCGAGAATTTGTGTTATATTATAATATTTGATATCATTCGATAGTTCAAGATCCTTCGTTAAGTAAGGGGAAAGTCTCGCTTCCTTAGCCTGAAATTCCATATTCACTTGAAAGTCCACCAATTGAGAGACATTGTATATATACAATGCTTGGACTCATAATTCTTTAACTATCTTGTGCCTTGCGATCAATACTTTGTCTTCATTATTTGTTACGGGAAACTCAATCTTCAAGGTATAACAGATTTTCCATTCCTCTAGGGTTACTAAGAGCAATCCTACCCCATGCAGTGTTCATTGGATGCTCCATCTATGTAAAGTTTCTACTAGCCTAGTTAGACCATATCTTTCTCCTTTTCACCATCATAGGTGGTGAATTTGGCAATGAAAACAGCCAAGCCTGTCCTTATATCACGCTATGAGGATAGTAGGTTATATCGTGTTGGTGTAGTTCAATATTCCTCTTTAGTAACCTTCCTAAATTCTTGGGTCGATATAACAATTGTCTCAAAGGTTGACCAGTTGGCACTTTTATCGAATGAGCTTAAATGTAGGGCCGCAACTTCCTTGAAGCAATCAATAAGCAATAAGCTTTCTTATTTACCTTGGATAGTTCTTCTCTGATCCAGTGAATCGCTTGCTAGTGTAATACATAGGCCTTTGAATTTTGGATTCATCATGTATTAGGGTAGCACTCAGTGCATGAACAGATACTGCCAAATAAATAAGTCCTCTCCTTCCAAAGGTTTTGATATGGCTAGTGGTCTCTAAATTTGATCAAGTTAGGCTTGGAAAGCTTTCTGACATTATTATATCTAGGCAAACTTCCCTTTCTTCTTTTTGAGGGCATCAAAGAATAGCACACATTTATTAATTGCTTTTGAGATGAATTGACTCAACACAGTAATGATTTCATTCATCCATCCTTGTCTTTCGGGCTTCAATTCTCTTGGTGCCTTTGTTCAATTTGAATTAGTTTCTATGCCCCTTAAGTTCACTATGAATTCAAAAATTTATCTGATGCTACTCCGAAAGAACATTTCAATGGATTGAGCTTCATCCCGCACTTCCATACCACATCAAACATTTCTGAGAGATCATCCATCAGGTTCACTGATCGTGAGACGACCCGACTTTTTCTCCACAAAAAGTCGTATCATCCTTTAGAAAAAAAGGGATAGAAAAGAGAAAAGAAAGAAGAGAAAGAAGAAACAACACTAGAATCTCAACAGCGGAACGAATAAATTATATTAATAACATAAGTATTACATAGTATACAACAAATATCAGAGTACACAGACAATACAACACATACTAGACAGTTATAAACACCTGTCTAGTTATTACAACTCAATACACAACAAACAAACACTCAGAGATCCCAACACAGCGGAAAACTATATAACTATACGTAGAAGCCTCCTGCTCCATTGCTCCTTTACAATTCGTCAAGCTAATCCTGAATCCTAACCTGAATTCCCTTGGCTACTCGTAAAAATTTGAGTACCCAAGAGTTATAGAAAAATAGAAATAACTCCGGGTCAGACATGGGTCTGGTGTGAGTAACAGGTTAAAGTTGCTTAACTTTGAAAAACCTTTGAAAAGAAAAGGTATCACGTAAGACTTCCTACACATAAACATGGAAAAGTTTTTACCTTACGCTAACCAAAACATTTGATAGGAAATCCGATGATATTATAATAGTGTCTAGGGTTTTCAAGTAAATAAGAAATTGCCGAAATTGTTACATGATTAAATTCCAGCTACTAGACAAAAATGTGGGTAATACAATCAAAACCGTTGGAACTTATTGGATTTTGGATTCCATCAATGGCTGGGCTACTGGGGTACCGCCCGTCACAGTACGTGGCCTAGATCACCGTATCGAGGATTACTCCCAATCCCCTGCAACACAAAGCCGGACCCGTTCCTTACTGAACAGTTCCAAACCAGACAACCCCGCAGTTGTGATCAGCAACCACACCACTAAGCCGGAAATAAAGGGACCTCTAGACAGGGATAAATCTTGCTCTCAAGTGGGGGCTACCCACGAAGCTTTGCTGCACCTCCCCTGTTTTAGCCATTCCCGGTTGATGAGGCTTGAGGCTACGATTACCTTTATAGAACATATTACTTAGAATGCTCATCGTCCACTTGACGATGTTCTGAAAGCATTCAATCCATACAAGTTCGTTTCGGGTTCGAACGAAACCGAAGGTATTATCTCGTTACACTCATTTTGGAATCACCCTCAGAGTTAACGACAATAACGCTTGCACTCTGAATCACCATCTCGAATCTATAAGTACTATTCCGTCAAACTCATTACGGAATCACCCACAGAGTTATATTGACGTATAGCCCTTACACCTCGAGTCTTCACTCGCTCCATTTGGATTAACGACCCAACGTTTAATTTGGAATCGATGTGGTTTTCGGATCCCAAATATGGAAACCCAATCCCGGTCTCATCGAAATCCAAAGCGTGTCTTTTAAGGTCCAAGTTGTTTTAAGTTTTAAAACAATTCAATTCATTATCTAAATATATACAGATAGATAATTCACATCACAATAGATAATCAACCTTATCATTATCAACAGATAATTCATATCAAAATCAGATAATCAATATTATCATCCAAAAGCAACCCATACATCCATATCAATAACATTACTCATCTCATAACTTAGATTACAAACCATACCAGGTGATCAATACCAATCATCAAACATAAGAAATGATCTAATGATCACACCATTTATAATTAATTTAAAATGAATTGAATTAATTACCTAAACTCTAATTAATTTAAAATAAATTAAATTAATTACTTCATCATTAAAATCCTGCTTAACTTAATCTTTAATTGATTACAAATCAATTTAAATAATCATTATCTCATAATTCATTTCACTTAATCATTACTGATTAACCATATCTAATTACAATAAGTAATTAGCATTTAATATTACTTACACAAGTTAATTATATTAAACCCTTTTGCAAATAATTAACTTGTATTTGCTAAATTAATTAATTAATTATTCATTATTAATTATACCTTAATTAATCAATTCCAAATTCATTGTTAATTAATTAATTAATGATTTATAACTACAATTAATCAATCTCTAAATATAAATTAATTACATAAGTAATTAATCTTCAATTTAAACAACATATATATTAATCACCTTTGATTAATAACCATTCAGTAATTAACTACCTTAATCACTCATCCCATAATTAATTACTCTTAATTAATTATTTTTATTAATCACTTGATTAATTTCCAAAGTAATTTAAATCCAAATTACTTTATATTAAATATCCTTAATTACGTACAGTAATTATTAATTAATTACTTCCTTAAGTAATTAAAAATTCATAAATTACATAAAGTAATTTTCAACAATACACAAATGTTTAAATTAATTTAACTTAATTAATATAAACTAATTACATCAATCAAATTAATTACACCAAGTAATTAATTTATTAATTATTTTCATTAACAATTGATTATTATTAATTAATTAATCTAATTAATTATCAAAATTATTCACATTAATTAATTGTTAAATAAATCTTAAGTTAATGACCTTCATTAACATTCCTTAATTACATAATTAAGAGTTAACTTAAATTAATCATTATTAATTATTAATAAATTAATATTTAATTATCATCTAATTAATCTCTAATTATTAATTAATTAAGTGTTAATTAAAATCTTAATTAATCATTAATCACTTGATTAAATAGATCTTAATCATTAATTAAAATTTAATTAATCATTCTTAGTTATAGATTAATTAACCTTATTTAATCAATCTCAAATCTTAATTAATTAACTTAAAAATAATATTAATTACTTAATTAGTCATCCACATTAATAATTAAATATAAAATATTCCATTTAAATTAATTTAATAATTTAAATGAAACCAATTTTCTTAAGTTCAAAATTAAGAAACATTCTTCTTTATACAAAGTCTTTTAAACACTTATTTCAAAAACAAAATTTAATTTAAAATTTTCTTTTTAAATTTCAAACTGAAACACAATTCAAATTTTCATTCTAGATTCAAACTTAAAAATTTAAAACTTTACTTACATCTCCATCTTCATTTTCAAATTCAAATTATTTAACCCTTTCTAAAAATGGTTAAACAAATTTAAATTTCAAAAACTTATTTAATTTTTAAAACTGACATTAAATAAAAGTTCAGGTTTTAAAAAAAAAACAGAATTTAAACTCATTTTAAATCCTTATTCAAAAAAATTAAAACTCATAGTTTTAAATCCAAAACCAATGTTCCTTTATACTTTTAAAAGTATAAAAACTAAATTTAAATTCCCAGTTTTTAAATTAAATTCAACTTAGTTTCATTTACTAAGTTCCATATTTCAGATTTCCGGATTTAAAACTTTATTTTAAAATTTCAGTTGCATTTTTAAAATTTGCTTTTCAATTTAAAACATAAAAATAGAAAACAGTTTCCTGTTTTAGTTTAACATCTTAAATTTGAATTCAAAAATGATTTCAAAATCCAAGATTTAAATTATTGATTTCATATTTAAGTTTCAGGTTTAAATATTTCAGATTGAACTTCATCTTTAAATTTTAAACTTTACTTTTAAATTTTCCAAACAGAAAGACAGTTTCTGTTTTAAGTTTAAAACCAAACTTGGATTTAAAAACATTTCAAATTTATTACAAAGATCTAAAATTTAACTAATTGAATTTAAATTCAATTTCAGGTTTAATTTAGTTTCAGATTTTGGTTTTGCAATCAACTATTACTTCAAATTTAATGAACCTGGAAAACAGGTTTTTTGCTTTTAGCTTTAGAAACCCAAACTAAGATTTTAAAAACTGAATAATTTATAAATACCCAGATTTAAATTATTTGAACTTATAATCCAAATTCAGGTTCCAAACTAATTTTCAAATTTCAAGTTTGCATTACTACATTTCACTTCAGTTTTATTCTTAAAAACCTGGAAACAAGTTCTGTTTCTATTTGAAACCTGAAACCATATAAACACTCGACCTCCCTATACGTACTTCGAGTCACATGACCTTATGCTTCGAGTCACTTCCCAATTCCCCCGAGATCATCCCGTGCAATAAAACCCTGCAACCAAAACACCATCAACATGCACACACCTCTGCACTGTGCACCCAACCACCAACTCCGGCCATCACTGCCATCACCAACGGCCCCCTTCCATCAACCAGAATCCTCCACATCTACCTTCAAACCTTAAATCCCCAATATTCAACTCGAATTTTGAATTCAAGTTTACAACCAGAACCTGGAACAATCAAACCACCTTCCCCCTAAAACCTGTCAACGGCGATAACTCACAACTCCGGCCACTATAATTCTTGAAACTCCGGTGATGACTCCAACAATGCATCAGCTACCAACACGCAAAACAGGGTCGAACTCGATTCATTGATGAAGCCGCAGCACTTAAATCCCTTATACCCAGGTAAAACTAGGGTTCATACTGACATCCCCAAATCTCATCACCAAAATTGAATTGCAATACAATTCAAAAATTTTCCTATAATCTATGATGACTATACAATCTCCAGAAGCAGATTCAAGCAAATCAAATGCAAGAATCAAATGTACTATATCAAAATGTAAAATACAGTATGTTCATCTCTGCATTTGGTTTACAGCATTATAAATTGTAATTTTGATTTAAAATTCTTGAATTCACTTATTGTTTCTATTAGTAAACCTGAAACATTAAATTATAACATTTGAATTTTACTCTAAATTAATTGTTGCTCTGTATAACCTGATTTCCAGGTTGCAGACAATTCTATTTGATTTATATGAAATTTTAAAACTTATTCTATTCTAAAATAAACAAACTTTGTTCAATTGTTTAAATCGTAATAGCAACAAGCTAAAGGAAGAGCTCAGGGATCAACATGAGTTTGAAAATTTGCAACAACACACATGCATAGTCATCAACTTGAACACAGGCAAATATTTATAGGTAAGATATTCATAGCAATCTCATATGAGTCTATTTGTAATTTATAAAACATGCACAGCCCTTCCTAATTAATAAACTTAAATGAGTTACTCACATGATTATGCAGACCCCAGATTTTAGCATGCAGTAGCTTGAATGTTGCAGATGCAAATTGAAATTGCAAGCCTTTGTTTTAATGCTTTTAATCTTGATTCAAAAAAATGCTTCCAGATTGGTGCAGGTTGCTCGAATGCAGATGCAAATTCTCCCCAGGTTGTTTTGAATACATGCAGGCTTCATGCTTGCAAATGAAATGCAGATTTGTATATTCGAGGAGTTACAGGGTTAAGATTATAAAGAGGGATTTGAGATGAATTTCTAGTTTGAGGAGTTTGAATGCATGTTGTTTTACAGATTTGAGAAATGCATTTGAACAAAATTTCAGATTTCTTTTAGAATGAAAAATGAGAAAGAGCTAAAGAAATGAATATATGCAAGTTTAAATAACAATGTTTGATTTAAATTAAAATTAAAGGAAAACAAACTCAAACAATGACACATGGCTTGAGCTATTACATTTGTCATTTTAGATTGATGATAAGTTTACACATGTATTTGTAAATGTTTTGTTATTTTAATTAAGGTTAAAGAAAATTAAACTTAGTTAACTAGTTCTTATACCTTTAAACAATTAAAACAAATTTATAAAAGAGTTTGTAACTTATTGAATACATGTTCATATTTCAAATTGTACTTTAAATTTCAAATTAAATTTACAAATCAAAAATATCAATCAATATTTTAAAGAGAATAACACAAATATTTTTGTAACTTATTTTAATATACAAACTTGAATTAAAATGAATTTTAAACCCATAAAACATCTATCTCACATATTTAAAATCATTTAATATTTTATTAAATATTTTTGAAAAGCTTAAATCCAAAAATAAATCACAATTCCTATTTTCAAAACATTAAAATTATGCTATACTAATTTATTTAAAAACAGCTTATCTATTTATAATATATATAAATACATATACATTATTAAATAGAAAATCAATTCATTAACTTGTTAAAAATAATTTCACAAATTAAATATTTAAATAAAGTAGATTATTAAATCAAATCAAATTTATTAACAGAAATCATCAATTCAATTTAAATTTAAACTCAGATTATTAAATTTAAATTGTCCAAAATTCTGGGATATTACAATCCTTCCCCCCTTAAAAGAATTTCGTCCCCGAAATTTAAAACAAAGTTAATTTAATAATCTATTTACAGATTTTATTTTTAAACACAGCATATGTTAATCATATGCCGACAACCAAAGCAACCAATTCACACAATCAGAGCAAATCTAATTATCCAAAAGAATTTTGGATAAAACCTTCACGAGTTTCCTCGGTATATATATATATATATATATATATATATATATATATATATATATATATATATATATATATCGGGATACTCGCTCTATAGAATCCATTCAATCAATACTACTAAGCTATAGAGCTCCTAACAACAATTCTATACAGAATATCAGACTACAGACGAGTCTGACTCGACAACCAAACCATCCTAAACTGCTGGCTCTACAACCAGAGATATCAAACATGTACTCCCTTAGAGATACGTCAACCACACTGAATTCCAGTTATCCAAACTGGCAATTCAACTCTAGAAAACCAAACACTGATCTAACCCAGAATACAGAAGAAACCAAAACACTATGGAGCTAGCTTCCCAAACTTATAGCTCTTTGAATCAGAGAAAAACTTATCCCAAACCAAATCTCTGATTCCATAATCCAAATTCTCCGTCTCTTATCCATAAAAACTCTTCGGACGACCCTGGGCTACCAACACCCGTCCAGATCAGCTCAATTCTTGCTGATTCCTCTAGAAACAGACTCGATCAAAACAATCCAATGATCTCCTCAAGATCACTCAAAAACCAAGAACACAAACCCTGCTTCTCAATAACCGAGGACAGAATAAACTTCTTCTTATCCGAAAAAGAAAACAGAAACACCCCCAAACTGCTTCCGCTGCACAACTCTGATCCGAAGCAGAAGAAACTGCTGAAGGACACAAGCACAGACTAGACATCCTAGCACAGAAATATGGTTCCACATATCCATAAAAGAAAACTCAGATGTTTATTTGAAACATGAGTTGCTTCACCAACTTCTATCTCAAAGAACCATCCATCTACTAACTGAACCACCAGTTCCATCCTGGAAAGAAAACTCGATCACCAGAGGTGGATAAACTCTGACTTCCTGGAAGAAATCCAGACAATCTCCAATAATCCAAAAGAACACACTATCGCAAGTCACTTTTGCGATCAACTCAGCTTAAATCCAAAGAAAACTGCTCTCTCTCAACCAAACAGAAACAACTTATGCTGGCTTAGCCAACTTACACAAGAAACGGATTTACTCTTCTGCTTTTGAACTCCACTTCAGAGAAACTACTCAGCCAGAAGACTCCTTACCAACTCATAATACTCTGCTAAACTCAGCCACATCATCGAGCAGACTCACTTCTTACTCTTGTTCCAAAGAAACATCTTCAGAAATATCCATAGTCACTGCATCTCATCACGCAGCTATAACTTCCTGACATATCAAAATATCATCACTCACTTGCTTCTGCCCAAACAACATATTAAAAATCAATTCTGCACTTCAAAAACGAACTCCGAACCTTAACAAGTTTCCTTCAGAGATCGCTGAAGTCCTTCACCACTACAGAACTCACTCGAGACGGTATTAGGTCTACAGTCTCGGCAAATACACTTCCAACCTCATCCATCAAACTCAAACCAATGGTAGTCGTGTTACACACACTTCTACCTCATCTACCTTTATAACTTACATTGGAAAAACCCGAAGAGGTAAACCAACAAATAGGTAGAACCTTAAATATATATATATAATAAAAATACAAATACGCTCTCTCAAGATAGACACCACTACAGAGACTAGGCATTCGCTCAACCTAGCGCTCTGATACCAAGTGAGACGACTCGACTTTTTCTCCACAAAAAGTCGTATCATCCTTAAGAAAGAAAGGGATAGAAAAGAGAAAAGAAAGAAGAGAAAGAAGAAACAACACTAGAATCTCAACAGCGGAACGAATAAATTATATTAATAACATAAGTATTACATAGTATACAACAAATATCAGAGTACACAGACAATACAACACATACTAGACAGTTATAAACACCTGTCTAGTTATTACAACTCAATACATAACAGACAAACACTCAGAGATACCAACACAGCGGAAAACTATATAACTATACGCAGAAGCCTCCTGCTACATTGCTCCTTCACAATTCGTCAAGCTAATCCTGAATCCTAACCTGAATTCCCTTGGCTACTCGTAAAAATTTGAGTACCCAAGAGTTATAGAAAAACAGAAATAACTCCTGGTCAGACATGGGTCTGGTGTGAGTAACAGGTTAAAGTTGCTTAACTTTGAAAAACCTTTGAAAAGAAAAGGTATCATGTAAGACTTCCCACACATAAACATGGAATTTTTTTTACCTTAGCTAACCAAAACATTTGATAGGAAATCTGATGATATTATAATAGTGTCTAGGGTTTTCAAGTAAATAAGAAATAGCCGAAATTGTTACATGATTAAATTCCAGCTACTAGCCACAAAAGTGGGTAATACAATCAAAACCGTTGGCACTTATTGGATTTTGGATTCCATCAATGGTTGGGCTACTGGGGTACCGCCCGTCACAGTACGTGGCCTAGATCACCGTACCGAGGATTACTCCCAATCCCCTGCAACACAAAGCCGGATCCGTTCCTTACTGAACAGTTCCAAACAAAACAACCCCGCAGTTGTGATAAGCAACCGCACCATTAAGCCGAAAATAAAGGGACCTCTAGACATGAATAAATCTTGCTCTCAATTGGGGGCTACCCACGAAGCTTTGCTGCACCTCCCCTGTTTTAGCCATTCCCAGTTGATGAGGCTTGAGGCTACGATTACCTTTATAGAACATATTACTTAGAATGCTCATCGTCCACCTGACGATGTTCTGAAAGCATTCAATCCATACAAGTTCGTTCCGGGTTCGAACGAAACCGAAGGCATTATCTCGTTACACTCATTTTGGAATCACCCTCAGAGTTAACGACAATAACCCTTGCACTCTGAATCACCATCTCGAATCTATAAGTACTATTCCGTCAAACTCATTACGGAATCACCCACAGAGTTATACTGACGTATAGCCCTTACACCTCGAGTCTTCACTCGCTCCATTTGGATCAACGACCTAACGTTTAATTTGGAATCGATGTGGTTTTCGGATCCCAAATATGGAAACCCGGTCCCGGTCTCATCGAAATCCAAAGCGTGTCTTTTAAGGTCCAAGTTGTTTTAAGTTTTAAAACAATTCAATTCATTATCTAAATATACACAGATAGATAATTCACATCACAATAGATAATCAACCTTATCATTATCAACAGATAATTCATATCAAAATCAGATAATCCATATTATCATCCAAAAGCAACCAATACGTCCATATCAATAACATTACTCATCTCATAACTGAGATTACAAACCATACCAGGCGATCAATACCAATCATCAAACATAAGCAATGATCTAATGATCACACCATTTATAATTAATTTAAAATGAATTAAATTAATTACCTAAACTCTAATTAATTTAAAATAAATTAAATTAATTACTTCATCATTAAAATCCTGCTTAACTTAATCTTTAATTGATTACAAATCAATTTAAATAATCATTATCTCATAATTCATTTCTCTTAATCATTACTGATTAACCATATCTAATTACAATAAGTAATTAGCATTTAATATTACTTACACAAGTTAATTATATTAAACCCTTTTGCAAATAATTAACTTGTATTTGCTAAATTAATTAATTAATTATTCATTATTAATTATACCTTAATTAATCAATTCCAAATTCATCATTAATTAATTAATTAATGATTTCTAACTACAATTAATCAATCTCTAAATATGAATTAATTACATAAGTAATTAATCTTCAATTTAAACAACATATATATTAATCACCTTTGATTAATAACCATTCAGTAATTAACTACCTTAATCACTCATCCCATAATTAATTACTCTTAATTAATTATTTTTATTAATCACTTGATTAATTTCCAAAGTAATTTAAATCCAAATTACTTTATATTAAATATCCTTAATTACATACAGTAATTATTAATTAATTACTTCCTTAAGTAATTACAAATTCATAAATTACATAAAGTAATTTTCAACAATGCACAAATGTTTAAATTAATTTAACTTAATTAATCTAAACTAATTACATCAATCAAATTAATTACACCAAGTAATTAATTTATTAATTATATTCATTAACAATTGATTATTATTAATTAATTAATTAATCTAATTAATTATCAAAATTAATCACATTAATTAATTGTTAAATAAATATTAAGTTAATGACCTTCATTAACATTCCTTAATTACATAATTAAGAGTTAACTTAAATTAATCATTATTAATTATTAATAAATTAATATTTAATTATCATCTAATTAATCTCTAATTATTAATTAATTAAGTGTTAATTAAAATCTTAATTAATCATTAACCACTTGATTAAATAGATCTTAATCATTAATTAAAATTTAATTAATCATTCATAATTATAGATTAATTAACCTTAATTAATCAATCTCAAATCTTAATTAATTAACTTAAAAATAATATTAATAACTTTATTAATCATCCACGTTAATAATTAAATAATAATAAATATTCCATTTAAATTAATTTAATAATTTAAGTGAAACCAATTTTCCTAAGTTCAAAATTAAGAAACATTCTTCTTTATACAAAGTCTTTTAAACACTTATTTCAAAAACAAAATTTAATTTAAAATTTTCTTTTTAAATTTCAAACTGAAACACAATTCAAATTTTCATTCTAGATTCAAACTTAAAAATTTAAAACTTTACTTACATCTCCATCTTTATTTTCAAATTCAAATTGTTTAACCCTTTCTAAAAATGGTTAAACAAATTTAAATTTTAAAAACTTATTTAATTTTTAAAACTGACATTAAATAAAAGTTCAGGTTTTTTAAAAAAAAACAGAATTTAAACTCATTTTAAATCCTTATTCAAAAAAATTAAAACTCATAGTTTTAAATCCAAAACCAGTGTTCCTTTATACTTTTAAAAGTTTAAAAACTAAATTTAAATTCCTAGTTCTTAAATTAAATTCAACTTAGTTTCAATTGCTAAGTTCCACATTTCAGATTTCCAGATTTAAAACTTTATTTTAAAATTTCAGTTGCATTTTTAAAATTTGCTTTTCAATTTAAAACATAAAATCATAAAACAGTTTCCTATTTTAGTTTAACATCTTAAATTTGAATTCAAAAATGATTTCAAAATCCAAGATTTAAATTATTGATTTCATATTTAAGTTTCAGGTTTAAATATTTCAGATTGAACTTCATATATAAATTTTAAACTCTACTTTTAAATTTTCAAAACAGAAAGACAGTTTCTGTTTTAAGTTTAAAACCAAACTTGGATTTAAAAACATTTCAAATTTATTACAAAGATCTAAAATTTAACTAATTGAATTTAAATTCAATTTCAGTTTTAATTTAGTTTCAGATTTTGGTTTTGCAGTCAACTATTACTTCAAATTTAATGAACCTGGAAAACAGGTTTTCTGCTTTTAGCTTTAGAAACCCAAACTAAGATTTAAAAAACTGAATAATTTATAAATACCCAGATTTAAATTATTTGAACTTATAATCCAAATTCAGCTTCCAAACTAATTTTCAAATTTCAAGTTTGCATTACTACATTTCACATCAGTTTTATTTTTAAAAACCTGGAAACAAGTTCTGTTTCTATTTGAAACCTGAAACCATATAAACACTCGACCTCCCTATACTTACTTCGAGTCACATGACCTTATGCTTCGACTCACTTCCCAATTCCCCCGAGATCATCCCGTGCAATAAAACCCTGCAACCAAAACACCATCAACATGCACACACCTCTGCACTGTGCACCCAACCACCAACTCCGGCCATCACTGCCATCACCAACGACCCCTTCCATCAACCAGAATCCTCCACATCTACCTTCAAACCTTAAATCCCCAATATTCAACTCGAATTTTGAATTCAAGTTTACAACCAGAACCTGGAACAGTCAAACCACCTTCCCCCTAAAACCTGTCAACGACGATAACTCACAACACCGGCCACTATAATTCTTGAAATTCCGGTGATGACTCCAACAATGCATCAGCTACCAACACACAAAACACGGTCGAACTCGATTCATTGATGAACCCGCAGCACTTAAATCCCTTATACCCAGGTAAAACTAGGGTTCATACTGACATCCCCAAATCTCATCACCAAAATTGAATTGCAATACAATTCAAAAAAATTCCTATAATCTATGATGACTATACAATCTCCAGAAGCAGATTCAAGCAAATCAAATGCAAGAATCAAATGTACTATATCAAAATGTAAAATACAGTATGTTCATCTCTGCACTTGGTTTACAACATTATAAATTGTAATTTTGATTTAAAATTCTTGAATTCACTTATTGTTTCTATTAGTAAACCTGAAACATTAAATTATAACATTTGAATTTTACTCTAAATTAATTGTTGCTCTGTATAACCTGATTTCCAGGTTACATACAATTCTGTTTGATTTATATGAAATTTTAAAACTTATTCTATTCTAAAATAAACAAACTTTGTTCAATTGTTTAAGTCATAATAGCAACAAGCTAAAGGAAGAGCTCAAGGATCAACATGAGTTTGAAAATTTGCAGAAACACACACGCACAGTCATCAACTTGAACACAGGCAAATATTTATAGGTAAGATATTCATAGCAATCTCATATGAGTCTATTTGTAATTTATAAAACATGCACAGCCTTTCCTAATTAATAAACTTAAATGAGTTACTCACATGATTATGCAGACCCCAGATTTTAGCATGCAGTAGCTTGAATGTTGCAGATGCAAATTGAAATTGCAGGCCTTTGTTTTAATGCTTTTAATCTTGATTCAAAAAATTGCTTCCAGATTGGTGCAGGTTGCCCGAATGCAGATGCAAATTCCCCCCAGGTTGTTTTGAATACATGCAGGCTTCATGCTTGCAAATGAAATGCAAATTTGTACATTCGAGGAGTTACAGGGTTAAGATTATAAAGAGGGATTTGAGATGAATTTCTAGTTTGAGGAGTTTGAATGCATGTTGTTTTACAGATTTGAGAAATGCATTTGAACAAAATTTCAGATTTCTTTTAGAATGAAAAATGAGAAAGAGCTAAAGAAATGAATATATGCAAGTTTAAATAACAATGTTTGATTTAAATTAAAATTAAAGGAAAACAAACTCAAACAATGACACATGGCTTGAGCTATTACATTTGCCATTTTAGATTGATGATAAGTTTACACATGTATTTGTAAATGTTTTGTTATTTTAATTAAGGTTAAAGAAAATTAAACTTAGTTAACTAGTTCTTATACCTTTAAACAATTAAAATAAATTTATAAATGAGTTTGTAACTTATTGAATACATGTTCATATTTCAAATTGTATTTTAAATTTCAAATTAAATTTACAAATCAAAATTATCAATCAATATTTTAAATAGAATAACACATATATTTTTGTAACTTATTTTAATATACAAACTTGAATTAAAATGAATTTTAAACCCATAAAACACTTATCTCACATATTTAAAATCATTTAGTATTTTATTAAATATTTTTGAAAAGCTTAAATCCAAAAATAAATCACAATTCCTATTTTCAAAACATTAAAATTATGCTATACTAATTTATTTAAAAACAGCTTATCTATTTATACTATATATAAATACATATACATTATTAAATAGAAAATCAATTCATTAACTTGTTAAAAATAATTTCACAAATTAAATATTTAGATAAAGTAGATTATTAAATCAAATCAAATTTATTAAAAGAAATCATCAATTCAATTTAAATTTAAACTCAGATTATTAAATTTAAATTGTCCAAAATTCTGGAATATTACAGATCGCTATGACTTTACTAGCATATTTTCCATATAGACAACCATCATATGTCTGATCTAATTCTTAAATACTGAATTTACCAATATCTGGTAGGTTGCTCCTGCATACTTCAGACTGAACGGCATGACGCGGAAACGATACAATTCTAGATCGATGATGAAACTAGTATACTCTTGATCTATAATGTAAATTTTTATCTAATTGTAGTCGAAATACGCGTCCATGAATGATAATAGTTCATACCGATGGTTGAGTCCACCGGTTAATCAATCTTTTGCATTGGGAAGTTGTCTATTGGGCACGCTTTATTCAAGTCTGAATAATCGATGCATGTCCTCCATTTTCCATTAGGCTTCCTGACTAGTACTTGATTCAGTACCCATTCGGGGTATATAGCTTTATGCATGAGCTTTTAGCCTTTATCTTATTAACTTCTTCTTTCAACGTAGCTAACCAATCCGAGCCCAGGTTGTGCCTCTTCTGCTTCAGAGGAGGGTATTGTGCATTCACATTCAATGTATGGCACATTACCTCCAATGATATTCCACATATGTCAGAATCCATCCAGGAAAACATACCAAGATTTGCTTGGAGAAACCCTTCAATTCCTTCATCTTCATGCTAAGCTAAGGCCCAAACATTAGGACCCAAGTGGGGACATCCTCACTATGACACTCGGAAATTTTGAACATTTGAAATTTAAATATTTAATTGATTTTAAATATTTGGAAGTTAGTTTAATTTGAATTTCAAATATTTTTATTTGTTTGGTAATTAAATTATTAAATTTAATAATATGAAATTGGATAAAATAATGAATCTTGATTTTTAAGCTGGTTAAAAATATTTTAAAGGCTTGTAAAATTTATATTGATAACATTGAAGGTGATAGAACTTTTGAAATTGAATTTAATAGTGTTTTGTTCAGTTTTGAAAATTTATCATTTAAATAGATATTTAAAAATAGCCTTCCGAGTCGTAGTCTCAGAATTCGACAAAACCAGTTCCATTGGATCCGTAATATCGCATTATTATCGGATTTCAACATTCATAGTGTTTGAAGTGATCGTTTGGTCGTACGATAAGCCAACGCGCTGAAATTTATATTGAAATTTAATTGAATAACTAGTTTCAAAAAGCTATCTTCTCCATACGATCGAATTTGGACTCGGAACCTTTTCCATTGCATTCAGAATAGGGGTTTAAAATTATAAATGCCTGACGGCATGCCTCGATTGGAAATCGAGATTTTTATTTGAGGAATCGAGACGATTTAAATTTGAATTTGAATTTAAATATAATATTTTTTCATTTAATATTTTATGATACCGTTGAAGACACGTTGAAGAAAATTTCAACCACATGTTCCCTTTTTCTCTAAAAATTTCAACACGCGTCATTTATAAAAAAAAGAGATAAAGAAGTAAGGACAAGTTGTTCAACGAGCTTACCTTCTTTTTTATTCCAATTAAAATCCCTTCCCTCGTTTAAAAATGGCGAATGAAATAATTCATTCGTTTGTTCAAATAAAAATATAATGGCAGATCGATTTTAAAATAGGTGGGCTATGCCTCCTTCGTCACCCAAAACAAATCAAAAATCCCAAGTATTCCTATCGATTCGCGAGATGAGATCGGTGAAGTATGGTGTCACCGCATGCATTTGGGTCAGTGGCTAAGAATGTTGGCGAACACGGCGCATATGCGTGCGCAAATAAGGAGGACTCGCGATTCAAGCTCGCGACTTTGGGAAACGGAGCAATGTGAGGTGTCGCGCGTGCGATGCCGTAAATCTCGGCATCGATGGGAGGAAAAGGAGGCGATTTGGGATGGTAGTTGTAGGCATTCTCGCGAGCATCTGGAAGCGAGGTAGTGGAGGCCGATGTGCTTTTGTGCTCGACGTTGATTACGGAAGATGGGTTCGTCGAGGGCAGCAATCTCGTACTGGGATTGGGAGCCGAAGCTTGTTGGGGTTGATTTTCAAAATGAACTAAGGTAACTAAGATTTTTAATTTAATGTTATTCAAATTTTAATTTAATGAGTTGATTCATAGTTATAGTAAAGAAATTTGTTATTTAATTATTTACTGAAAAATGTATAAAAATAAATGTATCCATATAAAAGATTTTTAAAAGGAAAATTAGTTGGTTTAAAATTTTAAAATATTAGTTTAAAATAAAATTATTGGTTAATTTAAATTATCAAATAGAAATTTAATTTTTCGATTGGTTTGAATACTAATAAATTTATATAATGTTTATATAAGGTCAAAAGATCGTGAAAAACAAACGGGAATGGAAATGGATTGCAAAATAAAAGCAATGGTGAGATCTTCTTACTCAATTGAAATAGTTAGAATTTCAATTATTGATTGATTGTTTAGATGTGATATATATATATATATATAGAGTAATGTGTGTGTATTGGAGTGATTGATTTTCCGCATTATATAGCGGATGAGACCTTATGTGTGGCATAATAGCGGATGATATAATATAATCCCATAGACCACGATATTCCACCTCGAAGTGGAATTGATATTTAATTGTTATGCTAACATCTATGGATAGAGGAAAACAGGTTGGAGGGATCCAACTGGATTCCTCAAATAATTGAATTTATTTTCATGTGTGATGTGATTTATTGATAATCTGTGAATGATTATATTGGTGATTGAAATTTATTGAAGGCTATGGTTTAGCGGAATATATTTTTGGTATCGTAGGATACCGGAAAAATATAATTGGATTTTCTGAAATTAAAGTAGATAATTTTTAGTAAATTAATTTTGAGAATTAGATAAATTTAAATAAAGAAATTTAAAAGTATAAAAGTTGATTTTTGTAATCGAATTAATTCCAAAATATGGGGAAAAGATTTTAATAAATGGATTTTGAGTAATATTGTTTAAAAGTTGAAGAGTTTATTTTAAATTCAGATTTTAAATAGTTTGGAAGAAATAAAGGAATTTGTTTTAAAATAAAATAAATTTGAAATCAATTTTGAATATGATTTGGTGTTTGAAAATAAATTTGGAAATTAATTTAGAATTTGGATTGGTGTTTGAAAGTGAATATTTGAAAATCGATTTGAAAATCGTATATCGATGGATATTTAGAAATTTAAATTCGCAATGGGAATTTATAAAGGAAAGGGAATTTATTTTTTTAAAATAAATATCGGTTTATTTTTAGAAGTGTGGAAAGAAATTTATGGATTTGGAATGTAAAATTAAAATAAACCGAGAAGGATTTATTAATTGATTTAACTGAACCATTTTGAAATGGAAAGCGTATTTTTCCCTGGAAAGCCGAGTATGTTTTTAAAGTAGCTTTCAAATATAAATTAAAAGTTCTAAAGATGGTTTTAAAAAGAATTTTTTAGAGAATTTATTCTCTTAAATTGTTTTTAAATCTTTAAAGTAAATATTTATTAAGTTAATTATAGAAGTGATTTTTTAAAGATTTAATTGATATTTGATTTAGAAAATGGTTATTTAAATAGTTAAACTCTATCTAATAATTTTATTTTTAAAAAGATTAGTTTGGACTTGAGTTTTATATGAGATATTGGTATAAAATTTCATAACTAATATTATAAATAAAGTGTTTAAAAATAGTTTTATTTTAAATATATCCAATTATATATTTTTGGATAAGTGATTTAAAATTATTTTAAAGTATTCAGACTCAGCAAAAAATTTAGTGGAAATAAATAATATTGAAAATTTATCCCGAGATTTGAAAATTGTTTTCAAAGGGTTGAAGTGTGAAAATATATCTTGCAAAGATATTTTGAAAATAGATAATTTGGGTAAATTATTTAAATTTGATGGTTGTTATGAATGTTGTTCGATAGTTAAATATCCGACTATCAGTATAAACAATTTGTGAAATTATTGAGGCTTGTTGGTAGTCGTGAATGTTGTTTGATCGATAAATAACCGACTATCAATATTGGCCTTTGAAACGGCACTTGAATTTGTTTTCAAAATAAGCGCTCATTATTCGGTTAAGCCGGGAGAGGACTTTGTGTCATAAAACCCATTCCCAATAATGATACGACGAAATGGGATTGCATTGGAAGATGGTGTTGAAGACTGGGTATTTTCGAAAATGAAAGGATTATCCGTCGAATGTCTCTACATTGAGTTGCTCCGGTATAGAGACTTATATCACCCTTTGTGATGGGGAGTCCGGACGTGATTAGTAAATATCCGGATTTGCAAGGGCTTCTTTCCTTAGTTGGAGGAAGTGCCTTCGGTTCCGTTCAAACCCTGAGATGTAAAGCTGGTTTCTATCAAATACATTTCTGTTGGTGGCGGAGAATTTATTCTCTTACCTTAACACCCTTCTGAGACATACGAGCTCAGAGGTTATGTAGTTGATGGTTACTAGTGATATACTCCCAATTTGGTAATGTGGCATGCTAAGTGTTGCTGATCATTTGTTGATCGAAGCATGGCTTTTGTGAAAAGCGTAGCTTTGTGGACGCGACTTCGTCAAACCTCACATCCCGAAAATGGTTGAAACAGGAAAAGATGCAGCACGGTTATGGGGTCGCGCCCCTCAAGGTATGCTCATTTTGCTTCTGGATAAAAAGTGGTATCTGGTATGGAGCCGAGATATTTAACTCGTGTGGATAAAAAGAAAGTGGTATTCTGGTATGGAGCCCAGATTATTTACTTATGTGGTTGTTGGTTGTGAGGCGCCTTAAATAAAGGTCGGTCTAGACTAGGGGTGGCATACTCGTGACCGTTAGTTACCTAGTTACAAAGGTAAGCCGTCTTTGTGTTAGCATACAGCTGGTTAAGTTCTTGGAACGTCCCTCCAGAGGTGTACCCATTCGGTGTAGGATGTTCCTTAGCCTGACCATTTGTTGGAAATCCAAACAAGACAATACGAGCCCTGTACGGTTTTGGTTGTATAACCAACCATTTATCAATGTGGTGACCTGCCATTTAAATGGTAGCTATCATAGGTATACCATAATTATGGTATGCTGGCTAAGATTAATATTATACTCTCGAATTTTTTTTACATTATGCACTAATAATGAAAAAAGATTTTGCGTATCAAGCATATTTGACTATCATAAGGAGAAATCTCCTCCAATTGTGCGATTACATTGTGTGTGTGGCGGGAGGCCTTATGTTAGTTTCATTTTCCAAAAGCATAGCGGATTTCTTTTTATTTCCTTTTGTGCAAATAACTGTTTTAAGATCTCATACAAGTTCCGTGACTGGCCTAGAGTTTATTGTTCCCTTTTTGAACTATGGGTGCCCATAATTCTCCACATGAGCAGCCTAGAGTCAGGTTATCAATTATTTTGGAGCGAAGTCGGGAAAGTATGTTGTGGAGATCAGGAGTTCAAGCTGGATGGCGAGACGTATCACTAGTAAATGATATTCTTTTCCACTATTGTTTTGTATATAACTCTGATGATGTATGTATCAACTGATATCGTTCTTTTGTTTAAAGACAATTCATTTATTATTATATGTTGTTCCGCTGCGAATGTGAGATTCTGATATTGTTTCTGTTCCTTCTTCTGTCTTCTCCTCCTTTAACCCTAACGGTTCGTCTTTTCGGCATTCGATTGTTCGGCATTTGATACAGTGGACGTATTGATGTCGATTTTCGAAAGTCAAAAAATTTGGTCGTTAAAATATGGTATCAGACCAATTGGTTAAGCGACAACCTTGGCTCCGGTAGGGATTACTCGTTAGAGATAGAGTCAGTAGTACTCTAGAATGAGTATGAGTGTAATAATAGATATAAGCGCGTATTTTTTAGTGAATATAAAATCGCTTTTATATTGTGTTGACTTACCGGTTGATTGTTTATAGATTCTGGTCGGTGCAGTTTGGCCAACTGTATCGATAGAAGTTTCTAAACTCTTAAACAAGATAAACCGACACGGTATTGTTTCAAAATAGGGTAAATGGAATAATTTTACCTAAATTATTTTTGTATATAAAAGAAATAATTTTCTATAAATTATTATTGTTATATATGGTTGCTTGATTGTTAGAAAGTGATAATATTAAATTATTATCATTGTTGTTGAATAAGAAATTGAAATTATAACTAAAAGCTGGGAAATAAATTCATGTACAAATGGGATTGGTAAATGTAAATTGTAAATGTAATTTATAACTAGAAATAGAATTCCATAGTAATATTTGAAAAGAAATTGAAGGGATTTGAAATTTGAAATTTTGGTGAAAAAATTAAATTCCCATGGGTTTGGAAATGATTTTCAAAGGTTTTGAAAAAAATGATGAAATTATTTGGGAAATATTTTTCAATTGGATTTGAAATCTGGTGGAATTTGGAATTTAAAAATATTTGAAAATGTTTTTAAAAAAAGGCAAAAGCACTAAACACTTTCGGTCATTGGAAAATAATTCCGATGATGATCGCGACATCATCGGTGTTCATTTTCGAGTTTCCAGGAGAGGAATTGCTGCCTAATTATTTTAAAAATTGAAGTTGTTTGCGAAATTGAGTTTGATTTTGAAATAATTGATTTTTGGATATAACTGATTTCAAAAAAAAGGTTTTGGAATACTTAAGTGATTATTTAAAACTTTGGAATCCTATTTAAAATATTTATGGAGTATAATTGAGTTTGGTAACTTATAGAATTTGAAATTGTTAGAATAAATTCTTACTTAAAGAAAAGTTAAAATAAAATAAGTGTGAAATACAAATAAGTTTGAAAATTCGAATAAAAATTCTAATTTGAAACTAAATTTAACTTGGATTAATTTGAATAAAAATAAATTTGAGAAGTAAGTCTAGTAGACTAAATGGAATGGTATAAAATTTAGTAAGGTGGAAAATAAATTTATGAACGAATAAATGAATTTACAATTGTGAGTAAATGAAATTCAAACTGAATGTTGAAATTCTTTTTGAATTTGTAAGTAAATGGAATTCAAGCTAAACATTGGAATTGAATTTAAATTGAGTTAAATGGAAAATTTGTCAAGTTGGATCAAATGGAGCAAAGAAATAAAATTAGTAAGTGAAACTAATTGAAGGAATGACAAATTAAATATGGTTTGAAATGAATTAAATTCAATATTTATAAATAAAGGTAAATTGAATTCATATGGAAATTGGAGATCAAGTTTAAAAATAAGTAGATATAAACCAAAGTAATTAATTGAAAATAAATATAAGAAGTATATAGAATATTTGCATTGAACTTAAGAACTAAATGGTAAAGTTCTTAACTAAAATTTGGTATTGGATAATGTACTAAGTTAATAATTGAATAAAGATTTAACTAGAAGTTGCAAAATGGTGATTGTGATAAAAATCAATGTGAAAAAAAGAAAAGGGGACTAAAACTATTTTTACAGAAGAGAATGCTAAAAAAAGGGCAGAATTCACAAATCTTAAAGATAATCCTATCTTCGGTCATGATCAATTTGGGGGGGGGGGTTCTTCTCCTTCTTCTTCATCCCTTTCTCCTCCTCCACCAAATCCTATTCTGCATTCACAATCAATTTCTTCAAAATTTGATGAAGAGGGATTTCAGATCGTACAATCCAGAAAAAGTCGAAATGATAATCAAAAGCTTTATCCTGGAATTGGATCAAATCAACTAAGCCTGAAAAAGGGAATCACAAATCACTCAATTCAATCCAGACAGTATAACAGAGATTCTTTCAATTTAAGATTCAATGAGAATTCAAGAAACTCAACAAATCATGTTGTAAACCCTTCTCAGTCTGGCATGAATCCAGTTTCACAAATAAAAAATTCAAGAAACTATCCAAGACACAATCAAATATCAAGCATTTCCGATTCTCAATTCAATACCAACCTGAATAAAGCCTCTTCATGGGCTGACCTTATAAAGAAAGGAGGGTCAAACTCTGAAACTGATCTGAAATTTGTTGCTCCTTTCTCAATCAATGATAAGAAAATTGTAATTGTGAATGCAGAGGCCAGTAGAAGAGCAAAAAGCAAGTGATGCCATTTAGTTATTGCTTACGTTTTTGGCATCAGACCAGCCTATCATCATTTTAAGGTTGTCATAGCAAAATCTTGCACACCCACGGGTAATTTGATATATTTACTCGCAATAATGGATTTTTCATTATCAGATTTTCAATTGCATCTGACTGTGATAAAGCTATTAATGGAGGTCCTCATTTTATAAATGGAAAACTCATTGTTATGAAAAAGTGGAACAATAAAATTAATCTTGATAGAGATTTTCTCACTTCAATGCCAATTTGGATTAGACTTCCGGAATTGAATCTCAGATTATGGGATAAGGAAATTTTAAGTGCTATAGCTAGCATTGTGGGCATCCCTTATAAATTGGATGAATATACAGCTAAAGAATCAAGACTATCTTTTGCTAGAATATTAGTGGAAATACAAGCAAATTTAGATTTACCAAATGAGGCTCATATTTCAATGCATGATGGTGAAAAGATAAGACAAAGCATTGAATATGAATGGATCCCCCCTAGATGCAAAACATGTTGTTGTTTTGGACATTCTGTTGAAAACTGTGTTACTAAAATGGTCTGGAAAGAGAAGCAGAAAATTAAAAAAAATGTTGCTTATAACAGTTTCACAAATGAAAAAGGTGTAATGGCTAAAGCAATGGAAACAAATAATGGATCCATATGTCCATCCTTGAATGAAAAGAACAACAGCAACAATTAAACCTTCACTGTTCAGGATCTAACACAAGAAATGGAAATTCAAGAAGGTAATGTGTCATAGAGTCTCGGGGAGAAAAACATAGAAACAGAAAAGAGCATCTCAAAAATTCCTTTGGTAGCAAATGCAAACAACAAGAATGCTGTAACTCAATCCAGAAAACATAATTCAATAGATACAAACATGAGCATTGATGATGGTTCATATATCTATGCTATTCTCAGTGAAATACCGCCTAAAAACCCCAACATTAGTCATGTTGCAACCCACCTTTCCTCAATTACCACAAAGCCAAGTTCAGAAACTAGTATTCAAAAGGTAATTAATTTAATGGCAAACTCCTCCTCAACATCAAAGAAGGCCAAGAAAGTTAAAAGGGGAAAAAAGAGGCAGAATGAAAAGCATCAATGATATTGTCACTGAAGACAACACAGAAGATACTAAAGACAATGACTTCAAAAGAAACTACATCTCAAGAAATTCAAAATGGGAAGAACAGCTAAAAGCAATTAGCAAAATAACTTACAAGAAAGGGAAAAAGGCTGGAGACCTTGGTGGAAGAGAGCAGCCACAGTGCTTAGCTGCTCTTATTTATATCCTTTGAGTATCCTTTTATAATCATTTTATTATTATTATGTCGATAATATCATGGAATGTTAGAGGTCTAAATTCTCCAGAAAGGAAACTAGACCTAAATAACCTCCTTTTGACTTTTAAACCAAGTATAGTTGGATTGCTTGAACATAAATTAGACAATTCTAAAATTAAAGATTTACAGATTAAAAATCAGAATAATGGAAAATCATTAATAATAATCAAATGGGAGGAAATGGTAGAATTTTGGTCCTTTGGGATTCTAACATAGGGGACATCTTTCAATATTTTATAAACTTTCAGTTTATTCATTGTAAATGTATAAATAGTGGTGGTTTTCAATTAGAAATCACTTTTATTTATGCTTCCAACAGTGAAACTGAAAGATTAACTCTTTGGGATAGTCTTGAACAAATTAATTCCAATATGAGATTACCTTGGATTATAATTGGTGATTTCAATACAGTCATGCATGGTTTTGAGAAAAGGGGTAGGAATCCTATCCCTTTTAAAAAACTTGAAATGCTTCATAATTTTTTTCTTAGAACTGGTTTATTTGAACCAAATATGATTGGAAATACTTTTACTTGGAAATCTGGAAAATTTAGAAACATCCACTGTAAATTAGATAGAATTCTTTTAAATAATACTTTTACTAATTTTTTTTAAATATTTTAAATGTTATACCCTTCCTCAGGCCACAAGTGATCACACTCCAATTCAAATAGAACTCACTAAAAATATTAATAATAAAAAGAACATTCCTTTCAGATTTGTTAATGGCTGGGTATATGAAGATGGTTATAAAGATTTAGTTAAAAATTGTTTATCCACAAAAATTTTGGGCACTGCCCAATTTAAATTCAATAAACTTCTCCATATCACCAAAGGAAATTGAAAATCTAGAATAAAAACAGAATTAATAATGAGATTAAAATCATAAGGGATGAATGTAAGCTTAGACAGAATGAGTTAGATAAGGATTGCTCAGACATTTGTAAAGTCAACAATTTTTTGCTAGCCTAAAATAATCTAGTTAAGTCCCTTCATGTGCAGCCTCTAAACTTAAGACAGGAAGCAACAAATAGATTGGCTTTTGCATGGAGATGAAGCTAGTAAATTTTTTTATGCTAAAATGTCCAGTAGGAAACATAGGAATGATATTGGGAAAATTATTGATAACATGGGTAATGTTATCAATAATCTAGATTGTATCAGGAAAGAAGCGATTAACTATTTTTCTAATTTGTATAACACCAATCTTTATGCTAATTCCTTTCCTATTATAGAACCTAAATATAAAGTTAATGAAAATAGCAATGGTATTCTTGTTAGACTCACGATTTTGATTATAACAACCTATATAAAATGTTATGTGTATTTTAAACCATCTTTGCAGAAGATTTATTGTAGATTCATCTACAGATGTTTATATTTGTATGTTATGTGTAACAACCCGCATATTTATCGATTCTATATTTAAATATTTTATCGTTCATCGGATTTTGGTCCGAAAAGGTACTTTTTGCAAACAGTCGAATTGGGACTTGAGACCACCCCCATTGAGTTCAAAATGACGTTTGCGACCTTTTTGAGTATAAACTTCGATATGTTTAGAGAAAGTTGATTTTTGCTACTTTTTCCTGCTTATGACTTTGGTTTGGACTGCACCCTTATTAGCTCAGCCCAACCCCTTCTCTTCATAACTTCTCCTCTTTAATTAAAACACTTCAAGCTAAAGTAAAAATGGTGGAAGAGATGGGAAAAAGGAAATTCCTAAGCCCTAGCTTTCTTTGCAAATCCAACTTCTAGCTCCAAACTCAAGTGAACCCATTGGTAAGCACCTCCTTCATCTTCTCCAACTTTTTCTTCATTCAATTTCAGAAATTTCCTAAACCTAATTTAGGAAATATTTTACTTGTAAGCTTAGATTGAAGCTTCTTGAGTTGTTATCGAAGAGGAATTGATCTTAGCTTGTTTTAAAAGCTTCTCCTTCATTAATTTAGGTTCAAAGGTGAGATTTTTATCTCACATCTATGTCTATGATTATCTTCGATTGTTAGGAATAAATTCCTAACACATATTCATGTGTATTTGATTTTGATTTGGATAGGTTTTGTGAACATTCCAAATTCTTAGTGTTTTGAGTTCAAATCTTCAAAAATCATAGCTTTGTTGTTTGAACTTGTTTTTGGTGATGCATCGAAGAGCTTATAGGGCCGGGTAGTCGATTTGCATAAACCCCTAGTGACCGTGCTCGCTCGATTGCATTTTGATGAAGATTGCATCTTCATTTTATAGGCCGGAAAGCAGCCTTGATGCCAGTCAGTCGACTGGACCTTTGAGTCAGTCGACTGGCTGTAGCACATAGGCATTCCGAAGGCAACTAACAGAGGCTCGGGTCCTCTGTTTTCCCTGCATACAGTTGATTATATCAAAAGAACTTGTTGATTCTTTTTCTTTAAAAATATTTTGGGCTTGATGAGTTCTTTAAGAGTTGTGAATCCGGATGGTAGGTCCGCAACACTCAATTTGCTTGCTATTGATGTCGAAACTATTTTATGTGATTTTTCTTTCCGAGCCGATATTTTTACTTAGGCTTCTGAATTGTTTTTTTTGTAAGGATTGGCTTAATTGTTGTGAAGCCCATATCCTATTTTCCATATGGACTATTCATCTTCGACATTTTCTATCTGTTAAGCAGATTTCTATTTTTTCTTGAGAACCCGATTTCAAATTTTTGAAGCCATCATTTTATTCTTTAAGCCCTCAAGATGAGAAAAGTTTTATTTCTCTTATCTAAATAATTTGTGAAACATTTCTGGTATTTATGAGTTTGTCTTAGGATTATCACCTAAGAAATCTTTTGTGTGGTGTTAAGGTCTTTCTAGTTCGACCTTGCCACCGATTTTTATTTGGCGACGAGTTGCGGGAGTTAGCATTCCACTTACGCACTCCGCACTCGTTATGATTCCTATGAATGAATTATTATGTCATTCAGTTTGTCCAGCTTGTTTCATCCATTTTATAGATCGAATATTCTATGAATATCTCGATGACTCCATTCTTGTATTTATTGATTTTGGATGAAAATAGCAATTTAAAATTTTACAAATCTTTTTCATAAGATTTATTTATAAGTATAATTGGATTTTTGTTCTTAAAACGAACAAAGAATATTCTTAAAAGTTTTTTGAGAGACATTTTTGTCATATAGAAGATGATTTTGTGATTGTATTGCCCATTTAGTGTTTTAAGAATTTTGTTCGATGCGCTTGATCAACGTTATCGATAGGAATTTCCTAAACGCTTTGATGAGACAGTCAGACACGATATATTGACTTGTAAAAATGTAAATTTTTCTAGAAAGATTATTACATAAAGATAAATGTAATTTTGAAAGTTTTAACTTTTCGGGAAAGAAGATTATTTAAAAGAACTCTTTCTTTCGATACTCTTATTCTTTCTTGTGATTCCTGAAGGGGAACCAAGACTTCGCTATTTGTACCGATACTAGTCGTATTGGTTTGGATGTCATTCTCTTGCAAAGGAGAACGTGCTATCACTTGTGCTTCTAAATCATTATAGATTATCGAGACTAGATATGCCACTCATGATCTAGTGCTCGCGGCTATTGTTTTTACTTTTGGAATTTGGCATCATCATATTTGGATGAGAAATTTGTTCTCTATCTCGATCATAAATCTTTGGAATATTTATTTTCTCATAGGGAACTTCATGTCGACTCGAGTTCCTGGCATCTTATGATTTTGATATTCTGGAAATCGTGTTGCCAACGCGCTTTGTCGTAGGAAACAAGGTGTTGATTCTTTGATGATGTCTGAATGGAATTATCTTTTTATCAAGTTCATCAGACGTTTTGATGTACTTCGTTTTATTGAGTTTCATCTCGTTTCTTTTATGGACTCGCGTCTGATGTTCTTTTATGGTGTTCGATTCATCGGATGTACTGTTATTATACTACATCGATGTTCCATCTTATCTGGATCAATGGATGTACCATTATTATACTACATCATTGTTCCGGTTTATCGGTTCATTGGACGTACCGTTTTTGTACTACGTCGGTGTTCCGAAATTATTAGGCTTTGGTTCATTGGGCGTACCGTTTTTGTACTATGCCGATGTTCCAAATTATTTGAGTTTCTGGTTCCTCGGGCGTACTGTTATTATACTATGTCGTTGCACCAGCTCAATTTTCTGCTATTCTTGACATTCTCCACGTCTTTTATCTACGGAAATGCCTTAGGGATTCCGATTTTTATTCTTGTTCCCGGTGATATCGTGGAAATTGAAGTTTCACCAGATTTGATTTATGAGCAACATTCCATTCGCATCATTGCTTCGGAGGTTGAGCGCCTTCGGAATAAAGATATTCTTCTTGTGAGAGTTCAATGGTTCTCAAATCTTAGGGATTACTCTTGGGAATCTAGGGAATTCATCGAGCGATCCCGTTCGTGCTAACTCTTTCGTGCTCTTTATGGTGAACTTCTTATTTCAATTCTCTTTTGTGTTGATATGCTTTTATGGTTGTTACTCTTTATTTTCTTCTTAAGTATTGCGAGGACGCAATTTCTTTAAGGAGGGGAGTCTGTAACAACCCGCATATTTATCGATTCTATATTTAAATATTTTATTTAAATATTTTATCGTTCGTCGGATTTTGGTCCGAAAAACTACTTTTTGCAAACAGTCGAATTGGGACTTGAGACCACCCCCATTGAGTTCAAAATGACGTTTGCGACCTTTTTGAGTATAAACTTTGATATGTTTGGAGAAAGTTGATTTTTGCTACTTTTTCCTGCTTATGACTTTGGTTTGGACTGCACCCTTATTAGCTCAGCCCAACCCCTTCTCTTCATATCTTCTCCTCTTTAATTAAAACACTTCAAGCTAAAGTAAAAATGGTGGAAGAGATGGGAAAAAGGAAATTCCTAAGCCCTAGCTTTCTTTGCAAATCCAACTTCTAGCTCCAAACTCAAGTGAACCCATTGGTAAGCACCTCCTTCATCTTCTCCAACTCTTTCTCCATTCAATTTCAGAAATTTCCTAAACCTAATTTAGGAAATATTTTACTTGTAAGCTTAGATTGAAGCTTCTTGAGTTGTTATTGAAGAGGAATTGATCTTAGCTTGTTTTAAAAGCTTCTCCTTCATTAATTTGGGTTCAAAGGTGAGATTTTTATCTCACATCTATGTCTATGATTATCTTCGATTGTTAGGAATAAATTCCTAACACATATTCATGTGTATTTGATTTTGATTTGGATAGGTTTTGTGAACATTCCAAATTCTTAGTGTTTTGAGTTCAAATCTTCAAAAATCATAGCTTTGTTGTTTGAACTTGTTTTTGGTGATGCATCGAAGAGCTTATAGGGTCGGGTAGTCGATTTGCATAAACCCCTAGTGACCGTGCTCGCTCGATTGCATTTTGATGAAGATTGCATCTTCATTTTATAGGCTGGAAAGCAGCCTTGATGCTAGTCAGTCGACTGGACCTTTGAGTCAGTCGACTGGCTGTAGCACATAGGCATTCCGAAGGTAACTAACAGAGGCTCGGGTCCTCTGTTTTCCCTGCATTCAGTCGACTGAATTTTTAGGTCAGTCGACTGACTACATGAAATTATTTTTCATGCCTCTGTTCCAGTCGACTGGACCTTTTTGTTAGTCGACTGACCTGCACCTATTTGCCTAATTGTGCATATTTGTGCATATTTTCGCTTGGTTTCCAAATTTCATCGATTCGTGTTATTTCCCACTTGTTGTTGCTACGACTTTAATGACTTCTATTCTTGGAATTTTTGGGAATACCCATTTTGATGGATTCGGATCGATTTCTTTGGATTTTTATTCACGTCTTTGAATGTGAATTTTGGTGGTTGATTGTTCTACAATCATTTTCGTATTCTGTCACTTTAAAAATGTAAAGGTTTCAATACTAGTAGTAAATATCAAAACTCTTTCCTCAAACGATTTCAATTCTATTTTAATACCAAATTCGTTTATAAAACCGTTTTCCAATCTATTAGTATATACAAACCTTTACCTCACTCGTATGAGAAATCTAATTAAACGGCTTAGTAAAACAAGTGGTATGAAACGCTTGCATTTACTTCGTCGGTTAATTCTTGGACTTGTTCGATTGAATCTCTTGTGACAATTTTCTAGTGGAGATCTATAATTTGTTCGTAAATATTTAAGTTAAGCTAGTGGTTATGGGACATGAAGCTAAGCTCATATATTTACTAGCTTACTGTAATTGACACTTCTCTTTGATCATGATGATCATTTTATGTTTTAGACTAGTATTGTGCAATGTCTTTGTGATTTGGTTCCTCGGATGTCACGCTGTACGACGTCGTTGTTCCCTTTGATTGTGCTTTGGTTCATTGGATGTCACGCTGTACGACGTCGTTGTTCCCTTTGATTGTGTTTTGGTTCATCGGATGTCACGCTGTACGACGTCGTTGTTCCCTTTGATTGTGTTTTGGTTCATCGGATGTCACGCTGTACGACGTCGTTGTTCCCTTTGATTGTGCTTTGGTTCATCGGATGTCACGCTGTACGACGTCGTTGTTACTTTTGATTGTGCTTTGGTTCATCGGATGTCACGCTGTACGATGTCGTTGTTCCCTTTGATTGTGCTTTGGTTCATCGGATGTCACGCTGTACGACGTCGTTGTTCCCTTTGATTGTGTTTTGGTTCATCGGATGTCACGCTGTACGACGTCGTTGTTCCCTTTGATTGTGTTTTGGTTCATCGGATGTCACGCTGTACGACGTCGTTGTTCCCTTTAATTGTGATTTGGTTCATCGGATGTCACGCTGTACGACGTCGTTGTCCCCTTTGATTGTGATTTCTGGATTTCGTGTGTTGAATTTTGGAATTTATGTTTCACCAATTTTTACGATTGGCATGGATATGTATGTCATTTATTGTGGCTTGGTGAATGAAATTAGGAGTATGACATTTCCTTTGATTCTTGTGTAGATCTTTGCGATATTGATTAATCTCTTATTGATTTTTCAATTATTTATTTATCAAAGCTTGGCATGGTGATTATTATACGTTTAGTCATATCTCTTATTCTATATCATTTCATCTGATATTTATAGCTAGACTGATCCGTTTATTATTTTCTTCTTAAATAATACTCGGGTTAGACCGAGATGTTACAGGTGCTTCTGCTTGACTTATCTTCTGGGGTTATCATATGATCTTTTGGCTAACTACTTAGATTAGTAGTTTATTTTTTTGTACACACTTGAGATATGGACTCATAGATGTATTCTTTTGTATAGCACGTGTTGCTATCCTTTTGTATTATGGAGGATCTTTTTGACCACTACTCTGATATACACTTTCATGTGTTAGTTATATATTCATATCTTCTTCCGCCTTTGTGATATGAATTATCCGTGATTGATTTGTGTTATGCTTGTTTCTATATTTGTTTCCGAAGATTATTATAGCCACTGTGTAGTAGCTTTGTGTTTGTATCGGTATGTCGGATTTCCTCTTGAAATAAAATGCATGTTATACTATCTGACATATCGGTGCTCGCGCAAAGCAATTACACAGATGGTCGCTCCTCAACAGCCTTATTCTCCGTGCTAGTCGATAGCATTACTCTGTAGTGTTCTTGGCTAGCATGGGTATAGAGGTGGGGCGTCACATTATGTGTCTAGAGTTTGTATATTACTTAGAAAATTTGTTAAAATCTCTCCTTAAATGATATATATATATATATATATTCACACATGCACACACATGCTCATACATGCACAAAATAGCAAACTCAGACGTCTGAAACCATTCATTCAGATGTCTGAGTACTGAAATAAGAATATTGTTTTCACAATATTCATACGTCTGAACTAAAATAATCAGACGTCTGAATAAGGTCAAAAATGAACTATTTCTTTGTTGTTTGCATTTCAATCTAATTCAGAAGTCTGAATTTTTTTATTCAGATGTCTGAACATCCCCACTGCTATTTTCATGAAAAGTCACTTCTCTTCACCAAGGGAAACATTCTTTTAAATCGACAGTTGCATCCGTTCTTTTCAATATAACTTTTCATTTAAAGATGCAACTCTTTATATACTATAAATAGATTATAGAATTCAACAAACAAACCATTGAATTTACTTTTAGCACTCTTGAATTCTCATCTATTCTCAAACATTCAAATTGCACTCAAATTACTTACGTACTTTGATCTTTTGATCACTTTATCTTCCACAATTCTCAAAACACATCACTACATATCATTAAGGAGAAGATTATAGGAAGATTGTACTCAATTGACTTATCCGTGTTATTTAAGAACACACTACGGTCAGATATCTTTGTTATTTGTATTGAAGTCCTATTCGGTTGCTTAGGCGGGTGAAGTCATGTTCGGTTGCTCAGGCAGTGTAAACCTGTTCCTCCGGATTAAGTGAGGGTTGTTGTAGTTGAAATTCTAGAAGGAATCTGGGACTGGACGTAGAACGAGAAGTTCGAACCAGTATAAAAATTCATGGTAGCTTGTTTTATTTTTTTATTTACTTAGCTATTATCATCATTTTCCGCATTTAGATTTAGTTATATTCCATATTAGTCGATCCTAAGTTATAACTTGCATTATTAGTTACTTTCTTTTGGTATCAGAGCAAGGAATCTTATAACCGTTACAAAGTTATCTGATATCTTGCTAATATGAAAAAAAACACCAGCACTTCCAATAACGTTATCAATAACACTAGCTTTATTGAAGGTCAATCCACTACACGACCTCCATTTTTTAATGGTCTAAACTATAATTATTGGGCAACTCATATGAGAATCTTTATGCAATCAAATAGCTTTGAATCATGGAATATTACACAAAATGAATACACTCTTCCTACAGGAGAATACTCCACTTGGTCAAACACTCAAAAATTAGATGCTACTGCCAATGCTAAAGCTATGAACATGTATTATGTGCACTAGATAGAAATGAATTTAATCGTGTTAGCATGTGTCAATCTGCTTATGAAATTTGGAGAACACTTAAAATCACTCATGAAGTAACTAACAAAGTTAAGCAATGCAAAATCTCCATGCTCAAAAATCAGTTTCAAAACTTTAGAATGAAACAAGATGAATCCATCAATGATATGTACTCTAGATTTCAAGATATCTATCATTCACTATTAGGATTAGGAGAAAAATACACTGATTTTGATATTGTATCAAAAATCCTAAACTCTTTAACGGATGAATGGGAAAGAAAAGTCTTGGCTATTAAAGAAGCTGATGACCTCTCTACCATAAAACCTAAAGAGTTAATAGAAAATCTGATGTCCTATGAAGTGAATTTGCTGGCAAAATGAGTACAAGCACAAGACAAAAAGAACATTGCTTTCCATGCTAAAGAAGAAAAAGATGAAGATTCAGATGAAGATCTAGCATTTATTGTCAAAAATTTCAAAAAAATTCTTGAAATTCCGAAAAACAACAGAAATAATGGAAAACAGAACTTTCAAAACAAACCATCATCTTCAGTTCTAGAATGCTTTAATTGTCATAAGAAAGGTCATATGCAGAAAGAATGTCCAGAATTAAATAAAAATTACTTTAATAAGGGCAGAAAAGATAAGAAAAAGAAAGAATTCTCTGTTACATGGGATGATTCAGATACCTCTTCATCAGATAGCAGCAGTGACAGTGAAAACGAGCAAGCAAATGGTTGCTTTATGGCTAATTAAAATGAGGTTAGTGATTTTACTTTTGATGATATGACAGAGATAAACTCAAAGCTAGTTGTCACTCTAAAAAACCTGAAAAGAAAACATAACGAGACTCGTGAACTTCAAAACAAAGCAGAATTCGAAAGAGATATGCTCAAAGATGAGAAGAAAATACTAGAGGAAGAACTTGAAAAATTACAAGAATCATTTTCTAATATTAATTCTCAACTCACTCTTTTAAGTCAAGAAATTGAAACTCAAAAGGAAAAGAATGATGTTCTTGTTTCTGAAAATCATGAACTAAAAACTAAGGTAAAATTGATAGAGTTGGATAATACTAGTGTCAAAACTAATTTAGAAATCACCACCAAAAATGTTCCAAACTTTAATAAAGAAAGAGAAACTTTATCTAAAATTATTGATAGCTCTCAATCCGTTTCAAGTAGAAAAGGATTAGGATATGTTAAGAAAACAACAGTTTCACCTAGAAAGAAAATTAGGAAAAATATTAATCCTACTATTGAACAGACAAAAGGGAATTCTAACCCAAAAAGTATAAAAATTTGGGTTCCTAAAACAAACAACAGTTTTATTAGAAAGAAATATATAAACACCTTTTTTGAAACTGTTCATAAAAATAAAGATTACATTTTAAATGGGATACTAAGACCTCTTGGGTTTGGTTTTCTAAGATTTAACTCTTAGGACCCTATTGAAAAAGTGGGTACCAATTTTATCTTATATTTTTTGTAGGTCCCACTTAAGAAAAGAGGAAAATGGATACTCGACAATGGTTTCTCAAAACATATGATAGGAAACAAAGATATGCCATCAAATATTACTTACTCAGATGGAGGCTCCGTCACATTTGGAGACAACTCCAAAGGATATATCATCGGCAAAGGCGATGTGAGCAACAACAGTATTTCAAATTTACCTCTTGTTTCAAATGTTTTACTTGTTAAAAATTTATAAAATAATTTACTTAGTATCAGCCAATTGTGTGACAAAGGATTCAAAATCACTTTTTCTGAAAACAAATATAGTATTTTTTATCAAAATCAAAATCTTATCTTTGAAGGAAATAGAGACAGAAATATCTATGTTTTGAATATGAAACTAAATCATATTTCAGATATGTGTTTAATAGCCAAAGAAAATGATCCTTGGTTATGGCACAAACGATTCTGTCATATTAACTTCAAAACTATAAACAAGCATTCTAAAAATGATTTAGTGAAAGGTCTACCAAAAATGAATTTTAAAATTGATCATATTTGTGATGCATGTCAGTTAGGAAAGTTAACTAAGTCATCTTTTAAATCTAAAAAGGTCATTTCAACTTTACAACCACTTGAATTACTACATATAGATTTATTTGGACCAACACAAGTATAATCCATTAATCATAGTAGATATATGTTTGTTATTGTTGATGATTTTTCTAGATATACTTCGAATATTTTTATGAAATATAAAAGTGATACTTTTGATAATTTCATAACTTTTGTCAAAAGAATTCAAAATTTTAAAGGTTTGAAAATCAAAAACATAAGAAGTGATCATGGAGGTGAATTCGAAAACGAAACACTTTTGTAAGAAAAAGGGAATATTCCATAATTTTTCGTTTCCTAGAACTCTACAACAAAATGGAGTTGTATAACGTAAAAATAGAACCTTACAAGAATGTGCAAGGACTTTGTTAAATGGAAGTACGTTACCAAAACATTTCTGGGCTGAGGCAGTTGTAACAGCTTGTTATGTTTTGAATCGTGTTTCTATTCGACCTCTAACTAAGAATACTCCTTATGAAAATTTTAATGGACGAAAACCAAATATTTATTATTTTAAAGTTTTCGGTTCAAAATGTTTTGTTTTAAACACAAAAGATCATCTTGGTAAATTCGTCCAAAATCCGATGAAGGAATCTTTTTAGGATATTCGGATCGAAGCAAAGCTTATCAAATTTATAATAAAACAAAAAATATCATCGAAGAAACACTTCATGTATCTTTCGATGAAAATTTTAAACAAATCCCAAGTACAAGAGATGATGAAGAATTTCCTAATAATATCACAAACGCAGAAATTTCAAATATTGAAAATAATGAAAACATTGATCACAATAACAATGAATTAAGATCTCCACCTAGAATTTAAGAGATCATCCTCATGTTAATGTTATTGGAAAACTCAATTCATTTGTTAGAACAAGAAGTCAATTAAATCAAACGGGTCATATAGCTTTTCTATCTAATATTGAACCTAAAAATATTAAAGAAGCATCTACCGAAGAAAATTGGTTAATCGCTATGCAAGAAGAGCTAAACCAATTCGAAAGAAATGACGTTTGGGATTTAGTTCCACGACCTAGTGATCAATCAGTTATTGGTACAAAATGGGTTTTCAAAAATAAAGCAGATGAACTAGGAAATATTACTGGAAATAAAGCTAGATTAGTTGCTCAAGGATATAACCAAGAAAAAGGAATTGACTATGAAGAAATGTTTGCTCCATTCGCTAGACTAAAAGCAATATGAATCTTACCAGCATTTGCATGTTTTTATAACTTTAAATTATATCAAATGGATGTCAAAAGTGCTTTTTTAAATGGTTTCGTAAAGAAAATGTTTATGTTCAACAACCTCCATTATTCATACATGAACAATTTCCTAACCATGTCTATAAGCTTAAAAAGGCTTTATATGGTCTGAAACAAACACCCCGTGCTTGGTACGATCGTCTTAAAAGATATTTAATAGATTATGGTTTTGAAATTGGAAAGGTTGATCAAACTCTTTTTATTAAAAGAAATAAACAGGATATTTTAATCGTTCAAATATATGCTGATGATATTATTTTTGGATCTACAAATGAAAGATTTTGTCAAGATTTTTCTAAAATAATGACTAAAGAATTTGAATGTCACATATGGGTGAGTTAAATTATTATTTTGGCTTATAAATAAAACAACTAGAAAATGGTATTTTTATTAATCAAGAGAAGTATTATAACAATCTAATTAAACGCTTTGGTATGGAAAATACTTCTACCAAACCAACTCATATGAGTGCAACCATACATCTTGATAAAGATGAAAATGGTAAAAGTATTGACCAAAAATTATATCGAAGTATGATTGGATCGTTACTATATTTAATAGCTAGTAGACCTGACATAATGATGAGTGTCTGCTTGTGCACACAATTCCAAGCAGATCCCAAAGAATCACACTTACGAGCAGTGAAACGCATACTACGGTATCTTAATAAAACCAAGGACTTTGGACTATTCTATCCGAAGGAATGTCCTTTTGAATTAGTATCATATAGGGATGGTGATTTTGGAGGAAGTCGGACACATAGAAAATGTACAAGTGGGACTTGTCACTTCATTGGATGATCTCTAGTATCTTGGTTTAATAAGAAACAAAATTGTGTTTCATTATCAACATGTGAGGCAGAATATATTTCTATAGCTATGGCATGTGCTCAAGTTATCCATATGCAACAAATATTACAAGATTTTGGTTTTAATTTATGTAAATCAACTATTCATTGTGATAATTCTAGTGCTATAAATTTATCTAAAAATCCTGTAAATCATTCAGGAACAAAACATATTGACATTCGTCACCATTTTCTTCGTGATAATATTGAAGAAGATTTAATAAATTTAGAATATGTGTCCTCTGACAAACAATTGGCAGATATCTTTACAAAACCGTTAAATGAAAATACTTTCATTAATTTAAGACGAGAACTTGGTATCATCTCTCTTAAAGATTTATAAGTTCAAATTTTTATATATATATATTTATTTAAAAAAAGGAGAATTTATAGTTTCTTTCAAAAGAAAATAAAAAGTGTCGTCTAGCACTCGAGCTTAAGACCTCATACTCGGTAGTCCTCTACACTACCACTTCACTCTCTTTTGTTTTCTGAAATATGAGATTGTCATTAAATTCATATATACCTTCCGTTCACTCCTTCTTTTCCTATGGATATTATTTCTGTAACAACCCGATATTTTTAGCCATCCGCAGCCGCACATGTCGGACTTGAACTGCTCAAAATAACGCATTGTAAATAAATTTGGAGCAAATGAAATACAAATCACAGAATCACAGACACAGAACAAACAGAATACCTCACAGCGGAATATAAAATACATAGTAGTTCAGGAAGCTACTACGGCAGAGTCTCAAACCAAAAACATAATACAGTCTGAAAACAACATAATAGAAATCCCAAATACATAGAAGTTCACTAATACATGAGATAAACTAGAATAGATGAAACAGAAAGTAGATAAGCAGAAACTCTAGCAAAGACCAGCTCCAGAAAGAGAATCCAAAGATGTGAATACTCAGGCTGACCCGAGCGTAAAGTAAAACACAAAACATTCGAGTCAGGACAATATATACTTATATAATGTAAATCAACTCAAGTGAACTATAGTATAAATGCACCATAACTTAAAGGATGCTTGGGATCGCCCATCCTTTAAAGATCAGTTAAACCATAAATTAAATACATCCCGTGGTTAAAATTTCAAAATAGTATTTATACTTCGAAATCAAATATCATTTAAAAATTCAATATCATTCAAAATCCATTTCAAAATATCAAAATATCATATCTTCCACATTCATTTTTATTTTATTTAAATACCATTTCAAAACACATTTCAAAATAGTTTATATTTCGAAACAAATTGCTTCATTTAAATCATTAAAATGAAGATATTATATTTAATAATTAAATTATTAAATTTCCAAAATTTTAATCTTTCAAAGTTCATTCATTCACTTAAATTTATTAAAACAATGAAAATTCAACTTTCGCAGCATTTAGAAAATGCTACGCAAAGTCACACTTAAAACAGTTCAATTTAACAAAAGACAACATTTAAAATGCTGTAATAGGGTTCCATTAGTTTCAAATAAACTTAGTTAAATTCAACCATTATAACGTTCACAAAAATGCTATAATAGCCTTTAATTAAATTGAGCCATTTGGTTCATTATTATCAACTACAGCATTTACAAATGTTGTATTATCCTTTACATTAGAATTAATAGCATTTTAGAAATGTAGTAAATTAACTTTAAATATTCAGTATAATTTCACAAACAATTATATTATTATTTAAACCATTTTTAACTTATAAAATCATATAATTTCACTTTTAAAACAATTAATCAAATGCCCTTATATTCATGATTTTATAAAGTTAAATCTCTATTCAAAAAACGAAATTTAATAGTAATTCACTTATTAAATTCCAACATTAAATTTTAATTTCATTAAATTAAATTTAACTTAACACTTAAGTTTAAATTTTCAAATATAACTTAATTTCATTTTATTTACTTAACTTAAAATTCACTTTTAAGCCAAATTCACAAATTTCCAATTTTAGTTATATTTCAAAATTTCAACTTAAATATTCATTCATTTCACATTTTAACTTAATTCAAAAATCATTAATATATTATAAAATTATTTTAAATTCATTTAGTTCAAAATATCATAAATTTATCATATTTTCATTTTTAATTTAAATTCCATTTATCACCAAATTATAATTTCCAAAAAACTTACATTTCAGATTTTCTAACTTTACCATTAATTTATTTCACTTATAAATTTTCAGAGAGTCAATAATGCTTTACAAAAATCATTTTTAATCAAATTTAAATCAAAATATTATAATATTTACATTCCTAAAATATTTTAAAATTTTAAGAAAAACATATTTTAATAACGGGTCTGTATTTCATTTTCTAGCCTAGGTAAAGTGATACGGGTAATATATCATTTGAATCCGTACTTTACAAAGAAAACCCGGGTTTGATCATTTCAAAGCCGAAATCCTAAGTAAATGAAAATAATTGAAAATCATTCAGGCCTATCATTTCAGCCCATAATGATTTTCTCCTATTCTAAAGTCCGTTCGGGTATGTATCATTTCGACCCATAGTGATTCTAATCTAAAAGGAACTTGCAGTGCGATAAACTGATAAAAATAATAGAAAAGCATAATATAATAGTAACATATGATATAACAGGTGTTTAAGCATGGGTGAACAACATAAAATCATAACATAGTAGGTGCAACATGATAATTTATTTTACAGATTCAAAAGAGGTCAATTTACTAGTTATAAAAGTACATATTGTCTGGTGAGAATAACTCACCGGTTTGAGCTGATGACCGAACGACAAATTTCACTAATGGGATCTACACAAGCACTAAAGCACGACACAGATTCGAATGGAGGAGCCAAATGTCAAATTCCTTGGATACACATCAAACAAAATAATATAACAACGATGAGTTTCAAATCAACTACGATCAAAACTACACTAGAATAGACTACACCGAATCAAATAGACATGCTTGCACTTGCTTTTAACCCTTACTAGGCTCAGCCATAAGGGGAAATATAAAATAATGGAAGGTTTTTGGGTCAGGTTATGGTGGGTTTGGGTCGGCCTAGATGTGATTTGTGATGGTGCTAAAGTGGGTGAAGGGAATAATACACATAAGCATGAATACATGCATTTGGTCATGGAATTGGGCTGGGCCAAGGCTCCAAGTTTCACGGCCAGAGGTGTGGGGTCCACTGTGGTGGTGTGGCCGAGGGTTCTGGAGGTGATGGAGGTGGTGGAGGCATGGTAGGTGGCGGCTAGAGGGGTGGTGAGGTGATGGAAGTGATGTTGTGCTCGGCTAGGCTAGGAATTCGGGTTGTTTTCAAAAGTTTGTGGATGGGCATCACCAAAGGGGGTCACGGCTTGGGTGGCTGGTGAGGAGGAGGTGTTGGTGGTGTGCAATCAGCCGGTGGAGGCGGCTAGGCAGCAAGGTAGCATGGCCGAACCTAAATGCAAGAGCAAGTGCAAACAAAAATCAAAAGGAATAAGCAATATAAGTGGAAAAAAAATAGATAAAAGAAATAAATTTTTTCACCAACTTCCCAAGCATGTGATGGCCGAAATTTTTTTCTCAGGAAGGAGAAAAGGAGGATACATGAAATGAAAATGAATTAGTCAGCTGAAATGTGGGGAGTTATGCCAAAAGAAATGAAGAGTTGTGAGGAAAATGAAGAGGTGGAATTCAAAAAGGCAAAAGGCAATTCAAAAGTCAAAAAATCTTCATATATCCTTATTTAATTTATATAACTTTATATTTGTGGAAATAATAATAATCCCAGATAAAATTTCGAAAATTTATAAAAATATAAAAATTTATATAATATTTATTAATTATATAAATTTAAATTAAGAAAAATAGCTAAAAATAGTGAACTATACTAGAAAATTTGGAATTAAATAGAATAATTTTTAGAAAATTCATATGAGCTTGTAAAATATTTTTAAACATAAATAATAACAGAAAGTAAAAATACATTCAGAAAATAAATATATAAATTTCAACTAAATATAATTTAAATGAAGAAAATAGTAAAAAAATAGAAAACAACCTTTAAAAATAGGAAATAAACACAGTAAATTTTGGAAAATTTTTATTATCACTTTAAAAATATTAAAAGACAAAATATACATAAAATAACATATTAACACATATTAAAATAAAATATAACATAAAAAATATGATTTATATAATTTAAAATAGACAAAATTTCAAAATAAAACAAATTATACTCAAAATTGAAATGTACATAACTTTCACAAATTAAATCCATTTTCAACGGAATGAAAAGCAGTATTCAAGTTATTAAATATATTTTCATAATAAAAGATAAAATTTAAGAATTTAAATATTTAAATTTGAAATTTAAAAGTCAAGGTTTGACCAGTTTGAATAGAAATTCATCTTTCAGTAAAATATCCAATTTATACCGGTTTGAAATTATAATTCACATAATAATCAACACCTACATTTAAAAATGAAATGTTTGAAATAAAATAAGTTTAAAATAATTTCAAAATAAAACAAAGTCAAATATTAAAATATATGAAAAATCTAGGGTTGTTACACTCTCCCCCACTCAAATCATTTCGGCCTCGAAAAGGAAGGAAGCGGAGAAACAACAAGAAAGAACAATAGGTTGGAAGACATCCTGAAAGAAGGTAGGGAAAAAGTAGCTAGGAGGGAAAGCAGGTTGAAAGACATGGATGAACCATTATTTTAAAAAAAAAATCTTATATTTGACATGTTAAACATTTAATATGATAATTAGTTATTTGATTCAAATTTGATAGTTCAAAGTAAACAATATTTAAGACATTTTAAATCATGATTAGAATATCCTTTATACAATGCTTTACCAAAATACTTTTATAACTCGATATCTTAACAAGTTTACTTTCGTTCCTACAGACTCTGGCTATGCGTTGATCAGGAGCAAAGCTAGAATTCTCAAAGTACTTAACAGACTTGTTTCAACACCCAGTGAAAATACTAAAAAAATAGGTATGAGAAGTTCCGCTCAAAATCCAATGTCAAATGATGATAATACGATAGCAGTGGCCCACTGCTGATCCTGTATTTACGAAATGGACACAACACTTTCCAGAAGATCCTTCTACCTTTCGAATTGCAGAAAAATATCGTAGCCAGTTCATAAACAAGGGACCATCGACCCCTGCTGCAGTGGTACGTTGTTGATTCAATGATTTACGCAATGGATACACTTCCTTCCTGGAAGATCCATAAACAACAGATCCTAGGATCGAAAGCGCCTCCATTGGGTAATTTAACGAACTATCTACCCTGAAAAAAATTGAGGAACTCATGAGTTTAAGTCCGGAAAACCATATCAGTTCGAATCCATTTCTGAATTCACCCAAGTCCATTAGGGTTCATCGGTCGAATCCATTCCTGGATTCCCCAAGTCCATCTGGTTCGAAACATATCACAATACTTCTTCCGGAGGGTACTTCCCATACCTCATGCATCAAAATATAATATACAATATATAGTAGCCCTTCAAAATCATAGCTTCAAATATTGCACTTATATAAATTCCATTATATATAAGATTTCATTTTCAAATCGAATACTTTCCAAAATCAATTGTATATCAAATCATACTTATATAAACTTCGATTATATAAGATTTTAATTTACAAATTGAGTACCTTTTCAATTCAACATTTTCAAATCAACTTCATACTTATACAAATCCATATTATATAAGTTCGATAACTCCCAAATCAAGTATTTAGTAAAACAAGGTTCTCAATTTTATTTTGTTTCAATAACATTTCAGTTTCAAAATCATATATGATTTCGCCAAATCATTTCTTCTAAATTACATATACTCAGTTTCAAAGTTTCTTAAAACAATAGATTTAGAAAATAATCCAAATTTCCAAATCAACAAAAATTTAGGTCAAACAAATTCATTTCCATTTCAAACATATATTCACTTTCAAAAATCATAATACTTTCAAAGTTATAAATCTTTTAAAACCAAAATACTTGAAATCATTACACTTTGAAAATCAGAACTTTTCTAAATTATACATTTGAAATCATAAAATATCCCTTTAATTCTTTACATTTCACAAATTTATTCAATTTAAACCTAAGTCTACAATTCCAGCTTTAATTCAATTCAAACCATCAGTTTCAATTCAATTTAGTTTTCCAACAAAACCATTTCAAATATTATCAAATTTCAAATAAAGATTTGATCCGCAAAATAAACTATTCAATCTTTAATATATTTCAGAGCTTAAATGTACCGTATTCCAAAACTAAATTTTATAATTTCATATATCTCAAATTTTACTTCATTATTACTTAGTTTTGACATATTCATTTCATAAATCCATCATTTTTAATTAAACTCAAATTACAAGTAAACCAAATATCCTTTAATACAAATATAAACTTTAAATTTCATTTATCAAAATCAGTTATCATTCCTGATTCACATTCATTATCAAATAAAGATTATATCATTCAAAGTCTCATTATCAAATCGTTATTTGAATTCAATTTCAAATATTTAAATTTAAATATCATTTAAAAAAAAATCAAATATGTCATTCAATTATTATTTCAAATATCATTACAAAATACATTTCAAAATTCCATTCAAAAATTCATTTATCTCATTACATTTCATTCCATTTAACATATAACCAAGTAATCCTTATTTAAATTCAATTTCAATTTCAACTCCTTAAAATTCAAATTTAAATATTAAATTATATTCAAAACTCCTTAAATTTCACAAATAATCCATTCCAAAATTAAATCATTTAACTTTTTAAAACATAACTCAACAGTGTTAAAATCTATAACTTTACGTAACATTGTCAAATTATAACAATGACAGCATTTAAAAGTGTTATCGTAACTTATAGTTTCCAAAATAGTTTAGTTCAAGAATAACGGCATTTGTAATATGCCATAACATATATTTATTTAATTCAAACAAAGTTAAATTCAAAAACAACAGCATTTTAAAGTGTTGTCATAAAACTATAGCATTTTAGAAATGCTATTTATAAAATTCTAGATTTTATTATAACTTTCAAAAAACAATACAACTTCAATTTTAGCAAATTTTAAACTTATAAATCATATTTCTAGACTTCAAAATTTCACATTTAAATAATTTTTAACATATGACTTATCACAACAAAATTTTAAATCAAATATTCAATTTAAAACTCACTTTCATTTGTTAAGTCAAAATTCATTGTTTTTCTTAACTTATAAATTTAATAAAAACTCAACATTTTACTTCAAATATCTTTTAAAAACTATATTTCATACCAGTATAATTCAAAATAGTCTTATTTATTTCACTCCACAACAGTTTCAAACTTATATAAATCATATTATTTTATACATTAATCATACCAAACTAAACTTATACTTTATCAAATACCTTATACCATTCAAAATTTCTTAGCTTTGAAAAGTTAACCTTGATTTGGAAGTGCTCGAACCTTCAAAATAGTCGAAGAAATCATATTTTCAATCCAACAGTTGGAAATCGCCAACAAATTAGTAAATCGATTCCAATAGGTAAGGTTATACCAAAACAAATCTGAATCTTGAGGATTGAACACCGGCTTATTTTAAATCATTTCAATTATATATATACACATATCTTTCGAATATCAAACCATACTTCGAAATCAGAAATCAAAATTTGGTTTCATAAAATCACTCGCATAGCAAAGCTACTAGAGTGGCCTCTTCCCCACTCAGAAACTCAAAAATCAATGTCGATGATGCATGTATTCATCACCGAAATTATTTTTCAGCGACATAAGTGGGTTCTGGACTTTTATTTCTTGAAACTTCTTTGAAATCTCTTTGACATCATTGGAATTCATTTGAATACATTTGAAACATTTCTTATTTGGAAAAATATCTTTAAATCATATTATTATTATTATATATTTTCCAAAATCTTAAAAACCCATTTCAAAACAACGGAGTTCGATTCGTCGAAATTCAAATTCAAACCCTTCATTTATAAATCATTTTTATATAAATCACATTTTCTTATAAATTTCCAAAATTTCAAATCCTTTCAAAGCTTCAAATTTTCACTTTCCAAAGGAAAAAATCCATATTGAAAACATTTCACTTTTATATACAAAATAGGGTCATCCTTGTCAAAATAATAATTTCGATGTGTGCACAAATTCAAAATACAATCAAACACAAATTTCCAAAGAATGATTCGAGGTTAGATTTCAAGCACTACGGAGATTCGAATTTAGAGGAACTCTGAACAAATAGAATTCTGTTTCGAAGATAAGCTCGAATGAAGATAAGATAATTTTATTGCCAAATAGAAGATGATAAGCCTATATAAATCGCGGGCGACCTTAACCGGTCAACCGTGACTTCAGTAATATAATCAATTCGGAAATCTAAGGAAAATCGACATTCGATCGCCAGAGATAGAATCCGGGTAGAGCAGGAGATAGATAGCATCGAAAACCGAGGATACAGGAATCTCCGGTGAATCAATGCCAATTATAAAGGATTTTCACCCCTTTACAAATCATTCAAATATTTGCGGAATCACCAATCTTATCATTCCAAAGTGGAGTTATAAAATGCTCCAAAATCAAAATGGATAGAATAGGGAAGACACGACTGGATTTAAGAACAAATGGGCGCGTTCCAAAGTTCAAGGAATCCTAATCGATAAGAATCCTAACTAAGAGATTTCTAACAAGATGGATACTGAAGCGATGAAGTTTTGAAAATCTTGGTTTCAAAATAAGAAAATTTTTATACCAAAATAATCTTTGAAAATCCGTTAAAAATCATTTGGAAATTATTTTATACTTCGAAAATACGTTCTCTCACAAGAAAGGATTCTGAGATTGATTTCACTCATTCTAGGGTATTTCTACCCTATCTCTAATGAGTTGTTGCTCCACAGGCTATGGTTTGCCTAAAACCAAAGCTCTAATAACAAATGTAACAACCCGATATTTTTAGCCATTCGCAGCCGCACATGTCGGACTTGAATTGCTCAAAATAACGGATTTTAAATAAATTTGGAGCAAATGAAATACAAATCACAGAATCACAGACACAGAACAAACAGAATACCCCATAGCGGAATATAAAATACACAGTAGTTCATGAAGCTACTACGGCAGAGTCTCAAACCAAAAATATAATACAGTCTAAAAACAACATAATAGAAATCCCAAATACATAGAAGTTCACTAATATATGAGATATACTAGAATAGTTGAAATAGAAAGTAGATATAAATGTAGATAAGCAGAAACTCCAGCAAAGACCAGCTCCAGAAAGAGAATCCAAAGCTGTGAATACTCAGGCTGACCCGAGCGTAAAGTAAAACACAAAACACTCGAGTCAGGACAATATATACTTATATAATGTAAATCAACTCAAGTGAACTATAGTATAAATGCACCATAACTTAAAGGATGCTTGGGATCGCCCATCCTTTAAAGATCAGTTAAACCATAAATTAAATACATCCCGTGGTTAAAATTTCAAAATAGTATTTATACTTCGAAATCAAATATCATTTAAAAATTCAATATCATTCAAAATCCATTTCAAAATATCAAAATATCATATCTTACAAACCACATTTTTTATTTAATTTAAATACCATTTCAAAACACATTTCAAAATAGTTTATATTTCGAAACAAATTGCTTCATTTAAATCATCAAAATAAAGATATTATATTTAATAATTAAATTTCCAAAATTTTAATCTTTCAAAGTTCATTCATTCACTTAAATTTATTAAAACAATGAAAATTCAACTTTCGCAGCATTTAGAAAATGCTACGCAAAGTCACACTTAAAACAGTTCAATTTGACAAAAGACAACATTTAAAATGCTGTAATAGGGTTCCATTAGTTTCAAATAAACTTAGTTAAATTCAACCATTATAACGTTCACAAAAATGCTATAATAGCCTTTAATTAAATTGAGCCATTTGGTTCATTATTATCAACTACAGCATTTACAAATGTTGTATTATCCTTTGCATTAGAATTAATAGCATTTTAGAAATGCAGTAAATTAACTTCAAATATTCAGTATAATTTCGCAAACAATTATATTATTATTTAAACCATTTTTAACTTATAAAATCATATAATTTCACTTTTAAAACAATCAATCAAATACCCTTATATTCATGATTATATAAAGTTAAATCTCTATTCAAAAAACAAAATTAAATAGTAATTCACTTATTAAATTCCAACATTAAATTTTAAATTCATTAAATTAAATTTAACATAACACTTAAGTTTAAATTTTCAAATATAACTTAATTTCATTTTTATTTACTTAACTTAAAATTCACTTTTAAGCCAAATTCACAAATTTTCAATTTTAGTTATATTTCAAATTTCAACTTAAATATTCATTCATTTCACATTTTAACTTAATTCAAAAATCATTAATATATTATAAAATTATTTTAAATTCATTTGGTTCAAAATATCATAAATTTATCATATTTTCATATTTAATTTAAATTCCATTTATCACCAAATTATAATTTCCAAAAAACTTACATTTCAGATTTTCTAACTTTACCATTAATTTATTTCACTTATAAATTTTCAGAGAGTCAATAATGCTTTACAAAAATCATTTTTAATCAAAATATTATAATATTTACATTCCTAAAATAGTTTAAAATTTTAAGAAAAACATATTTTAATAACGGGTCTGTATTTCATTTTCTAGCCTAGGTAAAGTGATACGGGTAACATATCATTTCAACCCGTAATTTACAAAGAAAACCTGGGTTGATCATTTCAAAGCCGCAATCCTAAGTAAATGAAAATAATTGAAAATCATTCAGGCCTATCATTTCAGCCCATAACGATTTTCTCCTATTCTAAAGTTCGTTCGGGTATGTATCATTTCGACCCATAGTGATTCTAATCTAAAAGGAATTTGCAGTGCGATAAACTGATAAAAATAATAGAACAACATAATATAATAGTAACATATGATATAATAGGTGTTTAAGCATGGGTGAACATCATAAAATCATAACATAGCAGGTGTAACATGATAATTTATTTTATAGATTCAAAAGAGGTCAATTTACTAGTTATAAAAGTACATATTGTCTGGTGAGAATAACACACCGGTTTGAGCTGATGACCCAACGACAAATTTTACAAACGGGATCTACACAAGCACAAAAGCATGACACAGATTCGAATGGAGGAGCCAAATGTCAAATTCCTTGGATACACATCAAACAAAACAATATAACAACGATGAGTTTCAAATCAACTACGATCAAAACTGCACTAGAATAGACTGCACAGAATCAAATAGAAATGCTTGCACTTGCTTTTAAACCTTACTAGGCTCAACCATAAGGGGAAATACAAAATAATGGAAGGTGTTTGGGTCAGGTTATGGTGGGTATGGTTCGGCCTAGATGTGATTTGTGATGGTGCGAAAGTGGGTGAAGGGAATAATACACATAAGCATGAATACATGCATTTGGTCATGGATTTGGGCTCGGCCAAGGCTCCAAGTGTCACGGCCAAAGGTGTGGGGTCCACTGTGGTGGTGTGGCCGAGGGTGCTGGAGGTGGTGGAGCCGTGGTAGGTGGCGGCTAGACGGGTGGTGAGGTGATGGAAGCGATGTTGTGCTAGGCTAGGCTAGGAATTCAGGTTGTTTTGAAAAGTTTGTGGATGGGCATCACCAAGGGGGGTCACAGCTTGGGTGGCTGGTGAGGAGGAGGTGTTGGTGGTGTGCCATCAGCCGGTGGAGGCGGCTAGGCAGCAAGGTAGCATGGCCGAACCTAAATGCAAGAGCAAGTGCAAACAAAAATCAAAAGGAATAAGCAATATAAGTGGAAAAAAATAGATAAAAGAAATAAAAAATTTCACCAACTTCCCAAGCATGTGATGGCCGAAATTTTTTTCTCAGGAAGGAGAAAAGGAGGATACGTGAAATGAAAATGAATTAGTCAGCTGAAATGTGGGGAGTTATGCCAAAAGAAATGAAGAGTTGTGAGGAAAATGAAGAGGTGAAATTCAAAACGGCAAAAGGCAATTCAAAAGTCAAAAACTCTTCATATATCCTTATTTAATTTATATAACTTTATATTTCTGGAAATAATAATAATCCCAGATAAAATTTCGAAAATTTATCAAAATATAAAAATTTATATAATATTTATTAATTATATTAAGTTAAATTAAGAAAAATAGCTAAAAATAGTGATCTAGACTAGAAAATTTGGAATTAAATAGAATAATTTTTAGAAAATTCATATGTGCTTGTAAAATATTTTTAAACATAAACAACAACAGAAAGTAAAAATACATTCAGAAAATAAATATATAAATTTCAATTAAATATAATTTAAGTGAAGAAAATAGTAAAAAAATAGAAAACAGCCTTTAAAAATAGGAAATAAATACAGTAAATTTTGGAAAATTTTTATTATCACTTTAAAAATATTAAAAGACAAAATATACATAAAAGAAAATATTAACACATATTAAAATAAAATATAACATATAAAATATGATTTATATAATTTAAAATAGACAAAATTTCAAAATAAAACAAATTATACTCAAAATTGAAATGTACATAACTTTCACAAATTAAATCCGTTTTCAACGGAACGAAAAGCAGTATTCAAGTTATTAAATCTATTTTCATAATAAAAGATAAATTTAATAATTTAAATATTTAAATTTGAAATTTAAAAGTCAAGTTTTGACCAGTTTGAATAGAAATTCATCTTTCAGTAAAATATCCAATTTATACCGGTTTGAAATTATAATTCACATAATAATCAACACCTACATTTAAAAATGAAATGTTTAAAATAAAATAAGTTTAAAATAATTTCAAAATAAAACAAAGTCAAATATTAAAATATACGAAAAATCTAGGGTTGTTACAATTTCTCTAACCATACATTGTCCTCTCTATTTTTAAACAAGCATCTTCCTATATATTGTCCGCATTCTTACAATTCTTTTCACCAATAATTCATCTGATTCTCTTTTAAAAAACTTTTCAAAAATTCTGTTCAATCATGTCATCGCAAAATAACTCTATGTCATCTAAGCTATCTTGCACCTCTCCTTCGTCGAGATCGGAGAATCTACCAACTCCTGCTCCTATATATGAACCGGTTCCGATCGTTCCACCCTCTACACATACTGGATATACTCCACCAGCTAAAAAAACAAGATGGTCTCTCTTTTTTGGATCACCATCTACAAAAGGGAAAATCGATGATATTCATCATTATCAAAAAGAAACATTAGACTTACAACGTGAATTATACTATGAGCAAAAAGTTAATGCCAAACGGCTTAGCTTTTTGGAACAAGTAGCATTAAAGTTCTGTGGTTCTTCATCAAAAGATACTATTCATCAACCATCTACAGCTCATTCTTCAAGTCATCGCGATCCTTGGAAACCATCACCACAACGTCCACCAACTACTCCAAATTCTTGGGAACGTGGTAACAGATGGTTTCCGCTTCGACCATATGTTGAGAACACCAAAGTTGAAGAAGAAGCTTATCATACTCCATCATTTTCTTCAAAATCTATTTAATCGTTTCTTGTTTTTAATATAATTTGTTATGTTGTCATTTCATTCTACTTATTCCAATTTTGTAATATAGAAAATTATTCAATAATATATATAAATTTTATTCTCACCATTGCCAATATATGCTTCTGTACACAATTCAGACATCTAATTAATTTAAACAAACGTCTGAATGTTAATATAAATAAACTTTTTGCCCCAGATTCAGACGTCTGAATCAAAAATAACAAACGTCTGAATTTTCCCTTTTTGAACTAAATCCTCGCGGGTTGCAATTCAACCCAATTTGGACGTCTGAATTGAATTATTCAGACGTCCGAATCCCTTCTGAGAAATTTTTTACACCTTCCTTATTCTTATTCATTACTTTTTTACCCCTACCTTTTTCATCCTCTATATAATGACTTTTTCACCTCTTTACTTCTTACTTCAGAACCCTAGCCCCCACTTTCAACTCCCTCAAAGCTTTTAAACTTTCTCTAACTCTCCAATGGCACCAAGATCAAAGAGAACAAGAGAATCAACTTCTGTACCGTCCGAAGACCAAATACGGCAATGGCTATGGAACGATGTTGTTGTTTCTCGGTTCAATTCCATGAAGAACTCCAACATCTTTGAAGAAGCATTCATGAAATTCTCGGATTTCGCAGCATATCATATTAGAGAATTAGCAGAGCAATTTCACTTTGATAGCTTGATTGGGTGTATTCCTAACAATGTTAAGATTAATCATCCTATGATTAAACTTTTTCTTGCAAACTTAAATTTGGATCATCAAAATCCTCAAAACCGTCAAGATTGTGTTTGGTCGTTAGTTTGTGGCGTAAGAATCTTCTTACCTTTACAACGACTAGGTTATATTTTAAATTGCCCTTATCAAGGAATTGATATTAATGAAATTGAAGTTGATATGGAACATCGTGATGAAGTTTCACATCAATTTTTTTCCGATGAACTTACAAATATGGCGAATTTAAAATCTACCTTCTTAAGGCCACAAGCTAGGCTAATTCACCGTGCTTTTATTCGCTCTCTCCAACCAAGAATGGGTAGCTGAGAAAAAGTGTATAAAGAAAACTTTCAAGCACTTTATTCTATCTACTCTAATCAACAAGTAAATTAGGGGAAAATTATTTTGGATGAATTACAAGATATCACAATCCGAAGGAAGTATAGAACTATTCATTATGGCGCCTATATTATGCGCATTCTCTTAAATATCGGTGTACCAATGCTTAACTCTGATTTTACAAGTATTAGTCAGTTAGGCGCTAGAACTTTAGGGTTGATGGGTCTTCCTATACGGCCTCCTTCTCAACAAATCATTTCCTTCCAACAATGGTCACAAAATATTCAACAAGGTATTCGTCAACCTCGAGACACTAGTATTGCTTCTTCTTCCCGAACCCAACATGAAGAAGAAGAGGAGGACGATGACACCATTCAAGAAATTGGTCCGGATACTTCTTCAAGACGAACCATCATCACTCTCTCCCGAAATCAATCAAAGATTCATCGGGACATAAAAGCACTTGAGAAGAAGACGGAAAGAAAATTTAATTCTATCAAAGGCTTTATCAATAAGATATGGGATCAAATTTCTTGTTCCGGCTCTACATCTACTCAAGCTTACAATCCATCTTCATTTGAATGGTCTTCCTCAAGCTCAAGCTCAAATCACAATGATCCATCTCTTTCAAGTCAATTTTAAATTATCATGGTTTATTTTTATGTTTACTTGTCGCTATTATTGGTTAGTCGTATAAGAAATGTCTAAAACATTATTTCTTTATGTACTATTTCCTCTGTTTGCCTTAATGAAATGTTTTATCTATTATCATTCATGTTCTTTCTTTTTGTCGATGACATAGGGGGAGAAATTTAAACTGTTCATATTGACAGGGGGAGTATCTAGTCTATTAATTTTATATAGTTGTCATCATCAAAAAAGGAAAGAATGTTAGACTCTCGATTTTGATTATAACAACCTATATAAAATGTTATGTGCATATTAAACCATCTTTGTAGGAGATTTATTGCAGATTCATCTACAGATGTTTATAGCTGTATATTATGTGTCTAGAGTCTGTATATTACTTAGAAAATTTGTTAAAATCTCTCCTTAAATGATATATATATATAAATATATATACACACATGCACATGCATGCTCATACATGCACAAAATAGCAAACTCAGACGTCTGAAACCATTCATTCAGAGGTCTAAGTACAAAAATAAGAATATTGTTTTCATAATATTCAGACGCCTGAACTAAAATATTCAGACGTCTGAATGAGGTCAAAAATTAACTATTTCTTTGCTGTTTGCGTTTCAATCTAATTCAAAAGTCTGAATTTTTTTATTCAGACGTCTGAATATAGCCAACTGCTATTTTCTAGAAAAGTCACTTCTCTTCACCAAAAGAAACATTCTTTTAAATCAACAGTTGCATCCGTTCTTTTCAATATAACTTTTCATTTAAAGATGCAACTCTTTATATACTACAAATATATTATAGAATTCAATAAACAAATCACCGAATTTACTTTTAGCACTATTGAATTCTCATATATTCTCAAACTTTCAAATTGCACTCAAATTACTTACATACTTTGATCTTTTGATCACTTTATCTTCCACAATTCTCAAAGCACATCACTACATATCATTAAGGAGAAGATTATAGGAAGATTGTACTCAATTGACTTATCCGTGTTATTTAAGAACACACTACGGTCAGATATCTTTGTTATTTGTATTGAAGTCCTATTCGGTTGCTTAGGCGGGTGAAGACCTGTTCGGTTGCTCAGGTAGTGTAATCCTGTTCCTCCGGTTAAGTGAGGGTTGTTGTAGTTGAAATTCCAGAAGGAGTATGGGACTGGACGTAGAACGGAAAGTTAGAACCAATATATAAATTCTTAGTGTGCTTGTTTTATTTTTTTATTTACTTTGCTATTATCTTCTGTTTTCACATTTAGATTTAGTTATATTCCATATTAGTCGATCCTAAGTAATAATTTGCATTATTAGTTACTTTCAATTCTGTTAGCTCCTATCGGTCTTAAGGAGATTGAAAACATTATTTTTAATGCCAATAACGATAAAATTCCTAGTCCTGATGGTTTTTGTGCCAAATTTTATAAAACCCAATAGGGAAAAATCAAATCTTTTTTATTAGATTCTATTTCTGAATTCTTTAGGACTGGTAAAATGTTAAAAAATTTGAATCATACTTTTATTACACTAGTCCCAGAGGTTCAAATTCCCAACTGTTTAGAAGACTATAGGCTTATTGCTTGCTGTAATTTCATCTATAAAATCATCTCAAATATTCTATGTAATAGGTTAAAAATATTTTTGAAATATCTTATCTCTAAAAACCAGAGTGCTTTCATACCTAGTAGATTAATTGTTGAAAACACTTTGCTAGCACGTGAATTAATAAGGAACTTTAATAACAATAATAAAACCTCATGTGTATTAAAATAGATTTACACAAAGCTTTTGACAAAATAAATAAACATTTCATTATTCACATGATGAAACAAATGGGCTTTTGCAATAAATTTTGTGATCTAGTCTTTGAGTGTATTAATAATGTTTCTTATTCTATTTTGGTTCAAGGTTCTCCTAATGGACTTATTCAAAGCAATAGGGGAATTAGACAAGGAGAACCACTTTCTCCTTATTTATTTACTAGTGCAATGGAATATTTCTCAATTCTTATGGAATTGAGCTTTTAAAAGGAGATATCAAACCAATAAATAGAATCAGGCCATATATTACACATTTATTATATGTTGATGATTTACTTATTTTTTTGAATGCAGACACACAAAGTACGAAATCCATTGCAAACATTTTTAACAAATTAGAAGAGCATGCTGGATTAAAAGTTAATGAATTCAAAAGCAAAATATATTTCAGCAAAAACTTATCCAATAAAATGGACATTTTAAATAGCTTAAAATTTAAGGAAGGAAATCGGCCTGTTAAGTATCTGGGTCTTCCTCTCAGTGTTAATCAAATTAATGACAGAGACTGCACAAGACTGTTAGATATCATTCAAAATAAGTTTGAAGGATGGGCTCGCAAATTTCTGTCTTTAGCTGGAAGAATTGAACTAACTAAAACTGTCATCATTGCAATCATCATGTATTGGGTACAAGCTCACAATATCCCAGCAAAAGCAATCCACAAAATTGAAAAGATTTGTGCAAATTTTATCTGGAAAGGTAAACAACACAAAATTGCTTTGGAAAAAATCTGCCTACCAAAGAAAGCAGAGGAATTACATCTAAGAGATATTAATGATCTCAGAGAAGTTTGCAAACTCAAATTATTTTGGAAATTTATAAATGGCAATTCTCTATGGGATAAGTGGATGAAAGCAAGATATCTTAAAAATAAGAACTTTTGAACTACTAGAATTGAGAATCATCACTCTTTTGTTTGGAAAAATATTCTCAACAGCAGAGACACAGGAATCAAGCTTCTGGAAAGAAAATTTAAAAATGGTAATAAAACTAGTTTATGGTTCGACCCTTGGATTCATGGAAAAACTTTGTTAGTCTTGTGGGATGGAACAACATATACTTGTTTGGTGAAATCCAAGGAAAAGTTAGAAGTATTGTGAAAAACAGCAGGTGGAATACATCTCTACATCCAGCTACCTCTATTTTCAACACTGCCATAAATCAAATATCAATTGATTCTAATCTTTCAAAAGACAAATGGGATTGGAAAACATCTACGAAAGGTTCTTTTTCCTTCAAAAAAACTTTGGAATTTATAAAAGGGCATGTAACTGAAGCGGATTGGCACACTATTATTTAGAATAAAGCAAACTGCCCAAAAATGGCCCATTGTGCTTATTTTGCAATTTTAAACAGACTCCCTACACTAGTACAAAAAGTGCATATTGCTTCGCCTCATTTGCATCAGTTGAAGTAAAAACTGATGCAAATAGAACTTTTTGCATCAGTTCCATCTTAATAACCGATGCAATTGGTACATGAAAAGCAATAGGTAATAAAAAATCAAATTTGCATCAGTTGTCACCAACAACCGATGCAATTGGTACGTGCAAATAGTTTTGGTCGCATCGGTTTTAAATTCAACCGATGCAACTACATTAGTTTGCATTCATTTTCAATCGGTTTGCTACTCCAACTTTCATTTTCTCTCCACTTAACTTTTCATTTACCGCTCAGCTTTCATTTATCCCTCCACTTCCCCCGTACGCAAATACTCTGAACTCTCTAATTCACAAACAAAATTCTCAAATCCAAATGCAAATTCTCGTTTGGAATTCAAATCAATTGCAAATTCTCATTTAAATGATTCGAATTGCGTTTGGAGGGGATGGAGTTGCGGTCGGCTGAAGGAGATGGAGTGTAGGATTCGAGATGGAGTGCAGGAAAAACGAAGGGTTGAGGCGCGTTTAAGGGTTTGCTGGAAGTGATGACGAATTACATTACGCCTCAGTCTCCTTCTGGTGATGTTATCATCCGAGTATGTTGTATCTTGCTTCAGTCAGGTCATTTTTGTTTTCTTTTATGTTATCATCCGAGTCTGTTGTATCTTGCTGTTCTAGTGATGTTGGGTTGTAGCTGCTGTTTTCTGTTTGTAAGTGTGTTTCTAGTGATAATGATATTTAAGGTTGGGAATTTTTTTCCCACCCTTTTGCCTCAAAATAAAAAAAATAAAAAAATAATTACCTAAACGATTTCATAATTACTCAGATATAACACCAATTGTTCAATTGATTGTAACTGTTGCATATATCAATACTTTGTACAAGATGAAACTAACCTTTTAAAACATTTCATAAGCAACTATATAGGGTTATTTACCTGGACTGATCATGCCCACTTTTCTTCATGCTGACAAATGATTTTTATTAGCTTGGATACACCATCAGCTTCTAAGTGGCTATATTATCTATTTTTATTTTATACTACTTATTTGAATATATGTTCTCTTAATGTGAGTTTATTTATATGATGCAGCATCAAATTCTTTTCCGTATGCTCTGCAATTGGACTGTTAATACTTGTACCGGTAAACTACACCTCAACAAAAGGATTGTCTCTGAATCAAGTCTCATCTTCTATGGATTATTTCACAATTTCTAACATTGGTAGAGGCTCTAACAGGTAATAATATCCTCTACCAAACTATTATGGTTTCGTAATACCGTTTATTTTTTGCAATCCTGAATAGTACCTGCTATTATAAGTAAAGCATTTATGGTCATTGTTTATTTATTTTTTTATATGTTCATGCATGAATTTCATTAGAATCGAGATGCTTGATTTTTGTTATAAAACTTGCTCACTGAAAAAAGATGTCTCCCTCGTCTGACAAATTTAAACAAGGTTCTTTTTGGAATAATCAATCGGCGTTGCTGTCACATTTATATCATTCTTTTATTCAATTGAACTGCCACCTCAAGTGTGTTTTTAATTCGGATTGTGAAATATACATTGCTAAGTAGCTGTTACAAAATTAGTGCAGGCTTTGGGTGCATTTTTCGTGTCTATGCTTTATATCATTCTATGTACTCTATTTGCTATATGAGGTGCGCTTCAAACTAACCTTTTCATATACTTAAATTGACCTTATAATTACATGATTTGCAAACAAAAATGATTGTTCTCCATAGTATTAGTCAATACTTCCATGTTGAGTATCATATGTAAATAACTAACAATCCAATTTTTTCAATAATGAGATGTGTATGTTACATATCTAGTGAAACATTGTGCTTTCCACTATCTGTTATTCCACCAGTTGAAATGAACTAGATACACACACCATCCTATATTCAGACAAAAGGATGTTTGATATATCAAAAGGCTACAAATAACTTTTGTTAATACACTGGTGCTTATTTATGCATGTTATGTTTATTCACCTCATCCATGTTTATAAATTATCCACATAAGGTGTATATTTTTTGTTTACTATGACTGCTAAGCTAATCAGTAACTAAACACGAGCTTTTGAGACTGGATTTTTTACTTATTATAATAGTTATATTACGTCATTTTTGTACGAGTACTATGAAGATACCAGATTGGCCAGCTAATCTTCACATTAATTAACTTAAAAACCGAAACATATATATATATATATATAATATCAATAATAATATATATAATAATAATAATAGTAATAGAATTGTTTGTACTCGTTCCCTCATCACAGTTAAAAATGAACTAACATATTATTTAAAGACTGGTCACTATTAACATACATTCATAATATTTTTCAACTCCCAAATAAGAAGCTACTTCTATGTAACTTTGCTCCATAGATAATTCATCTTTACTTTTGACACCATGATAGATCCTCAATTAGCTTTCTCCTTCTCTCCTTTTACTCAATAGCAATAGAATTTTTGGTGATGTTTCGAAATTTGTTTCAAAAATAAACTAAAACTAGAATCTGAAGTATAATGCTTGTTGAAGATGATTGAATATACAAAGAGAGCATGTGCAAGGGAAATCTTGAAATGCAATGGATGCTATGATATTGGCTTATTTTACAAATTTAGATTTTTGTTCTAACATACGTCATAGGAGGGACCATTTTGACGATTTTATAAAATGCTATAGAAGTAAATAATCTTTATTTTTTTTTGGGTCATGTCCTTGGCATAAATGCTGTGGATGCATGCTAGATATGTTATCATCTTTCAAGCAAGCATTATTATTCTGTGCTTTCTTACTTTTTTCCATAACGAGAATCAGGAGTACAAAGGAATATTGACCAGGAGAATTGAACGTTTTGCCAACCAGAGGCATCGAGTGGATCAATTTACTATTCTTGTTCGAGGTATTCCTCTTTGTGAAGAGCATAGAGCTCGAGGTTGTAATGTTGAACACTTCTTTTCGAAGCACCATCCTTTTACATATCAAGCTTATTAGATATTACATGATGGAAAAAGCATTGAAGAACTACTAGTACGTGTTGGATCCTTGTTATTTTCTTATTTCACTTAGTCTTGTGCTCATGGTTATTTCCATAGTATCATTTGTTAACCAACAAGCTTATGTGAGGTACATCATATGCAGTACTGATTAGGATGCAAGCTTGCAAATCCCAATATCTGATTTTTTGTATATTAGGAATTCACGTGTTCTAATATGCATTTTAATTAGCAAAATAATTCTATTGATTTTATGTTTCTCCATCGGTGTTATAACTTGAAAGTTGCATGACATTTATTTGTTTATTTTTAACAATGATTATATTGCAATGGAAAGTGTTTTTTAACAATTAACATGTGTCCATCGAGCACATGTTAAGATTAATTAATTACGCAAAAACCTTTCTGAATTCTACCCATCAATTTTAATGCATAGAGACCGAATGATATTTTTCAATTAAACTTTTTTTCCTTCAAAACAAGCATCGTAAACACGTGCCTGTTTTAATAGGGACTGAATGGTAATTTTCAATTTAACTTCTTACCTTTTTCTTCAAAACAAGCATTGTCAACGTGTACATATTATGCACAGGTTAACACTATCTCATTGTGATAATATGTTTGTTTTGAAATAACATCATGTAACAGTGTATCACTACCTACTTGCATTAATTTTTTAATTGAATCAAACCTGAAACCAAATGGGCTGCCCAACCCTTCCGACTTCCGCTCCCTTGTCCAACATCTTACCGGGTCCAACCCGGCGTCATCCGTTCAAGAAGAGTTATAGTCCAACAGTACGGCTGATGAGATGATAAGCGAACCGGTTCTGGGTCGGGTGGGGATTCTGTCTCCGGGACCGGCTTCCATGCCCGCTATCCCACCTTGTTTGTTCACTTCCCCCGGTTCTGGTTGGTTTCTGCATGGGCTAAGTCCAATGGTGGATGGTTTTAGGGGACAGAATAGGAATCACGTGGATTATTCTTTTTTGATTAGTCCTGGAAATTTGTTTTCGAGTGGCTTGTTTCCTTCTCCAAACAATGGGTATTGGGATCTTTTTAATCAGTGAATGGAGTTGAAATTAATGGATATTTTTTTTTGAAAGTACCATTTAGGTTTCTCTTTTCTGCTTTATTATTATTGTCAATTATGATATTGATTTGGAGTTGATACGTAGTAGATATTGTTTCACAGTAAATTATGTACGGCTGATGAGTTGATACGTAGTAGATATTATGTTTGCAATATCAAGTTACACTGACATGAGCAGCAAAATTTAAATTATGTACGGCTAATGAGTTGATACGTAGTTGATACGTAGTAGAATAGTTCGCTTTGGATAGATCAAAAGAATAATTTTATGGTGGATTTTTTAAAATTTTGATGTATCAGACAAATATTTTGACAACCAATTGCTGTTATATGATTTGTTGTATCATTTTGATGTATCTGACAACTGTTAGCACAGTTAATTACTTTTATGAATGAAAATATATTTATCATAATGTTTGATTATATAATCTTCATGTTGTGTTTTTATTTGTTACATGTTGAATTACATATTTGCAATACGATATTATTTCCTACTGCGTAATTCACTTTGAATGAACAGGTAGTACCTCTTACATATATTCAGTTGTTGATAATAGTTCTCTAACATAGGAATTTTGTAGGAGGGAGTCCACGATAGGAATTTTGTGAAGGCAATTGTTGAAGTGCGGTTTGGTTTGTGCTCTCAAGCATGGAAGGGGAAGTGGTTGAGCTCGAGGCTGGAATTGGTCGAAGGAGGTGAAGAAGCAGGTTGCGATTTGGTTACTTGCGGTTAATGAAGGCTGTAGTGGTTACGGTGGTTGAATTGATGCTTGGTTGGTTGGTGGTAGTGAAGTAGTGGTGGTCTGTGATATGCAGTTTTGTCAAGGTATTTGGTGGATGTTGTGGGTTTTGTTTGGGGTTAGTGACTGTTGTCAGAGGAGGCAGCAGCAGTAGTTTTGAGGGTGGTTGACAGTGCACTGGCCGAAGTGGTGGAGTGACTGGTATACGGTTCGACGGTTGAATGTATGAGTGCTAAAGTAGTGATGGTGGTGGATGTCAGTTGAGTGTTGAATGTAAGTGCACAGAAGTGATATGGCAGTGGATTTCGAAGTTTGTGTTAGCAGTGGTGGTTAAAATGAGGTTGTAGGCAATGTATGCAAGGTTGGAGAGGTTTGTGTGATAGTGTAGTGGTTAGGTAGAACTGGGCAGAGGTGGTTGATGGATGGTGAATGTTATCTGGCAGAGGCAGGGAGGATGTAATGTAGTTGCAGTAAGGAGTATGTGGAACAGGGTATAAATTGTGCATTTGTAGGTTGATGGTTATTCTGTGTGGTTATGTTTGAAGTGGGAAGTGGTTGTTGTAGGAGTTAAACGATGATGGTGTGGTGGTAGGTTGAGAAGAGGGGAAGGCAGCAGGTTGGTTTGTTTTGATCAGTGAAGAGGTTTGTAATGGCCATCTGTTCGTTCATTTATAGACAGCAATACAAGAAACAGCTTGTGGAATACCCTCATCTACAATGCTTGCTAATTCCTGGGCCAACATTGATACTACCTTCATACAGTTCAGTCATCTTTGGTTGATTGATTCTAGACAAGTATATCAGTTGTAACTTTTCTGTTTCATGCCTCTAATTTTTTTTTCTTTAGAATTTATTTATGTTTTTCATTCTTTTGTAGAATTATTAAATCTGATTATGTATTTGCCATCAAATTTAATTTTGAATGATAGTAATATTGCATGCAATAATTGTTTGTTATAATAAATAATATATATATATAGTCTATTTGAGTACTGTAATAATGGTTTTCGAAAATGGCTTTTTTGCATCAGGTATAAATAGCTGATGCAATAGAGGGATTAGTTTGCATCGGTTGTTATAAAAAACCGATGCAATAGAGGGATTAGTTGCATCGGTTTTCATTACGACCGATGCAATATGGGGGCTATGTCCAAGCAACCAATCATGATATTTTGCATCAGTTGTTAGTAAAAACCGATGCAAAAAGGACTTTTTGCATCAGTTTCAGAACTGATGCAAAAGTGTTAAGCCTGTTGCATCGGTTGCATATGCATCAGTTGTTGAACTGATGCAAAAGGGGGGTAAACAACCGATGCAAATGGCCTGTTTTGTAGTAGTGCTACTAGGGATAGATGCTTAAAATGGAATAAAAATAGGGATACAATATGCCTTCTATACCGAGAGGAAAAGGAGAGTATCAATCACTTGTTCTTTGATTGTACTTATACAAAACATATTTGGTTTATTGCCAAAACAAATCTCAAAATCAGCCCAAATCAAGTGGTTTAAAACATCAGAGAAAGCATCAGATGTATCCTTCAAAATTTCAAAGGAAAACCCAATCAATTCAAAAAAGCCAGTATTATGCTAACTGCAACAATAATTCACATCTAGAAAGAAAGAAATCAAAGGCTTCATTCTCAATCAAAAACAGAAAGCATTCAACTCTAGAAGAAAATTGATTTGGATTGCCAAATCCTCCTTAATAAAAACATAAACCAAAACAAATCATCAGAGAATCAGTACTATGAAAATTGGCATACGGATAAATATGAAGAGAATTTAGAATACTTCTTACAAAATAGGAAAATCATTTCTGATTCTCCCAATATGAGGCCTCTTCATCGCAATGACAGTCACTGGATGTTAAAGCCTTTGGGTAATGTTAATGCTTCCTCCAAACTAACCAACACTGGTGGCAGCCACTTCAACCAACACAACAGGAGTTGCTCCTACAATAATAAGGGAAGATTGTTAAAAGATATTTCTTTTTTTTCCCACAATTAAGCTTCATTTATGCACTAATAATTCTAATCTCATACCTGGTAGGGGCGGAAGCTACCGCGCACTCAGTCCTCATGATCAAATAGGCAATCACCTGAGCATTAACAAAGATTCGCAAATGAAAGTCAACATCAATAATTTTTCCAACACTCCTTGCTCAGATGATAATTATGTGTTCTTTAATAAACACTTATCTGAAGAGGGTAACCGAGACCGAACAGATAACCAATCTAGCAGCTTCTTCCAGAATATTAAAATGTCAACTGTCAATAATAAGGGAAGTATCAAGGCTCCTTTTAATTTCAAAGATATAAACTTCAATACTTCAAATTGTAAGGATATTTTTTGCTTACCTGACAGTTCTGGAGGCTACTGTTTGAACTGCAGCCTTCATGAGCATGACAAAAAGCTCCAATTGGCTATCGAAGAGCAAAGATAAGGTTACAATCATTACCAAAGTAAAATAAATAATCAATTCTTTCACTTATCTAACTGGGGGAGAGGAGAAAGCAGCTGGATGATCAAATTTGCAAACCCAGCCTTTATTGGTCATAAAAACAGCAAAAGCTGCAAATTTACAGCTCGCTTATCTGAGGAATCTAGAGACTCCTACAATTCTTATACTGATCTCCTCTTTAAGATTAAGCTTAATAAAGCTCCTAGCAAGTCGCTTGAGGAAGCTGAAGCAAAAAACCAATCTAATGAAGGATTTTCACTTCACGTCAAAGCTTTGAGAGGCTCAAAGACCAGATACAATAAAATGGAAGCCTCCTTAGGCCACGCTTAGGTCCTAAGCGAATCAATTTACAAGTTGTTTCCAAATTCGCTCTTGGTTGTGTGCCATTTTTAGGGCTTCTCTTTGTTTTGTAAATGGAGGCGCAATACGCCCTAGAATACTAGGGTTTTCGAGTGTACAAGGAGATTTCGGGTTATACTTGTTGTACCCGCTCTCTCTTATTGTTTACTATTTGGGCTTGGCCCTTTATTGTTTCAAAAAAAGGGAATTGATATAGCTAATAATCAATTAGGAATAAATACGTGAGATGTACGTATTTACTTTATTCACATAGCGATTTGATCCGATTCGAGCATAGAATATCGAGATAATTAAATCGATCCGAGTTGGAATTTTTTACTCGATTTTCGGCGGCGAACCCTGGATATGGATTTTTGGTTGATTCTAGAAATTCTCTGTCATAGTTTTCGGCTATGCAAGGAGAATGATGGTTTCTGATCAAGAAACTAGATCCGATTCCGCACTAGAAAGTTGGGTGAACGATACTAGTTCGTAAGTGAAATTATGTGACCAAGTGAGCGATCGAACTTGATACTACACACGGATGATATACGGGCATCGTACGGACTTGAACAAAATAACCGTTGAAACTTTTGTAAAGAAATGTGCAAAATGATTTTGAATGGTGTACTTGGATATCAACGTTAAGTAGGATATACAATAGTTATAAAGGAAAAGAGAATTAGATTTTTGATTTCGAAGATAAATTTAAATTGCTCGACAAAAGGTATATATTCAAATCTTTATACAAAATTTGATGATTTTCTAGTCTAGTCACTTGGCTTTTTTGAAATCTGTGGGCCCGTTGTGGCATTTTTTAGTCTTACCAAGCTAGCCGCGTAAAAGACATGCTGGCGAAATTTTTCGAAAATTTAAGGAGTTAGAAAAATTTTGAGAAAATTTTGAAAATTTAAAATTTGAATTGTTAAGAAAACAATATTTTTTGAAACTTATGGTTGAGGTTAGAAAGTTAGTTGAAGCATAAGGGGTCTTTAATAAAAAGATTTGTTTTGGCAAGTTAATTAATTTGTTGGGTTTTGGGAAAATGATAAACGGGTTATGGATCATTCTTCTTAACTAGAAATTTTGGGGCGAAATTCTTTTAAGGGGGGAGAATGTGACAACCCAAAAATTTTGAACATCTGAAATTGAAATATTTAATTAATTTAAAAATTTGGAAATTAGTTTAGTTTGAATTTCAAATATTTTTGTTTGTTTGGTAATTAAATTATTAAACTTAATAATATGAAATTGGATAAAATATTGAATCTTGATTTTTAAGCTGGTTAAAAATATTTTAAAGGCTTGTAAAATTTATATTGATAATACTGAAGGTGACAGAACTTTTGAAATTGAATTTAACAGTGTTTTGTTCAGTTTTGAAAAATTTATCGTTTAAATCGATATTTAGAAATAGCCTTGCGATTGACAGTCTCGGAATTGGACGAAACCAGTTCCATGGGATCCATAATATTGTATTATTATCAAATTTCGACTTTTATAGTGTTTGGAGTCATCGTTTGGCCGTATGATAAGAAAACACGGTGAAAATTACATCGAGATTTAATTTAATAACTGGGTTCAAAAATCTATCTTCTCCATACGATCGAACTTGGACTCGAAACCTTTTCCATTGTGTTCGGAATAGGGGTTTAACATTATAAACGCCTGGCGGCACGCCTCAATTGGAAATCAAGATTTTGAGTTGTGGAATCGAGGCGATTTAAATTTGAGTTTGAATTTAAATATAATATTTTTTTATTTAATATTATATCAGAACCTTAAAGAAACATTGAAGAAAATTTCAACCACATGTTCCATTTTTCCCTTAAAATTTCAACACACGTCGTTTATAAAAAAAGAGAAAGAAATAAGAACGAGTCGTTCAACGAGCTTACCTTCTTTCTTATTCTAATTAAAATCCCTCTCCTTATTTAAAAATAGCGAACGAAATCATTCTTTTGTTCAAAATCAAATTCATTTGTTCCTTTAGAGAAAAATATAATGGCAGATCGATTTTAAACTAGGAGGGCTCTGTCTCCTTCGTCACCCAAAACAAATCAAAATTCCCAAGTATTCCTATCGCTTCGCGAGACGAGATCGCCGAAGTATGGTATCGTCGCATGTATTTAGGTCAGTGGCGAAGAAGTGTTGGGGAACGTGGCGCATGCACGCGCGAATAAGGGGAACTCGCGATTCAAGGTCGCGACTTTGGGAAGCGGAGCAATGTGAGGCGTCGCACGCACGATGCCGTGAAGCTCAGCATCGAAGGGAGGAAAACGAGGCGATTTGGGATGGTGGCTGTAGGCATTCTCACGAGCATCTGGAAGCGACAACAGTGGACGCCGATGTTCTTTTGTGCTTGATGTTGGTAATGGAAGATGGGTTCGTCGAGGGTAGCAATCTCGTACTGGGATTGGGAGTCGAAGCTCGTTGGGGTTGATTTTCAAAACGAATTAAGGTGACTGAGATTTTTAATTTAATGTTATTCAAATTTTAATTTAATGTGTTGATTCATAGTTACAGTAAAGAAATTTGTTATATCATTATTTACAGAAAATGTATAAATATAAATGTATCCATATAAAAGATTTTTAAAAGGAAAATTAATTGGTTTAAAAATTTAAAGTATTAGTTTAAAATAAAATCATTGGTCAATTTAAACTATCAAATAGAAATTTAATTTTTCGATTGGTTCGAATATTAATAAATTTATATAATGTTTATGCAAGTCAAAAGATCGTGAAAAATAAACTGGAATGGAAATGGATTGCAAAATAAAAGCAAAGATGAGATCTTGTCACCCAACTGAAATAGTTAGAATTTCAGTTATTGATTGATTGTTTGGATGTGATAGAATATAAAGTAGTGTGCGTGTGTGTGTATTGAAATGATTGATTTCCTGCATTATATAGCGGATGAGACCCTATGCGCCGCATAACAGCGGATGATATAATATAATCCTATATACCGCGATATTCCACCTCGAAGTGGAATTGGTATTTAATTTTCGTGCTAACATCTGTGGGTGCCGGAAAATAGGTTGGAGGTATCCAATTGGATTCCTCAAATTGTTGAATTTATTTTCATATGTGTGATGTGATTTATTGATAATCTGTGAATGATTATATTGGTGACTGAAAATCATTGAAGGCTATGGTTTAGCCAAATATATTTTTGGTATCGTAGGATACCAGAAATATATAATTGGACTTTTTTGAAATTAAAATATATAATTTTAAGTAAATTAATTTTAATAATTGGATAAATTTTAAAGAAGGAATTTAAAAGTATAAAAGTTGATTTTTGTAATCCTATCAAATTAATTCCAAATATGGGGAAAAGATTTTAATAAATGGATTTTGAGTAATATTGTTTAAAAGTTAAAGAATTTATTTTAAATTCGAATTTTAAATAGTTTGGAGGAAATAAAAGAATTTTTTAAAAGAAAATAAATTTGGAAATCAAATTGGAATTGATTTGGTGTATGAAAATTAATTTGGAAATTAATTTGGAATTTGAATTGGTGTTTAAAAGTAAACATTTGGAAGTGATTTGAAAATCGTATATCAGTGGATATTTGGAAATTTAAATTCACAATGGGAATTTATAAAGGAAAGGAAAATTTGTTTTTTAAAACAAATATTGGTTTATTTTTAAAAGTGTGGAAAGAAATTTGCGGATTTGGAATGTAAATTAAAATAAATCGAAAAGGATTTATTAATTGATTTAAATGAACCATTTTAATGGAAAGTGTATTTTTCCACGGAAAGCCGAGTATTTATTTTAAAGTAGCTTTCAAATATAAATTAAAATTTCTAAAAAGGGTTTTAAAATGAATGTTTTTGGAGAAATTATTTTCCTAAATTTTTTTTAAATCTTTAAAGTAAATATTTATTAAACTAATTATAGAAGTGATTATTTCAATATTTAATTGATATTTGATTTAGAAAATGGTTATTTAAATAGTTATACTTTATCTAATAATTTTATTTTAAAAAAAATTAGTTTGGGCTTGGTTTTTATATGAGATATTGGTATAAAATTTCGTAACTAATATTTTGAATAAAGTGTTTAAAAATAGTTTTATTTTAAAAGTTTCCAAGTATATATTTTTAGATAAGTGATTTAAAATTATTTTAAAGTATTCGGACTCGACAAAATATTTAGTGGAAATAAATAATATTGAAAATTTATCCCGCAAAAGGAAAGTGATTTGAAAATTCTTTTCAAAGGTTTGAAGTGTAAAAATATATCTTGCGAAGATATTTTGAAAATAAATAATTTGGGGAAATTATTTAAATTTGATGGTTGTTTTGAATATTGTTCGATAGTTAAATATCCGACTATCAACATAAACAATTTGTGAAATTATTGAGGCTTGATGGTTGTTGTCAATGTTGTGTGATAGTTAAATAGCTGACTGTCAATATTGTCCTTTGAAACGATACTTGAATTTCTTTTCAAAATAAGCGCTCATTATTCGGTTAAGCTGGAAGAGGACTTTATGTCATAAAACCCATTCTGAATAATGATACGACGAAATGGGATTGCATTTGAAGATGTTGTTGAAGACCGGGTATTTTCGAAAACGAAAGGATTACCTGTCGAATGTCTCTGCATTGAGTTGCTCCAGTATAGAGATTTATATCACCCTTTGTAATGGGGAGTCCGTATGTGATTAGTGAATGTCCGGATTTGTAAGGGCTTCTTTCCTTAATTGGAGGAAGTGCCTTCGGTTCCATTCGAACCCGGAACGGACTTATATGGATGTATGTCTGATGTTACACTTTGAGATGTAAAGCTGGTTTTTATCAAATATATTTTTGTTGGTGGCGGAGAATTTATTCTCTTAGCTTAGCACCCTTCTCTGAGACATACAAGCTCAGAGGTTATGTAGTTGATGGTTACTAGTGATATACTCCCAATTTGGTAATGTGGCATGCTAAGTGTTGTTGATCATTTGTTAATCGAAGCATGGATTTTTTGAAAAGCATAGCTTTGTGGACGAGACTTCGTCAAACCTCACACCCCGGAAATGGTTGAAACAAGAAAAGGTGCAGCAAGGTTATGGCGGTCGCGCCTCTCGGGGTATGTTCATTTCCTTCTGGATAAAAAGTGGTTTCTGGTTTGAAGCACAGATATTTAATTTGTGTGGATAAAAAAAGTGGTATTTTGGTATAGAGCCTAGATTATTTACTTATGTGGTTGTTGGTTGTGAGGCGCCTCGAATAAAGGTCGGTCTAGACCGGGAGGTGGTATACTCATGACAGTTAGTTACCTAGTTACAAAGGTAACCCGGCCTTGTGTTGGCAGAGAACTGGTTAAGTTCTTGGGGCGTCCCTCTAGAGGCGTACCCATTCGGTGTAGGAAGTTCCTTAGCCTGACCATTTGTTGGAAATCCAAACAAAATAATACGAGCCATGTACGGTTTTAGTTGTATAACCTGTCATTTATCAATGGTAGTGACCTGCCATTTAAATGGTAGCTATAGTAGGTATACCATAATGGTAGTATGCTGCCTAAGATTAATATTATACTTTTGAAATGTTTTCCACACTATGCACTATTAATAATAATAAAATATTTTGAGTGTCAAGCATGTTTAACTATCATAAGGAGAAATCTCCTCCAATTGTGCGATTGCATTATGAGTGTGGCGGGAGGCCTTATGGTGTTTCATTTTCCAAAAGCATAGCGGATTTATTTTTATTTTCTTTTGTGCAATAACCGTTTTAAGATCTCACACGAGTCCTATGACTGACCTGAAGTTTATTGTTCCCTTTCTAAACTCTGAATGCCCATAATTTTCCACAGGACAGCATACAGTCAGGATATCAGTTGTTCTGGAGCGAAGTCATGAAAGTATGCTGTGGAGATCAGGAGTTCAAGCTGGATTGCGAGACATATCACTAGTATATGATATTTTTTTCCGCTATTGTTTTGTATATAACTCTGATGACGTAATGTATCCACTGATATAGTTATTTTGTTTAAAGATTACTCATTCATTATTATATGTTGTTCCATTGCGAATGTGAGATTCTGATATTGCTTCTGTTTCTTCTTCTCCTTTAACCATAACGGTTTGGTTTTTCGGCATTCGATTGTTCGGCATTTGATATAGTGGACGTATTGATGTCGACATTCGAAAGTCAAAAAATTGGGTCGTTAAACTCACCGAACATGATATTAATCATTAGCTCAGTTGGGGCCACCCTCTCAATCTCTGAGTCTTCCCTCAAATTTATAAATTTGTAAAATTTACAATGTTGACCTTACTAGGTCTTAGGAGGTGGTTGCTATGCATCAATTGATTTAATGCAAAGAGTCTTCTTTGCACCTTTTCTCTTTTCACGTCACTTTGCCACTCTCATCTTTGCGATGTAATATTCGTGTTTTGTACTCTGATCCCCATGAATGGCTCCTATCCATTTTCAGTTAGGAACTTCATCATCAAGCACTATGGGTTTAGGGCCGCTCTTAAACAAGCAAGGACCTATCGGCCCAAGAAAGAAAGCATTATAAGCATGGTACATATCTATCACAATGAAGGTTTACCCACACGCTCTCTTGTGCTTAATTTCACCAAGCTCAACCGATAGGTCAACACATTAAATAGGATATGTAGCCTCTTTGGTAAATCCCTGTATGTGGGAATTACATAGCTTTAGATCGGTCCCTTCCATCCTCATTTGATTATAAGTTTTCTTGAACAATATATTGACTGAGCTCCTACAATCAATTTGAATTTGTTTCACAGCATCTGGCCCAATCACGGTTGTGTTCACTACGGTTCAAGCATCCACGCCTCTACCCCATCTGCATCACGACAAGATATCATCAGTCCTTGTTGTTTTACCATATCTTCATTTTATACATCAAAGCAACTCTAAAAAACAATGTTTTTTAATGAATTTCCATGTCTCTCCATCTTAATCCAACTTTTCCCAACTAGATAAGATCCACCGATAATGGTATTAGTCACAAGTCTTTCAGGTTGCCTAGTTCTCTCCACTAGGCCCAGCCTATCTTCGTTGAGCCATTTGCCAATGGTGTTGATTGTTCGCTAACCCACCATCTTGCGAGTCCTACACATACCGTTGAAGTTTCTTCTTTTTATTATGTCTTTGATTATATCCTGCAAATGCCATTACTCACTTGATTGTTATGCCCGTGGGCCTCGAGGAAGCGACAAAACTTCCTTTACATCTTCTCTCTTTCAATTGACTTCCTTCGAGCCAGCTTTTTATAATTTTCAGTACCTTGCGTGGTAAGGTAAATATTCTCCTTAATTTCATTCAACGAGGTATAGTTTTTATGTTTTGGATACCTTGGATGCTTCTTGAAGTCTGGTTTCCTACTTCCAGTGCCATGCTTTCCCCTCTTTTGATTATTGTTCTTGTTCCTAACATTGACCGCAACGTTTTTGGTGCTCCCACCAATTTGCTTTATAGCGACGTTGATTTGCACAACTTCCATAGACGGCACTCCACTAGTGTAAACACCCATATTTTACGTATTAGAGAATCGTAAAATATTTTTTTTAATTCATATGAGTACATATCTCTTAACAACTTTCAAAACTACCTATTAGTTACATTTTCTATTTTTATAATTTTTTCGGATGATTTTACCCTAGAAAATTGTATTGGCTATAACTTTTGATAGGAATCGAATTAGCATCCGAGACCACTTCCATTGGAAAGATATGATGGTTTCCCTTTTCGTATGGTGGTCATGATAGCGATTTGGGATTTTTGGCTAGGAGATATTATTGTTTAAAGATTAGTATTTTTGAAGCAGCGTAGTAGGTAATTAGTGAGTTTGTGAGCAAGCCCACTAATTCATTTCAGGTTTGGAGACCTTATATGGCTGAACCATCATCCCCAAATGACTTTTACACCTTCTTCTGTAGATCGAGCCTTTATTAACCTGTTCTCCACACAAAACCTTCTTTTTTCTCCTCCAAATCAAGTCTAAATCAAAGATTAAGGTTAAATTAGCAAGTGGGTTCATTAGAGATCTTCAAATCTATATTTTTGAGGGGAAAACTGTATCCTTATGGTTGATTCTCGGATTTGCCTCGATTTAAATGCAAATCTTCACTTTTTTGGATATTTAGTGAGTGATTTATCATCTCTCACCTTATTACATATGTATATATAAGTTTTAACATGTTTTGGATTCATTTTTGAAGTCAAAATTAAGTTTTAATGCTGTTCTGAAACCTAACCTGTAGTAAAAACGTGAATAAATAGATTTTTGGTGCACCTTGTATGATGATTGCTATGATTGATTGTGCGATTTACATGTTTGAATGTTGTTTGATGCATGTATGGCATATTTTTATATGCTTATATGGTTGAAAATGCACATCGGAGCAAATTAGAGGTAGCGACCAAGTAGATGAACTTCAGCAGATTGGCTTTAGAGCACTAGGAGTCATATCATTACGTAGGTGATACACGAGGGTCAAAGCATTAAGTTTAGCAATGGAATCGGTGTGATCTTGAAGTGCTAAAAGGGTTGTAGGATTTTTTTCAACTTAGGAGTTGGTTCGATGGTGGAATGGTGCGGTAACTAAGCACGAAGATCGGCTCGGTGGTAGGCTTGACTCAATGATCGAACAAGATTGGCTATTCGGTATGTGATTAGCTCAGCTAGAGGAGAAGACCAAACAGAGTATGTCATTCCATAGATGGTTGGCACGGCTAGAGGAGAATACCGAAGAAGAAACATCGTTCGTTAGATGATTAGTTTGGTTAGTGGAGGAGCCTACAAGAAATTTTGTTCGGTGGTTGTTGGTTTGGCTTGTGAGGTGCTGAATAGCGAAACTTATTCACTGTTGCTTGGTCCGGTGGTGCTAAGGTGGGGTGCTGAATGAAATAGGAGGTGAAGCTTTGGGATATTGGCTTCGTGGCAAGGTGTGATGTTGCTTGGAGGTCTTGGAGGTTGGCTCGTGTTAAGGGTGGAAGACCCAGGACGACTCTGGATGACTTTGGGATGGCAACCAATTGAACTACGATGACTTCGACGACTTTTTGTGGCAAGTGACTGTACCATCTAGTGATGGACCAAAAGGATGAGTTTTGCACAATAGCTCGTAGGGTATAACATGAGGTTGTGATGCTCGTGAGTAGGACTAAGTAGTTTGTGTGTACCCAAGTTTATCTACGTATGCCATGTGTTTGAACAACTACATGTGTCCAGTCCTTAGCCATCGGTGTCCGTAAGAGTTGAGCATCTATGGGATAGTTCTATTGTCGGTACATGTGATAAGGGATAGCAGGATGACTCTATGGATATGATGCTCATTGTTGTGACAGGGTAGTCTGCATATACCTAAGATAGCATGCGTGTACCCATGTGTTCGAATGTCTATGTGTTTTCAGTCCTTTATCATCTGCGTGGGCAAGGAGTCAAGCATCTGAAAGAGTTATCGTACATCTAAAGCACTTGAGTCAGAGATGCGAAGTTGTGTGATAGATTCTATGTTTGATGTGTACTTAATATGTTATGTGATATCCCTAAACCCCATATCTCCCTCTTATTATAGTAGTTTAGCATATATTGTGTTTATGTGCTATTTCCTTGGATGTAGTGATAGGTAAGGTATGGTTGCTTATAACATATACCCTACTTTCTAGATATTAGTTTCATAGTATTTTGAGGTGATATATTTATCATACCAGACTGTTGTCTGACTCGAGGTTTTATGCTTTTCTTTTTATTACATTGGGTACTCTTAAATGAGTAGATTAAAGATAGCAAGTCTGGATAACACATGGAGCTGTAAAAAGTATGAGCAGGAGGCTATGCTTTCGTACATCTATGTTCGAGCTTAATATCGCTTATATTTTGCTATGCAATACTGTGGAGCTATGTTAGTACTTTTATTATTAAAGATAGTTATAGAGTTTATTATGGAGACTTGGGATGTATAAACACTTTATTTAAGTTTTTGTATAGTCTATGAACCTAGTACACTCTGGTGTTCTTATTTATGGTTAATTTGATTATATCACTGTCTCACTTGTTTTACATCTATGTTTTTATGTTATATTTTGTCTGTGTTATGTGAGATGTTCTATACAAGTTCGGTGTTTGGATTTTTCTCTTCTTTATATTCTTGGCCGTTGTCCTACATCGGTCGGGTACCTCCATAGCGCATCACGTAGGTATATTGGAAACTGAAGGTGTTGGGCATTCATAACATTTGGTATCAAAGGTTGGTTGTGTAGATGACCTAAGTATATGCTGGGATGTAATAGAGACAAAGAAGGAGCTATTGCCATAAAATGGATCAAGTGATATGTGAGAGAGCGTATATATTTTGGTTTCCAGAACTATATAGTAATGTATATTTAGTATATAAGTTGCATTGCATTAATGGACACTACTTATTCTTTTTAGAGAGATTGATCATTCTCATTACAGCTTATCAGAATGAGCCGGCTAACAAGGAATGCTGCTAGGAAATCCATCTCTAGAGTTGAGGAGGGAGTAGGATCGGGGGTTGTTAACCCTGACTTGCAGAATATGTTCGCTGAGATGGTGCGAAACATGGTTCAGAATGCCCACGTTTCTCCTACTGTAGCTATTGGTGGTTGTGCTCCAGTGCAAGCAGCGAGGGATGACTTTGCTAAATTAAGCAAGGATTTCTCTACTCTGGGTGGTAAACCATTTCTTTGAACGGAATCAGCCATCGAACTGCAGGATTGATTAGACACATGTGAACACATCTTTGAGGATATAGAGTAAGAGGATGAGATAAAGAGGAAGATAGTCTCCAGATAGCTTTAGGGAAGGGCTATGGGGTGGTGGAATGCCATCAAGATTACTACTCCTGAGGATCGGATTACTTGGGAGCAGTTCAAGATGAGATTTGAAGAGAAGTATGTTTCAACCGATCAGAAGTTGGTGCTCTTCTAAAAGTTTACTGACTTGAGTTAAGAGGATATGTCTGTGTTGGAGTACGTGCCTGATTTGACACACTGTCGAAGTACGGCCTGTCTTTTATCGATACTCCATTTAAGAAGAATGAGAAGTTCATCATGCTCTTGGAAGATTATCTTGGAGAGAAGCTAGTAGGTACATTGATGAGCCATTTGAGAGTCTGGTTGGAGAAGGCTCTTCGACATGAGAGTCTACACCCTAGGCCTAAGTTGTTTATTGCATCTAAGGACGAGCCGAAGCCGCAATCTAGCGGGGGAGGCAAGTGGAAGTGAGATAACAATAAGAAGAAGAAACTGTTTCGGAAGGGTGGCTAGAAAAAAAGCAAGTGGGTGCCTACTTGCTATAATTAGGGAGGTAAGGGCTATCTTAGCAAAGATTGTAGAAATGAGAAGAAAGGATGTTTCAACTACAACAAGCTTGGGCATACGAAGAAGGTTTAAACAAGCTAAAGAATAAGCACGTTGTGTCTACTTATGCTATAACGACCCGAATTTTTCGATAATTAAATTAGTTAATTTAATAAGATTTCTGTGATTTAATGATGGAAGAAATAAAAATTTGTGATATGCTAATGAAATAATAATTAAAATGAAATGTAATAATGTTAATTTAAGTTAATGATTAACAATTTGAATGTAATCCCAATTGATTGAAATGATTAAAAAGTTATAATTGGTAATAGGTTGTAAATTAATTATAATAATGTGTGTATTAATTTATAATTGGATAATGGAAGTAACTGACAATTTAAATGTTAATTTATTTAATGAAATAATATATAATTAATGGTAACTGAATAAAATAAGTGTTAGGTAAGCAATTATAACATTTGGTCGTAAATAATAAACTTATTAATGCGACTAAAAGTTAATGGTGACAAACTATTATATGTTACCTATTTATTTAGTCTGTTAAATAAAATTGAAAATCAATTATAATTAAATGTAATTTAATGCTACATTAATGTGAGTTAAGACGATAACTATAAATTGCGAATGAAATAAAAAGAATAGAAATATTAATTTTATTCATAAGGTAATAATTGATTTAATAAAAGAATGAAACCAAGATAAATAAATTAATTGGAATGATTGTAAAGTTAAAATTGGGTATAAACTGTAAATGAGTAAATAAATCAAATGTTAAATTAAATGGTGAAATTGTATGTAATTAATTTGAATTAATCAAAATAGAACAATTAAGCCGTACATTAATTTATTAATTTGTTTGCTAACAATAAACATAGAAATGTGTTTAAATTGGTAAGTTATAGCAATGGTAATTATAAATTCACTACTAAATTCATTGATAATAGATTGGAAATCAATTACAATTAATTCACTTAATTAATGCAGTTAATGTAGATTAAATTGATGATTGTAGAATATTAATTCAGTAAGATGTAACCCAATGTAAATTTTATTCATAATATGACAATTGATTGAATAAAAAGTTTGAAATCAAATTAAATCAATTCATTGAAATTAATTATAAATAATTGGATTTAATTACAGTTGAAATCGAACACTGTAATTAATGAGATACTAAACACTAAATTTGATATGTAAATTAATTTAAGTTGTTATAAATGTCTAAGTAATCAACAAGGATGAAAATTTGTTAATTATTAATTTTGAAATTAAAAAGTGATTTAATTGATTTGATATAACTTTATTTAATTAACGTGAAAATAGCCATTTTGGCCACTGGCTCGGCTTTTGACAAAACCAGTTTCATCGGATCCCTAGCAGTGAATTATTAATGGATTTCAAGTTTCGTAACGATTGGACCTTTCGTTTGATCGTACGAGCTCGAAACGCCCAGAAATCAATTTAATTAAAATCAATTGAAATCAATTTGAAATAAGCTGATTTTAAAGCAACTTCTTCATACGATGTAATTATGACTTGAAACCAGTTCCATTGACGTTTAGAATAATCGAAAACATCTATTTTGATATATTGGATGACCTAATTTCGTTTCGTAAATGAAACGAGCAATTCGGATCGTTTAACGTTCAACTTTCAAATCGATCTAGCCCATTCATTTCTATTTCTGATCTGCCTATAAATAGCCTATTATAATCCCTAATTATTTCTTATTCCATTTTCTTGTACGTACAATTCTATCTACTTCTCTATTTCTATGGCAGACAACCAAAACCCTAATTCCCAAATTGCAAATTAAACTTCAAATTCAGATCCAAAATCAAACTCCTCTAAACTATATCAAATTATATCGATTTGAAGCTCTTGATGAGCGCAAGTCAAATCTGCCATAAGTTTTTCGATTTAGGTTTCTGTGTCTAGAATTCAAGGAAATATTCTCAGTCGTTCAACGATTGTCGATCAACTTCGACAAATCGTCGACCGAAGGGTGCTGGGTTATAGAGAGTGTCGAGCGGAGTTTATCTTTGTGATTAGTTCATCGAATAAACGGTTGGATTGGCCGATTTAATTCAATTAGGGTTCAAAATATCAGCGGCGGCTGTGTATTTTTGGGGTCGATAAATCGCCTTAAGGGGGTTGCCACATAGTGTGGCTCACAGCTTGATGGAGATGGGTCTGGTGAGGTCGCGGCTGGCCTTAATAGCGATGTAGAGGCGGCACGGTTTTCGTTAGGCAGAGTTGTTAGGGTTCATACGCCTGGGGGAAGCTTGAACATGTGAAAGAGATGATGCAGGTCCGATGACGTGGCCGATCAATTTGTTAATTTAATTGTTTTATATTATATATATATCGTTTAACTTCTAATGATAATAAATTTTACGTACGAGGTCGAATTTACGTGTGGTTTGTTCATTTAAGATCGTATTGAAATTACGGACATTTTAATGCTTGTTTAGTTAAATTATGAGACAGTTCAAATTTGGGCCCCATTTTGGATTTTAATTCGATTTAAGATCAAAAGTGAGTGTTTTGACCCACTCACAATTACTAAACTATCTTATGTTAGTTAAATTAAATTTCTTTTGTGATTAGAAATTTAGTGATTGCTATTTGGTATTTAATTGTCATTCTGGTTAAATTTGACTTTTATTGCATTTAATCATCGTTTAATTTGGTATTGAATTTTAAATTGTCAATTTATTACCTGTATTGATTATAATTTATTTATTGATGTTTATTGATTGACTTGGATGATGATTATGATGCATACTTGATTGTAGATTTTGGATGACTGGATGATATATTTTATATTGTTTAATATTGCAAGTTCCCTATGGGTTGAAATGATACATACCCGAACGATCTATAGATTAGGGAATCGTTATGGGTTGAAATGATAGACTTGAGCGATTTTATTGATTTTTATTTAATCCGGGATTGCGGTTTGAAATGATATATAACCGTAGAATTTTAAATTGTGGATTGAAATGATAAATATCCATATTACTTGACCCTAGGGTAGAATATTATATACGGACACTGGATTGGTTAAATTAAATGATTTTTTAGAATCTTTTAATTTTGAGTTCAGTTAACTGATATTTTGAAATAGAAGTTGATTTACATAAACTGCATTATTTTCAATAATCCAAGTGTTAAACGTTGAGACTGGAATTGAATTAATGAATTGTTCAAAGGATTTATATTAGAATTTTAGTGTTAAAATATAAATGAATTCATCGGAATTGAGTTATTGGAAATGTTTGGATATAACTTTGAAATTTATTTTTTAGACTAATTTAAACTATTTTCAATCAGTTTAAACTATTTTATTTTATATTAATCTAGTATAACCTATTTAATCCAATTTAATCTATTTTACCATTTAAAATAATCAAAAAAATTAATCTATTTTAAATCTATTTAATATAATTTAAAGTGGAAATTAGCCACAAAGGCCTCTTTAGCAAGTGCAATTAGTTTATAGGACACATAACTGAAATAATTACTTTTAAGGACAAAATACAAAATAATTAGTTTCTAAGGCCTAAAAACCTATGAAATTATGTCCTTGAAAGTAATTGGACTACTGACTTTGTCCTTAAAAGTAATTATTCTATTGATTTTGGCCTTGAAATTAATTTATGTGGATGCGTGTCCTAGAAACTATTGGACTGCAAAGTTTGTCCTTCTAGTGAAATGCCCCTAATTTAAATCTATTTAATCTATTTTAAATTTATTTAATCTATATAAAATCTACTTAATATAATTTAAACCTATTTAATCTATATTTAATCTATTTAAATCATTTTAAATATAATTAAATTAAATTTAAATCTATTTAAACTATTTTTACTATTTAAACTATTTTAATCTATTCAAACTATTTTTAAACTATATGAACTATTTATAATTACCCAAACTATTTTCTTAAATTTAAGACTGGGTAAAGTTGAAATATTTATATTTAAAATCCTTGATGTTGATACAATTTAAGCTGGAATTTGGAATTGATACCTTTCCATGAAATGACATGATTGAGTAAATATGATTTTTAAAGAGAATATAGCTTGAAAGTAAATATGATTTCGAAAGAGATATGATTTGAAACTGAATATGATATTTTGACATAAATTGCGAATTGACTTTTTGACACGTAAAAAAACCATCTGGTGTGAAATAAGCATTTGGTTGTTAAAGAGACCGGGATCAGATATTGTCATACTCCCTGCCAATATCAAAAACCACTTTGACAATTATATACGTGGTGGAGATTCCAAAAATGAAGTAGGATGATTTGGCGAACGATTTCTGTATAAGGTATGATGTGACCCTGACTCCCGTGAGTCATCTTAGATGTGACTAAAACAGGAGCTATACAGGGTCGAGTGAGGTCGTGCCTCCGATCGGGCACATTTCTTCGATACCATACTATTACTTTGTGATTGATTTAGTGGCCAACCCTTGATTTTGATTTGGAAGTGTGTTCCGAGGTGGGCTGTAGTAGCTGCTTTGTGATACCACCAGTTCGGGAGGGCAATTGGTATATCTACCTTGGCATTGCCTCGACTGTCGTGTTTACATTCCCTATCGTTCCTTCTACGAGTTTGTTTTGTGTCGTACCAATGGAGTGCTCCCTTATAGCCTACCTACGGTGGAGTTTACAGTATCTGTATAGACCACGGCATTACATAAAATGTTTTAAGAGGGATATGGGTAATGCCTTAACGCTATTTTAATACTTTACTGTACACATATTATAATAGCGTATTGTACTACATTGTAGATAGTTTAACGGATCCTTAGGAGATGTAAATCCCGAACATCTCTTAAGTTATTGCATCCATGTTGACACTGGATAGGAGATGTCAAACCCCGTAAACATCTCTGATACCGTTACACTCATATCCATTTATGGTTGATTTAACTTACATGAGATCTTTTAGTTCTGACTCGAGTGTTTTGTCTTTCCAATTCGCTCGGATCGGCCAGAGCATTTTAGGGTTGATGACCTTATTCCTGAAGGACGAAGACGAAGATTTATACTATTATTATTTATGATATTTATTCCACTGCATCATGTTGTTCCACTACATTTATTTATTCATTCATGTTGTATGTATCTCTGATCTATATCAATAAAGTATAATCGATGTTATTTGTAAACAGCTTCATGAATCGTTTATTCGATTATTTTATTTTTTCATTCTGCTGTGAGATTCTGTATTTTTTTTCTATCTTTTCTTTTTCTTATTTACCCCTATAACAATCTGCCATTTTGATTGGTTTGAGTCTAACGTGTATGCTTTATCATCGATTTAAACCATCCTTAAAGGCAGGTCGTTGTAGTTGGTATCAGATCTTAGGTTTAGCGATAACCTTAGCTTTGTGGGGTCTGACTCATATAAATTAGGGTAGTAACATCCTAGAATGATTCGCTGAGTGTATATATATGAAAGAGCGTATTCGTTAGTGTTTTAAAGGGGTTTTGTATTGTGTTAATTTGTTCTGTATTGTATTTATAAATTCAGGTCGGTACACAGGACACTATGACATCGATAGGGATTTCTAAACACTTGATAGGACAGACTAACAAAATATATATTTTTGCAAAGCAAGCCAGTTTTATAGTGGGCCGTCCACTTTTATTAAGAAAGTAATAAAGTTGAAGTACAGGAGTAAGGTAAAAGCACCTACACTACTAAAAATACTGGAAAAATACAGCACAGGTATGTGGCAGACTAGCCACAGTAACTAAATAAACAAGACTAGGGCTCCTCCATAGAGGAAGAAACACCAACATCATCAGTAACCAAAAGCACATCCCCACAAAGACTAGAAAAGGGCCAGGAAAGGGAAGCTAGACAAGGGTCATAACCCTTAGCATCAGGTGAGTAAATGAAAGAACGATCCCAAGAAAGATCAGCTAGCATGTCCGAATTTTTATTCGCATTCACTCCGTCCAAGTCTAGATGTAAAGAATCACCAGATGATCGGTAGTAAAGGCAGCGAAGGCCCTTATGATCATCGGAAACAAATCTGAAAAATGAACAATTCTCCGGGCTATATCTCATATCAGAAATGCAGTCAACCCAACACCTCTCAGACACATCCTAAAAAATTCGGGCAGATACTAGAACAGCTACAGCAGAAGCTGAGGCAACACAAGGTACCACAGCAACAGTAGGAGAGACAGACGTATCTCCAGATAGAGGCTGACACAGATCAGACGTAGGAAGGATAGGGGATGCAGAAGAGGGGACCTTAGGCATCCATTTCCGGAGCGGAGGGCGAGGCACAGGAATCTTTGGAGCAGCCACAGACAATTTGGAATGCAGGCAGGAGATAGCAAGGTGGCCAAAGGACTGACAGGAGGAACAAATATCTGGAACCCAACCATAGCGAACACGGACTTCCGCAACATGCCCAACAGCAAGCTGGACCGGAACAAAAACAGGGAGAGGCTTAAAAGGGGATATCTCAATTTGAGCCTTAGCATACATCAATTTATCTCGGGCAACCATATTAGTGTCGAAACACTTCGATTTTCCAATGTTGCAGGCTAACCAGTTCAACCCAAGCAGGGGCTGAAGAGCAGAGGGTATCTGGGAAAAGTACACCCAAACGGGGATGGATAGCACTCGCTCACGAGCGCTCGCCATTGTAGGTGACCATGGGGTGACAATAAAAGGCCTTCTAGCGAAAAAAGAAGGCTCAGCACTAAGAGCTAACCGACGATCCTCAGCAAAAGAAAACTTGAGATAATACAAGGAGTCAATCAATTTCACTTTCAGATTACCACGCAGCTTTCAAACCTTTCGTAATAACAAGGACGGATCTCTAAGATGGTGGTTATGTTCCAGGAAGAAACCAACCAAATAATCAGACCAAAACTCAACTCCGGCTTGGATTACATTAGGAGGGGGGATCTTCACTCCATGCCCTTCAACAATTTCAAAATCAATAGGAATATAATCACCAGCATTTTGAGGAAGCGAATTGAATAAAGAATTCCAAGGCTTAGGGCTTGCTGGCATAGTTACAGAAGGCATTGGACGACCCACATCAAAGTGCAACACAGGCTGATCAACAACCTTGGTCGCAACCAAACAGACATCAGTATTAATTGGACCAAAATCCCCTGTAGCATTTAGACATACTGTTGGCGTGCATTGTTCGGAGATAGCTGCTTCACCCAACCCCACTTCACTTCCAATCAGGCCACCAACACCACACCCATTGATCAATGCAGACGAAATGTGACCACCACACTCATACAACAAATCCGTCTTACCGATGTTACCCATAACACAGTTTGCGTTCACAGGCAAACGCGCATTGGTTCCTGGGAGAGGCGACACTGCGCGAGAGGGATCAAAACCAGATGTCGCAACTCCAATACTTTCACACGAGACAGCAGTTGATTGGTTGGAAGCACGTAGCGGAGGAAAATTGGAGAGCGAATGAATTATTGGCATAGCAGCGGACACGGTTTTGAAGGGTCGCCCAGACCTAGTCGAAGAGGGAGAGGAAAGGGGCAGTGGAGAGGGACGAGGAGGGGAAGAGGACATAGAGGATCTGACGTGAAAAGAAAAGAGGTAAATGAAATAATTTTTCCTATTTATATTTTGTATGTAAAATAATAAATTTTATAATGATATTGCTAGTTGTTATATTTTTGTTTATTAGGTAGTAAAATTTTATAAACATTAATTGAAAATAAGATTTACAAATAAAGTAAACATAAAATTGGAAAATTTGAGAACTTAAGTTCTGGGATTTTGAAAAGGGGCATTTCACTAGAAGGACAAACTTTGCAATCCAATTAGTTTCTAGGACACACATCCATAGAAATCAATTTCAAGGCCAAAGTCAATAGACTAATTACTCTTAAGACAAAGTCAGCAGTCCAATTACATTCAAGAAATAATATCATAGGTTTTTAGGCTTTAGAAACTAATTATTTTGCCTTTCGTACTTGAAAGTAATTATTTTAGTTGTGTGTCCTAAAAACTAATTGCACTTGCTAAAGAGGCCCGTGCGGCTAATTTCCACTATAAAAAATTTCTTTCAAAAGATTTTTGAGTATAATATTTATATTATTTGGAAGTATTTTTCGATATAAATATTTCAATGTGATTTGAAAGAAATGTTTTAAATAGAGAAATTTTGAAGGAAATATGTTATGTACCCCCTCTGTCGCTGGAAAATAATTTCGGTGATAAGTGTACGCATCATCGACATTCATTTTTGGGTTTCAAGATGGGAAGATGGTTTTAGTAATTTTACTGCACATTTGTTTTGATAAATAAATTTTAATTCTAATTTCTAAGTATGATTTGATATATGTATATATAAGTTATGAGTATATATATTATTTTAAAAGCATTGAATGGAACTTGGTTGTTTTGTTCTTAAATTTTGGTAAATTAGAAATTGAAATTAATGTAATGAATGGAACCTTGACTATATTAATAATTTGAAACTTCTAAAATAAAAATAAGAAATTTAATGTTAAGATGATTAATGAAATTGATAAGAGCTGAAATTTTGAAACTGTAAATAAAAAGGAAATGAAAATAAAAAATGGTAACTATTGAACATTTGTTTAGAAAATATATAAGAGAAACTTGCGTAATATTTAATTGCATTCTTAAATACATATGTATAACTTATCAAATTATTAAAAGTTGAAAAGTTAATAATATATGTAATAGAATATTATATAAGTAAAACTTGGAAAAATGAAGTGTTCAATGGACTTATTTTTTTATAAGAATTCTAGTGTTAAATTGTTATAAACTGAAGTTAATAGTTTGAAATGTTATTAATTAAGAGTAATAAAAGTGAATTATGTAAGAAAAATAATTATAAACTTAAGTTGACATTTTAAGCTATTTATCATCAGATTTAATGATTAAGGTGAATATTGTAAGTAAATAATTATAAACTTAATTAATGTTGAAGCTATTTATAATTAAAATGAATACTATATTATAAATTCAGAAACCATTGAAATGATTTGAAAATGGAGTTAATATTCAATTATATTATATATGGAAGAATGAATGTGAAAGAAAAAAAATTTATAAATGAAACTTACCCAATAATGTATAAGCCAATAAGTGAAATAAAAATAACTTATTTAAGTGATGAATGTGAAGTAATTAAATAAAAGAAAATGGCACTGTATGAATAAAGGAGAAATGAACATTTGTAACTAATAACAAATGTAAATTAATGAAAATAAACATTATATGAGTGCGAAAAGAAAAGTAAACGATTAAGAAGGGGGAAATCAAACTAAATTGTAAATATGAAGTAAAATGAAATAAAATGCATACAATACTTCAATAATGAATTCATTTATGATCCAAATAATTAAAATGGACATAACTGATATAAGTGAAGAATGTAAATTAATAAGATGATCCTTACATGAATGAATGAAAATTAAAAAAATTGTAATTAATGAACGTGAATTAAAGAAAATAATTGTATGAAAAAAATATGAACGATAAATGATGAGAAAAGATAAGTGGAGTAAACTTTAAAATGTGTTGAATTCTTTGTTTGTTTGGCTTATGGATTGGTTGGGAAAGGATACTTCTATTTTATATAGAGGTGTATAAATAATTTATAAAGTTTTATCTACGACTGTTGAGTGTATGGTTTACTTCATGGTTTATTTATCACTTTATATGATTAGAAGTTCTGAACCTGAACAAACCTTTTATTTTGGTTAAATGGATGGATGATTACTTCCTTTGTTGAAATGATGTTTGTGCTATTTGTTTACAAGTGATTGTTGTTATGTGGTATTGATTTATTTTGTTATTGGTTGAGACAACTTAAATTTTTCACTTTTATATAATTTTTAACTCTTTTGGATTATATAAGTGAAATGCAGGTTTATGGAAGAAATAGCTACTGCTTTTGGTTTCATAAAATAAGCGTTATTTAACCGACAAATTGGTACGTTTTCGGATTACGGTTTTATAGCGATATAATATTGTTCCCCGTGGTTTGGGATATATTATTTGGAAAAAATATGATATATATTATTATTATTATTGATATTATTATTTTTCCCAGACCTCTCCGTATAAAGGAGACTGTCGAAATTTTTCGCGAATTTTGGACATAGAAATTTTTTGTAAAAATGTTTTTCAAACTTTTGTTAACTTGAATATAAAGGATTTAACTGTTATAAATTGATCTATTTTATTCAAATTATTCAATTTTGTAAATTTATCTGTTATAAATTTTATATTTTGAATAAGATATATTAATTACTTGATTCCTTCTTTTCCCTTTTTTCCATTTCGAGAACGGAAAGTTTTGAGTGGGGGAGAGTGTAACGATCTGAAATTTTGATAACCAGATTATTTAGTTTAATAAGATTTTTGTGATTTAATTTTGTAATAAATAAAAATTTGTAATATACTAATGAAATAATAACTAAAATGAAATGTAATAATGTTAAATTAAGTTAATCATTACAATTAGAATGTAATCCCAATTGATTGAAATGATTAAAAAGTTGTAATTGGTAATAGGTTTTAAATTAATTATAACAATGTGTGTATCAATTTATAACTGGATTAAAGAAGTAATTGACAATTTAAATGTTAATTTATTTAATGAAATAATATATAATTAATGGTAACTGAATAAAATCAGTGTTAGGTAAGCAATTATAACATTTGGTTGTAAATAATAAACTTATTAATGCGACTAAAAGTTAATGGTGACAAATTATTATATGTTACCTATTTATTTAGTCTGTTAAATAAAATTGAAAACCAGTTTTAGTTAAAGGTAATTTAATGTTACATTAATGTGAGTTAAGACGATAACTATAAATTGTGAATGAAATAAACAGAATAGAAATATTAATTTTATTCATAAGGTAATAATTGATTTAATAAAAGAATGAAACCAAGATAAATTAATTAATTAGAATGATTGTAAATTTAAAATTGGGTATAAACTGTAAATGAGTAAATAAATCAAATGTTATATTAAATGGTGAAATTGTATGCAATTAATTTGAATCGATTAAAATAGAACAATTAATCCGTACGTGAATTTATTAGTTTGTTTGCTAACAATAAACATAGAAATGTGTTTAATTGGTAAGGTATAGCAATGGTAATTATAAATTCACTATTTAATTCATTGATAATAGATTGGAAATCAATTGCAATTAATTCACTTAATTAATGCAGTAAATGCAAATTAAATTGATAATTACATAATATTAATTTAATAAGATGTAACCCAATGCAAATTTTATTCATAATATGACAATTGATCGAATAAAAAGATTTGAAATCAAATTAAATCAATTTATTGGAATTAATTATAAATAATTGGATTTGATTACAGTTGAAATTGAGCACTGTAATTAATGAAATACTAAAGAATGAATTTGATATGTAAATTTCTTTAAGTTGTTATAAATTTCTAATTAGTCAACAAGGATGAAAATTTGTTAATTATTAATTTTGAAATTAAAAAGTGATTCAAATTATTTAATATTAATTTATTTAATTAACAAGAAAATTGCCATTTTGGCTACCAGCTCGGATTTTGACGAAACCAGTTTCGTCGAATCCGTAGCAGTGAATTGTTGTGGGATTTCAAGTTTCGTAACGATCAGACTTGTCGTTTGATTGTACGAGCTCGAAACGCCAATAAATCAATTTAATTAAAATTAATTGAAATCGATTTGAAACAATTTGATGCTATAGCAACTTCTTCATACAGTGGAATTAGGACTTGAAACATGTTCCATTGAGTTTAGAACTATCAACGACATCTATTTTGATATATGGGATGACCATTTTCGTTTAGGGAACGAAACGAGCTTTCCGGGTCGTTTATCGTTCAGCATTCAAATCGATCTAGCCCATTCATTTCTTTTTATGATCTGCCTATAAATAGCCTGTCATAAAGCCTAACTATTTCTTATTCTATTTGTCTGTACATACAATTCTATCTACTTCTCTCTTTCCATGGCAGACAAACCAAAACCCTGATTCCCAAATTTCAAATTCAACTTCAAATTCTATTCCAAAGTCAAACTCCTCCAAACTATATCAAATTATATATCGTTTTGAAGCTCTCGATGAGTGCAAGTCAAATCTGCCTTATTTTTTCGATTTGGGTTTATGTATATCTGGAATCCGAGGAAATATTCTCGGTCATTCATCGATCGTCGATCAACTTCGGCCGATCGTCCACCGTAGGGTGCTGGGTTGTAGAAAGTGTCGAGCGGAGATCATCTAGGTGGTCAGTTCGTCGAATCGACGGTTATAGATAATTTAATTCAATTAGGGTTCAAAATATCGACGGTGGATGTGTATTTTTGGGTCGATCGGTCTCCTGAATGGGGGTTGCCACATGGTGTGTGTCGGAGCTTGATGGAGATGGGTTTGGTGAGGTCGCGGTTGGCCTTAACAATAATGGTGAGGCGGCGCGATATTCGTTAGGCCGATTTGTTAGGGTCCATACACCTAGGGGAAGCTCGAACACGTGAAAGAGATGTTGCAGGTTCAATGACGTGGCCAATCAATTTGTTAATTCAATTGTTTTATATTATATATCATTTAACTTCTAATGATAATAACTTTTACGTACGGGGACGGATTTACATGCGGTTTCTTTCGCTAGGATCGTATCGAATTTTGTACATTTTAGCGCTGGTTTGGTTGAATTCTGAGAATGTTCAAATTTAGGCCTCATTTTGGATTTTAATTCGATTTAAATTCAAAGGTTAGTGTTTAGATCCACTCACAATTACTAAACTATCTTATGTTAGTTAAATTAAATTTCTGTTGTGATTAGAAATTTATTGATTGCTATTTGGTATGTTTAATTGTCATTCTGGTTAAGTTTGACTTTTATTGCATTTAATCATCGTTTAATTTAATATTGAATTTGAAATTGTCAATTTATTACCAGTATTGATTATCAGTTATTTATTGATGTTTTTTGATTGATTTGGATGATGATTGTGATGCATGTTTGATTGTTGATATTGGATGACTGGATGATGTATTTTATATTGTTTAATATTGCAAGTTCCTCATGGGTTGAAATGATACATACCGAACAATCTATATAGATTAGGGAAATAGTTATGAGTTGAAATGATAGACTCGAGCGATTTTATGGATTTTTATTTAATTTGGGACTGCGGTTTGAAATGATATATAACCGTAGAATTTTAAATTGCCGATTGAAATGATAAATCTCCGTATTATTTGAACCTAGGGTAGAAAATTATATACGGACACCGGATTTGTTAAATTAAATGATTTTTTTGAATCTTTGAATTTTGAGTTCAGTAAACTGATATTTTGAAATAGAAATTGATTTACATAACCTGAATTATTTTCAATAATCCAAGTGTTAAATGCTGAGACTCGAATTGATTTAATGAATTGTTCTAAGGATTTAAATTGGAATTTTGAAGTTGAAGTGTCGAAATATAAATGAATTCATCGGAATTGAGTTATTGGAAATGTTTGGATATAACTTTGAAATTTATTTTTTAAAACTAATTTAAACTATTTTCAATCAGTTTAAACTATTTTATTTTATTTTAATCTATTATAACCTATTTAATCTAATTTAATCTATTTTACCAATTTTAAAATAATCAAATTTATTTAATCTATTTTAAATCTATTTAATATAATTTAAATCTATTTAATCTATTTTGAATTTATTTAATTTATATAAAATATACTTATTATAATTTAAACCTATTTAATCTATATTTAATTTATTTAAATCGTTTCAAATCTATTTAAATCATTTTAGTCTAACTAAATTAAATTTAAATCTATTTAAACTGTTTTTACTATTTAAACTATTTTAATCTATTCAAACTATTTTTAAACTACATAAAATATTTATAATTACCCAAAGTATTTTCTAAAATTTCATAATGGGAAAAGTTGAAATATTTATATTTAATATCCTTTATGATGATACAACTTAAGTTGGAATTTGGAATTGATACCTTTTTATGAAATGACATGATTGAGTAAATATGATTTTTAAAGTGAATATAGTTTGAAAGTAAATATGATTTTGAAAGAGATATGATTTGAAACTAAATATGATATTTTGATATAAATTGTGAAATGACTTTTTGAAACGTAAAATAACCATCTGGTGTGAAATAAGCGTTTGGTTGTAGAAGAAAACGGGATCGGATATTGTCATACTCCCTGCCAATATCGAAAACCACTTTGACAACTGTGTACGTGGTGGAGATTCCAAAAATGAAGTTGAATGATTTAGCAAACGATTTAAGTATAAGGTATGACGTGACCCTGACTCCCGTGAGTCAGCTTAGATGTGACTAAAATTGGAGCTATACCGAGACGGGTGAGGTCGTACCTCCGATCGGGCACATTTCTTCGATACCATACTATTACTTTGTGATCGATTTGGTGGCCACCCCTTGATTTTGATTTGGAAGTGTGTTCCGAGGTGGGAGGTAGTAGTTGCTATGCGTCACCACCAGTCCGGGAGTGCAATTGGTATATCTACCCTGGCATTGCCTCGAGTGTCGTGTTCACATTCTCTATCATGCCTTCTACGAGTTTGTTTTGTGTCGTACCCATGGAGTGCTCCCTTATAGCTCACTTGCCAATGGAGTTTACAGTATCTGTATAGACCATGGCATTATATAATATGTTTTAAGGGGGATATGGGTAATGCCTTAACGCTATTTGAATACTTTACTTTACTGTAGACATTTTATAATAGCGTATTGTACTACATAGTAGATAGTTTAGCGGATCCTTAGGAGATGTAAATCCCGAATATCTCTTAAGTTATTGCATCCACGTTGACACTGGATAGAAGATGTCAAACCACGTAAACATCTCTGATGCCGTTGCACTCATATCTATTTATGGTTGGTTTAACTTACATGATATCTTTTAGCTTTGACTCGAGTGTTTTATCTTTCCAATTCGCTCAGATCGGCCTGAGCATTTCAGGGTTGAAGACATTATTCCTGAAGGACGAAGATGAAGATTTGTACTATTATTATTTATGATATTTATTCCACTGCATCATGTTGTTCCGCGGCATTTATTTATTCATTCCTGTTGTATGTAACTCTGATCTGTATTATAAAAGTATAATCGATGTTGTTTGTAAACAGCTTCATGAACAGTTTATTCGATTATTACATTTTTTCATTCTACTACGAGATTCTGTATTTGTTTTTCTTTCTTTGCTTTTTCTTATTTACCCCCATAAAAATCTATCATTTTGAATGGTTTGAGTCTAATGTGTGTGGCTTATCGTCGATTTAAACCGTCCAAAAAGGCAGGTCGTTACAGTTGGTATCAAAGCTTAGGTTTAGAGATAACCTTAGATTTGTGGGGTCTGACTCATATAAATTAGGGTAGTAATACCCTAGAATGAGTCGTTGAGTGTATATATATGAGAGAGCGTATTTGTTAGTGTTTTAAAGGGGTTTTGTATTGTATTAATTTGTTCCGTATTGGATTTATAAATTCAGGTCAGTACATAGGACGCTTTGACATCAATAGGGATTTCTAAACAATTAATAGGACACACTGACAAAATATTGTTTTGAAATATAGGTAAATGAAATAATTTTTCCTATTATATATTTTGTATATAAAATAATAAATTTTGTAATGATACAGTTGGTTCTTATATATTTGTTTGTTAGGTAGTGAAATTTTGTAAACATTGATTGAAATTAAGATTGACAAATAAAGTAAACATAAAATTGGAAAATTTGAGAATTTAAGTTCTAGGATTTTCAAAATTTCTTTCAAATGATTTTTGAATATAATATTAATATTATATGGAAGTATTTTTCGATATAAATAATTCAATGTGATGAAAGAAATGTTTTAAGAAGACAAATTTTGAAGGAAATAAGTTCTATGCCCCCTCTGTCGCTGGAAAATATTTTCGAAGATGAGTGTACGCATCATCGACATTCATTTTCGGGTTTCAAGATGAGAAGACTGTTGTAGTAATTTTACTGCACATTTGTTTTGATAAACAAATTTTAATTATAATTTCTAAATATTATATGATATGTGTATATATAAGTTATGAGTATATATATTATTTTAAAAGCATTGAAAGGAACCCGGTTGTTTTGTTCTTATGTTTCTGTAAATTAATGAAAATAAACATTATATGAGTGCAAAAAAAAGTAAATGATGAAAAATGGGGAAATCAAACTAGATTGTAAATGTTAAGTGAACTGAAATAAAATGCATACAATGCTTCAATAATGAATTCATTTATGTTCCAAACAATTAAAATGGATATACCTTATATATAATTAAAGAATGTAAATTAATAAGATGATCCTTACATGAATGAATGAAAATTAAAAAAAAATTGTAATTAATGAACATGAATCAAAGAAAATCATTGTATGAAAAAAAATATGAACAATAAATGATGAGAAAAGATAAATAGAGTAAACTTAAAAATGAGTTGAATTCTTTGTTTGTTTGGCTTATGGATTGGTTGGGAAAGGATACTTCTACTCTGTGTAGAGGTGTATAAATAATTTATAAATTTTTATCTAAGACTGTTGAATGTTTGGTTTACTTCATGGTTTATTTATCACTTTATATGATTAGAAGTTCTAAACCTGAACAAACCATTTACTTTTGTTAAATGGATGGATGATTACTTCCTTTGTTGAAATGATGTTTGTGCTACTTGTTCGCAAGTGATCGTTGTTATGTAGTATTGATTTGTTTTGTTATTGGTTGAGACAACTTGAATGTTTCACTTATTAACTCTTTTGGATTATATAAGCGAAATGCAGGCATATGGAAGTAATAGCTACTACTTTTTGTTTCATAAAATAAGCATTATTTTCCGGACAAATTGGTACATTCTCTGATTATGATTTTATAGCGATATTATATTGTTTCCCGTGGTTAGGGATATATTATTTTGAAAAAATATAATATATATTATTATTATTTTCCCCACACCTCTCCGTATAAAGGAGGCTGCCGAAATTTTTCTTGAATTTTGGACATAAAAAAAATTTGTGAAAATGTTTTCCAAACTTTTGTTATCTTGAGTATAAAGGATTTAAGTGTTATAAATTGATCTATTTTATTCAAATTATTTAATTATGTAAATTTATTTGTTATAAATATAATATTTTGAATAAGATATATTAATTACTTGATACATTTTCCCTTTTTTTCCTTTTCGAGGACGAAAAGTTTTGAGTCCGGAAGAGTGCAATGACCCAAAATTTTTGATAATTAAATTATTTAGTTTAATAATATTTTTGATATTTAAGGTTGGAATAGATAAAAATTTGACATATACTAATGAAATAATAACTAAAATGAAATGTAATAATGTTAATTTAAGTTAATCATTAACAATTAGAATGTAATCCTAATGGATTGAAATGATTAAAAGGTTATAATTAGTAATAGGTTGTAAACTAATTGTAATAATATGTGTATTAGTTTATAATTGGATTAAAGAAGTAATTGACAATTTAAATGTTGATTTATTTAATGAAATAATATATAATTAATGGTAATTGAATAAAATCAGTGTTAGATAAGTAATTATAACATTTGGTTGTAAATAATAAACTTATTAATGGGACTAAAAGTTAATGGTGACGAACTATTATATGTTACCTGTTTATTTAGCCTATTAAATAAAATTGGAAATCAATTATAACTAAATGTAATTTAATGTTACATTAATGTGAGTTAAGACGATAACTATAAATTATGGATGAAATAAAAAGAATAGAAATATTAATTTTATTCATAAGGTAATAATTGATTTAATAAAAGAATGAAACCAAGATAAATTAATTAATTGGAATGATTGTAAAGTTAAAATTGGGTATAAACTGTAAATGAGTAAATAAATCAAATATTATATTAAACGGTGAAATGGTGTGTAATTAATTTGAATTGATTAAAATAGAACAATTAATCCATACGTGAATTTATTAGTTTGTTTGCTAACAATAAACATAGAAATGTGTTTAATAGGTAAGTTATAGCAATGGTAATTATAAATTCACTATTTAATTCATTGATAATAGATTGGAAATCAGTTGCAATTAATTCACTAAATTAATGTAGTAAATGTAAATTAAATTGATAATTGTAGAATATTAATTTAATAAGATGTAACCCAATGCAAATTTTATTCATAATATGACAATTGATCGAATAAAAAAATTTGAAGTCAAATTAAATTAATTTATTGGAATTAATTGTAAATAATTGGATTTGATTATAGTTGAAATTGAACACTGTAATTAATGAGATACTAAACCCTGAATTTGATGTGTAAATTGCTTTAAGTTGTTATAAATGTCTAAGTAATCAACAAGGATGAAAATTTGTTAATTATTAATTTTGGCCACTGGCTCGGATTTTGACGAACCAGTTTCATCGGATCCGTAACAGTGAATTGTTGTAGGATTTCAAGTTTCGTAACGATCGGACATGGCGTATGATCGTACGAGCTCGAAACGCCAATAAATCAATTTATTTAAAATCAATTGAAATCAATTTGAAATAAAATAATTTTAAAGCAACTTCTTCATACGATGGAATTAGGACTTGAAATATGTTCCATTGAGTTTAGAACTATCGAAAACATCTATTTTGATATATGGCATGACCGATTTTTGTTTAGGGAACCAAACGAGCTTTTTGGGTCGTTTATCGTTGAACTTTCAAATTAATCTAGCCCATTCATTTTTATTTCTGATCTTCTTATAAATAGCCTGTTATAAAGCCTAACTATTTCTTATTCCATTTGTTTGTACGTACAATTCTATCTGCTTCTCTCTTTCCATGGCAGATAATCCAAAACCTAATTCCCAAATTTCAAATTCAACTTCAAATTCAATTCCAAAGTCAAACTCCTCCACACTATTTCAAATTATATATCAATTTGGAGCTTTCGACGAGCGCAAGTCAAATCTACCATCAGTTTTTCGATTTGGGTTTCTGTATGTCCGTAATTTAAGGAAATATTCACCAACTTCGGCCGATCATCGATCAACTTCGGCCGATCGTCGATCGGAGGGTGTTAGGTTGTAGAGAATGTCGAGCAGAGTTCATCTTGGTGGTTAGTTCATTGAATCAACGATTGGATTGGCTAATTTAATTCAATTAAGGTTCAAAATATCGACGGCGGCTATGTATTTTTATGGTCGATCGATCGCCTGAATGGGGGTTGCCGCGTGGTGTGGGTCAGAGCTTGATGGTGATAGGTCTGGTGAGGTTGCGGCTGGCCTTAACGGTGATGTCGAGGTAGCGCCATTTTCTTTAAGCATAGCTGTTAGGGTTCGTACACCTTGGGGAAGCTTGAACGCGTGAAAGATATGATGTAGGTTTCAATGACGTGGCTAATCAATTTGTTAATTTAATTGTTTTATATTGTATATCATTTAACTTCTAATGATAATAACTTTTACGTACGGGTTCGGATTTACATGCGGTTTGTTCCGCTAGGATCGTATCAAAATTCTGGACATTTTGGCGCTGATTTGGTTGAATTCTGAGACTGTTCAAATTTAAGCCTCATTTTCTATTTTAATTTTATTTAAATTCAAAGGTGAGTGTTTTGACCCACTCACAATTACTAAACTATCTTATGTTAGTTAATTAAATTTCTGTTGTGATTAGAAATTTATTGATTACTATTTGGTATGTTAAATTATCATTCTAGTTAAATTTGACTTTTATTGCATTTAATCAACGTTTAATTTAATATTGAATTTTAAATTGTCAATTTATTACATGTATTGATTATCAGTTTTTTATTGATGTTTATTGATTGACTTGGATGATGATTGTGATGCATGTTTGATTGTTGATATTGGATGACTGGATGATGTATTTTATATTGTTTAATATTGCAAGTTCCCTATGGGTTGAGATAATACATGCCCGAACGATCTATTGATTAGGGAAATCGTTATGGGTTGAAATGATATACTCGAGCGATTTTATGGATTTTTATTTAATTCAGGATTGCGGTTCGAAATGATATATAACCGTAGAATTTTAAATTGCAGATTGAAATGATAAATATCCGTATTACTTGACCCTAGGGTAGAAAATTATATACGGACACCGGATTGTTTAAATTAAATGACTTCTTTTGGAATCTTTGAATTTTGAGTTTAGTTAACTGACACACTGAAATAGAAAGTGATTTACATAAACTGAATTATTTTCAATAATCCAACTGTTAAACTTTGAGACTGGAATTGATTTAATGAATTGTTCAAAGGATATAAATTGGAATTTTAAAGTTGAAGTATCGAAATATAAACGAATTCATCGGAGTTGAGTTATTGGAAATGTTAGGATATAACTTTGAAATTTATTTTTTAAAACTATTTTCAATCACTTTAAATTATTCTATTTTATATTAATCTATTATAGCCTATTTAATCCAATTAAATCTATTTTACCAATTTTAAACTAATCAAATTTATTTAATCTATTTTAAATCTATTTAATATAATTTAAATCTATTTAATCTATTTTAAACTTATTTAATCTATTTAAAATCTACTTAATATAATTTAAACCTATTTAATCCATATTTAATCTATTTAAATCATTTCAAATCTATTTAAATCATTTTAAATATAATTAAATTTAAATCTATTTAAACTATTTTAATCCATTCAAACTACTTTTAAACTATAGAAACTATTTATAATTACCCAAACTATTTTCTAAACTTTCAGACTGGGTAAATTTGAAACATTTATATTTAAAATCCTTGATGATGATACAACTTAAGCTTGAATTTGGAATTGATACCTTTTTGTGAAATGACGTGATTGAGTCAATATGATTTTGAAAGCGAGTATAGTTTGAAAGAGATATGATTTGAAACTAAATATGATATTTTGATATAAATTATGAATTGACTTTTTGAAATGTAAAAGAACCATTTGGTTTGAAATAAGCGTATGGTTGTTAAAGAGATCGGGATCGGATATTGTCATACTTCCTGCCAATACCGAAAACCACTTTAACAACTGTGTACATGGTAGAGATTCCAAAAATGAAGTAGGATGGTTTGGGGAACGATTTCTGTATAAGGTATGACATGACCCTGACTCCCGTGTGTCAGCTTGGATGTGACTAAACAGGAGCCATACCGGGCCAAGTGAGGTCACACCTCCGATCGGGCACATTTCTTCGATACCATACTATTACTTTATGATTGATTTGGTGGTCACTCTTGATTTTGATTTGGGAGTGTGTTCCCAGGTGGGCGGTAGTAGCTGCTATGCATTACCACCAGTCTGGGAGTGCGACTGGTATATCTACTCTGGCATTGCCTTGAGTGTCATGTTCACATGCCCTATCGTGCCTTCTACGAGTTTGTTTTGTGTCGTAGCTATGTAGTGCTCCCTGATAGCCCACCTACGGTGGAGCTTATAGTATCTGTATAGACTACGGCATTATATAAAATGTGTTAAGGGGGATATGGGTCACGCCTTAATGCTATTTTAATATTTTACTTTACTATGGACATATTATAATAGTGTATTGTACTACATAGTAGATAGTTTAACGGATCCTTAGGAGATGCAAATCCCGAACATCTTTTAAGTTATTGCACCCACGTTGACACTGGATAGGAGATGTCACACGCCATAAACATCTCTGACGCCGTTACACTCATATCTATTTACGTTTGATTTAACTTACATGAGGTATTTTAGTTCTGACTCGAGTGTTTTGTCTTTTCAATTCCCTTGGGTCAGCCTGAGTATTTCAGGGTTGAGGACCTTATTCCTGGAGGATGAAGACGAAGATTTGTACTATTATTATTTATGGTATTTGTTCCACTTCATCATGTTGTTCCGCTGCATTTATTTATTCATTCCTGTTATATGTAACTCTGATCTGTATTACAAAAGTATAGTCAATTTTATTTGTAAACAGCTTCATGAATTGTTTATTCGATTATTTTATTTTGTCATTTTGCCGCGAGATTATGTATCTGTTTTTCTTTCTCTACTTTTTCTTATGTACCCTATAACAACCTGCCCTTTAGATTGGTTTGAGTCTGACGTATATGGTTTATCGTCGATTTAAACCATCTAAAAAGGCAGGTCGTTACATATGCCATGAACATTATTCCAACCTCGTCGAGTGCTCCATCGACGAAGGAGAAAGGGGAAAGCATCATTATACTGGGTATGTTTTCTATTTCTAATACACTTATATGTGTTTTATTCAACAGCGGGGCTTTACATTCATTTATATCTAGTGATTTGGTAGATTGATTGGTGTTGAAACCCAAGATAGTTGACCGACTTTTGATTATCACAAACACTATTAGAGGGTCGACTAGCATGTGCATGGTTTACTAAGACATAGCTTTATTAAGTCATGGATTTTTTTTGCTTGTCATTTCTTTGTATTGGGTTTTGTGGGGTATGGTATTATACTGGGATGGACTAGCTGAGGAAGTATGTGGTAGTGGTGAATTGTTAGAGGCTGTTGTTAATGAATAAGGCTATAGAGGAGCGAACGGTAGTGATTGACTGCCTGCTAGAGGATGGAGCTATGTATAGCTTTCTATATTCGTTTGACACTCCATAGGATGAGTTGCCATTTACGCCTACAATGAGAGAGTACCAGGACATATTCGAGGAGGTGACCGAGTTACCATCACATTAGGAGATAGATTTTGTGTATTCCTTTGAGCCATATGGAACCCGAAGAGCAGAAGGTGTTGGAGGTGCAAGTGCATGACCGTTGAGGCAAGGGTTCATTCGTAGGAGCATATCTAAGTGGAGTGCAACTGTAGTATTCGCCACTAAGGCGAATGGCTCTTTGAGGTTGTGTGTAGATTACCCTGAGCTGAATAAGGTGACAAAGAAGAACAAGTATCCACTCTCATGTATTGATGACTTGTTCGATCTGCTCTATGGTGCTAGGTTATTTTCTCAATTGGACCTTGTGGTGGGGTTTCATCTACTGAGAGTGGCGAAGGAGAGTGTCGATTACAACGTCTCGTATGCCATCTGGATTCTGTGAGAGGTTGGTTATGCCTTTCGAGCTAACCAATGCACCGACATACTTTGTGATCTTATGAACTACGTTTTCAGGGATCTGCTAAACAAGTTTGTGCTTGTGTTCATGGATGATATCCTTGTTTATTTGACGACAGAGGAGGAACATAAGGTGCATTTAATGATTGTGCTTGAGGTGCTGAGGAAGCACCGATCGAAGGCGAAGTTTTTGAAGTGTCACTTATGGAGGAGGGAAGTGCAATTTTTGGATCACGTAGTTTCGAGCAGGGTGTTGCTGTAGATCCTATGAAGGTGGTAGCAGCACATGACTGGGATCGACCCAAGATCGCTAGAAACATGAGAAGTTTTCTTGGACTGGTGGGATACTATAAAGGTTTTATCCAGCACTTCTCTAAGATAGCGGCACCATTAACCAACTCGATGAAGAAGAATTAGACTTTTGTTTAGGACGCAAGGTGCGAGCAAGCATTTTTATTTTTGAAGGAGAGGTTAGTGGGCACACCGCTGTTAGTCATTCTGAGTGGGAATGAGAAGCTGACAATATACATACGGTAGTGGACTTGGCGCGTTATTGATGCAGAGGGGAAATGTTGTCGCCTATGCAAGTCGATAGCTGAAACCGCATGAGAATAAGTATCCAACTCACGACTTTGAGTTGGCGATGGTAGTATTCGTTTTATAGATATGGAGGCATTATTTGCTTAGTGAGAGGTTCAAGTTATATTCGGATCACTAGATATGGAGGCATTATTTGCTTAGGGAGAGGTTCAAGTTATATTCGGATCACAAATCATTGTAGTATTTATTTTCCCAGAAGGACCTTAATCTTCGTTGGTAGCGATGGTTAGAGTTCCTAACCTCCTATGACTTTGGCTTTTCCTACATGCTAGTAAGGGAAATATGGTTGCTAATTCTTTGAGTATGAGAAATGCAAGCTTGAAAGCGGTGTTCCTTGAGTGGAAATTGTCAGAGTTTATTACTGGCTATGATTTTAGACCTTGATGTGAGCTAGAGTCGGAAGTATCGGCTAGACTGACAATCTGACCTACCTTAATCAAGTGGATCGATACTAGTCAGAGGCAAAACGCTGGACTGGCACAGATCATAGCAAAGATAGAGGGAGGGATAGATTCTGAGGAGATGAAGAAGTATGGGATCGACCATGATAGTTGGCTCCATAAGGATGGGAGATTGTTTGTTCCTGATGTCGATGGGTTAAAGGATGAGGTGCTACGTAAGTGGAATCATTCGAGATTGACTACACACCTGACGGCAATAAAATGTGATGCGATATGAGGCAGACATTTTATTCGAATGGGATGTAGAAGGAAGTTGGAGCATTCATCTCGAAGTGTATGAACTTCAGCTGCTAAAGGAAGAGCAGAAGATGCCTAGTGGTTTGCTGCAACCGCTCGGGATTCCTAAGTGGAAATGGGAATAATTTTTGATGGTCTTCATCATTGGATTGCTATGGACAGAGGAGTGTATGATAGCGTTTGGGTCATAGTCGATAGCTTAAAGAAGAGTGCCTGATTCATAAATATCAAGTCAAGTAGAACAACATTTAAATTGGCCAAGTTGTATGCAAAATGGGTTATGCAACTCCATGGTGTGCCAAGGAGCATTGTGATCGACCAAAACCCTTTGTTCACTAGTGCGTCTTGAAAGAGCTTACAAGAAGTGTTGCGAACAGAGTTGTATCTTAGTATGGCTTATCACCCACAAACTGAAGTACAAACCAAGAGGGTGAATCTTATTGTGGAGGATCTCTCGCAAGCTTGCATTCTCTATTTCGGTGGCTTGTAGGACAATCGTCTACACTTTGTAGAGTTTGCACACAACAACAGTTATCATCTACATCGGTATAGAACCATTTGAGGCGTTATACGGTCAACAGCGTAACGCTTCTTCGTGTTGGTCGGAAGTGGGCAAGAAACTAATACTTGGGCCAAATAAGGTTACAGAGACTTCGAAGAAGATCAAAATCATTCGGCAATGAATGAAAGCTTCATAGGATAGACATAATAGTTATGATGATTGTAAAAGATGTGATTTAGAGTTCCCCGTCGGCTATATGGTATTTGTCAAGATTTCTCTATTAAAGAATGTTGTTTGATTTGGTACTGAGGGGAAGTTGTCACCGAGATTCATTGGCCTTTTTGGATACTTAAGAGGATAGGGAACCTAGCTTACAAAGTCGACTTACCTCAGAAGATGGTGAGCGTGCACAACGTGTTCCATATCTCTCACCTACGGAAGTTTGTGCACGACTTGGGCGTAATAATTCGACTAGATCAGCTTGATGATATCGAGATTGAACCTGAAGGGTTGAAACCGTATAGGCCTATTCATACTGTCGGGCATGATACGCAGCAGCTTAGGAGGAAGGTGGTAGAGCTGGTGAAGGTTCGGTAAAGTGAGAGCGAAGGTGATTATACTTGAGAGACCTAGGAGAGAATAAGGACCACTTATCCGGATCTCTTTACACTGCAAAACTTTCGTTTGTCACATTTACTTTCACTTTCGATATCATATAGGTAGTTTAGTACCATGCATGCTTGGATTAGGGTAGATATTATTTATTGCTTTTATGTGCATGTTTGATATTTTACGTGTTTAATCATGGATGGTAGGAATGCGGCATGGCTGTGTTGATTTTACCAAGGTTGTATTGGGATTTCGAGAGTAAAATTCCTAAGATAGGTGAGTGTAACGACCCATATTTTATTTGGAGGATCATAAAATATTATTTTTAAATTCATATGAGGTCATATGACTCTATAAGTTTGGAAAATGCTTATTGGTGGCATTTCCTATTTTTAGAATTTTTCCAAATGATTTTACTCTCGAAAACATGCATTGACTATGAATTTTGATATGATCCGAATTAGTGTCCGAGACCACTTCCATTGAAAAGATATGATGGTTTCTTTTCCTTCGAGTGGTCATAATATCGATTTGGACTTCCTGACTAGGAGATATGGTTGTTTGAAGATTGACGGTTTTTGAAGCATCTTAGTGGGTAATTACTGAGTTTGGAGGCAAGCCCAATTTCAAGCTTAAAGACCTTATATGACGAACTATCATCTCCGAATCACTTTTACACCTTCTCTCGTAGATCTAAGCCTCCATTAACCCATTCTCTACCCAAAACCTTCTCTTTTCTTGTCCAAATCAAGTTTGAATCATAGATTAGAAAGGGGATTCACTAAAGTTTTTCAAAACCACATTTCTAGGGAGAGAAAATTAGATCTTTTCCGTTGATTCTCGAATCTGCCTTGACTTGCATGCAAATCTTCATTTTTTTGGGTATTTGGTGAGTGATTTATCATCGCTCACCTTACTATTATATATATATAGGTTTTAACATGTTTTGCATCGATATTTAAAGTCAAAATTAAGTTTAAAAGTTGTTTTAAAACCCAACTTGTAGTAAAAACGTGAATAGATGGATTTTTAGTGTTTTAAACTTGTTATTTGGATATGTGATTGCTTTGATAGATGTTAGGCTATGCTTAATACACGTTCTATGATGATTTCTATGATTGATTGTGTGATTTACATGTTTGAATGTTGTTTGATGCATGTATGGTGTTTGTTTATATGCTTGTATGGCTGGAAGCGCTCATTGGAGTGAACTACTGGCAGGAACCATGGAGACGCACTTCGTTAGATTGGCTCTAGAGCATTTGGAATCATATTTTCTCATAAGCGATGCATGAGGGTTGAAGCATCAAATATGGCGATGGAACCGGCGCGATGTTGAAGTGTTGAAAAGGCTATAGGATTTTGGGTCCGCATTGGTTGGTTCGGCATAGGCGTTGGTTGGGTGGTGGAATGGCGTGGTAGCCAAGCACAAAGATTGGTTCGACGGTAGGCTTAGCTTGGTGATCGAACAAGCTTGGCCGTTCAGTATGTGATTGGCTCGACTAGAGGAGAAGACCTAACAGAATATGTCATTTGGTAGGTGGTTGGCTCGGCTAGAGGAGAAGACCAAGTGTGAAACATCGTTCGGTAGATGATCAATTTTGCTAGTGAAGGAGCCGAACAAGAAATTTCGTTTCGTGGTTGTTGGCCTAACTAGTAAGGTGCCGAACAAGAAACCATTTTTGATGTTGCTTGGTCCGGTGGTGCTATATTGGGATTCCGAACAAAATAGGGGCTGAAGCTTTGGGATGTTGGCTTCAAAGCAAGGCATGGTGTTGCTTGGAGATCGGCTCGAGGTAAGGGTGGAAGACCCAAGGATGACTCTAGATTACTTTGGGATGGCAATCAAATGAAGTATGACAAATTTGACAACTCAATGTGGTGAATGATTGTAGCATCTGGTGATGGAGAGAAAGGACGAGTTATGCATGATATCCCGTAGGGTATAACATAAGGTTGTGATGCTCATGAGTCGAACGTGATAGTTTGTGTTTACCCATGTGTTTGGACGTCTGCGTGTGTCCAATCCTTAGCCATCCACGTGGGCAAGAGTTGAGCATCCATGGGATGTTTCTACTTTCGGTACGTGTGCTAAGGGGTAGATGGATGACTCTGTAGTTGTGATGCTCATTGTTGGGATAAGGTAGTATGCGTGTACCCAGGGTAGTCTACATGCACTCATGTGTTCGGACGTCAACGTGTGTCCAGTCCTTTGCCATCTGCGTAGGTAATGAGTTGAGCGTCTAAAAGAGTCATCATACATCTGAAGCACTTGAGTGCGAGATGCGAGACTGTGTGATGGATGCTATGCTTGATGTATATATGATACACTGTATGATATTCCTATACCCAATATCTTCCTCTTCTAATAGTAGTTTAGCATATACGGTGTTTATGTGCTAACTCTTTGGATGTAGGGACATGTCTTGTATGGTTTCTCATGCCTTGTACCATATTTACTATATATGAGTTTTATAGTATTTTGGGATGATATGTCGCTTACACCAGACTACTGCCTAACTCGAGGTTTTATATTTTCCTTCTTATTACTTTGGGTACTCTTAAATGAGTAGAGTAGGTATCAGATCTGAATAGAGCATAGAGCAGTACAGAGTACGAGCATGTAGTTATGTAGGTACTTGTATTATTAGAGATAGTTATGGAGTTTATTATGGAGACTTGGGATGCATAAACTCTTTATTTAAGTTTTTGTATAGTCTGTGAACCTAATGCACTTTGATGTTCTTATTTACGGTTCAATTAATTATATCACTGTCTCACCTCTTTTACATCTATGTTATTATATTTTATTTTATTTGTGCATTATAAGATGTTATACACGTTCTATGTTTGGATTTTTATCTTCTTTATATTCTTGGTTGTCGTCCTGCATCGGTCGGGTACCTCCATAGCGCATTACATAGGTATATTGAGTATCGGAGGTGTAGGCGGTTGTCATAACCAGCCTTTCTAGCTGCCATATCTTCATCTTCCAAGCGCTTATATTGGGTCGCTTTCCAATAAAACTCTTTCATGGTTAGCGGTAATTTCTTCTTCATCCGCTTACCAAAATTATTGTCTAAATGAATTCCTCGAATCAATGCCACTAGTACAGTATCTTCCTTAGCATTGCTCAGTTTAGTCACAGCGTATGTTGTTAATATCAGATAATATCATTGATATGTCATAGATATATCTCATATCCCTCCTTAGCCGATAGTTTTTTACAAATATCGCTTGAAATATCATTATTGATATACTGTTCTATATTTGTCGTTATACCACTCCAATATTTCTTGTAAAATACCTGATATTTTCTTAAAAATATCATTCATTATTGTAAGTGTTGGAAAAAATAAATTTACAAATAAATATCTTCACATTATCGATATTTTTTTTAGTAAATGGTTAATGATAATGGTTGACCATATTAGAAATCACAAAGAAACATATTTTTAATTTTTAACCATGTTTTTTCAGTCTTCATTAGTCGTTCAATAAAGAAACTCTACTTATTCCATTATTTTATATGTTTTGTTTCATGGTTAGACTTTACCGCTAAAAACTAGATCATGAAAGAGATGCTTTTCTTTTTAGTTATTTTTTTGTTTACTGTTACCAACTTGTAAGTCAGCTTATGAAAATTCATTTTATTAGTTATTATCATGCACCAAAAACTAAAAGTTGGAGAGCATTAAAGTTATATATTTGACATATTGATAAAGAACGGGTTAGAAGTGATAATTAGTATTAAATCAACATCACTTGTTCGATAAATAAGTGAAAACAAAAATGAAAAACCTTTACTAGTTCAATAAGTAAGTGAAAATGAAAACGAAAAACCTATACATGGAAAATTTTGGAAAGTAATATAGATGATTAGATGACTGAAGATACAATGAAAATAGTATTAAAATGAAGAAAATAAAGAAGACGCACATTATACGAATTTATCAGTTTTTGTGAGCGTTTTGTGACTTGTGTTTAATACAATGTCCCGGTAAGCAGATTATAATATGTAAACTATATGCATTCAGTCTTTATTAGTAATTTGGTAGCGTTGATCCAAATAGTTAAAAAATTAACATCATTATAACATTACAACATAGTACAATATCATTTATAACATGTACTACACATGTCCAGTATTTTATAGACATTATCTGATATTATCACGATATTTTAAAATACCTCATATCAGTACTTGACCGATACGTACTAGATACCAATATTAACTGCTTAGGTCATGGTGGTGTTAAACCTAATAAGAAACTTCTTCAGAGACTCTCCGGGGCTCTAAAAAAATACTTTTACAAGGACATCATGTCATTGAACGAACGGTGTGAGGTCGGAACTGTTCTACAAACTTCCAAGCCAGTTAGTCAAATGAAGATAAGGATTTCGCACAAGCCTAGCGAACCATATCGTACACACTCCCTCAATAAATATAGGGAAACATCTATATCTCATAGCATCAGTTTCTTTGGAACTAACCATGTGCCACTTGTACTTCAGAAGATGTTATTTCAGATTAGTCATTGCGTTATATGATGGCATCGTAGGCACCACAAATCTCCTGAGATAATCCTTCCACAGAATATTTTCAATGAATTGCTCCTGCTAGGCAAAGAGCCCCAATCATCATTGCTCCTGTGCTAGTTCTCATTCACCAACCTTCTAAATGTATCCCCTATATACTCAAGATCATTTGTATCACCTGGACGACGATTATCATAGCATGTCATGAGTGTTTGGCTCACCAAACGCTCTTGGTTACTTCTATGACGTCTGGTTTCCCCTGTCTTTGGGAGAACCGTTCATCTAGTCATTCGTTTTCTACAGTCTCTCTTAGATGGTTTGGTAGCATCTATTTGAACACCATTACTCCAGGCTAATTGCTCAACATTAACTTCTTCCAACAACTCACTATCTAAATCCTCAATCACCACACGCGGCCTCAACTTGTACCAAGTTGTGGACTTGACTCCGTGTCGAATTGTAAACTTCTCACTTGAAATTTCCCAGTTCTTTTTTTTTAAATCCCAGCTTCTCTTTTCCTCATCTTCTGTGTTCTAACCCTGTGGTTTCTGTTTGACAAACAAGAACCCTCTTCTTCCAATAAGAAGATCATAACTCCTTACAACTCTTCCTACGTCTCTAAGATAGCTAAATCATCAAATCCATGCTTTCCTTCATCTACTTCAGCATAGCATTCTTGATCTCCATCAAATTTCTATTCATTTTCATAAACATTTTGTCCAAATTAACCTTAGTCACCATTTCTGTTGCACTTGGTGTTTCAAAAGTAAATGGTTGATTTATCTCTTCCTCGTGTTGAGAGCCTTCATTTTCAGCATCATTAATGGGTCTACACGAAGTTGATTTCACTTTTGGCATTTCTAGCTGCCATAGCTTTCTTCCATTGATAAATTTAATGGAAATCTAAGTAATCAAGGATCCTTCAAAAACAACTTTAAGATCTAGCTCGTGGATTATGATAATCCAAAGGTCCAAGATAGATGCAGGGAGTGAGAATTTAAAGAGCGCTCGGTGGAAGCACCAAATTGTTTGTGCTAAAAATTAGACAAACACCCAATTAGATTATAAGTGGAGTAATGAAGAAACAAAAAAACGAGGTAAATAACACAAAAGAATTTACTATGGCTCGGAATATGCTTTGTCCTACATCCACTTAAACCTTGTTGATGATTACTGAGATTCTTTATAAATTTAATTTTACCACTCAATTACTTACAAGTCGGGTAAGGATCCAATATAGTGTCAAAGTAAAATCAGTTAATTCATAAAGTAAAGCCAAGACCCATTTTTGTGCCTTTCTCCCTCTGTTTACAGATGAAGATTAGTGGAATATGCTCTAAAACCTTCTTTCCACATTCTCCACGTCCGACAAGAGGCCCCTGAAAGAGATCGTGGCCAACTCGGTATGGGCAAAGTCAACTCGGTATAGAGTTGAACTATACAATTCAACACCGACTTGTAATCTTTTTATGTTTGCCTTCGTTTTCCCTTTTTTTCTAACTTCTTGAAGTAAGTGTGCTATGTTAGCAATGTTGACTCGATACCGAGTTGAAAGAGTCGACTCGGTACTGACTTGAGGACTTAGTCGATTTGTGCATCTCTTCCTTTTGCCTAGTTGAGATGTCTGAAAAATGGTTAAGTCTCTGCTAGTAATGAGTGAAGTTTAGCATCTATTCTTTAGACTTTACTTGGACTCTGATTTTCAAACTTGTACTTTAGGGTTTCTAGTTTGTTCCATGACCATGGTTCTGACTCGTCCGAATATAGCTTGGTTCATAAGCAGGATAACACATATATATCATATCTTGATTTGAAATATGAGGCGTTGGACTCACAACTAACATAACTAGATGTTAAATCCACTAACAAACAACAATCAACAATTAAATTATGAATCGATGGTTCAACATAGCTTCTTTGGTGTGTTAGACCATTTTTTGGCTAATAATATACTTTTAGCTGAGTTGTTTGATAAAATTCTTCCTTTACTATGTTTCCCTTAATTAATTTGTTAACTATTCTATTTTTGTATTTCTTAACGTTATCATGTCTTCATTTGTTAAATCTTTTAGTTATTTAACTTTTGCATTTAAGTGTAAGCATGTTACGGTATTATGTCGACAGTGGGTTTTTGGTGTCACGGTTGGAATTTTTTTGTGCATTATATTACTTCGGTTTTCATGTATAATATATTTATTTGTAGTTTTATTTTTTTTCAATGTGTTTATTGCATTAGCTCTATTGTATTATTTATTGATGTACGCACTGTTGGAGTATTATTATTATATTATACAACATAAACATGTGCATGTGTATACATATAAATTATTTTCAACACTTAATTGTTAATTATTTCTATTGAACATTTATTTATCTCTATTAATGCAAATAACTTTTTAATTACAACAATCCTAAAAGGTTAAGATATATAGGACAAAATTGTTTCCAAAATGATCCATATCATATGACAATTCTACTATCTCGAACTCCATCGAAGGGCTGATAATTAGCCACTTCCATACTTTTGTGCCTAATATCACCATCCTTAACCTAACATATTATCATTATTGAATAATTGAAATTACTAAAAAATCATCATTATGCATTTGTTCTCATAGAGAAATTGACCTAATGAATATTACACCTCATCCTGAAAAGCATTACACCTTAAAAATGAATTTCGATAGAAAATAAAAGGAGAATCGGTTTGGCCAATGAGTGCAAAAAAAGGTTATTATAATGAAATGATTTTGTAATTACCCGCTATTTCAAACCATTCAAATCGACAATCATCCACTCGTGTCAGACTTGAATTGCTCAAAACAGTGGATGGTTAATTTATATTTGGCAAATCTTAGCATATACAGTAAATAAATCAATCACAGAGCAATATAACAATAAGCAGCGGAATTGAAAAATAGTAGTTCATGAAGCTACTACATAAAATCAGAGTCTGAATAAAATGCAATAGAATATCTCGAGTATATAGAAGTATAAAGAAGTCTCCAATACAAATTCAAATGACAAATCCGAACATAGCAAACTGGGAATAACGGAAATGACTGCAAAGCTGAATAGATAGAGACAGATCTTCAAGTAAAGCTCCAAATGTGAGCCTCAAATGCTGAGACACTCTGTCTGTTCCGAGCATAAAGCAAAACACAAAACACTCGAGTCAGGAATAACATTCTTAAACCGTTAAATTCAACTCAAGTGAAATGTCAACGGATATATAATATAACTTAAAGGATGTTTGGGATTTCCATCTTCTAAGGATCCGTGGAACTATCTACTATATAGTATATGCGCTATTATAATATGTCTATCAGTAAAGTATTAAAATAGCATTAAGGCGTTACCCATATCCCCTTTAACACATTTAATATATTCCCGTAGTCTATACAGTACCGTAAGCTCCACCAAACCGGTGGTTTACCCAAAAGGCACTCCATAAGTCCAATACAAAACTAACTCGTAGAGGATGCGATAAGACAAATGACAAGGCACGCTAGGCAATGCCCAGGGTAGGATTCTACCGTTTTGCGGATATGAACTGGTGGTAACGCATAATAGCTACTACCGTCTACCTCGAGACACACTTACAAATCAAAGGTGCATCCAATCAAATCACAAAGTAATAGAATGGCATCGAAGAAATGTGTCCGGTTAGACGTGCGGCCTCACTTGGCCCGGCATGGCTCTTGTTTTAGGCACATCAAGCTGACTCGCGGGAGTCAAGGCTGCGTTAATGCCTCATACAGAATCATCGCTAAACCATCCTACTTCTTTCTGGATTCTCCACCACGTACACGGTTGTTAAAGTGGTTTTCGGTATTGGCGACAGTATTGATCCCGGTCTCTTTAACAACCAAACGCTTATTTCACACTGTGGTCATTTTATATAATCACTTTTATAATCATTTCAAACAGTTCATACATTATATCAAAATATCATATTAATTTCAAAACCAAATCACTTTCGAAATCAGTATTCACTTCGAAATCATATCCTCTTTCGAAATTATATCACTTTAAATCATATTTACTTCAAAAATCATAATCACAAAATAGGTTAAACTATCATATCAAACTATTTGCATTTAAATCCATTAATCAAAATCGTAACAGTTCCAACTTTAAACAGTTTAAATACTGAAAATAGTGTGTGGGTGTGTGTGTGTGTATTGAAATAGTTATAAATTAAAATAGTTTATATATTAAAAATAGGTTATAGATGAAAATAGTTTATATATTAAAATATATATCAAAATAGTTTCAACTTAGAATTGTTTCTTCCAATTCCACAAATCAATTTATGTCAAACTTAGTTCTAAATTCAATCTAAATCAAATCTCAGTTCAACAAATTTCAATTAAAAGGTTAAAGGATCAATTCAAATTCAAATTCAAATTCTCATTAAACCACTTTTTTATTATATCAATTTCAAATCCAAGGTTGAAATATAAATTTAAATCACTTCCAATTTCAGTAGGTTTCAAAGTATAAATATTCAGATAATTTACAATAATTCAAATTGCTAGATTTCATTTATATTTCAAAATTCAACTTTAATTTTATTTAAATTTGGAAATATTCACTTAATCATTTCTAATAACATTTATATAATATCTCAAATTAAAATTTTAAATAAAATCAAAATTAATATTTAATTCTAAAATATTCACCTACTCGCTTTTAATAAAATGTCCAATTAAACATTTAAATCAAATTAAATATCCAATTTCAATTTATTTAAATTTGAAAATATTCATTTAACCGCCTTTAAACAAAATAAAATTATAAAATCATATCTTTAAAACCTCAAATCCAATAAGTTTCAAATTAATTTTACTTAAATACAATTCTTAAACAAATACAATTTCAAATCAATTTTAATTTGTCTTCACAATCTTAATTTATTAAAGTCATAGCAAAGTCTATTTAAAAAATATAATTTTAAATTAAACATATTATATATATACTAATTAAATTAAATTTTATTAAATCAAATCTTATTATTAAATTTATTTTATATTAAAACTTAGTTTATATATATAAAAATAATCAATTATAAGTAAAATTTTAAAAATTATATTTTTGAAACTAACTTAAGAATTTTAAATTTCCAAATATATGATTTTAAAAATCTAAATTTTCCGTATTTATAAAAAATTATATATTATATTTTAAAAATCAATGTTTATTAAAACCCATATATTTCCTTTCGAAACCTTGGAAATCATTTTTTAAAGTAGACCAACAGTGTCCGTATATAATTTTCTATCATATAGTCAAGTGATACAGATATTTATTATTTCAATCTGTAATTATTTAAATTTACGTGTGTATTCATTTCAACCCGCAATCCCAAAATTCAAATTCAATGAAAATTGTTTTGAATTATCATTTTAGCCCATCATGATTTTCCCCTATTCTGCAAGATCGTTCGGATGTGTATCATTTCAACCCATAGGGAATTCCTAAAACTAAGGGAACTTACAGAGTGAGAACAATAGAATAGTATTATAAAATGGTACACAGATCAATAGCACGCACATATCATCATTAACAATATAATATATAGAATAGGTTATGATGTCATATGTCATAGGTAAACAATTGCAAATAATGACATATCATATTTAACAATTAAATAACTAACAATTCAAATTTAACAACATATTTTAATCATAATTTCATATTAATTAAATTTACTAAATATAAGGATGTTAATTGTGAGTAATCGCTCACCTTTTGAGGTTAGAGAAATAAGAAGATGACACGGACACACACACGGATACAGACATGAACTAGTAGGACAGCTACAAGCTAGGAATTACTACGAAAAATTCGATATTGAGAAAGTAAATCGAGATAGACTAGAGAACGAAAAAAAATATGTTATATATATATATAATCTAAAATCAATTTAAAAACATATATTTTCAAATCAATATTTGATTCGAACACATATAAAATAAAATCTTCATATGTATATTTGGAAACCAAACTCACATATACTTGTATGTATAAACTAATATATAAAAATATATATAAACTCACATACATATTATATTTTAAAATCAATATTTATTAAAAATCAATAAAAACTTACTTTATTATAATATATATATATATATATATATATAAACTCAAACAGATCATATATAAACTTATGTAAACTTACATATACGAAAAAACATATTTGTACATCTTATAGAAACTTATATATACAAACAAACAGGTTTTGTACAAACTCATATATATAGATAACAGATTATATACAACTCTTATAAACTTATATATACTACAGATTATAGATATCTTATACATAAACTAACGGACCATACGACTTATATAAAATATATAACTCATATAAACTTATATATATATATATAAACAAACAGATTTTATGTAACTTGTATAAACTTCTACACACACACAGAGATCCTATATATTATATTAACCTTTACAATATTATATCTCACTCTGAAACACGTAAACTTATATATGAAAATAAAACATAAGATTATAAACATATAAGATTGTTATATACATTTACACTTTTTACATAAGCCTCTATATATATATATATATATATATATATATATATACATATATATATATATATATATTATATAATATATCAAACATATAAAAAAATGTTCTTCTATGTCTTAGCATATGTATATTAACATATATAAACATATATACATAAACAGAGAGACGCCACTTACGATCTTCTCTTGACCTTCCCCGAGCTATGCTATCAAAGCTTGTGTTCTTGGACGTCTCACACCAGAGGAAAAGTGGTATGCGGATGATCAAAATTATAATTACATACAAGCCAGTGGCGAGGGTTTGAAGAGGAGGCTGACGGGTGGACTATGTTTGAATTTGGGCAGTGGGCGGTGAACATGGGTTTGCGGAGGAGGGAGAAAGGCCACGTCAGGGGATGGCGGCACACGAGCAGATTTGGTTAGAGGATCTAGGGGTTGCAGGCGGATGATTGGGCTGCATTGACGAGAGTGACTGAGCGGTGATCTGGGCTGGTCCTAGATGGTGCAGGGCGATGGATGGAAGACGTGGATGGTAGTCAAGCAGCTTGGTTTGTGGATCCGGGTCGGGTTTGCTGCTTGTTCATGGCTATGTGGCGTTTGTGCGAGGCAGCGTGCACGGTTGGGGAGGCGACTACTGGGTGGAGTGAGATGGTCGAAAGCGGTGGGAAGTTCAGAGCAAAGGGGAAAGGAAGAGGGCGAGATGATGGGGAGGACGTGCACACGGTCGCAAAGAAGAAGAAGGAGTAGGTTAAAATAGATCTCACGTTATAAATATAAACTTGTATATTATTATTTTTTCTCAACAATGAACAAAGACGAAGAAGTAGGGAAAGGACCAGAGGTAATAAATGAAAATGAAAGGGTGATCGAAAAATATTTCAAACCATGGAATAACAAAGCCCAGAAGTTGAATCAGAAAATATTAATAGGGAATGGCTATTGGATTTATACTGTAGGTAATGGAAAGACACAAGCAAACCCAAAATGGCCCAAATACGGAACCGATACGGCAAATCATTTTGACGATTTAGCCATGTACCGGACACCGAAATGCACGAATGAATATACTACAGAGATCAGCACGATGAGACGAACAAAATGGTATATAGATACGAACAATATGATCATCCTATCAAAAATCGATATTTATTACCAGAATGCTACTAAACGTCGAAAATAAGATAAATGGGGCTATAACAGTCCGAATTTAGCAAAACAAAATATAACATCTCACTTAGAAAATAATAAACATTTTTATTATGTAAAAATATCCATGTTTTGAAATTCTTTTATTTCCATCAAATTAACTTATTTTAAATTGAAATTGAAAATTACACAACAGAACTAACTTTAATATTTTCCAATGAAAATCTAACACTTGTTATGTTTATATAGATGTATTGCAATTATCAAATTTTGATGCAAAAATTTAATTGTTTATTTTCATGAAATTTTTTGGTTAATTACGTTATAAAAATCTTTAAAATTTACGTGTCGCTATACTCTCCCCCACTCAAAAATTTTATTCCCCAAAAAGGAGTGAGATAGGAGAATAGAAGCAAACAGAAAGGAAAGATAGATTCGAAATAGAAAGTATTATATACAAAAATTTATTTTAAAACCATATGAACTTCATTTTTGGACATTTCCTTACTTACATTTATATAGTATATTATTCAATTACATGTTCTCATAAACATTTTAACTCTTGAATATTTCAGGCAAGTTATATATGTTTTAGAATTCAATTGAGTATTATACAAATAAATTTTACCTAGTTCAACTGTTTCAAGTCGTTTCAATTCCATTTTTCATGTAAGACACTCCAATTATTCAAAAAAACTGCTTCGTTTCAATAATTTGAAACACATTACTTATCATAAATTTAAGAGTTAAATTTTCGATTTCACTTCAAACCATTTGAAATAAATATACATACATACGTACATACATACATACATACATACATATATATATATATATATTAAATCATCAAATTATACTTAAGAAATACAAATCAAATCCTTCCAAAAAGTGTAGCAAAGCTACTGAGTGGTCTCCCCACTTTGAGACTCGAAAATGAATGTCGATGATGCTGCAGCCATCACCAAAATTATTTTCTAGTGACAAAAGAGGAGAGTGCAGACTTACTTCTTTTAAAATTCTTTGGAAACAATCCCATTCGAAAATACTTTTAAATAACATTTTCAAAACTTCGAAAATCAAAATTTGAAAAGCACCGAAAATTTAATTTTCATATCCTTAATTTAAATTCATTTCATTTGCAAATCAAATTTACAAACTATATTTATAAAATTGCAACATCTTATAACATATAGTAATAGTTAATGGTTTAGGAATGTTTTGACAAAACGATAAATGTATAATCTAGTATTATCATTTCTAATAACCAATTTCATTCAATTATCTAATTTCAGAAAATTTACATTTATAAATAAATAAAATCATACATAAAATCATTTTATTTACCAAATTTTGAAAACAATATCACGCCAGTTTGCTCAGTTGAAGTGTTTTGGAATTCCTAGCGATAGCGTTGGCCAAACGAATCGATCGAAACCCAAAATTCAAACTTAACAACGCAAACAACGCAGTATAAAACATTTTATATCAATTACAAATATATTCTCTCATAGGATGATTCAAGGATGGATTTCAAAATCAGATAGAGAATCAATCTAGAGGAACCCTAATTAAAGAGAATTCTAACTAAGAAGATAGGCTTGAGAGGAAGATAAGATAATCAAATTGCAAAAGAGGAAAGATGGATAGGCATATATTAACTGCGGGTGACCTTTACTGGGTCAACCGAGACTTACCGAGATTGTCATCAATGAAAGTGGGGACAAACTTGTTGAGAACATCATGGAAAACACGATTCATGAGATCGACGAAGAAGACAGGAGCATTGATTAATCCAAAGGGCATGACTAACCATTCATAGAAACCATTCGCTAGGAGGAAGGACAATAGGTCGAGTTCCGGGGATAAGATGATGCGGAATGCAATTTTCTACTTAGGAGGAAGAGAAGTGATTTCACCATTGACATTCGGAAAGAGTTGGACAACATGGGTGGAGTCAAGATCACAAGGTTGAGAATCAAGCGAAAGATAAATTGCCTGCAAAAATCCTTAAGGCAATCTACGATGGATTACGGAAGAATTCCCTGAGTCATCTACCAGAGAAATGATTCGGGCATTGCAAGAAATAGCAGCATCAAACCGAGGATGTAGAAATCCTCGGTTAATCAATGCCTATTGTAAAGGAGTTCACCTCTTTACAACTCATACTAAGGTTAGAAATGGAATTAGTCATGGATAAGATGAAGTTGATAGTTGAGGTTGGAGATATAGGATGCTCCAATATCGAAAGAACACAAACAAGACAAGACAAGAAAGGATTTCAGAACAAAGGGAAGTTTCAAAATTCAAAAGAAATCCTAATCTAGGAGGATCCTACCAAATAATTTAAAGCTCGGACGAATATGATTCTATAATTGATTCTACTCATTCTCGGGTATCGCTACCTTATCTCTAATGAGTTGTTACTCCATATTCTAAGTTTTTCCTAAACCAGAGCTCTAATACCAACGGTAACGACCGGCTATTTCGAACCATTCAAATCGACAATCATCCACTCATGTCAGACTTGAATTTCTCAAAACAACGGATAGTTTATTTATATTTTGCAAAACTCAGCATATACCGTAAATAAATTAATCACAAAATCACAGACACGGAGCAATATAATAATAAGTAGCGGAATAAATAAATAGTAGTTCATGAAGCTACTATACAAAATTGGAGTCTGAATAAAATACAACAGAATATCTCGAGTATATAGAAGTACAAAGAAGTCTCCAATACAAATGCAAATGAAAAATCTAAACACAGACAACTGAGAATAACTGAAATGACTGTAAAGCTGAATAAATAGAGACAGATCTTCAAGCAAAGCTCCAAGCTCCAAACGTAAGCCTCAAATGCTAAGACATTCAGTCTGACCCGAGCATAAAGCAAAACACAAAACACTCGAGTCAGGATTAACATTCTTATACCAATAAATTCAACTCAAGTGAAATGTCAACTGAAATACAATATAACTTAAAGGATGTTTGTGATTTCCATCCTCTAAGGATCTACATACTATGTAGTAATACACGCTATTATAATATGTCTATCAGTAAAGTATTAAGATAGTGTTAAGGCATTACCATTATCCCCCTTAACACATTTTATATATTCCTATAGTTTATATAGTAACATAAGCTCCACCAAACCGGTGATTTACCCAGAGGGCACTCCATAGGTATGACACAAAACAAACTCGTAGAGGGCACGATAAGGCATGTGACAAGGCACGTGAGGCAATGCCTAGGGTAGGATTCTACCATTTTACGGATCCGGACTGGTGGTAATGCAAAGCAGCTACTACCGCCCATCTCGAGACATACTCCCAAATCAAAGGCGCACCCAATCAAATCACAAAGTAATAGAATGGTATCGAAGGAATGTGCTCGATCGGAGATGCGGCCTCACTTGGCTCGGCATGGCTCATGTTTTAGCCACATCAAGCTGACTTGGGGGAGTAAGGGCTGCGTTAATAAATCATACTGAATCATCGCCAAACTATCCAACTTCGTTCTGGAATCTCCACCACGTACACAGTTGCTAAAGTGGTTTTCGGTATTGGCAGAGAGTATGACAATATCTGATCCCGGTCTTTTTAACAACCAAACGCTTATTTCACACCGTGATCATTTTATGAAATCACTTTTATAATCATTTCAAACGGTTCATACTTCATATCAAAATATCATATTTGTTTCAAAACCAAATCACTTTTGAAATCAATATTCACATCGCAATCATATCCACTTTCAAAATCATATCACTTCAAATCATATTTACTTTAAAAATCATAATCGCCAAATAGGTTAAACTATCATATCAAAGTTATGGCATTTAAATCCATTAATCAAAATCATAACGGTTCCAACTTAAACAGTTTAAATACTGAAAATAGTGTGTGTATATATATACAAATATATCTTTACTGCTAATAATAAGAGTTCTTTAAACATAATTCAACCTTGTCTTTCTGAAGTACCAAAAATGCCCTTCCCATTTGTTCGGGTCTTATTTCTTCCATATCTATTCTTATGTGCGAACGCGACGCACCGGTCATCCTCCCAGAAATCAAACGCCTTCTCCTACTAAATCGCTCGCATCGCTCATCCTCCTTATCTCCAATCTCTAATCGCCATGGCGATTCACCACTATTTTGTTCGGATTTACTCTCAGCATAGATATCATGTGGTTGAAAATTGGACACGTTAACGCAATGCTTACCACCATCTACCCACAATCTGTCAATTATTCAATCCACCCTTTTTTCATGAATCGTTTCTTATTTCTCCATACTGCTATCTTCCATACCGACAAAGGAAATATGAGAGATGCTCTTCGTGGATTGGAAGGCTTCCTATCTTCTAATATTAGCAACTTTTTGTTTGAGTTTTGTTCTTGGTTCTTTTTAAATATACGATGTTATTTCAATTGTATTCTCTTCGAATCTCCAGTTTTATCAATTTTTTGTTTTTTGTTTCAGACTTGGTTTATGAAGATTAATGTAGTTATTTTGCTTATTTTTTTGGTATAATATTTCTCTACATGATTTAGATTTACTTCAAGTTGGACAAAAGGAGCACCATGGATCAGCTCCTGAAATGAATTCAGAAGTATTAATTGTGCTTTCTCAAGTAGTTTTAACATCTGTATTGTTTTTACAACATATGTGAATCTAATCGTATTGGATGGTTTCAAATTACATTACATTATGTATTAGCAATTGGTGCATTGGACAGTTATCTATAGCTTCCTAAGCGTAGGTTAAGTAATATGGTAAGAATTTATATTTTGTTATAATTTTTATTTATGTTTATTTCAAATTATTCTTAATAGAATGCGTTACTTCCATATCTAGCTTTACTTGAATTGGCCAGCACTAAACAATAAAATATATTGCACCCGATAAGCATGTTTTCTTAGAGTAAAATTATGATGCTCTTAACTGTTAAACAATGACTACTCTAAGTCTCTAAGACACATATAGCTGACTACAGGAGATACCCTTACAATCTTTCCCTATGCACATAATACAAATAAAAAGATTAAAACTTTTTTTTAATATTTAATTTCCATATAAATAAATTAGTTTCTTGACTTGGAAATCAAATCTTGCACTATATCTGGGAGTGTTAGGGTGGTACTGTATGTAATTTGGTGTTTTATCCAAATTTAATGTTGTATTCCACTTATAGGTAGTGCATTATACACACACATAGCATAGAGATATAGGGTATGGTTATTTGCTTAGTGTTTCGTAATCCATAATTTTGAATTTTGAAGTTCATTTACTACAGTGACATTATGTTATTATAATAGTAAACGTTGGTGTATTAGCCTCTTAAAATTTAGTAAACAAAAAATTTGATCTTTTCTATACATTTATATATACACTAATATGCTTTGTATAAAAGGTTGTGTGATGATAGCACAAAACTACACCTTCCATTGTTCCACTTTTGATATTATCGTAATCATATACTGATCGTCCCCTTTCCATAAGTATAGTCAAAACATAGAAATGTATGAAATTTTTGAATAAGGAACAAATCCATGGGTTAGTCAATTATGACTATTTATTTTACATTTAAAGGTGTGCAATTATGTATATGTTTGTATTTAAGCATTTTGCATTCAAATACACATATAACTTCTAATATACAAAGTTCCAAAATTGAGTTCACAAGTCTTTGGCTAAATTTTCTTTCATTTTTAGTTCTGTAAATACTGTATAAATTTGACTACTAATAAGTATATTCAATGCATACTTGGTTAGATCTCATGAATAGTTTTAGACTTATATTGTTATGCCTGTACTGATACATATCCTGTTTTAAAATAATAAATTATGATATATCATAGTGCTTCGGCCCTGCTGTGGAATTTACCAATGCACATCTTAGTACGATATTCTTGCTTGAATTTGTTATTGACTTCTAACACACAGAAGAACTGATGATATGATGGTGCTTATAAGCATTGCAAAATGCAAACCATATACTTATTTTTGACTAATAATCTTTGAATGATAGATTATGATTTGTTCTTAAGAAAAAGAATCTCTCATCCTATGAACATTTGTAGTTATTTTATTTGCACCTTTATTGTTTGAACTAAAAGGGTCAATCTTTTTGCAAGATATGTTTTTCTATGTATTCATTGATTAGTCTTATTCATGACGAGCTATGCGTTATGTATTAGGTTGTCAAAAGACCGAAAAAGCTCAATCCTTTTATACCTCAGGACCATCAATGTTCTGCTTTGGATTCCTTGAATTAAGCTACAGGGTATGGCTCTAGAGTTCAATAAACTAAAAGATCCTGAGAAAGTAAGCTTAAGAGAATCGCATGTTAAGAAGAAGAAAAAAAGCAATTAAATCGTCAACCAATGCAAAAAAGTTTCTTCAGAGTGCTTGCATCTAGATTATTGAAAATTAAAGGTGCCCCTTTTCCTAACTACTTTTTTTGTAGAGAAGTGTAACATTTGATTCTATTCGAAATTTCAAAATGTTCTAGCCATATTCCTTGGCGGAATAATGAGTAGAAAATATAAAATAATTTGACAATATGACAAATTTAGTTCGCATAGTTGATTCTTTGAGCAATCCTCAAAATGTGAAGTGTCAGGGTTACTTGATTTGTTGTGTTCAAATCTTTTGAAGGAGTCAACTAGACTAGCAGGACTAGGACTTTTATTTGATTTACTGCATGTTATTTCACTAATCAGTAATTGATTCTTTTGAGCAGATCTGATGTCATTTTAATTTTAATCCTCTAATTTATATTGTTATTAGTTTATACCTTTTTCTTTTAAGAAGCCACTTCTGTGCTCTTATAGCCAAGAACAAACATGTTGGATTTCATGTTACTTTTTGATTTCTATACTATATATCTACTTAGTTATATTATGGCATATTACTCAACTGTAGTTTTGACCATTGTTTTATCAATCATGGCATCTTACTCAGTTTATATAGTAGTGCATTTCAGTGTCTCTCTGAATGAGTGCAGCTATAGGTAGAAGACTGTCTTTTGGTATGTGTTCTATATGCCAAAATTGAGTGCATGTGAACACTATTTTGTGCATAAGTATAATCTTTTTATCAAAATGTTACTTTGACTTTGTAGTTACTGAGCTTTTCTTGTATATACGACCTTCAAATTAAGGACATATTTTAGTTATAATTCTAGAAAAAACTCACTTTAACTATAAATTTTGGTGCTAAAAAATATACCTGTTTTTCATTAGATTTGTGGTGAACATTAGGTCTACTTATGCATATAGTTTCCTTGGAAATTACAGTTGGCGCAAGTTATTTTACCAGGCTTATAACTAATTTCTTTTTATTAAGGAGGTGAACCAAGAGTGCATAGAGTGAGTTGTGTGCACTTGCATTTTATGCATCCAAAGTTAAATGTAACGACCCACTTTTTTAGACGGTTTAAATCGATAATAAACCACAAATGTCTAACTCAAACAATTCAAAATGGAGGATTGTCAATCGGATAAATAAAAAAATAAGAGAAAAGAAAGAAGAATAAAAATACAGAATCTCACATCGGAATGACAAAATATAATAATCAAATAAATAGTTTATGAGGTTGTTTTGTAATATACATTTGATTACAAAAATTTCACAACAATCAAAGTTCAAACGACATACCAATAATGATGCAGCGGAAAATTACTAATAATATAATATATCAAACTCCATCTTCGTCCTTTAGAAATAAAGTCTTCAACACTGAAATGCTCAGGCAGATCCGAGCGTAATAAAAAGACAAAACACTCGAGTCGGAACTAAAAGATCTTATGTAAGTTAAATCAACAAGAAGTAAATATGGTGTAATGGCTTCAGAATTAACTAAGTTTATTCCAGAAACCTTCTAAAGAGATTCAGAACAAACTGTTAAGAGGTATAATGCAATGTCCATAACTCCAATAGATTCACCTCGATAAAACTCTCACGGTGCTGTTACGCCTAATGCTTGCGATGTAATAATGTATAGTGATTTTTTCTAGGTGTGTTACTATGCATAGTGGTTTTTCCATGTAATGTGTATTTTGGCTAAGTGTGTTGAGTTTATAACTCATGTTTACAGTGCATTATGCGTGAGTTGTAATGGTTGATGTATCTCCTGCCTCCTTTCTGTGTTTCTACATGCTTTATGAAATATAATAGAGGACCGTTAAATTTTGTTTGCCATGCGAACAAACTCATATATCTTTTGAAAATAATTTCTTTTCAACAAAAATAATAATAACGCTTTAAAAAGGGGTTGAACCATTGGTTCAATATGCTTATCAGTTATTATGCCCAATTAATGCACAAATTATGACATAATACATCAAAAAAATTCCTTTTGTCCAACGTTTTGCAAATGATATTCGGCGTTTATCTTTCTCCAAAAAACAATCGGTTCATACTTTTGAGTTCTTTTGTTAACATTTGCAACCTGAAAAAGCAGCTTATATTCAACACCTTTGGAAACTTCTTTCATTTCTCCATGAAGCATTTTAAAGAAATAAAAATTTCCTTGACTCCTTTAAAATGCTTGATACTTGCAAACTTGGCTATATCTGTCAAATGGGATAATTCACATTGTTGAATTATGCACACACATTATGATTAGATGCAGGCCCATCTGGCGTGCGTATATACTCGTATATATTAAAATGGTTATAATTAAAATAGTTTATATATTAAATATAGATTATAGATTAAAATAGTTTATATATTAAAATATTTTATATATCAAAATATATATTAAAATAGTTTCAACTTAGAATTGTTTTTTCCAATTCCACAAAGCAATTCATATCACCCTTAGTTCCAAAAATTCAATTTAAATCAAATCCCAATTCAACTGATTTCAATGAAAAGGTTAAACGTTCAATTCAAATTCTCATTAAACCATTTTTTATTTTATCAATTTCAAATCCAGGGTTAAACTATAAATTTAAACCACTTTCAATTTCAATAGGTTCCAAAGTATAAATATTCATACAATTTACAATAATTGAAATTGATAAATTTTATTTATATTTCAAATTTCAAATTTAATTTCATTTAAATTTGGAAATATTCACTTAATCATTTCTAATAACATTTAAATAAAATGTCAAAATACAAATTTAAATAATCAAAATTAAATATTTAACTTTAATTATATTTAATTCTAAATTATTCACCTAATCACTATATAAAATCTTCAATTGCACATTCAAATCAAACTAAATTTTCAATTTCAATTTATTTGAATTTGAAAATATTCATTTATTCGCCTTTAATCAAAATCAAGTTATAAAATCATATCTCTAAAATCTCAAATCCAATAAGTTTCAAATCAATTTTATTTGAATATATTCTTAAACATATACAATTCCAAATCAACTTAAATTTATCTTCCCAATCTTAATTTATTAAAGCTATTACAAAATCTATTTAAAAAATATATAATTTTAAATAAATACTTAAACATATTATATATATACTAATTAAATTATAATTTATTAAATCAAATCTTATTATTAAATTTATTTTATATTAAATCTTAGTTTATATATATTTAAAAATATTAAATTATAAGTAAAATCTTAAAATTTACATTTTTAAAACTAACTTATGAATTTTAAATTTCCCAATATATGAATTTAAAAATCTAAATTTTTCGTATATATAAAATAAATTTATATATTATATTTTAAAAATCAATATTTATTAAAACCCATATATTTCCTTTCAAAACCTTGGAAATCATTTTTTAAAACAGACCAATGGTGTCCGTATATATTTTTCTATCATATGGTCAAGTGATACGGGTATTTATCATTTCAATCCGCAATTATTTAAATTTATGGGTATATTCATTTCAATCCGCAATCCTAAAATTCAAATTCAATGAAAATTGTTTTGGTTTATCATTTTGACCCATCACGATTTTCCCCTAATCTACAAGATCTGTAACGGACCACCCCGAGACCCACATTAACAAAGAGCATTACTGGGTAGTACTGTCTGCTAATGCAGAGAATAGGGCTGGATAGGCGCAACCATCTATAGCCTTGTCTTAAATATCTATTGAATACGTCGACAATGCCACATTTTTTTCCAATTCAATTGGATCGACATATCCAATAAATACTTAATACAAGCCATAGGTGGCTATAGGATCTATCAGAACAAAATACAACAACTCAAATGTAAAACACATCACAGAACAGTAGATAATCCCATAGATACACACATACACAGATACATCCAAAGTATACAAAATGATACATCACATATGTGGTATGACGACCACAATATTAACACGAGTCAAAAGAATATACATATTAAAGTAGCAAACCAAAAAGGACTACACAAAAAGCTATAACAAAACGAGCTAGCAGAATAGGCTAAGTCCAAAAGTACCTAACCTGAAACATCTCGGTCTGACCCGAGTATAAAATACACGGGTCAGTCTAGCTAAACGAATCAGTAAAAGGTGATAGTAGAATAATAGAGCATAAGAGCATAGTGGTATTCTTCTTAAACAAGAAGAAACCATAAGAAAGCTAACCATAGTCATATGGAGGATACACAACATGTATGGCATATATGGTTACACTAGGTGATAGAACACTATTGCTTCAATAAGCATAAACACAAAGAAGACAAGAAATCTCATGAATCGCAAAAATGTAGCATGCCTCATATCATCGGCAATCATAAATCAATAAGAATGGTTTAGGGAACAGTAAAATGCAAACTCCTAAAAGAGTAATTCCCAAACCCGCCATATCGGCAACTCCAAGGAAAACATAAGCAAAAGCCGTCTCGACATAAGCCATAAGGCAAATGTCAACAAAGGGATAAAAATCTCATACAACGCCAAAAGGCAAATCTCATAAATAGCGCCAATAGGCAATCTCAATATGTATATATACGCCAAAAGGAAAATCTCAACACGCTAGTGTAGGCAATGAAAAATCTCAAAAGAACTCCCAAGAGTCCAAAAATCCCCAAGTAGTCGCTGTTGGGCGAATTTTCACCACCGAACCAAATCCATCCCTAGCCGAACCAGGGTATCACCGGACCAACTCCAAATCCATCCCTAGCCGAACCAGGGTGATCCAGGGTATCACCGGTCCAACTCCATCTCCATGCCTAGCCGAACCACTCACAACCAAAGCCATTTCCAACTACTTCCGAACCAACACCAATCAAGCCCACCACCACCAATCAAGCCCACACCGGACCAACCCCTCTCCCATGCTCGCCGAACCAACCTCCACCGGACCAAACGCCATGCATCCACCACGATTCCAACTTGCCACCGAATCACCTCACACCGAACCAGCCCACACCGAGCCAAAACTCCAACCACACACCACCGAATGAAAGCCACTCGCCTACCACCGAATTAACCTCGTCCAGCTACGACCGAACCAACCAGATGTGCCAGGCCAGATTACTTCAGCCCAGGCCCACCAGCAGCTATATACATCCAAGACCCCTGCCCCCAGCCTCACTCTATAAATAAGGGGGCAGGGGTACAACAATGGCAGACAAGTTTGAAAGCTCAAGCACGGAAGGAACTTTCAAACAACTTTCATATACTTGTATACACAGCTTTGTACTTGTAATCTGAAAGAAAAAGGAGAATAACATATAAAGTGGACGTAGGCACGTTCTGGCCGAACCACTATAAATTTGTGTGTCTTTTACAGTTTAATCCCTGCTTTTCATATATTTGCGTAAATCACCCAAATCACTAGAAACAACATAAAATCAACTAATTCATACAACTTGAAGGTATTTGCCCATTTTTTGTGCAAACATTTTTGGTGCTTTCACTGAGAAACGAGCTAGAAGCTACAGCTTCTCATACTCAACCTTCTTCCTCACAGCATCGTTCCTTGCTCCGACAACATGACTTCCAGGCAGAGGAGAGATGTTAACAAAGGAAAGAACGTCGCAACTAGCAGTATCCCAGATCCAGTGGCCTCGAATCAAGAGAATCATCCTGTGTTAACAGCAATACCAGATGAAAATCAGGCAATTCCAACTGCCCCTGCCGCGGAACAACCAATTACTAGGGCAGATCTAGACAGGGTTGTGGCTGAAGTAACAAACCGCTTCGCATCTCAACAAGAAGCCCTGGTGGACCAACTCATGTCACGCCTAAGGGATGCTGAAGAATCCAACCACAACACTGAATCATGGGGTGAGTCCCAATCTGGAGGATCTGGGAGGCAACAAAGACCTTTCTTCTTCGAAGAGGTTAACAACAGAAACAGCCATGGTAGGAGCCGAGCCAGGACTCGGCCCGAATTTCGACCCGAGGAAACACTTGGAACCGAACCCAGCGGAGGAGGTGCCAGGCAGGGGTCGGATGTAGCTGAGCCTGTCATGCTACCTAACTATGAAAACACCAGTAGACGGGGCCGAGCTGGGGTCCAGCCCGAAGTTGGACCCGAGGAAGTGCTGAGAACAGAACCCAGCAGGGGAAGATCAAGGCAAGGGCCAACTATGGCTGACCCCATCATGCCCCCAGAAGACCAGAGGCAGCCTCTGGAGAATGTTAGGAGTGACAGACGATACCATCCCTACAAGTCATCTGGACGGAATCAATCCCGCAGGGAAGAACCAAACTCATTTTTGTCCGCTCCAAGTTCTGATGAAAGGATGGCGCGATTGTTCAGGGAGTGCGTCCAACGGGAGCAAAGGGATGGGGGGATAGGTGCTAGGGTAACCAGCCCCTTCACCCGCAATATCGAGACTGCCATCACCCCCCGAGAATGGAAAATGCCAACGATGGAACCTTACAAGGGAGCCTCTGACCCCATCGTACACTTACAGAGGTACACCCAGCATATGCTCATGAGCGGAGCAACCGAGGGAGTGTTGTGTAAATGCTTCCCACTATTCTTGGCAGATCTAGCTACCTCCTGGTTCTGCCACCTACCCCAAGGGTCCATCAGCTCATGGGAAATGCTGAAAGAAAAGTTCATCAGTCAGTTCCGCATTCATGTGGAGCAACCCAAGGCCGCTTATTCCTTATCTAATATCAAACAGAAACCCGGAGAGACATTGCATCAATATCTAACCTGATTCAACGCCGCGGCAACCGCAGTCCAAGATGCCGACGAGAAACTTATCCTATTGGCCCTATGCAGTGGTGTACATCCAGATACTAAATTTGCTAGAAGACTAACCAAGGAAAAACCAGCTACTTTACCTGATTTCTTCCATGAAGCTGGAAAGTATATGAGACTTGAGGACGCTGCCAATCAGGGCAACAGGCTAAGACGGCTACAGACAGGGTCCCCGTTGCAGCAAAGGATGTTCGAAGAAATGACTCTAGAGATAATGCTAGGGGCAACAAGGGAGAAAAGCGCTTATATCGACCAGGACCAAGATTTGACTCTTACACTCCTTTGAATGAAACGATCGAAAACATCTTCCTAGCCACTCAAGACGAAGTTAGATACAAGCGCCCCCCGCACAAGAAGGAGTCAGATAACGCACTCAAATCTGGAAAGTTCTGCCGCTTCCACGAATCCCACGGACATGACACCAATGAATGCCACCATCTCTGGGACTTGATTGAAGAACACATCAGAAGGAGGAGACTGGAGCGCTATGTAAAAGGCCAGAACAGGACTTCAACTCCTGCCAACGAGAATCCTGGACTACCCCCCCTCCCAGAAACAGGCGGGGGAAATCGCAACACCAGCGGCTCTAATCAAGAGAAGATAGTGGTCCACAACATATCAGGTGGACCGCACATCGCCGACAAAAGCTGGGCGGAGATGGAAAGATACGGTAAGTCACTGAGGAACGCTGACGGCTGCGTTAATTCTGTTATGGAAGAACGCCACCCGAAACGGAAAGAGAATGACGACATCACATTCAGTAGGCGTGATCTAGAGGGAAGGCAGTACCCACATATGGATCCTATGGTCATCTCTGCCTGGTTCGGACCAGCCAAAGTCTTCCGAATTTTAATAGACACTGGAAGCTCGGTGAATATCCTATTCAAACATGCTTTCGACAAAATGAAGCTATCAATGAAGGATGTGTCTCCCTGCAACAAACCATTACATGGTTTCACTGGAGATGTGAAGATGCCCCTCGGCCAACTGGACCTTTTTGTTGAAATAGAAAGTCATCCCCGCTCCGATGTGCGGAAACAAACATTTGTACTAATAGAGAACCACTCGGCCTACAACGCCTTTTTGGAAAGACCAGCCTTGTCTGACTTCCAAATTGTCCTAGCCCCGTGGTGCCTGAAGGTGAGATTTCCAACCAATAACGGAATAGGAGAAATAGAGGGAGATCAAGACGCTGCTCGAGACTGCTATGTAACTGAACTTCGCAATAACCGCAGAAAAGATAAAGGAAAAAATGCAGAGACTACTCTCTGCATGAAAAGCTTGGAAGCATAGCAACTAAAGAAGGCCCCTCCTCTTCGATATACCAGTGATCCTTTCAATGAATTAGACCCCAGGGACGAAGAGGAGGAGGCCACCGCCGAGCCTGCAGAGACTATGGAATTTGTATCTGTAGACAAACACGACCCAAGTAGACTGCTGAGAGTCGGGTCTCAGTTAAGAGCGGAATTGAAGGATCAACTCGTCGATTTCCTTCGCCACAACATGGATGTATTTGCCTGGACGCATGCTGACATGACTAGAATCTCCCCAGACGTAGCATGCCACGTATTGAACATCGATCCCACCAAGGGGCCAGTAAAGCAGAAAAAGAGAAGCATGAGGGCAGAACGATCAGCAGCCCTAGAGGAAGAAGTGAAGAACCTACTTGCCAATGACTTCATACGAGAAGCCATCTACCCAGAATGGATCGCCAACCCGGTACTGGTAAAGAAAGCTAACGGGAAGTGGCGAACATGCATCGATTTCTCCAACTTAAATGACGCTTGCCCGAAAGACTGCTTCCCGCTCCCCCGAATCGACCAACTCGTGGACAGCACTACAGGGCACGAACTCTTATCCTTTATGGACGCATACTCGGGATATAACCAGATCCCTATGCACGCCCCCGATCAAGACCACACTAGTTTCATCACTGACCGGGGATTATACTGCTACAAAGTAATGCCTTTTGGACTTAAAAACGTCGGAGCTACTTATCAGCGGCTTGTCAACAAAATGTTTGCGGAACTAATAGGACAAACTATGGAAGTTTATGTGGATGACATGCTGGTAAAATCGAGGAAAGCCAACGATCATATAAACCACTTGGACGAGATGTTTCAAGTACTTCGCCAATATGGAATGAAACTGAACCCTCTAAAGTGCTCCGTCGGAGTATCATCAGGAAAGTTCTTGGGATTCATCGTTCATGCCAGGGGGATTGAAGCAAACCCCGAACAAGTTCGAGCTTTGCAAGATATCAAGATACCATCCACTCGAAGAGAGATGCAAAGCCTAAACGGGAAAGTGGCCGCCCTGAGTAGGTTCATCTCTAAAGCAACCGACAAATGCATCCCTTTCTTCGAAGCTCTAAAGAAAGACAAAGGAAAGTTCGAATGGACTGACGAATGCTCGACAGCCTTCCTTAACTTAATCGGACACCTCCAGAGACCACCAGTACTCTCAACTCCAAATGAAGGCGAAGAACTATACCTATACCTTGCTGTATCGTCCCACGCTTTGAGCGCCGCTTTGGTGAGAGAAGACAACTGTGCGCAGCGACCCGTATACTTTGTAAGTAAGAGATTCACAGGGGTAGAAGCCAGATACCCTAAACTTGAAAAGCTAGCATACTGTTTGCTTATCACGTCACGGAAACTGCGACACTATTTCCAGTCTCATTCCATCAGAGTTTTAACCGATCAACCGCTAAGGCAAGTGCTCCATCGCCCCGACACTTCTGGGCGATTACTTAAGTGGTGCATCAAACTAAGTCAATATGATATCACTTACCATCCTCGCACCGCTATCAAGGGGCAAGCCATAGCTGATTTCATTGCCGAATTCACTACTAACGAAGGTAAGGACCAATCTGAAATAGCAGAAGATATCAAGTGGAATCTCTTCGTAGATGGAGCGTCAAACGAACAAGGCTCGGGGGCAGGTGTTGTGATAATCACCCCCAGAAGAAGGAAGCTACACTACGCCCTAAGGTTGGAATTCGCTGCCACCAACAATGACGCAGAATACGAAGCGGTGATAGCTGGATTAGAACTGGCCTTGGAGATTGGAGTCGGCTCTTTATGTCTCCATAGTGATTCTTAACTCATTGTAAATCAAATACTGGGAGACTTCCAGACTCAAGGAGAACGACTTACAGCATATCTAAAAAAGACCAAGCTGCTGCTCAATCAATTGAATCACTATCAAATCAAACACATTCCTCGAGAAGAGAACCAAGAGGCCGACGAACTAGCAAAGCAAGCTAGAACATCAATATCTTAGGAGCATTAACCATCTCAAAACAGCCGGCACCAAGTTTCGAGCAAGTGAATCTGATAGCTGCGATCGACGTAGAAACCTGGATGACTCCTATCCGGAAATATTTAAAAGATGGCAGACTACCCGACTGGCGTAACAAAATCAAGAAAATCTTGAGGAAAGCTTCCCGCTATACATTACAAGAAGGCATCCTCTATCGGCGCGGCATCTCTAATCCCTTATTAAGGTGTATCACTGGAAGGGAAGCCAGGGAAGTCTTATCCAACATCCATCAAGGAAGTTGCGGAGATCACACTGGAGGGCAGACTCTGGCCAAGAAGATACTCCGATATGGATATTACTGGCTCACTTTAAACAAAGATGCCTTGGACTTCGTCAAGAGATGCGACAGATGTCAGAAATTTGCCAAGATTCCTCGACTACCCACAAATGGGATTGCTCAAATGACCAACCCTTGGCCCTTTGCAATATGGGGAATTGACTTGATTGGTGAACTGCCAGCGGGCCGAGGCGGAGCCAAATATGCTATAGTGGCGGTTGACTATTTCACCAAATGGGTGGAGGCGGAACCTCTAAATAAAATATCTTCGGCAAAAGTTATCAACTTCTTGATCAAAAATATTCTGTGTAGGTACGCAGTCCCACTCAAGATCATATCAGACAACGGACTTCAATTTGACAGCGAAGAATTCGCCGATTGGTGCCAAGAGCACGGAATTCACAAAAGCTTCTCATCTGTAGCTTATCCTCAAGCAAACGGACAAGTCGAAGCTGTCAACAAGATTCTCAAAACCTTAATCAAGAAGAAACTTGAAAAGTCGAAAGGCGCTTGGGTGGACGAACTTCCTACGGCACTTTGGGCCTATCGCACATCTTACAGAACTTCAACAGGGCATACTCCTTTCTCTTTGGCATACGGATCGGAGGCCATGCTCCCAGTTGAAACTATAGTGCCCTCTCACCATAGGATCCACTACAACCCGGAAGAGAACGAAGAACTCCTACTCATGTCTTTGGATCTAATTGAGGAGAGAAGAAACGATGCAGCACTCACAGCAGCAGCTCACAAGCAAAAAGTTGCAGCACAATACAACTCCAAAGTCAAGCACCGCAGCTTACAGGAAGGAGATCTCGTCCTCAAGCGGATCTTCCCACTCCCCGGAGCGCTAGATCCAATCTGGGACGGACCCTATGTAATTCATAAAGATCTCCACAATGGAGCTTATATTTTGTCAACAGTGGACGGAGAGGTGTTCCAGAGGGCATGGAACATCCAACACCTCCGTCGATACTTTTCTTAACTTGTACTGCCCACATGAAGTGAATTAACAAAGAGAATCAGTGGATGTAGGCATTTTCGTGCCGAACCGCTTTAAAAATCTTGTCTCTTTTTAACTTGTTCCTTTATATCTTGGCTGCTTGTTAAGCTTTATCCTTTTCTGTTGAAAAAAATCGTGTATAACGACATTTCCAAACTGGAACTTCAAGGCGCAACCTCACATGGACAAGACTCAACAGGTACTATGCGATTCTATGCACTCGCCAATGAGACACTTTTGCTCCAGCATCCCTCTGCTGTGGGTTAACTCATTGCTCGCGACTGCCCTCAAAGCCAACTGTAATGAGCCGATTATAAGCCATCAAGAAGGCCGACTATAGCCGATGGCAGCTCATTACGGCATTCGGCTCGCTGGCAACTGTGAACCTACTTTAATCCCCAACATAAGGTGTGGCCAGCCAGGGGTAGTTCACGGTTGACGATCGGCACCCACGCTAGCCGGCCATAGTAAATCGAATAATACCCACGATTACGGTCCATAATGGCTCGGGTAGTTACTGTGCGTGATCTCGGCTCCGATATGTCTTAATTGCGGCTGTGGTAAAAAAGATAAACTCCCCGCGGAGGCGTAAGATGGGTGACAAATGTCTCCAAGACCCACAGCTAGGGAAAGTGACTACAAAACCCGTTTGCCACGAACTTAAGCATATCGACGGCCTTCCGCGACTGGAAGTTTTACTTTTCCTATATTTCCATTCCATTTAAATACTTTTCTTGTATCCTGCATAACGGTCCCCAAAGTACAGGACACTAAATGGGAGGCATTCGCTGACGAGAATCTGAGTCCGCAAACTGGGTGACAAGGCACTCAGCCGCATCCATGGTCAATTACCCAAGGTGTCCAAAGCTACCCCCTGCAACCAGAACATGAAGGGCGGTACTCTTTTCTCTTGTACATAATCATGTAGCTAGGACTTATTCAAACGTTGCAAGATATGAAATTATATATCAAGCAAGAACTTAGCATTAAACACAATTGAATCACTAGCACATGCACAGCTATATTTCTTATGCAACACATCAGAATAACAAAAGCATTCAAATATAGCAGAATCTGTTTATGTTATAAAATTACAGAAAGCCATTCTTTACAAATAATATAATTACAAGTTGCATTAATGTTTCGGACTAACATAGACAGCAACCAAAATATGTGCAAGTCAAGTCAAAAAATCGGAGCTTCGCCTCCATCCCGCTAGCCCTCCGGATCTAGTTAACTGCAGGATCGGAGCTCCCAGCATGATGACCAGAGGCCCCACCTGTCCAATTCAGGAAAAGAGTCCATTAAACCGACAACGAACGATCAAGTTATGAAAAGCTAAAAAGGGAAAACTCACCAACACCCGCTCCTTGGTCCTCATCCCCCAACTGCACACCGGCTTCCTCCGCAGCAAGTAGCCGCATCCCCTCCTTCACTGCTACCTTCTCCTCCTTTGAAAACTGGGCGGTAACCACGTCCATCCTGAATGCTGCTCCACCTTCCTTATCCGCATCGTCCTTGGCCTCCTCCAAAGCCTGGAGATATATCCTAGCCATGATCCGGGGATAGTCATCCATCCAGGATAGATTACCCTGCTTCCAAGTACGGAAGTACATATCCTGCAACATCTCATCCATCATCCCCTCATTCTCCTCAAACTCCCTCACCCGGGCCTCGGAGGACAGCAACTTAGCGATGGAAACATCCCTCTCTGATCGATATCTCAAGCGGTCAACCTGGAGAGACCTCCTCATTTCCTCCATCTCTTCCTTTAGCCTGGCCTGAGCAAGCTCTGCGGCCTCAAGCCTCTCAGATAACTCCTCTACCTGCTCGAGATCCACCCTCTGAACCTCGTCCAGCGTAGCAATGGCTATGTCAATCCGCTCCTTGCAGGCGGCCTCCATCTTTCGCAACTCAGCTTTGCTAGCCGCCTCCATGGTTTTCTTTAGTCGTCGGGAGGCCGCCTCATGCTGAGATATCTGGATAGCCTGATCAGCAAGCTGTTTGGCCTGATCAGAGACCTGTAGCCGCAACCGGATATTAGCACTTCCGATTTCCTCCCCAGCCTTGGCCAGTCGAGCGTGATGCTCCATTAGCCTCTTGGTTTCCTCAGCCACCCGATCGATGCTTCCTTGGCCTCATTCTCCATGGTCACAATACGAGTAGTAAGCAAATCGAGGTCTAACGACTTAGCCTCATCAAGCACCCGTACCATGGGATTGCGGGGAAGAAGATGCTCACCCGTGACCTCGTCAAAAGAGATGTCCTGAAAACTCGGGTCCAGATCCGGGTGGCCGGCAAATGGGTTGCGATCCAAACCAGGACGGTTTATCGGAGTGACAGTTGGACTTTCGGACGGATGTGGGGAAGGCATAAACTCAGTATCCTCCTCGGTAATATCATGGACAGGCTGGACTGGAGGCTGAGGGCCAGGTGAAGGTTCAAACGAAGATCGGCCCCTCTTCCTCTTTTGCATATCTTCTTCAATAACTCCAAGAAGAGGGTGATATCTAACTACATCCCCAGGACGGCTAGTTGGCGGCTTTGGTTTGGCAGAAGCTTTGAGTAGCTTATACTGTTCGAGGCGGTGCCGAATATCTGATGTCTTGGCCGCCTTACCTGCTCTTGGAATAAAAACCAAGTGTTACGAACATACAATGATCCATAATTCAAGAAATATGTTAAGTTAAAAAAAGTGAGAAGGCACATCTATTATACAAACCCTGCGGAGGAGTAGGATACTGCAATAAGTCCTGAATCTCATTCCAGGACGGAAGCGAACCTAAAATATTCCTAAGTCCCTATCGTAAATGGAGTCTGCAGACGTCAAAAGTTCACCTTGAATTGCTGGAGTCGCCTTAGCTGAGGAACTCTTAGAGAATGGATCGGCGCCATCCCCAGCCTTGTCAACCTCCTTTTCCTTCTCAACCAAAGCCGATCCTCCCTCTGACTCCCCAAAAGCTTGACGGAAAGCATCATCCGTCCACTCATGAATCTCTCCCGCTTGCCCGGAGGTTAAGGCACCAACGCCACTACCGCTCTGTCCATCGCCTCCTTCACCCTCACCTCTATCTTCCTCCACATCTTCCTCTCCCGGAGCAATTGGGCAAGTGCTAGGAGAGGGACCATCAGACTTCTTAAGCTTCTTACCTCCGACAACGGGAGGCTTTGTAAAAGGTTCCCTCTGGCCACTTTTCACCATGGCCCCGTCCTTGGCTTTGGCAGCTTTCTCCTCAGCCATATCCCTCTGCTTAACCACGGACTGGTGTGGCAGGATCAACTTGTGCTCTAGGAGAGTAGCATTCCTGATCAGGAAAGAAGCCGACCTGTCCCATCCCGAAATGGCCTTTATTTCCGCAGCCATCTGGACCAGGGAATCACTCTCCACGACCGCAAAGCCACCTGTCGCTAGCAAGGAATAGAAGCATATCAGAAGAAGCACTGCAGTTGGAACAAGGAAACTGTAAATAAAGTTCAACTTACAGCCAGAAGTGAAGAGGCGGAAGGAGACAGAATCGTCCTTGATAAAAAACCATTCTTTCTTAAACATGGTGAACTTTGAGTATAAGTCTAAGACTGGTTTGAAGGGCACGGCCGCTTCTAAACTAACATACGGAGACCCCTTCTTGTAGCCTCTCAGATTATACAAGTATCGGATTTCCCGGTTAGAATGGGGGCGCCCATACCTCCTGTGGAAGATAACGAATAAACACACCAGGATAGCATAGGAATTGGGCTGGAGCTGGAGAGGGGCCACCTTCAGGTAGGTAATGAAGCTGACTATCCATGCATTGATCGGAGGAATGGCCCCACACATACAGTGATATCTGCTGTAAGCGAAATATCCTTCAGGAGGGTCATATGGCATAACTCGCTCTCCCGGCAACAGCATGCGAGCCCTGTCAATCCCGAAGGAACGAGAGATGACATCAAGCTGCTCCTCCCTGAGGGAGCTAGGAAAACAGTCGGACGGGGAATTCAAGAGCTCCTGGGGGCCATACCCATCTACTAACGATCTCGGAGCAGGCCCAGGACGTTCGGCCCGAACTGGGGGCACTGTGGAGGACACTTCTCTGTCCTTGGACTTCCTTTAACCTGATCGAGTTTCTACTTTTTGAGACATTTATCTGCAACACCAAAAACACAGAAAAGCACATTATTAGAACAAGGAGGCGCAAAGATACAAACAATCAAGGTTCATTCGGCATTCTCAGTATAAGGATCAATCGGCATTCCCAATACTAGGGTTCATTTGGCATTCTCAGTATAAGGATCATTCGGCAATCCTAATACTAGGGTTCATTCGGCATTCTCAGTATAAGGTTCATTCGGCCTTCTCGGTACGAGGTCCATTCGGTATTAAAATCTTTAAGTTCATTCGGTAAAACGAAGTAAAACGAAGAAGTCATTCGGCAGTCACCTGATTCGGCAGAGTGATTGATTCGGCAGGAAGTTCTGATCCGGATAGCTCGTTCGGTAGGGAATAACAGAAGCCCTAGGCCCATACTTATAGGGGAAGGTTGGATAACCGGACTAGCTGGTTCGGCTCTCAGGCCGAATATGGTCATTAAATCAAAACAAAGCATGGCATATGTTAAACATATGCCCTACTTTGGGGGGGCATGTGTTGGGAGAATTTTCACCACCGAACCAAATCCATCACTAGCCGAACCAGGGTATCACCGGACCAACTCCAAATCCATCCCTAGCCGAACCAGGGTATCACCGATCCAACTCCAAATCCATCCCTAGCCGAACCAGGGTATCACCGGTCCAACTCCATCTCCATGCCTAGCCGAACCACTCACAACCAAAGCCATTTCTAACTACTGCCGAACCAACACCAATCAAGCCCACCAACACCAATCAAGCCCACACCGGACCAATCCCTCTCCCATGCTTGTCGAACCAACCTCCACCGGACCAAACGCCATGCATCCACCACGATTCCATCTTGCCACCGAATCACCTCACATCGAACCAGCCCACGCCGAGCCAAAACTCCAACCACACACCACCGAATGAAAGCCACTCGCCTACCACCGAATCAACCTCGTCCAGCTACGACCGAACCAACCAGATGTGCCAGGCCAGATTACTTCAGCCTAGGCCCACCAGCAGCTATATACATCCAAGACCCCTGCCCCCAGCCTCACTATATAAATAAGGGGGCAGGGGTACAACAATGGCAGACAAGTTTGAGAGCTCAAGCACGGAAGGAACTTTCAAACAACTTTCATATACTTGTATACACAGCTTTGTACTTGTAATCTGAAAGAAAAAGGAGAATAACATATAAAGTGGACGTAGGCACGTTCTGGCCGAACCACTATAAATTTGTGTGTCTTTTACAGTTTAATCCATGCTTTTCATATATTTGCGTAAATCACCCAAATCACTAGAAACAACATAAAATCAACTAATTCATACAACTTGGATGTGTTTGCCCATTTTTTGTACAAACAGTCGCCACCGAATGGTTCAAAGGACCTATTCCAAAATGACGACATACAAGGGTAAAAATCATCTCAAAAAGGTTTTGCACGTGTTATTTTTGCCGAGTACTGTTTCACATAATAGGTACCTCCCCCAAAGGCAAACGTAAAAAGACAAATATGCCGCAATGGCAAATACGCCGCAATGGAAAACGTTCGAAGACAAATACGCCGCAATGGACAACGTCCGAAGACAAATACGCCGCAATGTAAAATGACCCGAAGGTCCAGTACTGGCACGTCAACAGGCAAATGTGTCACAAACTCTCGGAAAGGAACCCGAAAAGTGTTAACGTGTGTCCCATACCACCTGTTCGTGCTAAACGATTTACTAACCGCTAGTAAATTTCACACTCATAGCAGTAAAAGGTTCACCTCATATCATCAGTAAACTAGACCCGTAGGCCAAAACGATCAAATGGACAAGTTAGGAATTAATCAAAAGGATAAACGCATGTATCCCATACTACATGTTTTACCCAATCGTTTAACTCTCCTTCTCATTCGCTCGACGGTGCAAAAACATGTAATTTTTAGAGAAAACAATTTATCTTGAAAATAAGCTTTGAAAACCGATTTCGAAAACCATTTGGAAACCATATTTAAAAATTTCCCTTATTATAAAAAATAAATAGGTTTTATGCTTGAAAATACTTTAAAATATTATATAATAATTATTTTTAAATCCCCTAAATTTTTAAAAATCATTTCAAAAAGAATTAGGGAAAACCGTGCTCGAAAACGACCAAAAACAAGCAAGATTCCACTCAAACCGAAATTCAAATTTAAATTCAAATTAAATTCAAATAATTCAACATTTGAATTCCAAATTCATTAAAACTGAGCTAACCTATTGATAGGCATCATAGCCCTCAAAATACTTCAGAAATATCACAAAAACTGAACTAAAAGTCAAAAATCGTACGGAAAATGAACATAAAAATACTTAGGCAAAATAATACCCAGGAATGAAATCTTCTCTCGGTTCAACTTTCGGACATAAAACAGATGGCCGAACGATCTTTGATTCAACTGAAAATTAGTGTGCATAAAGTAAAAAAGTTCATCTTTCAAAAAAAAAGAATCAATGAATTCCAAAAGAAAATGGAAAGGTTATGCTGTCACAAACATGGACTCGGACCATGTTTGTAACAGTTCAATAAGGATGTGCCCAAGCTTAAAAATTCACTCTGGATTCAACTTCCAAGCATGAACTAGAGGATCAAATGACACCGGATTGAGCTCAAAATTGGTTTGCCCGTAGCAGAAAAATTCAGCTTTCAAACAAAAAGACTCATGCAATTTGGATAAAATAGGAGAAAGTTATGATGTCTCAAAGATGAACCCAGATAGTGTTTTCACTGTAAAATTCTGGGCAAAAACATGGTCCAGGTCAATGTTTAGCAGCATATTTCTATAAGCTATCTTAGTCTACATGACCTGAAGTTTGGTTTGCATATAGTAGAAAAATCTATCTTTCAAACAAAAAAAGAGTTATGACATCGCAAACATGGACTCAGGCCATGTTTCCAGCAACAAAACACGGTTTCTACAGGCAGAAAAACTGTGTTTTGTTGATTTTGCAACAACGGTTTGAAGACTCAAATGAAAATATTTTTTAACCAAACTTTGCAGAAATGAAGTTCAACATGCAAGCTAGCAAATGCAAGAAATCCGGCAGCATTACATTGCCGGAATCAAAAGTTACAAGGGTTCAAAGTAGCAACACAAACTAGATTATGAACAAGCAAAATCAACTACAGAAAATTTTGTACAGCAACAGATTTCATATTTTTGAGCGATTTAAGCTTTTCTCAGCTAGCATTTGTGAGTTTTAGGAACTCACCTTGCTGATAAAATGGATAGATTTGGATTTGAGTTGAAAGACGAAATCTTTTTGCAAGTTTTGGCTTCAAGAACCTATAAAAGTGAGAAGTGGATGCATGCAAAAGGAAGAAAAGCCATTAAAAGACAATTCGTTTCAAAAATTAAGATTTTTGATGAAAATATTGTGTGTTGGAAGCGATTACCTGTTGTATTTTCCTTTAAATCGATTAAAATAGCAACTTGTTGAAGAAAATTGGAGATTAAAAGCTTTAGATTTGAAAAATTGGTGGAGTTTGTTTCTTATTTATTGTTCCTGGTTTCTGGCTATTTGAAGAAGATGAAGTACATACAGGTAATGTTTCTCACTTCTTAATTTCTGGTTTTAGTGAACTAATGGGCTTTGGGCCCAAATTGGAATTAGAGAAAATAAATTAGGCTAAATGATTAACTAACATACGAACTTATGTACATATACAACATACAAAATGCATTTTCTCCATATTTACACATAAGAAAAATATGAAAACTTGTATATATACACAATAAAACATTTTCTATCATATAAAAAGATTAATTTTTATTTCTAAAATTATTATTATTATTATTAAATTCCTTTATTTAACAAAATGCATTATTTACTCAAATAAAGGAATAAAACAATGTTTTTAACTCCTAAAATTCCACAAAATTTATTTTAACACTCGTAAAAATATTTCAAACCGTTTGAAAACATTATTTATAGCCAAAACTTATTTTTAACCGGTTTCCACCTTTTATTTCAATAAACAACCTTTAAAAATCAAATACTCCCTTTAAAAATTATTAAAAGAAGTAATTGGCAATAATTAATAAAATTATTGCAATTTCTCTAAATAATAATTATTTTCCACTCATTATTAACCCAAACAAACAAAATAAAGCTTTTAACCTTTATTTCACATTTTATTTCCCAAAAATTCATTGTTTATTCCAAATAAGCAATTTAAAATCTCCAAATTTTGTTTTTAGTTCACAATATTTAATCATAACTACCGTTATAATTTAATATTTACAGGTAATCTCCAAACCCAGGTTTGTTACAGACTTTTCCCTTAACAAAATTGCATCCTCACAAGTTCTAGAGAAGAATTTGTATTCAACACACTTATTTCATCACTCAAAAAAAAAAAAAATAAGCTTGAGATAAAAAGATTCTCACCATCGCTATGCGAAGAAAGAAAACCAGGGTAGGATCGCTCAATAAACTCTCTGGTTTCCCAAGTGCGGTCATTGGGATTAGCAGACCATTGAACTTTAACGAGCGGCACGTCCTTATTTCGAAGGCGTCTCACCTCCGACGCAAGTATGCGAATAGGCTGTCGCACAACAAATAGGTCTGGTGAGATCTCAAGCTCTTGCAAATCAGGAGAATCGATGACAGAATCCGACTCTCGAAGACACTTCCGAAGCTGAGAGACATGAAACATGTCATGAATGCCAGATAGATGAGTTGGAAATGAAACTCTATAAGCCATAGAGCCAATACGTTCAGTAATAGCAAATGGTCCTATAAAGCGAGGAGCCAATTTCTCGGTCGTACTGAAGCGCATAACCCCTTTTAGAGGAGAAACATGAATAAAGACGAGATCACCAACAGAGAACTCAAGAAGCTTCCTACGTTGTCCGCGTAGGATTTCTATCTGCTCTGTGCCTCTTTCATTCTCCGACGAACAAGATCAATCTTCTCAGAAGAATCACGAACAGAATCTAGACCAAGAATAAGCTTCTCATCAGATTCCAACCAACAAGAAGGTAATCGACATGGCCTTTCGTATAAGGCTCCGAAAGAAGCCATACCGATACTGGACTGAAAACTATTATTATAGGAGAATTCCACAAGAGGTAGGTGATCCTCCCAACTATCACCGAAATCTAGAATGCAAGCACGGAGAAGATCCTTGAGGATATGATTCACCCGTTCAGTCTGTCCATCAGACTGTGGATGATATGCTGTGTTGAAATTAAGCTTTGTTCCCAAAGCTTGCTGAAGACTCTGCCAGAAATGACTCGTGAATAGCGGATCGCGGTCACAAACAATCGAATTAGAAACGCCGTGAAGTCTCACGATTTCCTTAACATATAACTTGGCCAAATGAGAAGCACTCCTATTAGACTTAATAGGAATGAAATGAGCAGATTTGGTGAGGCGATCAACAATAAACAAAATGCTAGAATGGCCCGATCTCGAATGAGGTAGGCCATCAATGAAATCCATCGAAATCTGATCTCATTTCCCCAATGGAATCTCTAGAGGCTGAAGGAGACCGGAAGGGCGCTGATGTTCGTCTTTGATACGTTGACGAGTCATGCAATTACTCACATAACTCGCCACATCGCGCTTCATTCCTTCCCAATAATAAAGGTGATGCATATCGGCATACATCTTACTACTACTAGGATGAATGGTATACTTAGAACGATGACAGTCATTGAGAATGTCATGCCTAAGTGCAGAATCAGAAGGCACAACAAGACAGTTCTTCTTACGAAGACACCCATGAGAATCAATGCTGAAATCCCTCAACTCCTCATGATGGGACTCAGACTCACAAATCTGAATAAGGTGCACAAGATCGGGATCACGCCGTTGAGCATCGGCAATACGATCCAATAAACTGGGTCGAGCTTCCAAACTAAATAATAAGATAGGAGAATCAGAAAGTGGAGCTCGATCACGAATATCACAAGGGATAAGGTCTCTAGAACATCCCACTCGGCTAGCATCATAGAAACAACAGCCGAATATTTACGACTAAGCGCATCAGCAACACGATTACCCTTACCAAGGGTATACTGGATATCGAAGTCATAGGAAGCATGGAACTCGAGCCAATGTTATTGCCTCATATTGAGTTCCTTTTGTGTGAATAGATATTTCAAGGACTTGTGATCGGTATAGAGAATTAAGTGCTCGCCTAATAAATAATTGCGCCAAATCTTCAAGGCGAAGACAATGGCGGCTAACTCGAGGTCATGAGTGGCATAGAGTACTTCATTCGTTCATAGTTGCCTAGAAGCATAAGCAACTACCCGATCCTTCCGCATAAGCACGGCACCAAGGCCACATCTACTAGCATCGGTGTAGACAACAAGATCTTGATCCCTTCAGGAACCACTAGAATAGGAGCATTAGTGAGAAGCTCCTTCAACTGTTGAAAAGAAGCTTCGCACTTGTCAGACCAAATAAATCGAGCGCCTTTCCGAGTAAGGCTGGTGAGAGGAAGCACAATACGAGAGAAATCCTTAATGAACCAGCGGTAATAACCCACCAATCCAAGGAAACTACGAATCTCATGAACATTCTCAGGCCTCTTCCAATTCTGGATGGATTCGATCTTCGAAGGATCGACAGAAATGCCTTCATAAGAAACAACGTGGCCTAAGAACTTAACCTTATTCTCCCAGAAATGGCACTTGGAGAATTTAGCTTTAAGCTGATGGTGACGAAGAGCACTCAAGACAATTCTCAAGTGATTAGCATGCTCAGCTTTAGACTTCGAATAAACAAGGATGTCGTCGATGAACACAAGGATGAACTTATCGAGATATTCTCAGAATACTCGATTCATAAGATCGACAAAGAAAGCAGGAGCGTTCATCAAACCGAACGGCATAACGAGCCACTCGTAAGATCCATATCGAGTGTGGAAAGCTGTAAAAGGTATGCTATCTTTCGCGACTCCAAGCTGATGAAAACCAGTGGCAAGGTCGAGTTGAGAGAAGATCTTAGTGCCACTCAGTTGATCGAACATATCATCGATCCTAGGTAATGGATATCTATTCTTGATGGTCAACTCGTTAAGCTTGCGATAGTCGATGCAGAGCCTAAGAGTTCCATCAGACTTCTTCATAAAGATGACCGCGGCACTCCACGGTGAAGAACTAGACTGAATCAACTTCTTGAACTCAAGCTCTAAAAGCTGCTTCTTGAGTTCCTCATTTTCTTTTGTAGACATCCTCGTGGGAGGACGACTAACTGGCTGTGCGCCTGGAATGAGATCAATGTGGAACTTAATCGCTCGCTTGGGTGGCAAACTCGAAACAGGCTCAAATACATCAGAGAAGTCACATACAATACGAAAACGAGATATATCATCATTATCTTGTGAGTCTAGAGAATATAGAGCCACTTCGGAATTATCCACATTCCGAAAAATAAGTGATAGCTGAGTAGACGAATCTGGATGTCGAAGATATAAAATTCTCTCAGAACAAATAATCCTGGCATCGTATCGCACTAGCCTGTCCATACCCAAAATCATATCAAATCCCAAATAAGAAATAACGTGCAGATTCGCACGAAAAGAAAAGCCACATAAAACAATCTCAACATCATCACAAAGCATGCGAAGGGTTGCGGATCCCCCGATAGGATTCGTAATCCTCATTGAAGTAACCATACAAGAAACATCCAAAGACAAATCATCGACGAGCTTCTTCGATACGAATGAATGCGACGCACCCGTATCAAATAGGACTCGAATAGAATGATCACGAAACAACAATGAACCTTCAAGAATAGAAGGTGAAGTACCTTTGCGCTGAGAAGAACCTCTAGAAGCATCTGCTACATTCAGCTTGCCGGATTTGCCATTATTCGGAGCAATAGGACAAGTGGAAATACGATGGCTATCTTTCTTGTAATATCGACAAAAGAGAGGCTTAGGACACTCCCGAATCATATGGTCGGGCGAACCACAATTGAAACACCCCTTGCGAGAGGGAGGTGCTCCAATAGACTGAGGCTGAGAATGAGGCCGAGACTGAGGCTGAGAAGTAGAGCCAATTGGCTTCTTCTTCTTGGATGGAAAGAACTTGGATTTCTGAAAAGGAAACCGCTTCTTGTTGGGGTTCTTGCGAACCTCAACATCATCACCACTATCGATCTCCTTCTCGACGGCTTCAAGATGAAGCGCCGAGTCAACTAGCTCCTCAAAAGAAAGCTTAAGCTGCAACATCAAAGATTTCTTCAAATACTTCTTCAGGCCGGAAACGAACTTGAGATTCTTCTTGTATGGAGTGCTAATATACTCAAGGCCATGCTTAAAAAGAGCCTCGAAAGAAGACACATAATCTGAAATAGAAAATTTCCCCTGCTTTAGCTCGAGGAAGCGATGGGCAAGAGATGCTTTCTCAGACTTAGGAACGAATTTAAGCTCGAATCGTTCTCGAAACTGAGTCCACGTAAGAGTAGACTCGTCGAGCTTGGCAGTGAATAGCTCGTACCAATCAAGAGCACGCTCTTGTAACATGCTGGATGATATAAGAACCCTATGATAATCCGAAAGATACATGCGAGAAAATATCCGCTCGCAAGAACGAATCCAAGCCTGAACCTCCAAAACAGACTCGGAGCCTTTGAATTGCTTGCCTCCGAGATGTGCAAAATCACTACACATGCGCGCGAAAGGAGACTTGCACGAAGGAGAAGCTAGAGTAGAAGCTGGAGGCTGGGTGCTCCTAAATAACTCCATAAACTGATCGGCAGACATATATGCTCCATCCGGATGGGAGCCACTGGACTGCCCCGCATCCGAACGTCGTCCTCTGCCTCCTCCAGCCATAACTGAAAGTTAAGATAAGATAAAGATTCAGAAATCATTAATTCAAATATGGAATACTACGTAATTAAAATGCATTCCTAAACATATTTCCAAAATTATATCTTCCCCGAAGGACACGAAAAGAACAAAAGAATGATGATTCAGGGATTCATAACATTTGTATTACACTTTGATGTACCGTAATATGTGTTTTTGTTCTGTGTTTATCGTATTTTGTTCTGAACCCAGCTCTGATACCAAGCTGTAACGCCCTATCCCGAGACCCACATTAACAAAGAGCATTACTGGTAATACTGTCTGCTAATGCAGAGAATAGGGCTGGATAGGAGCGACCATCTATAGTCTTGTCTTAAATATCTATTGAATACGTCGACAATGCCATTTTTTTTTTCCGATTCAAGTGGATCGACATATCCAATAAATACTTAATACAAAGCCATAGGTGGCTATAGGATCTATTAGAACAAAATACAACAACTCAAATGTAAAACACATCACAGAACAGCAGATAATCCCATAGATACACACATACACAAATACATCACAAAGTATACAAAATGATACATCACATATATGGTATGACGACCACAGTACAAACACGAGTCAAAAGAATATACATATCAGAGTAGAAAACCAAAAAGGACTACACAAAAAGCTATAACAAAAAGAGCTTGCAGAATAGTCTATGTAGAAGCAGAATATGCTAAGTCCAAAAGTAGCTAACCTGAAACACCTCGGTCTGACCCGAGTATAAAATACACGGGTCATTCTAGCTAAACGAATCAGTAAAAAGTGATAGTAGAATAATAGAGCATAAGAGCATAGTGATATTCTTCTTAAACAAGAAGAAACCATAAGAAAGCTAACCATACTCATATGGAGGATACACAACATGTATGGCATATATGGTTACACTAGGTGATAGAACACTATTACTTCAATAAACATAAAACACAAAGGAGACGAGAAATCTCATGAATCTAAAATGTAGCATGTCTCATATCATCGGCAATCATAAATCAATAAGAATGGTTTAGGGAATAGTAAAATGTAAACTCCTAAAAGAGTAAATCCCAAACCCACCATATCGGCAACTCCAAGGAAAACATAAGCAAAAGCCAACTCGACATAAGCCATAAGGCAAATGTCAACAAAGAGATAAAAATCTCATACAACGCCAAAAGGCAAATCTCATAAATAGCGCCAATAGGAAATCTCAATATATATATATATATATATATATATATATACACACACACACACACACACACGCCAAAAGGCGAATCTCAACACGCCAAAAGGAAAATCTCATCACGCCAGTGTAGGCAATGAAAAATCTCAGAACAACTTCCAAGAGTCCAAAAATCCCCAAGTAGTCGCCACCGAATGGTTCAAAGGACCTATTCCAAAATGATGACAAACAAGGGTAAAAATCATCTTAAAAAGGTTTTGCACATGCTATTTTTGCCGAGTACTGTTTCACATAATAGGTACCTCGCCTAAAGGCAAACGTCAAAAGACAAATACGCCGCAATGGCAAATACGCCGCAATAGAAAACGTTCGAAGACAAATACGCCGCAATGGAAAACATCCGAAGACAAATACGCCGCAATGGAAAATGACCCGAAGGTCCAGTACTGGCACGCCAACAGGCAAATGTGTCACAAACTCTCGAAAAGGAAACCCGAAAAGTGTTAAATGTGTCCCATACCACCCATTCGCACTAAACGGTTTACTAACCGCTAGTAAATTTCACACTCAAAGCAGTAAAAGGTTCACCTCATATCATCAGTAAACTAGACCCGTAAGCCAAAACGATCAAACAGACAAGTTAGGAATTAACCGAAAAGATAAAAGCACGTATCCCATACTACATGGATACTACATGTTTTACCCAATCGTTTAACTCTCCTTCTCATTCGCTCGACGGTGCAAAAACGGGTAATTTTTTAGAGAAAACAATTTACCTTGAAAATAAGCTTTGAAAACCGATTTAGAAAACCATTTGGAAACCATATTTGAAAATTTCCCTTATTATAAAGAATAAATAGGTTTTATACTTGAAAATACTTTAAAATATTATATAATAATTATTTTTAAATCCTCGAAATTTTTAAAAAATCATTTCAAAAAGAAATGGAGAAAACCGTGCTCGAAAACGACCAAAAACAAGCAAAATTCTACTCAAACCGAAATTCAAATTTAAATTTAAATAATTCCAAATTTGAATTCCAAATTCATTAAAACTGGTCTAACCTATTGATAGGCATCATAGCCCTCAAAATACTTTAGAAATATCACAAAAACTGAACTAAAAGTCAAAAATCGTACGGAAAATGAACATAAAAACACTTTGGCAAAATAATACCCAGGAATGAAATCTTCTCTGGGTTCAACTTTTGGACATAAAACAGGTGGCCGAACGATCTTTGATTCAGCTGAAAATTAGTGTGCATAAAGTGAAAAAGTTCATCTTTCAAAAAAAAAGAATCAATGAATTCCAAAAGAAAATGGAAAAGTTATGCTGTCACAAACATGGACTCGGACCATGTTTGTAACAGTTCAACAAGGATGTGCCCAAGCTTAAAAATCCACTCTGGGTTCAACTTCCAAGCATGAACTAGAGGATCAAATGACACCGGATTGAGCTCAAAATTAGTGTGCCCGTAGTAGAAAACTTCGTCTTTCAAACAAAAAAAGACTCATGCAATTTGGATAATAGGAGAAAGTTATGATGTCTCAAAGATGAACTCAGATAGTGTTTTCACTGTAAAATTCTGGGCAAAAACATGGTCCAGGTCAACGTTTAGCAGCATATTTCTATAAGCTATCTTAGTCTACATGACCTGAAATTTGGTTTGCATATAGTAGAAAACTCTATCTTTCAAACAAAAAAGAATCATGAAATTTCACTAAGAAATGAAAGAGTTATGACATCGCAAACATGGACTCGGGCCATGTTTGCAGCAACAAAACACGGTTTATACATGCAGAAAAACTGTGTTTTGTTGATTTTCAACAACGGTTTGAACACTCAAATGAAAATATTTTTAACCAAACTTTGCAGAAATGAAGTTCAACTTGCAAGCTTCCAAATGCAAGAAATCCGGCAGCATTACGTTGCCGAAATCAAAAGTTACAAGGGTTCAAAGTAGCAACAGAAACTAGATTATGAAATAGCAAAATCAACTATAGAAAATTTTTACAGCAGCAGATTTCATATTTTTGAGTGATTTAAGCTTTGCTCAGCTAGCAATTGTGAGTTTTAGGAACTCATCTTGCTGATACAATGGATAGACTTTGATTTGAGTTGAAAGACGGAAGCATTTTGCAAGTTTTTGCTTCAAGAACCTGTAAAAGTGAAAGTGAGAAGTAGATGCATGCAAAAGGAAGAAAAGCCATTAAAAGACAATTCATTTCACAAATTAAGGTTTTTGATGAAAAGATTGTTTTTCGGAAGCGATTACCTGTTGTATTTTCTTTTAGATCGATTAAAATAGCAACTTGTTGAAGAAAATTGGAGGTTAAAAGCTTCAGATTTGAAAAATTGGTGGAGTTTGTTTCTTGTTTACTGTTTCTGGTTTCTGGCTAATTGGAGAAGATGAAGTACGTACAGGTAATGTTTCTCATTTCTTAATTTCTGGTTTTAGTGAACTAATGGGCTTTGGACCCAAATTGGAATTAGAGAAAATAAATTAGGCTAAATGATTAACTAACATATGAACTTGTGTACATATACAACATACAAAATGCATTTTCTCCATATTTACACATAAGAAAAATATGAAAACTCGTATACATACAAAATAAAATATTTTCTATCGTATAAAAAGATTAATTTTTATTTTTAAAATAATTATTACTATTAAATTCCTTTATTTAACATAATCCATTATTTACTCTACGTATAAACTTATATATATACATACACACACACACACACACACATATATATATATTTGTATGTATGTATGTATGTATGTATGTATGTATGTATGTATGTATGTATGTATGTATCTATGTATGTATAAACAAATAGATTTTATGTAACTTGTATAAACCTTTAGAAATATATAACAAACAGATCCTATATATTATATCAACCTTTACAATATTATATCTCACTCTGAAACACGCAAACTTATATATGAACATAAAACATAAGATTATTGTAAACATTTAGAGTTTTTACATAAGCATGTATATATATATTATAATATATATATATATATATATATATATATATATATAACATAAAAGGTGACATGAAATACCTTGACTGTTGGACCTTGTTGTATTCGCATTTGAGGTTTGAAATCAGAAGGCAATTTAACGGTAGAGATCCATTATGTATTGTATTACCGATTTGTATCCCAATAAAATACCCTTAATATTTTGCACTATAGAAAAAACATGTTGGAGAAAGGAAATAAAAAATTAATTATTTTTTTTCAACCATTAATTTAATATTGATCCAAGACTGAAAAATTCAGTCACTAACTTTTTTAGAACATGGTTCATTAATGCCAACAAGTGTGGATCTCGGGGATCGAACTCATGACCCTTAATTTTGTAATCTGAACAACAAATCAACTGAGCTAATCTTATTGACGGACAGTTGTTAACTTTAAAAATTGGGGTTTTCCGCATCAGGTTCATATTTCTGATGTTGTTAAAAGAAAAATCATTATGACAATGAGTACGTAAATTAGGCCTCTATTTTCTAAATCCGAAAACGTAAATTGGTTTGCACTTTTGTCGTAGAAAGTGCAAGTTAATTTATGCTTTTCAAAAAGTGTTTCAAAAATCAAATTGATTTATACGTAAATAGTCCTGTTTATAATTTTAATAAATAACTATAAGTTTTCACCATTATCGAATTTCATATAATTTTAATTTTATTTGTAAAACTACAAGTCAGGTTGTATTTTCTTTTCGAAAACTGCAAGTTACCAAGACATAATTTATATATTCTTTAGTGCATTGATTTTTCTCATAACAACGTCAAAAATAGATGCATATAGTTGATGGGTCTGTGAAGTTCAAAACGGTTTAAAGACTTAAATTCAGTTACTAATCCTGTTTTTAGTTGGCCACTACATCACTGTTTATCTCATGGTTGAAACTTTTGTGTTATACGATATCCAACGGTTGAATTCAATTATCCACGTATATTGCGATATACCTAATGGTCCAAGTTTAAATAAAAAATTATTGATTTATTCATACACTTAGCCCACTTTCCTACAATTAAAGTTGCCGACGAGCAACTCTCTCATTCACGCCGTACTAGATTACCTTCCCTTTAGTAGTTCATCTTAATCTCCTACTTTAATAAGTCACTCGTTGTCTCATGAACATTTGTTCATGTAATAAAGGAACTCAAAAAAATAGCAATCCAATGGCATCCAATATTTCCAAACTGTGCAAATTGTGTTTGTTTTAAACTGTCGTAGATACAGACATGGCAATGCTAACTGCTTAGAATCTTCATGCTTTCAGGAAGTGCTAATATAACTAAGGAGGATTGCATGATGCAAAGTAAAAGTATGAAAAGCATGTCCTATAACTCTAATTCTTAGTATGGCTCACATGACTTGGGTAACCTCTCTTTATTTTTTAATATAAAAAGAGTAAAAAAAATTCAAAATATTACATCATTGTTTGTAAATGTCTAAAAATCCGGTGATATATTCCTCTAGATAACAAAATTTGTTGTTTTATTTTTCATGTGAGTATTTTAGAGAAAACTATTCAGATGTACATATGAGCTTGTTATTGCTACATAGTAATAGTATTTGGTACTGTTATCTAAGAACATGGATAACATGTATGGAAATCATAGAGCACAAACAATACATAATTCTTCATCAATGTTGCTAGGAAGACCGAATGAAATGCTGGCAATTTATGAAAAATAGAAATGCTGGCAATTTATGCGAAATAGAAATGTAAATCTGGGATCCACTGAGTTCATGCTGAAATTTCAGTTTGTATAAAGTTGATTTGGCACAATCCCGACAGTGCATTCTCGAGCCTGTAGCAGCACCATTCTTCTTCTGTTAAAGTGTTTGTCTTAGATGATGTGCTTTCTTATATATATTTATTATAATTATCCTTTTGGTCTGTAGACAATTATAGGTATACACTTTTCTTCGGTTCAACCATCACCTATCATCCATGCTCCATGGGAAAAAACACTTTAACAAGTAAACAGTTATAGGTATACACTTTGCTTCGGTTCAACGATCACCTATCATCCATGCTCCTTGGGAAAAAAACAATGGCATGGTCATTTTCTAATGGGATCAAGAACCAAAAATTTTGATCATATAATGTATAGGAATTTTCTTTAGAAATTACGAAGGGAAAAATACCTTGCAAGTGATGATAACTGAATCTAAACTATTAGATAACTAAAGAAATTTTACCTTGCAAAAAATACCCTGCAAACTATAAGCAAAGATGGCTAAATTAGATAGTTATAGAAAATTTGCATTAGCGTTGGAACACAAATTTGAAATAGAAAGAGAAATTATCATCGCCCTTAATTTCGGCTTTATTCCCAATTAAATATTCGCAATTAAATATCCCGACGGTGAAGTAGAGTTCTCACAATATCTTTTTAAAGCGAGTCTTTATTTCCTTCACATTATTCATTCAGATTCCAATGCCATAGCATAATTTTATCCATACAATTAAAATAGTAAACCTATGTTAGAAAATGCCATTAAACAAAGATTTCAAAATCCTAAGACAACAGTTTAACCAATAAAAATCTTAGTTTGTGTACAAAAGATTTTCCATGTCACAGAATTGTGCTTTTTCTCCGATCCATTTCGCGTTTGAATTATATTTAGGTAAGTATGAAACTATTTCTATCCATGAAAAAAAATCTGCTAATGAAATCCCTTGAGGATCACAAAAATAACGTGCATAATAATACCTACTGAGGTAACCTGGCCATAGACACTCGGTCCTTATTTATCCTTCTCTACCTCCTCTCTAGAAACTATTTGGTTAATATTATCAAAAAAATGTTAGATTTTCAAATGATTTTAACCATTTTTTTTAACAATAATTAAACCATTTTATAATAAAATATAAATAGTTAAAATGTTGCGTTTCATTTGGTTAAATACAGTATCTGAGATTTCAAGTTATCCTTTATGATAACAAATATATAAACCCATCAGAAGGATGGGTATGAAAAGTGTACCGATGCGTCAGTCAAATTAATGGTAGAAATTACATCACAAATGTTTTAATGTTCTGATATATTATGTTTTACTAAATAAACATTTTGTTTTTTGGAAAAGAAAATGTGTATTGATATCAAAAACAATTAAATACACTAACTTGTTGAGGCAATATATTTAACCTCGAATAAGATAATTTGATGTTTCTAAATTAACCAAGGGACAAATTCTCTATGGTGTATTTGATCATACATATTTAAGAGGTCGCGGTGGAAGGAAAAGACTTGTGTATTCTTCGCACTTTATTTTTCTATTGTCGTCATGTTTCATAGCGCACATAATTATTGTTGTTACGACTTCGCTACCGTTCCCTCAATTTGATTTAACCAATCGCTTGCGGTTAGGCTCTTCTAACCAATCACTTTCATTTTCATATTGTTTGGTTCAGGAAAGATCTATTTCTATGAAAAATTTCTAATATTTTAGCACCGTACTTCATTTCTAATTCACAGACTGTGACGAAGTTTAATGGCATATACACAATACTTAATTGTGAAACATCAAACTTAAGCATACATTATTTGAGTAGCATAATTATTGAGATGCATCGATAAGATACGTTATTATGCATAAAAGGATAAATTTACCAACAATTTCTAAGAGAGAAAATAAACTATACTAAACTGTATTCATAGCTGGAAATAATAGAAGAAGAAAAAATATCTTTGTTTTAGTCTTCTTATTTTAAACCAAAACTTGATTCGTTTCAGTTCCAGTCCTGAGTAACTGCTCAATTTCATCCTCCACTCATCATCAACCTACTAATATTGTTCAAAAATATGGCAGTATCCATGTTAGTGGCATCATCCAAAAAATACTAAAAATATCATCCATCTTTCAAAATTCAAATTTGAATAAGTGTCACATATATAGACATTACTGAACTTTGTAAAGATGTAATCAGATGTAAAAGAGAAATGAAGCAGAATTTATTTGAATAGATGATTCGGTTACAATCAATGACATTTGATACAAAACAGAGAGAAAATGAAAATGTTACGAAGTTCTTTCCCGTAGTCTCAAATATATACAACTTTATATGCTACTGGGCTGACAGAGCCCATAGCCCAATACTCTATAAACTGAAGTTTGCTTTATTATCCTTTGATCTGAATTTGAACGGCTGAGATTAGAGACAATATCTCCTTCATATTTTTCAGATCGACATAACTAATACATTTCATTTCTCTCCCTCAAACCCTACCTCGTCTAGGGTTTGCGGCGATTTTCTTCTTCAGTCTCGATTGCTCAAATCATATGATCTTTTCATGAAGATTTCCTCGGAACATTGAGTGTAGAGATGAGATCTGAAAAGATCCTGCTTTTGCAGTACGATATGATGAAACTTGATGTGCGATTCTCATATCGTAAACAAAGATTACAATTTTCGACCCTCTGCTCTATTATTATGCTTGATAACTTGAGGATCTTCTGAAGGCTACATCTTAGATGCTTTTCTGATAAAGAACTAGTCAACTGATGTCAAAGTCTTCGACTTTGAGCTTCTTCTTGTACTAAGTGAAAGTCTTCATCTTTACCACTTTTCTGATTAATATCTTGAGAGATGTTGTCAAAGCTTTCGACTTTGAACCTCTGTCTGAACCAAGTGAAGTTTTTCTTCGACAGAGGTTTTGTCAGAATATCTGCAGTTTGGTAAGTACAAGGTATGTGGTTTACGCTTAATTTTCTTTTGCTTACCTGCTCTCGAACGAAGTATAGATCCAGATCGGTATGCTTTATTCTTGCATGTAGTATAGGATTGGCAGTTAGATGTGTCGTGCTTAAATTATCACACCATATGATTGTTTTTCTCTCTGTCTTGATTTGTAACTCACTTAATTAAGAGTGATTGTATCCACATAATCTCAGCTGTAGCATTAGCTACACTTCTGAACTCTGCCTGCTCGACCTCGACACAGTAGTTTGTTTCTTTAAACACCAAAAAACTGGATTCCGACCTAAGTAAATACAATAACATGTAGTTGACCTTCTATCATCTAGGTCAGAGGCCCAGTCAGCATCAGCATACCCTGTAATGTTTATAACTTTGCTTGATTCTAAGGTTAGACCGAAGTTTAGAGCGCCTTTAAGATATCTTAAGATCCTTTTTACTGCCTTCCAATGGATATCTGTTGGACTTTGCATATATTGACTTACCTTATTAACGCTGTAACAAATATCTGGTCTGGTAATTGGTGCATATTGAAGAGCACCGACTATGCTTCTGTACTGACAGTCATTTTTGTAGGATCGATTTCACCATAGAGGGGAGGTGAATAGGGTGATGCTGTTAATTATGAAAATTATTGCGGAAGCTTATAAAATTATTTCAACACAGATAAATCAAAATTATAGAAGCATAAATAATAGCAGAATAATAAATGTAGAAATAGAACGACACAGAATTTACCCAGCTTCGGCAAAACCCTGCCTACGTAGTGCCGCCTCCAAGGTTTCTACTAGAAATTAAGTAGTCACACGCTTACACATGTAAACTCGCGACACCCGCTACTGACTAACCTAACTCTACGCTCAAACCCTACCACAACTCAGCCACTGAGTTGTGAATTCTCAAACTACGCCACGTAGTTTGTCCCCCAGTCACACGACTAGAAATTACAACTATTTAAAAGAAAAATACAAATTAAAAGATAATTAAAAACAAAATCCCCTAATTTTATAAGACAAAATCCTTTGTTAATATAACCGGCCCAAAGTATTATCAATTAAGAAAACGCGGCCCTGTTATCTCCTATATCTATTTGCTCTGTAAAAACAATGTCGGCCGTTCCTTGCTTGTTCCTCTCTTGCTTTGAAATTAGGGCTTTGGCCTAACGTTCGCTCCTGTGAGATTAGCTAGTGCTTCGGCCTTGTCTTCGCTCTCGTAATATTGGCTAGAGCTTTGGCCTTGTGAAATTAGGGCTTTGGCCTCACGTTCGCTCCTGTGAGATTAGCTAGTGCTTCGGCCTTGTCTTTGCTCCTGTAAGATTGGCTAGAGCTTTGGCCTTGTGAAATTAGGGCTTCAGCTATCGAAGAACCCGATTGATTGTTGATCGATTACAATTGATCTTCTGATTTGCGTCGGCAATTGACCGTCTCTTCACTTTGCTCACGGTTCCTTCACTTTGCATCGAGTTCGAATCAAAGTTGGTATGTAATTTTCTTTTTGCTTTTCTTGTTTTGCTTACTTGAACTCGATGCTTGCAATTTGCCGATGATGTTACTTATTTATATAGGATTCGAGATCCTTGATTTTCGTTTGTATACATCTATTTGAATTCGTCTTCGACCATTTGATTATTTTTGAACGAAGGTGATTTATCAGACTTCTTCAATTCATATAATTTCGTTGCTTGATGCTCACAGCTTTTAATTGTTCAACTTCTTGGTCATTATGGCTCTGACTTTGAACTGTTCGATTCCTTCTTATTGACTTGTGGGATTTAAACTTGACTAGTTTGAATTCATGATTACCACAGCTTGATTTTTAGTTGAACTTGCATGCTATGTTCTTTTCTCTATTGGCATCGGCTTCTGCTGTTCCATGGTTTGTAGTATTCCATTTTCATCATGTCATTGTAGTTGAAACTTTGAGTTGTATATTTCATTGTGCATTACACTTGTATGTTTGTAATATCTTAACACTTCAGTCTGGTCTGGTTGCTTCATATGCATTGATCTTGAGTTGTTTTCATGTTGCATTTGTTTCATTTTGATTTTGGTCGAGGCATGTTAACATTACTGGGGCACTGACTTGAATTGCTTTGATTATTTGTGTTATGCTCTTGTTTGGTGCACATCCTTGACCTATTACAGTGTTCGTGTATGGTTGTTTATAGCCATTTCATTGCTGAGGCTGTGCCACTGATGTTGGCTTGCATTGTCACTTGTTTTATTTGCTCTTGCACTCCTATGTGCACTGTTCTAGCTTGTAGTGTGTACCACTGCCTGTTCATGGTGTGTACTAAGTTGTGCCTTGCTTCATCACTGTTGAATTTTTAGGCATATCATATTGTATTTATGGTTCATGTCTACCAGTAGGTCTTTCCTTTGTATGTGCTTTTTGCTTCCTTGAGTTTGGTTCGCTTTTGTATACTTCATGTAGACATGCTGTAACATACTCGACCTGACACTTTTGTACATGTGTTTATCATAACATTCATGTGTACATTGGAGTTTAGTCGAAGCTGCATATATGTATTGAGCTAGTACATGTTTGTATACATGTGTATGTACATATGTCTATATATATATATATATATATATATATATATATATATATATATATATATATATATTTGTGTACTGTCTCAGTGATGCATTGCTTGCCCATATGTATTTGTTTGCAGTTTTGCCCCTGTTTAGTTTGTGTTGAACTGATTTGGCATTTGCTTCAATTTAGTTTGATTTACTTTGAACTTCATGTTGATTTTTTGAAATTACATCTGAGTTGAATCCAGCTTAAAGCTTGGGTATGACCTTGTGCCGTTATTGCGATATTATTTTTATTGCACTTGAGTTGAACCCGACGTTATGGGTTTGACCTGTTCTCACCTGTCCCTGTAATTTTATCAAGTGTATATATCGGTATGCACGGCCTTGGGCATATACAGTGATACACTGTGTATGTCACAAGCTGTTCGTGTATGATGAATTCAAAATTAAATGATGACGAACAACCCAAATAACTGAGGAAAATATTATTTTCAAAATCCACATTTTATTTTATACTGCAAAAAATTTTATTTTCAATTTTACTGCGTCAATGTATATTTCTACAGATTGCTCAGATGCTGGATTCACATTGGAATAAAGTTGAAGATCGGTACGAGCTTAGTGAATGAGTGATATGTAGTGAGGTGCAATGTAAATGTGAATGGTAATTTAATCAAATTTGTATTGTAATTGAAATTGTATATAGTGAGAGCTTGAAATTTTTACTATTCAAAAATTATAATAGTTGTTTGAATAAAATTTCTGTTTGAATTAAAATTCTGTGTTATTTATTTTATTCAGCAAATATTTATTTAATCTATGAAAAATAAAATAGTACATTAACAAATACATTTAAATGAATATATATATATATATGTTTACTATCATTAAACAAAAATCATATAATCGCATATTCAACAATCTCCCCCTTTGATGATAACAAACGTATATTTAAGATTTTGAATATGTTAAATGTATTTGATCATTGATATACTATAAGTGCTCCCCTTATTTAAATGCTTCCTCTCTACACAAATCTCCCCCTTCATATATGCATATAATTATAAATATGCAAATTATCCTAGATGCAAATAGAAAGTATTTGACCTTTGCTTGATTTTATTTGACAAAATCTTAACTTTTCTCTCCCCTTTTTGTTATCAGCAGAAGAGTAATAGTGTTAGAAAAATGGAGATAAAGTGATAGATATTAATCCAACATTAAAACTCAATTGAATATAAATATTAAATTTCACTGAAAAATCAAACAAAAATCATAAATACTTTGTTAGGCGCATATTCCATTTTTAGAATGATGGGAATGATATCATCATATAAAACCATACAGTTGTGTCTATTTGTGGTATATTTATATTAGGAATTTGAATATCTACCAACCATGCATAACCGTTAGGACTTTTAAATGAGATTAGTAGTATTCCAATTTTATTTTTAAAAGAATGAATTCAAGTATCTTCTAACCATGCATAACCGTGAAGACTTTTAAATGGGATTAGATTCAACTTGTTTATTTAAAAAAATCAATTTTGATATGCGTTCCATACATGCATAACCATAAGGACTTTTAAATGAGTATGGAAGCACATAACAAATTCCAAGTAATTCACCCATGCATAACCGTGAGGACTTTTAAATGAGAGTGAATACTTTGGATTTTATTTTATTTTATTTTATTTTATTATTACTATTTATTTTTTATTAAAAAAATGTAAAATGAAAAAACCAATGATTCCTGTTTAAGGTACCACATATTGACAAACTATGTTGAATTTTGATGAGTGATAGTCGTTAGAAATATGATAGAAATAGAGATGGTCATGGAATTTTTTACCAACAAAAAGTTTTATAACTCTTGTTTAAATTTCTAAAGAAATTTACTAATTATACCGTCTCGAGTCATAATATATGATAAATATCAACACTCATCTTTTTAATAATTAGTAAGGAGTCAGATTAGTCATTGTTATAATTTAAAAATTAAATTCAAAAATAATTATAAAATCAATTTTTCTAAAAATGACCAATCTGAAAACAAGGTCAAAGATGATTTTCTAGAAGGGGTTTTATGAGAAAAATTTTTGCTATTTGAAAAATTATGAAATGAAAAATATGCAGATATTTTCTTTGAAAAACGATGCAATCACTAAATGTCTCAACAAAAATCACGTTCAACTAGTAATTTTTCTATCAACTAGATTACCAATGTAATCTGCATCTGAATTTCTCTTTCACTCACAATTATCATTAATTGAATTTGATAGGCCAGACCATGAAATGTGCAACAAAATACCTCAAAATCAATTTTAATAGCTTTTTAAATGACATTCTCTCGAATTTGAATTGAAACCGTGTAAATAATCAAAAACCGTGAATATAGAGTTAGCCGTAAAATAACCAAATGTATTATCATCCAATAAAACACTATTATTAATCCAAACTAATATATATGAAGTAATTCAAAGACTCTAGAGATTTTTATAGTGTTCTTGGCATAAGAATATAATTGGCCAACAATTTTGAATAAGTCGGAATCAAATTCATCATTATTTTATCATCACATTATTGGGTGATTTAACTCAGATTGTGGTGCAGATTATCACATTTAATATATCATTCAAATAAATATAACATTACCTGTTTTATGGATATTTTTCGTTGTTGTCCATTGTGATTCTGTCACCTTTGTACTAGGCTAAGGAACTTTGCTTTGTCGCCGGTTGTGTGTCTGGAACAGCTAGAATCCAGATAACACTGTAGTTGTCCCTTAGCCTGCCACCACACCTACACGATGAAAGATTTTTGTGACCTATTTGTTTTTATAGGTCCATGATTGTTAGTGGCAGAATATTTTGAAAAATAATTTTGTGGAGACCTAAAACTATTTACATATGTTCCTTTCGGCACCCAGATTTGTTTAACTTTGAGAGATTTTATATTTGTGCCTTTTGGAACCCAAACTGGTAAAGTTTTCACGTGTTTGGGTCTATACCAACAATTATTGTGATTGTGTCCATATTTTCTACAAATTGTGCACATTGAATTTACTTGAGTAATCTCATTTCTAACTTTTTAAGATTGATTAAACCCAAGTCCTTGTCTAACTATATTAACAGTTTGTTTTCCTAATAGCATATTCAACGATTTTTCACTTTTTGAAAATTTATCTAAAGTCGTTGACAATTGTTTGACTTGTGTTTTGAGAGATTCATTTTCGTTTAACAATTGTGTGCACTTTTTAATAGAATTTTCTCTTCTAGTATTTTCACTTTCTTTTAAAATCAGAATTTCATTTTCAAGTGATTTTATATTAATTTCTGATTTTTTAATTTCTTCTTCAAATAATGGACACTTATCACACTTAGGGATCCTACTTTGATAGGTTTTAACTAATTGATCAAGTTGTTTATTTAATTCTATCAAACTATCACTTTGTGATTCAATTTTATTATACTTTTCCCTAAGTCGTACAAAACAGCCATTTACTTCGTGGAAATATATAAGTAATTCTAAGTAAGTGAGTTTTGATACCTCGCTTGGCTCATCATCGTCGCTATCAGTTATATTTTTTGAAGGCACATACCTGCTCTCTCTCTCTCACTGCTAGTACTTTGATTATCTTCATCACTTGTATTCCACGTGGCTGCAAAACTTCTCCCTTTTGATTTCTTTTCAAAGTCGCGTCGATTTTGAGGACAATTGGGGTTGATGTGTCGGGGTTGGTTGCACTTATGACAGATGATCTTCTGTTCTTCTGAGTAGTCTAGTGCTTTGGCTATTCTGCTTTTCAATTTTTGATTTCGAGCTGGATTTCCGTATTTGTAATTCCACCTTTTGAATTTCTTTATTATCAGCTCCAATTCTGCTGCTCCATTATCATCATCATCACCATCACTTTCTGTTGTTCCTTTAAGAGCTATTGGTTTCTTTCGAGTGTCACCTCCTTCACGCTCTTCCTTGAATTTCATTTCTAGCTCATAAGTGGTGAGATTTCCAATGAGTTCTTCAACTTTCATCAGTTTTAAATCTTTTGATTCTTGAATGGCAGTCACTTTGGCTTCAAAACTTCGTGGAAGGACTCTAAGGATTTTTCAGACTATCTCCAACTCCGTGTATGATTTTCTGAGCTTTTGATTTGTATACGATATTGGAAAGTCGTCCATACATCTCTTTGACATTTTCTTCCTTCGCCATTGTGAAGTTATCGTATTGGCGAGATTCTTTGACTTGAGATGTTGCTTCGTGAGTCACTTCTAGTGTGTGCCATATTTCCTGCGCAGTTAAACAATGTGAGACACGATTAAATTCAAATTGATCCAATGAACAGATAATAGAATTCATAGCTTTAGCATTAGCATTTTGTAATTTATTTCTGGTTATATCCATTGATCATTTGGTTTATCTATTTTCTGATTATCTATAATTATAGTTGGTTCTCTATAACCTATCTCAATAATATTCCAAGCATCAATGGCTTTTAGAAAAAATTTCATTCAATTTTTACAGTAGGCGTATTCACCATTGAACATTGGTGGTCTAACTATGGACTGACCCTCAGCAAAAGCAGTATTAAAAGAAGCTATTTTAAAAATTCAACTTTTTAAAACAAAAATTGATTTTTGAAAAAAAGTCAAATTTTTAAAAACAAAATCTGACTTCTATTCCTAGCTCTGATACCACTTGTAGGATCGATTTCACCCTAGAGGGGGTGTGATAGGGTGATGCTGTTAATTATAAAAATTATTACGGAAGCTTACAAATTATTTCAACGCAGATATATCAAAATTATAACAGCACAGATAATAGCAGAATAATTAATGCAGAAATAGAACGACACGGAATTTACCCAGCTTCGGCAAAACCCTGCCTACGTGCTGCCCTCAAGGTTTCTACTAGAAATTAAGTAGTCACACGCTTACGCACGTAAACTCGCGACACCCGCTACTGACTAACCTAACTCTACGCTCAAAACCCTACCACAACTCAGCCACTGTGTTGCGAATTCTCAAACTACGCCACGTAGTTTGTCCCCTAGCCACACGACTAGAAATTACAATTGGTTAAAAAAAATACAAATTAAAAGATAATTAAAAACAAAGACCCCTAATTTTATAAACCAAAAGAATTTGTTAATATAACCGGCCCAAAGTATTATCAATTACGAAAACGCGGCCCCGTTATCTCCTTTATCTATTTGCTGTGTGAAAACAATGTCGGTCATTCCTTGCTTGTTCCTCTCTTGCTTTGAAATTAGGGCTTTGGCCTAACGTTCGATCCTGTGAGATTAGCTAGTGCTTCGGCCTTGTCTTCGCTCCTGCAAGATTGGCTCGAGCTTCGGCCTTGTGAAATTAGGGCTTCGGCTATCGAAGAACCCAATTATTGTTGATCGATTACAATTGATCTTCTGATTTGCGTCGGCAATCGACCGTCTCTTCACTTTAATCACGGTTCCTTCACTTTGCGTCGAGTTCGAATCAAAATTGGTATGTAATTTTCTTTTTGCTTTTCTGGTTTTGCTTACTTGAACTCGATGCTTGCAATTTGCTGATGATGTTACTTATTTATATAGGATTCGAGATCCTTGACTTTCGTTTGTATACATCTATTCGAATTCATCTTCGGCCATTTGATTATTCTTGAACGATGGTGATTTATCCAACTTCTTCAATTCATATAATTTCATTGCTTGATACTCACGGCTTTGAATTTGTTCGACTTCTTGGTCATTACGGTTCTGACTTTGAACTGTTCGATTCCTTCTTGTTGACTTGCGGCATTTAAACTGGACTAGTTCGAATTCATGATTACCACAGCTTGATTTTTAGTTGAACTTGCATGCTATGTTCTTTTCTCTGTTGGCATCGGCTTCTGCTGTTCCATGGTTTGTAGTTTTCCATTTTCACCATGTCATTGCAGTTGAAACTTTGAGTTGTATATTTCACTGTGCATTACACTTGTATGTTTGTAATATCTGAACACTTCAGTCAGGTCTGGTTGCTTCATATGCATTGATCTTGAGTTGTTTTCATGTAGTATTTGTTTTATTTTGATTTTGGTCGAGGCTTGTTAACATTACTGGTGCACTGACTTGAGTTGCTTTGAGTATTTGTGTTATGCTCTTGTTTGGTGCATATCCTTGACCTGTTGCAGTGTTCATGTATGGTTGTTTATAGCCATTTCATTGTTGAGACTGTGTCATTCATGTTGGCTTGCATTGTCACTTGTTTTATTTACTCTTGCACTCCTATGTGCACTGTTCTAGCTTGTAGTGTGTACCACTGCCTGTTCATGGTGCATACTAAGTTGTGCCTTACTTCATCACTGTTGAATTTTGAGGCATATCGTATTGTATTTATGGTTCATGTCTACTAGTAGGTCTTGCCTTGTATTTGCTTTTTGCTTCCTTGAGTTTGGTTTGCTTTTGTATACTTCATGTAGACATGCTGTAACATACTCGACCTGACACTTGATTACATGTGTTTATCATAACATTCATGTGTACGTCGGAGTTTAGTCGAGGCTGCATATATGTATTGAGCTGGTACATGTTTGTATACGTGTGTATATACATATGTATATTTATTTGTGTATTGTCTCAGTGATGCATCGTTTGCCCATATGTATTTGTTTGCAGTTTTGCCCCTGTTTAGTTTGTGTTGAACTGATTTGGCATTTGCTTTAATTTAGTTTGATTCACTTTGAACTTCATGTTAATTTTTGAAATCACACCTGAGTTGAATCCAGCTTAAAGCTCGGGGTTGACCTTGTGCTGATATTGTGACATTATTTTTATTACACTTGAGTTGAACCCGACGTTTTGGGTTTGACCTGTGCTCACCTGTCCCTGTAATTTTATCAAGTGTGTATATCGGTGTGCATGGCATTGTGGCATATAAAGTGATACACTGTGTATGTCACAAGTTGTTCGTGTATGATGAATTCAAACTTAAATGATGATGAACAACCCAAATCACTGAGGCAAATATTATTTTCAAAATCCACATTTTATTTTATACTGCAAAAATATTTTATTTTCAATTTTACCGCGTCAATGTATATTTCTGCAGATTGCTCAGATGCTGGATTCACATTGGAATGAACTTGAAGATCTGTACGAGTTGAGTGAATGAGTGATATGTAGTGAGGTGCAATGTAAATGTGAATTGTAGTTTAATAAAATTTGTATTGTAATTGAAATTGTATATAGTGAGAGCTTGAAATTTGTACTATTCAAAAATTGTAATAAATATTTGTTTGAGTAAAATTTCTGTTTGAATTCAAATTCTATGTTATTAATTTTATTCAACAAATATTTATTTAATCTATGAAAAATAAAATAGTACATTAACAAATACATTTAAATGAATATATATATATATATATGTTTATTATCATCAAACAAAAATCATATGATTGCATATTCAACAATTTTGAATAGTTTCACCTTTGTACTTGGACAAATGAACATTGCTTATCATTGGTGTAGAGATTGAATTGGCTTGATTCATTTTGGTTTTGTCCAGTATCTCTGTGATATACTTTTTCTGATTTAGTTGAACAGTTGTATCAGATATCTTTTAGACTTCTATGCCCAAAAAGTAATTCAGATCACCTAGATCCTTGATTGTGAATATTTGATTTAGATGCTTTGTGAGATTATTGATCTCCTACTTGTTGTTACCTGTAATAATGAAATCATCAACATATATTAGTACATACATTATTATGTTACTAGTGAATTTGTAAATAATGAGTTGTCAGATTTTGTTGGATGATATCCCAATCTGATCATTGTATCCTTTAGCTTTTCGAACTACACTTTTGGTGCTTGCTTTAATCCATATATTGCTTTATGCAGTTTGCATACATAGTCTTCTTTTCCTTTCTGTCTAAAGCCATGTGGGTGTTCCATGTATACCTCTTCCTGCAAAACACCTTTAAAAAATGCATTGATAACATCTAATTTCTTATGCTCCAATTTCTGCATAAGGAAATTGTAATAATAATTCTGATAGTAGTAGGTTTCACAACAGGAGAAAATGTCTCATGAAAGTCAAAACCATGCTGTTGTGAATAACCTTTAGGTACTAGTCTTGCCTTATGCTTAGAAATTGAACCATAAGCAATTCTTTTTGACTTATAAGTCCACTTGCAACCTATAATATTTTTATGTTTTGACTTGGGAACAAGATTCCAAGTCTTGTTCCTCATTAGTGCCTCATATTCATTGAGCATTGTTGTTTTCCAGTTTTTGTTTTGCATAGCATGATCATGTGTGCTTGGTTCCACAGTATCAGAACTGCATTGAAAACTTTTGGTCATGTGATGCCTGGTGTTATCTGGTCTTTTTTGATGACTGATCCTCTCTATTTCTGATTGAATATCAGTATCATTGATTTGTAAATTGACTTGAGTTTGATGTGATGTAAGTTGTGCACTTGCCCCTTGTTGAGATGATTGATCAGGTACTGGCACTGATTCAGTTTGAGTGTCATCTGATTCATGTCTGAATTCATGACTTTGGAAGTCAGGATAGCTTGCTTCCTGTCTCTTACTCGGATAAGCAGTTTCTTTCTAAGGCTATATTACTACAAGTGGTAGACAGGATATTGGTGGTAATGACTCTTTTGTGCTATACACTTTACATGTGGTTTTGATATTCTCTTCTCTGAAAGGAAAAATCTTTTCACTGAATACCACATGTCTAGAGATAAAAAGTTTGCCATTACTATCTAAGCATTTGTATCCCTTTCTATTTGATGCATATCCTAAGAATGTGCATGGTGATGACCTAAAATTTAATTTATGAGCATTATAGGGTCTGATGTAAGGAAAGCATAAACACCCAAACACCTTAAGACTTGGATAATCTAGGTTAATATTAAACAACACTTCAATAGGACATTTTAAATTTAAAACTTTTGATGGCAGTCTATTAATCAAGTAGACTGCAGTAGCAAAAGCATCAGGCCAAAATTTTAATGGCATAGATGCTTGTGCTAATAAAGTAAGTCCAGTTTCAACAATTTGTCTGTGTCTCCTTTCAATGAGTCCATTATGTTCATATGTATAGGGACATGTTGTTCTGCGATTAATTCCCCTATTTTGAAAGAACTCCCTTAAAGGAAGACATCTGTTCCACCATCAGATTGAAATTTTTTGACCTTACAGTTAGCTTGATTTTCTACAAGTGCTATGAATTGTAAAACTGCATTATGAGTTTCAGATTTTGATTTTAAGAAATATATCCGTACATATCTAGAATAAGCAACAACAAAAGAAATATAATACTTATATCCATAATCCGTGTGTATTGGGGCAGGACCCCATAGGTCAGTAGCTACCAATTCAAGTGGTTTGTTGTATTGAGTTTTTGAGTCTATGAATGGTAGCTTCTGACTCTTGCCCATTTGACAGTATGTGCATATGTATGGCAATGATATATTATCAACAGAAATATTACTCTTATTCAATACATGTTTAACAATTGTGACATTTGGATGTCCAAGTTTACAATGCCTTTTACCAAATGTCTTACTAGTTTCATACTGTTTGACTTCTGAGTTATTACACCAATTTCTTTTGAAGCCTGATTTTCTTGAATTATCCACATTGAACTTGTACTGCACCCTACACTGTTTACCCTGCAAAAGTATTTCCTTAGTTAGGATATCCTTAACTAAATAGTGATGAGGGTAAAATTCAAAATAGACATTGTTATCTCTGTTAGTCCGTGAGATGATGGTTTTGAAGCCAACAACCTTAGAATAGATTATAAAATATAAATACTAACATTATAAGTTTAGATATATATGTATATGTAGGATTTAACCATGCAGGTAGTAAGAATGAAGACCGTACAGTATAGAGATTCAAGATATCAAAGGTAAAATATCAAGATAGAAGATTCATGAGTATCAAGATTATTAAGAGTTCAAGATTTTAAGGATAGGTATTTTTTATTATTATTAGGAATTTTTGTTAAAACTCGTAGAAAAGCACTGGCATCTTAAAATCCAATTTATTCGTTGAATGGAATCCACTTCGAGCCCGTTAAAGGGATAGAACCCTAAGTAGGATGGAACCTACGAAAAATCTAATGGAACATTGTTTTGTATCCGCTAACTTTTATTCAAAATGATTTTTCAAAATTATATCATGTTTTCAAAATGTATTCAAAACTTTCCTTTTAAAAGATTCAAAACCCTCGATCCTGATTTTAAATAATTTTAGCCTCAAAAACATCTTTATTTTTAAAGTCAAATTACTCCTGATTTTAAACTATCTTTTTGAATAATATATTTAGCTTTTAAATATTTATACTTAGATTTGAATATAAAATTATAGTTAAAATCTATATATATTATTCTTTATATTTACTTATGAATTTTAACTATAGCCAAGTATATTTATAAAGTTTAAAATAGTTTTTATATAAGATAAAGGTTATTTTCAATGAAAATCAAAAACACCAAAAAATCCTTTGGGATGTCAACATGCCTAGCATGACCATGGTGATAGTTTGATTCAAAAATTCAAATTTTAAAAGAAATGTCTATTCGCCATAACTCTTCATGAATGGCCATGGATGTTGTTCTTCTATAAACAGGGGTCAGTTTCAACGAATTTTAAATGATAATTTTCTGGTTTTCACTCCTCTTCTTCTTCCTCATTTCTTAACACATATTCTTATCATTACTCTGCCGAAATCAACATTGAATCATACTCGATTACTTCTAGTTTGATTCTCTATCACTATCTCTACAAGATTCTCAGTGCTATTCAGAGTTATAGACTTCTTTGTCATCTATTAAGCGAGAAAAGGTGTGATTGTAGCCTTGAAAATCAATCAAAAGGGACAAGGTGTGATTGTAGCCTTGGTAAATCAATTGGGTAAACTTGTGGCCCGGAAATCAAGTATCTCTACCCAGAGGATCGAAATTCTGGAGGGTTTACCTCATAGCCTCGAAACTGAGGGTGTAATTGTACAATTGCTTTTGAAAGGAAATCCGTACTTATGTTGCGGGACTGGATGTAGGGTAACTCCGAACCAGTATAAAATCTGGTGTGTTCTTTCCTTTACTGCTTTTATTTTATTTCTGCATCTGTGATTATTTCTGTGATCATATCTGTGTCTGTATATTGCATACTTTTGTGTCTAAATTAACATAAATTAAAAAGATTTAGTAATTCTTTATTAACACTATTCACCCCCCCTCTAGAGTTAATCTTAGCCTTAAGATCCGTAATCCGTATTTCTCACAATTGGTATCAGAGCAAGGTTTTCAAAGTTTTATAATCTGATTTTTGAAAAGTTTTCAAAATGGCTACCAACACTGGTACTGTTATTAACACTAGTATCCCTGTCGCTAGTTCGTTTGTAGAGGGTCAGTCTACTGTCATACCACCACTTTTTAATGGCAGTAACTATGCATATTGGGCATGTAGGATGAAAATATATTTACAATCTATAGGATTAGACACTTGGAATATCACACAAACTGAATATTCTGAACCCACAATTGATTTTGCACAGTGGACTGCTGAGCAAAAGACTATTGCAAAAAATAATTCTAAGGCAATGAATATTCTGTTTTGTTCACTAGATACAAATGAATTCAATAGAGTGTCAGTTTGTAAGTCTGCATATGAAATCCGGAAAACTTTGCAAGTTACTCACGAAGGAACAAGCAAAGTTAAACAGACCAAAATTTCCATGCTCACAAATCAATTTCAATTATTTAAAATGAATGCTAATGAGTCTATTTCAGATATGTATAGTAGATTTCAGGATATTGTGCATTCTATAATATCTTTAGGAAAGGAATTTTCTGAAGAAGATCAAGTCAGAAAAATTTTAAATTCTCTAACTCCAGAATGGGATCAAAAGACACTTGCGATCAAAGAGGCAAATGACATCAGTATTTTGAAGATAGAAGAATTAATTGGAAATCTAATGTCATATGAAGTTTAAATGATCGGGAGAAGAGAAAGTAAAGCATCTGAAAAGAAATCGATGGCATTCAATGCATTAACCGATGGATCAGATTCAAACAGCGATAATGATGAAGAGATAGCCTTTGTGACCAGAAATTTTAGGAGATTCCTGAAATACAGAAAGATGAATAATCTCAAGAGAAACAACTATAAGAATTCTGGAAATCAGAATATAGTGCCAAATAATGAAAAGTGTTACAACTATGATAAACCAGACCACTTCAAAAGAGACTGTCCGTATCCAGAAAGGCAGAATCCTCCTATGCACAATGAACCAACAAAGAAACGGAAGCGTGCATTTACTGCTACTCTAGATGACTCAGACTCGTCCTCAAGTGATGATGATCAGAAGACGGATAATTCAAATTTGTGTTACACGGCTATCCATGACTCCGACGAATTCAGAGAAACGGACTCAGAAAAAGGTACACGTTTACAATACAATTGGTTGAAATTACTTTCTTAAGATTAGTTGCTTGTTTGTTTGATTGATTGATTTTGAATTGGTGTGTTGTTTGAATTTTAAAATTTATTTTCTATTTTTTATTTATTATTATTATTATTATTATTATATTTAATACTTTCTGAAACATATTATAAGTATAATAATATTTCAGAAATATATAATAGACATTAATAATAATAATATATATATTAGAGATCTTAGGAAAAATCAATTCATGAAAATTCAAAAGCACATGTCGACATGGTCCCTACCATGATGTCGACATGGCTACCTGAATTTGAATTTCAAAATTTGAATTCAAATGTTTGAATTTCCCTCCACCTTTTCACTTCATTCAATTCTCTGAAAAATACCTTTTGACCTGAGAATATGTCCTTTAAGTATCTATTTATTCACTATCTTTTATCATATCTTTTCACTTTCATTTTCAAATTCAAACTCTCTCTTCATAACTTCAAGCTCTCTACTCTCTACTCTAATGGCTTCTTCAAGCAACCCCTCAACCATGATAATTTCTAGAAAAATCAAAGAGCAATTATTCAATGATCCGGAGGCAATTAAAGCATACATCAATTATGCTAACTATGCCAAAGTCCATCCCGGAAAATTTGCTATTTTTCAATATTTTTCTTCTTATGAAATTGATTCTCTTTTTGCAAACAATGGTGTTCTTAGTCTTATTGATGCTTCTCAAAATGATTTTGTTTGCTATCCTAATCTTGTCAAAATCTTCTATGCAAATTTAAATCGCGGATTTTATGTTGGAAACGAAGATGAAATTTGGAGTAGTGTCAAAGGCACTCAAATTGTTTTGTATTGTGATCTTTTGGGTACCATTCTCAATTGCAAGAATTCGGGAATGGATCTTTCTAACTTTAAAATCGATGAACATGATCGTGAGACATTTCATCACATTTTCGAAAGAGATGATGATTTTGATTTTAAAAGTAGAAATTTTCGACCAAAAGCAAGAATTGTTAATCTTCTTTTGCAACATATTTTGACCTCAAGATCGGGAAATTTTAACAATCCTACTTCAAAAGTTTGCAAAGCTCTTTTTGCTATTTTCGAAAACTATGACATAAATTGGGCGCAAGTTATTTTGGATGAACTTCGTCCTAAAAATCTTGAAATGGGTGAGAATACTTTATACCATGGAATTTATCTCACTCGGATTTTTAACTATTTTGGAGTGGATTTCAAAGGCGAAGAATTTGTTTCTAGAAAAGTTTTCAATCATTCCAACATTTTGCTTATGAAAATTCCATTTGTTTTTCAACCTTATGAGACACATACTGGAAAGGAAGAGCGTTTGGCTCATGAGGAAATGGAAGAAGAGGAAGTTGAAGAAGAAGAAGGGGATGAAATGGAAATTGAAGAAGAAGAAGAAGGTGAAACATCTTTGAAAAGCATTGAATATCCTTCCAATCCATCCAACAAAACCCTTCTCAAAAAACAAAAGATAATTGTGGAGAATCAACGGATTCTAAAACGATCCGTTAGTAAAAAGTTGGATGACATTTCTTCGAAGATGAACAAGTTCTTTTCCAAAGTCAGTAAGAAACTTGGACTATCTTCATCATCTTCATCCTCTAACTAGTTTTATCTTTTCGTATCTTGTTGTATTTGTTTTAGTTTGCATTATTTCGAATGTTCATGTAGTTCGTTGTGTGATTAATCATTGTATTATCATAGTATGCAATGAAATGAAATTTCCTTTCTGTTATCTACCTTATCTTATCTCTAGAATAAATGTTAGTATATTATATATATATATACACAATTATTCACAAAATCAAATTAGTCATAACATTTCACTAACCCATGTCGACATCCCCTATGTGACCATGTCGACATGTACTGGTCAGAAATGGCAATTGATTTTGAATTTGAAATTTGAATAACTACCACATGTCTATTCAATTCAAATGAATTTCTACAACTATATATACCTGTTTCTTCCCGAATTCTTCACTGAAATTTATTTCTTGTCATCTATATCCTCCATTTCTTTCACAAATTCAACTATGGCTAATCCTATTCACAATTTATCCGAAAATCTTGAAGAAACTCTTAATTCGTTCAAGAATATTCTCTCATTTATTCTACAAAACCAGTGTCATTTAGAATTAAGTCAAATGCAGATGATAAAGGAACAAGAAAGGCACTTCGATGCGATACGATGGATGATCTCCTCTCTGCACAGGGATGATAACGAAGCACATCCTCATGTCTCTCTCACCAATGACAATGATAATTGGGATGCTATTAAGGCAGGCCCAATCTTTGGAGAAGAAGGATGGGTTGAAGTTCCACGTAACGTTTAATTTTTTATTTACTTTGTTTGATTTGTTTGAATTGATTTGGTTTGAATTGATACTTTGTGTGGATTGATTTCTTATTGATTTGAAGATTGGTGTGTAAAACATATATATATATATATACATTGAAATGTATATAATCTTTAAATTAGTTATCATGCATAGAAGTATAATTATTTCCTACTCTATATATTCCATTGTATAGTTTATCAATGCAGGTACTGAAGTCCAAAAATGAGGGGGAGTAAGTTTTTGTTGATGACAAAGGGGGAGAAATATAAAATAGGGTAGTTCAGTATAGATTAAGGGGGAGTTGTTAGTTTTAGAGGGAGTTATTAGGATAGAAATAATATTTTATAAACAAAAGTTGTCATCATTCTAAAGAGGGAGATTGTTAGTCCGTGAGATGATGGTTTTGATGACAACAACCTTAGAATAGATTATAAAATATAAATAGTAACATTATAAGTTTAGATATATATGTATATATAGGATTTAACCATGCAGGTACTAAGAATGAAGACTGTACAGTATAGAGATTCAAGATATCAAGATAAAATATCAAGATAGAAGACTCATGAGTATCAAGATTATCAAGAGTTCAAGATTTCAAGGATAAGTTTTTTTTATTATTATTAGGAATTTTTGTTATAACTTGTAGAAAAGCACTGGCATCTTAAAGTCCAATTTATTCATTGAATAGAATCCACTTCGAGCCCGTTAAAGGGATAGAACCCTAAGTAGGATGGAACCTACGAAAAATCTAGTGGAACATTGTTTTGTATCCGCTAACTTTTATTCAAAATGATTTTTCAAAATTATATCTTGTTTTCAAAATGTTTTCAAAACTTTCCTTTTAAAAGATTCAAAACCTCGATCCTGATTTTAAATAATTTTAGCATCAAAAACAATTTTATTTTCAAAGTCAAATTACTCCTGATTTTAAACTATCTTTTTTAAATAATATATTTAGCTTTTAAATATTTATACTTAGATTTAAATATAAAATTATAGTTGAAATCTATATATATTATTCTTTATATTTACTTATGAATTTTAACTATAGACAAGTATATTTATAAAGTTTAAAATAGTTTTTATATAAGATAAAGGTTAATTTCAAAGAAAATCAAAAACACCAAAAAATCCTTTGGGATGTCGACATGCCTTGCATGACCATGCCCGACATGGTGACAGTTTGATTCAAAAATTCAAATTTTAAAAGAAGTATATATTCGCCATAACTCTTCATGAATGGTCATGGCTGTTGTTCTTCTATAAATAGGGGTCAGTTTCAACAAGTTTTAAATGATAATTTTCTGGTTTTCACACCTCTTCTTCTTCCTCATTTCTTAACACATATTCTTATCATTACTCTGCTGAAATCAACATTGAATCATACTCGATTACTTCTAGTTTGATTCTCTATCACTATCACTACAAGATTCTCAGTGCTATTCGAAGTTATAGACTTCTTTGTAATCTATTAAGCGAGAAAAGGTGTGATTGTAGCCTTGGAAATCAATCAAAAGGGAAAAGGTGTGATTGTAGCCTTGGTAAATCAATTGGATAAACTTGTGGCCCGGAAATCAAGTATCTCTACTTAGAGGATCGAAATTCTGGAGAGTGTACCTCGTAGCCTTGAAAACGAGGGTGTAATTGTACAATTGCTTTTGAAAGGAAATACGTACTTGTGTTGCAGGACTGGATGTAGGGTAACTTCGAACCAGTATAAAATCCGGTGTGTTCTTTCCTTTACTACTTTTATTTTATTTCTACATCCGTGATTGTTTCTGTGATCATATCTATGTCTATATATTGCATACTTTTGTGTCTAAATTAACATAAATTAAAAAGATTTAGTAATTCTTTATTAACACTATTCACCCCCACCCTCCCTCCCCTCTCTAGTGTTAATCTTAGCCTTAAGATCCATAATCCGCGTTTCTCACAATCTCTTGCAAATTGGGACACACTTAGTAAGTTATTTTTGATAATCGGTACCCTCAACAGATTATTATGATACAATTTTCTTTTACCCATGATATAAGACCTACCCGTGTGTGTAATTACAACAGATTTTCCATTACCCATTTGTATTGTATTCGTACCTTTTTACTCCTTGTTTCCAAGATTGAGATTAGTCAAATTGTTGGTGATATGATTGGTTGCTCCTGAATCAGGGTGCCAATCTTCATCGTGAACATGTTCTTCTCTTGCTATTTCAGTTTATGATGTTTTCATATCTGATGAATTGCTTGTACCTTGTTGCATATGTGCCATATTGACATTGTGGTTTGAGTTTCTTTGATTATTAGACCCTTGACCTGGAACATAATTAAGATTCAGTCTGAAGTAGCATTTTGATGCTGTGTGACCAATTTTTTCACAAATCTGGCATTTGGGTCGATTATTGTTGTTCCATCTGCCCCTTCCTCTTGATCTGTTTGAGTATGCTCCTCTTTGTATGGACTGATCACTTTTATTGTTATCCTGGCCTTTGCTCTTGTAATTTGCAGCAAAATTGGCAAATAGATCAGACTCTTGTGGTTTCTTTATCTCTATTCTTGCCTCATGTGACAACAAGATAGAATGCACATCATCTATTGATGGTAAATTTCTTTGAGATGTTATAATAGCCACCACAGCTTCATATTCATCACTTAGACCATTTAGTATAGTCATAATCTGCTCTGAATCAAAGACATTCTGATTAGCTGCTTCTAATGTATCACATATAGACTTAATCTTGAATAGTTACTCTCTTATACTATGATTATCTTTCTTGATATTGTGAAGCTGTCTTTTATGAAACAGTACCTTTGCTGCTGATTGTGAATTAAAAACCTTTTCAATAGTTGACCATATATCACTTGCAGTTTTGCAACCTATAACATGTGGTAACTAGTTTGCATTGATTGAGGATAACAGCCATGAGCATATAAGTCTGTCTTTTTTTGTGATGTTGAACATAATCTTCATTGCTAACAATCTTGTTTCTTGATCAGTGACACATTTTGGAGGAATTGAAAGGGCTCCAAGAATGAATCCTTCAAGACCATGTCCCTGAATGGCTGTCTCCACTTGCAGCTTCCACAAAAGATAGTTATCATCTTTGAGATGTACTGTGATCAGTTGACTTTGGGGACTAATTACAGTTTTGACCAGTTTCTCCACATTGTTGGTGATATGCTGGGATTCGCTTCCACTGATTGGGGTTCCTGAGTGTTCTTCTGACATGATGATTACAGAAATTCACCAAAAACAGAAAGAAAGGGCAGAAATAGTATCTTCTTGATAGAGAACAGAATCAAGAACTAGAGGCTGATCACAAACAAGTCTGTTGCACCCAAAAGACTCAAATAATGAGCCTTCTCTCAAGAGTTCTTTTATGGAATGGCACTTTCTTTGATTTGTGTTAATGTTTTCTGAATTCTTGACTCTGATTTCTTTGATTTTTGATCCTATTTCAAAACTTTGGTTCACTGATGAATATTATTGCAGCCGGATAATAAAAACTGGCGATGTAGTGATATTTATTGGTTGAATCTTCTTCTCAAGTGATGAAATCTAATCTGATGAGAAGAAAACAAAAATTTATTCTGCCGATGATTTTCTTTCTTTGCTTTTATGAAGTCTTCTTGATGCTGTTAAGCGTATTTGGCTCTAATACCATATTGAATTTTGTAAAGATGTAATTCAGATGTAAAAGAGAAATGAAGCAGAATTTATTTGAATAGATGATTCAGTTACAATCTGTGATATTTGATACAAAACAGAGAGAAAATGAAAATGTTACAAAGTTATTTTCAGTAGTCTGAAATATATACAACTTTATATGCTAGTGGGCTGACAGGGCCCATAGCCCAATGCTCTATAAACTGAAGTTTTCTTTATTATCCTTTGATCCAAATTTGAACGGCTGGATTAGAGATAATATCTCCTTCATATATTTTTCTAGATCGACATAACTGATACATTTCATTTGACATCAAGCCTGTATAATAAGTTAAGTCATATGCAGTTTCAATAATAGTTCAAAAAATAAAACAGCAAGATATGTAGATTGTCAGTATGAACATAGAATCAATATTTGAAAATCTATTCTAATAGTTTATGCATTAACATTTTACTTGCTAAACCCCTCAAAGTCTATGTCTATACATAAGTTTGCACTAAAATAGTATTTGGAATTTTAATATATTTAGTTTGACTTTTTAATCAAAACGTACTTCTACCAATTTGATAATTTTACATTCAATTTTGTTATTTAACATATACCAATTAATTGTGTTTCATTTAAGTGTAATATATTATAACATTTGTATTGCATTTTTTAATGATTAATCGTACTGTATTTATACATTGAAGAAATTGTTTAGCAACAGAGATTTTGGTTTCGATAAGTTTAGCAAGATCAATGGCTTCGGATAGCGTTTGAAACTGTAGTGCGTGGAGTTCGTTTTTGATGTTTGGTTTAAGCCCGGGATTAGGCGGTTATGGATAAAGGTGGTTTTTACCATTCGTGTTTTTTTCGATAGTGTTGAGTCATGTTGAGTTTGGATAGTGTTCGGTCATTCATTTTTTATTTTTTTATTTCAAAATTAAGAATATGTTTTAAAATTGATTTAAAAAAGACATTAACGCATTTAAGTTGAAATAATCAAAACAAAATTTATATTTAAATTTTGAAAATTTGAAAAATGTGAACATTGGTACGCATATTAAATAAGGGTAGTTTTCTTCAAGTCTAACTCACATATTTAACATATTATTGGGCAAAAATATGTAGTTCAATATGGATGTAGGATATCGGGAGTTGTGGTTCAATATTAGTGTAAGATTACTTTCCTCCAATCTACATCATATTCATATATTTAACGAAATAACGGGAAAAGGCTCCTATTGCAAACAAAACCTGTGCAGCTGGTAAGCATATTAGTTAAATTTATCGATAATATATTCAATAATTTACTAGTGCGAACCTATGCTTCACACGCTGTATGATAAAAATAATATTAATAAAACCAACCAATTAATTAATGTGATATTTTGCACTGCTAATTTGGATGAATTAGAAAAGAAATAATAACAACTTATAGTGGATTTCGCATTGAAAATAGAACATTAAATGATATTTAAATATTAATAAGTTGAGATGCAACCAAATTTCAGAAAGGGAGTTGCTGGTTTAAAATTTCAGAAAGGGAGTAGTTAATTTCGAACTTGTGACCACCTTAAGGGTACATTATATCAAGTAGTGGTAAGTATTTCGGTTATGAAATTATGAGAAAAGAATAAAAAAATTGAGCAAGATTTGACTTTAAAATGTATGGTAAAATGCGGATCCATGCCACGCACGCAACTTTCTAAAGTTACGTAATTTTAAACAACTATTTTTTGTGACGATTGTAATGATGTTTCCAAAATAAAAAATGGATAAAATAATCATGATTGCAAGTTTATCATTGTAAGAATGTAGCACGAGATCGATATTAATACGAAATAAATATTAAAACTTATGCAGTTAGGTAGAACATATTCTTTATATTAAATTTGTTCTTGCTATACATTCCTAAACACACTAATTTCTAATCAAAATTCAACCACAAAAACATCGTATTACATTGTAATGAGTAGAATGAAATAAAATTGAATGAAAAATAGAATAAAATTATGTAATAAAATAAAATATATTTTCGATGAGAAAATGGAAACGTTTTCTTAGGGTTTAAACTTTACAGAAAAATAGAATAAAATAAAATGAGTAAAAATAATTAAAAAATCCAAAGTCATAAGGATATGTTGGGACAACTAAATGTATACAAATGAATTATGGAGAAATATGGATATTAATTCTAAAACCATGAAAAAAATATTGAAGAATTAGGGGAGTTATAACTTTAATATATATATATATATATATGTGTGTGTGTGTGTGTTTGTGTGTGTGTGTGTGTATTGTATTTTGAGTTCTTGTAGAGGTTGAGAATAAATAGAAAATAAAATGAAAGAAGGAAACAAATATATTAGAGATTTGTGAAAGATCTGACTTTAATATATACTGTAGAAGCCATGACATCTTTTTGATTCCATGTGAAGCTCAAGATTAAAGTGAAAAATAAATGAAAGAAGGGAAGAAAACGATTGGAGATTTTATTTTAGTTGGGAAAAAAAATTCTTAGGGATTGCACTACATTGGTATGCTAATGGAATCGAATAGGAAAAATGCAAGATAGACAAAACTAATGTTAAAGTTGTAACTACTAAACTGCTAAAATTTCAAATTGATTTCGTTTATCTTATTTTAAACCAAAACACAACTTACAAACCATCCATTGTTTCTTAAGAGGTTCAATATAAAAATTTAACATTGTTTATTTCATCATCAATTTCTAGCAATTAGATTGTACATATTTAGAGAAAAAAGATCCAAAATAAGCCTACAAAGTAAAATATAAGCAATGTTGTTTAGAAAAATTGAGATTATTCATTGAAAAAGAAATAATAAATAACTGAAATCACTGTAAATACACTACAAGAAAAGTTTATTTCTATAACGCAAATAGATAGCGCTTTTTGCTATAGCGTTATTGTTCCTTTTAATTTTTTTTACTTTAGAATATAGATACGTTATGTAACACTTTTCATAAAGCGGGATCCCCAATTATTTCATTGGCCGCTTCTTTTCCAAATTATTTCCCTCTTCCACTTCAAGTTCGTTCGACAAATTAATACTGCCTTATTTTTCGCCGCCATCTCCTCTTCCTTTATCTTTGTCTTTCAACTTTCATCGAACATTATCTGTCACTCCCCTCCCTTTCCTTGGGTTCCATACATGGAGACGGATTCTTTTACCCTAATTGGAATCTCACCGTTGTCGAACACAAGCCCAATCAACTACTAGATCGGGATGTCTAAATCTCCTGCAATTTCACAAGCCCTAAATCGAACCAACATGCATCAAGGAATATGCTGGGAAACGGTATGATTTTTTCAAACCCTACATTTTTTTGTAACTTCTGCAATTTTCCGAAATTATTGAATTATTTATCGATGGTTCAGGTTGTGATTATATAGTTTCTTGTACATAAGCTAGTAGTAAATAAAACCAGTGTTTGCTTAACCGGATGAGTATATTACAAAATTAAAGCTGAGGCATGTAATTTGCAACCCAATTAGGCAAAAGTATGATTTAGATATTCGTCTTAGCTTTGAGGTTGTGTTAGTTGAGGTATGTAATCATGATTTTTTATAAAAATAAAATCATTTGGTACCATTTGCCAAATATGATCAGTAACTTCTGCACCAAATTATAGCATCCACTAATTAACCATTATAACATCAATTCAAAGGAAAAAAGAAGAAAAATGGAAAGAAGCATACATAAATGTACACTTCTGTAGAAATGCACACGGATGTACATTAGACTTTATCCACTACTTTGGAAATGTACACGGATTTATATTTGCTTTAGTTGTCGTGGTTTGTCAATTTTTGGTTCAAAGTGATTCGGTTGAAGTAATATATTGTTTACAGTAAACTTTATGCCGGAATCTATGTTTCTGAAATTCTAAAATTAATCATTCATGTTGACTAGTTCTGCCTACGATAGCTAAAGCATTTTTGCTGTCCTTGAATCATATGGTAGATGAACTTTCTTAAATATTTCAGTAATATCTTTAGCCAATTCTAGCTGTTGGTATACTCGCTTGTAGCTATAAACCCGAACCTGAATAGCAGATGTTGCATGATATAATTAAGCAATAACATCATATTTGTCTAACAAATAAATACTACGTGCTGCTGTATTGTATGCAGGAATAGATGAAACTTACAGCTGGATCAGAATGGCTTCCTGAACATAGAGAAAAGTGAAGAAGTGGTTCTGGGCGTTCGATCGCATATGCTCTCCATTCACCACCAGCTTTTAACCTCATTCTCGGAGAAAGTATAGAACGGAACCACTGTAAAGAGAATAGTATATAAGGTAATCCATTTACTGTTACAAATTTGATTAAAATGTTTGATGAGTTGATTTAGTATATTTGAAAGTGTGAAAAGATGGTGGGTTTAATATGAAACATAAAACTGACAAGGAGTTGATGTATACTTGACCATGGCAACTAGTACGACTCCCAAGTATGTATCGTTGTATTGTATATGCACTTATAGAGCGACCACCTATCACACATGATGGCTGTAATGAAGAGTTGTGATTTATTTGTTTTTGAAATGAATTATAGTAAAACTGAGCAAAATTTTCTGTTTGAACTTTAACTCTACCTGAATAAGAAGTGATTCCTTTTTAGTTTGTTACTGAAGAATTCCCCGACTTAAATATGCCTGAAAAATGGTAATAAGTTTCAATAGAGAGAAATGGATACATATATGTATGAACGTAATTTTGCTAAGGAAATGAACCGTTACATGCATCAATATAGCGTTGTGTATGTTGATCCAGAAAGCAAGCTTTTCCTCATTTGTTATCTTTCTTGGATCCACAGTTTCCAATCTCTGAATAAATGTTCTGAAACGAAAGGTTGCTCAGCTAGGAATCTGAAGTAACAAACTACACTACAGGCATTCATATACACAGGGAAAATAATTAAGTTACAGACTCACTTATAATTCTCCATCAGGTCCTCAACTTCCTGCAGTTTTTGTCTGTCAGTGCAAATTAGTAGAATTTCTATTCTCCATCGGAAATTCTATTGGGTGTCTCTGGAATATGATCTGATATATTTGTACCAAGATATTCTGCTAGGCTCACTATCCCTGAAGTACCACAATGTACTTCCTGTTTGGATACAAATGGTTAACGTTAAATGTAGCTAAATATGAGTGAAAATTTTGAAAAAGGTAAAGCACATGATCAAAATTGTGAAAAGAACAAGAGAAAAGGAAGACCCGCTTCCATCCAAATCGCAGCGTCAACAGTTATACTCATATAGGTATATATTAAAAACAATAACCTACACGAATCATAATTCAGTATTTTACCCAACTCTTATGTCCAATTTTCATTAGCTTATATTAAACTGATAAAATCAACTTTACCTCATTATAATGCAGAGGCAGAGAGTGGCATGCCTGAAGGGCTCTAGATAGGCTATCATCCGATGGTGATGTCCTCGACAAATAAACTGCACGATGAGATAAAGCAGACTGATACCAATGAGCACCTGGACCAGTAAGTTTTTCTGTGTTCATACCAACTACTTGTTTGACTTTGATATCCTTCTTTTCATATGTTAGTGTGCATGTACTATTTTCAATGGATTTTGATCTACTTGATGAGAAGTTAGGTGTTGATTCATCTCTAAATAGCATTCTTTTTAGGTTATCATGGGGGCTTGTAGGAGCTAGAGTAGGTATTTGTTGGTCAAATGTTAGACAAATATGATCGTCGTCAGATTCGCAAAGAATTTTCATAAATGCTCAATGACCAAGTAAGTGATGCTACATATGACATCGTATGCTTTGTTAATTGTTATATATTGCACCTGTTCTGTTTATAGGTTCTCTTGTTAATTGCTTTTTTCTTCAGTCCCTTACAAACTATATTATATACTAAATTCTTGCATATGAATCCCACTTTGGTAACACACAGGATCCTATAATTGATTCGATAAACACAGCAGTCAACAGATTGGCAAATTCAACAAATTTCCTTCGATATATAGGACAACATGCTCTCATTGCTCAAGATGATTTGCCAAGTTCAGAAGAAGACCATGATGTACTCATAAATGAAAGATATCACTTTATGTCACTAATGTTAAACTTAGCAAACACTTTCCTCTATATGGTGAACACGTATATAATAGTTCCGACTGTAGATGATTACTCTATAAGTTTAGGTGCTGCAGCTAAAGTATGTGGTGTGGTTATAGGATCAATGGCTGTTGCCCAGATATTTTCTTCTGTTTATTTCAGTGCTTGGTCAAATACATCATATTTCAAACCTCTTATATTCAGCAGTGTCATGCTGTTTCTTGGCAACACTTTGTATGCTGTTGCTTATGATTGCAATTCTATTGCGGTTCTACTTATTGGTCGCCTTTTATGTGGGTAAGTTGCTTTCTTCTTGAAAATTCTTTTCAGTTTAATGAGCGTGACATTTATACATGTGTAATTTATACAGTTTGGGTTCAGCCAGAGCAGTCAACAGGATGGTATAGATGTTGTCACTATCGTATAAGGTCTAAATGATATTGATGAGGCATAGTTGAATAGCATAAAAATTGGGAAGGTTCCTAAATTTTATGCTATTTAGCTCTTGCCTTATCAATATCATAGGTAATCTGAAGATTCTGGACTTTGGTTAAGCTCCTTTACTGGGCTGGATGTGTTGCTTCACCCTACGTGTGGGACTCCGGTTCATGCTGTGATGGCGCAAAGGTAACCTAAATTCTCATCACGCAAAGGTAACTAATAATATTATTTAGTTATTTTCAGCAAGTAATTTCCTTTATGTTATATACCTGATTATTTCAGTAAGCAATCCAATTTGGTCTTTGAAGTATTATACTTCATAGAATTTTTTTAATTAATAAATGCTTCAACTTGGGTTTTAAATACAGAATTAGAAATAACATCTATAATTTATAAATGCTTCAACTCCAGTACATTTCTAAAACTTCTTTTGTGTGACATCTATAATTTATAAATGCTTCAACTCCAGTACATTTCTAAAACTTCAACTCCAGCGCTAGTTGAGGTAAATCAGTTATGCTACAATTTGTGTGATATCTTGTCATAATATTGTTTTTTTCTCTCTGACATGTTCAGAAGCTATTTTTCACATTGTTACACTTGGCTGTTTTTCCTTCCATGAATTTATATACGGCCTTATGGAACCCCCATTGCCATCTAGTATAAAATAGTGACGGCCTTCTATTTATACTTTGTCTATCTGTAGGGTATCACTTTGTTTTTCCTTTGCAATCTACAATTCTGAACTAATAGATTTAGTTCAATGTTCCTCCTTCTTGGAATCTTTTTCTATCTTTCATTTACTGATCAACTAAACCGGATTATATGAATAATCTCTCACTCTTTCTCTCTCTCTCTCTTGGTTGCGGTTTATTGATTAGAGGACAAACGTAATCAAATATAGGACTGACAGATTAAGATTTCTGGAATCAGCAAGTAAGTATTTGCTCTGGTGGATGAGTTGAAATTCGAAAGCATGTATTGACAGTGGCAAGTGGAAGGGGTTTGCTGTGGATCTTTGTTAGGTGGGTTTGAATAACTGTGCAAGTTGATGGTGAATGTTGTGTGGATGGTAGAAGTAGTGGTTGGAGGAACTACAGTTGAATGAAAGTGAAGGATATAAGTAGCGGAGTGTGAGGAATGTAAGTGATGCACCATATGCTCATGTGTTTCGATTGCCCGAAACATGAATTGGTATATCTGAAGTGTCAAGCAAAGGTAATTGTATGCAGATGTTGAAATGAAATGAAGATGCTGCCGTGGAGTGGTAGTAATGACTACGTGGGGTGAAACTTGTAGTTGTTAGTGACAGAGATGCGTGGAGATGGTTGATGTGGTAGTTGAGTGCTGTATGAGAAGTTTGATTCAGTGGGAAAGAATGTTGCTTTTCAGGGATATGATATGAAGTTTTGATAGTCAGGGGATGGAGCAGTGGTGGTTATGGTCGGGATCTGTTTATATCACAGGGGGGAGTGTGAGGCAGTTATGGGATGAGCAGAGTTTTGAACCTTAAATTGAATACTGAAGTTTAATTTGATTTAAGTGATTTAAATCAATATTCTAAAATTGAACTTGAACTTTATATAAACTGAAATGGTTTAAACTCGAGAATTGAATTGAAACTTAAACCATTTGAATCGAATCAATGAAAATTGATATTAATTCGAACTGAAATCGAAATTGATTTTAATTAAAGCGGAAATTGAAATTGATTTGAATTGAAATCGAAAGTGTGTCGATTTGAATTGAACTGAGATTGAAAATGCTTTAAATTGAAAAGATTTCGAGTTGAATCAGTTTGTCTTTGAAACCGGGTAGCACACGATGATCAGCATTAATATCAAAATCTATAATGAGATAGCACATGACCTGTTAAATCCAGATTTTGGCCCACTTAGGCTATTGGATGACCCAGAGGTGTTACTATCTTCTAAATTTCAAAGTACAAACTACAAATAGTATTTGATATAGAACTGTATAAAGTATCATTGTTTATGCAGAAAGGAACTATTGTTGATAAATTAGAAGAAGAAACAGCTAAAGATGATCAGCATTTACGGCATCTTATTGGCATTTGCGAAGGTTGGTAATAAATTTTTTTTAATGAGTAAAACATGGCTTCTGAAGTAGAGTATTCTTGAACTGCAGCCAAAAGACAGGTTGGTGAAACTACTTTGAATGACACTAGTTCAAGGTCATACCAGATAATCAGACTGGTAAGCGCAGTGACATGGATATATGATTCCTGAATTCCGTGAAGTTCCATTAATATTGGTTGTGTACATTATTTTGATCCAGGCAATTGAAAGCAGGTTACGTGACAATTCGGGTTGTGTGAAATCTTTTGTAGCTAATCTAGTGAGTATCTCTGCCTGTTTCATTTTAATATCTCGATGTTGAATTATGATCATGTTATTTATAGAATATAAAATCTGCAGAATTTGATTGATTTAGCAGGAAGTGAGAGAGTCTCACAAACTCATCCAGATGGTGTTAGGTTAAAAGAAGGATCGCATATCAATCGCAGCCTGTTGACGCTCACAACAGTCATAAGGAAACTCAGGTCTTTTTTCCTCCACAAATATGCAACATTAACTATCAACAATTAGTTCTTCTTACTGTGTACATGCTATCCTATTGATGAGCATTTTTCCTGAGCATGCACTACATTAAAAATCTACATATCGCTTCTCCTTACGGGGCTGCAAATAAAAGTTGAAAATTTGAACTCATGAAACCGTACCAGATCACTTTTGCTCTCAGTGCTTATATTTTAGATACAAAAAGATCAACATAAAACGTACCTCAAACAGTGAAAAATAATGTTGAATTCTACCAGATCAATCTTTTACCATTCAGAAGACAAAAAGTTCTCGCTGTTTTCTAGAGTAGTTTCTTGAAATTAACCACAAACGATGCATTTTTATCTCAAACTTTCCCCTCCAGGCACAGGGACAGGTGCAATACATCATCATCATCATAGTAGTAGTAGTAGTAGTAGTAGTAGTAGTAGTAGTAATAATAAAATCTTTCATAAGTACCTGGGCATGAATTTGTATATGTTCTCTATTTGGATCACATGGTGTATCACCATATCTAGGAATCCTCTAAGGAGTCTACACTCAGATGAAACAAATACTTATAGTGCTACCACTTAATTTTTCAACAAATTTTGGATTATCTTGTCTTACAAGAGAATCTATCGCTGCATAGTTTCTTATTTGTATGACAATATGCGTTGTGGTAGAATTATGGATAGGACATTCCAACTCCAAATGGATAGTAACATGTACGAATAGACATGCAATAATATGCAATAATTTAGTTTTTTGTTACATGTAAAAACATCTATCATTAATTATGTATCATTCTTAATGTAATTATTTATCTTATTTGCAGGTGTGTGAAAGAAGAAGATGCTAAAGTTGTGATCTTCATTTTAATGCAAACAATCAAATATGTACTTGTTTTTTTTTAAACTATGCTACTAATTTTTGGGGTGTGCTTAAAATATTTGCTACTACATTTTGATGTGTATGAATATTTGGTATGTTTAATGTAATGTGTTACATCTCTATATTTATTATCTTTTATGATTATTATTGTGCCTTTTGATATTGGTATTTAATACTACAGTTTATTAGTAGGATGTAGAAAATTTTTGAATTGTGAAATTAAATAATAGCACTTCAAAACCGCTATAATATTTAATAGCGCCTAATGGCCGCTATCAAATCTGTTAGTATTAAAGATGCAGACCATAAAAAGCGCTATGATATTACAAAAAAGCGCTATAAATAATGATGAATGATAGGTTAGTAAGCGCTATAAAATAAGATATTATAGAAGAGTACAAGCGCTATTGTAGCTGACTTTTTATAGCGGCATATTAGAGTTGTGACAAGTCACCGTCTACAATAACCTGTTCGAATACAGCGCTAATAATCCGCTATTACCACTTTCTATAGCGCAATATTAGTGCTATCTTAGAAAAAACAAAAAGTATTTTGTGGCTAATAACGAATTTCATAGCGGGCTAATAGCGCTGTGATATTAATCAATAACGCCTATTTGCCGCTATAAAAATAAATAACATAGCACAATATTTGCGCTATGAAATTAACAATTTTTATAGCGCTTTTTTTGTGCTATCTAATGTTGGTTGTTTTTAATCACATGTCGTTATACAGCGTTTATCGAACCGCTATAATATCCTTTAATAGCGTTTTTCGAGCGCTATTGTAGGGTCTTTTTGTTGTAGTGATAGTTGCGTATCTAAAATCATGATATGAACTTAATTTATAAAAGTAATAAATAAAAATATATTGTATAGATTCTTACTTATTTATAAGGAAAAGGAAGAAGAAAATAAGCTTTAACTGCGTTGTACAGTATGATTCATAAATAGTGTACAGACTTATCGTCCCAAAAGATAAATGCAATGTCAATGAATAGTAAAGATCTACGGCGATTCAAAAAATTATTTATAGATATGGAATATAAAAAAACGAGTTGTACATAGAGTAATAAAAAAATTGGTGAACTAAGTGGGAAAGAGAGTTGAATGTCATCCAAGTTCAATCCTTATCATCACATTATAAGACCATTTCTAATGATCGAATCTCAATTGAAATTGTGATATGACTTTGAGTCATTGTAGAGTCAGAGGCAAAAGAATCTGAAATGAAAGAAGGAAACCAAGAGAATAAAGATTTTATTTTCGATGAGAAAAAAGAAACTTTTTCCTAGGGTATGAAATTTATAGAGAAATAAAATAAAATTGACTAAAATGGGTAAACATAATAAAAGGGGAAGTCAAAGTGACCTGACATTAAACATGACTATATTAAAGCTTATTAAATGAAAATTAGAGGAGTAAATGTGAAAATATGCACATGAATAAAGGAGAAATAAGTTTTAATTCCACAATTATAAGAAAAAAAGCAAAAGGATAAGAAAATATCCAACTTCAATCTATATAGTATTTTGAGTTCTTGTGTATTTCAAGATTAAAGAGAAAATAAATGGAAAGAAAGAGAATCGTGAGAGATATCCAACTTAGATATATATACAATAGAAGTTATGAAATCACTTTGATTTCATGTGAAGCTTGAGATTAAAGTGAAATATTAAATGAAGAAGGGAATAAAGCGTTCGCTTATTTTATTTTAGAGGATAAAAATATATTCTTAGGGAATGATTTACATTGATATGCATAATACGATGGAATGGAATGAATATAAAACGGGCTAAAATAATTTAGAAGAGAAAAAAGCACAGCTGTTACACTTTTATTTAATAAAGTCACTAAAGGAGAAATTTTTAAGTTGAAATTAATAAACTACTAAATTTTCAAGTTGATTTTTTTTTACTTCTTTAAAATCCAAATATTGGCTTAGGCACCATCCATATATAGTTTTTCAAGACGTTAAATATAAAGAATTTAAACATTCAATCTTCTTTATTTTCATTGCCAATTGCCAACAATTAGATCGTGCATATTTGTAGAATAAAGATCAAAAAATAAGTCTGCAAGTTACAAAAGAAAATGTAAGCTGGTTTAGTACATTTCAGATTATTCTTCGAAAAATAATTTATCGATAATTGAGATCACTTTCGATATTTTAATTACGCATCAGAAACCATGATCTTAACTTATTTATGGGTAAAAGAAATAAGAAATTAAACTCTAAATACGTTGAACCTTTCGATTCTTAAATATTGTACAGATGTATCTTCTAAGAAATAAATGCAATTTTAGATAAAACTAAAGATCAACGATGATTTAAAACAAATTTTTAATAGATGTAAAATATGAAAAATTGAATTAAACTACACAGTTAGCAAAAAGCTAGTGAATTTAAGGGCGAAGAGAGTTGAATATCATCAAAGTTTAAACATTGCCATCATATTATGCTACTTTATGATGATTGAATTGTGCAGTTGAATTTGTGATATGATTTTAAGTCCTTGTGGACCCTGAGATTAAAGAAGAACTAAAATTTAGAGCGATAAATGTGAAAATTTAAAGGGGTAAATGTGAAAATATAGAAGAATTAAAGATTTTAATTCTAAAATTATGAGAGGAAGAAAAAGATATGACAAATTCTATTTCAACAGAGATAATTACTAAGTAGCCCCCCTAAAATAAATAAAATTTTAAAGACTAAATACCCTTAGAAAGCTGCGTACTTTCTTTCTTCTCAATTTCATTATCTTCTTACGTCAGTTTCTTACGGTCTAAACCACCGCTTCTTCAAAACCCTAGTTTCTAAATCAGCGAAGACAAAATTTAATTTTTCACTACTAGCTGATGGATTTTGAAGAAGAGAATGAATTCTTAACGCAATCACAGCAGGTAATTCAAAAAAAATTGAAATTTTTTTAATTTTTGTTAAACACAATCATAGGTTGTCGATTACGGGGATTGGTGATAATTTACCCGGGGAGTATACTAGGTTTCTGGCTTAATCATGCAAATAATTGCATGAATTTTTACACATCCATGCAGAAAGCTTACGTGGTACTGACGTGAACCATGAAGTCACCTTGTGTGGTATCGTGATGGCAAGGGTAGTTCTGGAAATGGTAGGGGGCTACTAAGTAATTTTTTTGGTTTACAGACTTTTTAAATTTTTGGAGGCTACTAAGCAAATACTCGGGTTGAAATAGAATTTGTCAAAAAATATTATGAGAGATCCATCTTTTATGTATACCGTATAAGATATAGTATAAGATGAGTAAACTTAATAAAAGGGAAAGTGAAAAGGACATGGTGTTACACCCCGCTTATTAAATGTGAAAATTTAGAGGGGTACATATGAAAATATACACATACATCAAGGAGATTTGAGGATTTTAATTCTAAAATTATGAAAAAAGAAAAGATATTAGAAGAGATCCATATGGTATAAGATAAGATAATATATTAATATGAAAATATACATATGAATCAAGGAGAGAAGAAAAGAATAAATAATTTATTCTTGATGGGAGTAAAGAAACCTCTGTTTAGGGTTTGAACTTTGTAGAAAAATAAAATAGAATTTGGCATAATGAGTAAACTTAATAAAAGAGAAAGTCAAAGGGACATGGTGTTACACCTGAATAAATTAACGCTGGTTAAATGTGAAAATTTAGAGAGGTAAATGTAAAAATATACACATGAATCAAGAAGAATTAAGAATTTTAATTCTGAAATTATAAGAGAGATAAAAGATATTAGAAAAGATCCATCTTTTATGGATATTTAAAAGATTTGCGCTTTTAACTTAAGCTGATATTGTAAAAAAGACCTACAAAATTAACCTTTCCATTAAAATAACTTAAGCAATAATAGCATACTTATTGTTAGTTCCGTTAACAAAGTAGGTACGGCTAAAAAGACCTATGAAATTGTAGAAATTTATTTGGTGAAAAGAAAATTTTGAAATTCTCCCAAAAACCCACAAAACTACTAAAGCAAAATTTATTGTTTAGAGATGAAAACAGAGTATAACAAGTATTGCAGGCGATATTTAGAAGTCTACTAAACGTTCAGATGTATAAATCAAAACAATATAATAACAAATCAAAATTTAAGATTATTCAGGTGAGATCACTTTTATATGTAAACTAAATGAGTATAAAAATAAATTCAAATTAAAGTTATTACTTTAGTTTGGCATCGAAGATGAGATCATAAATATTTGGAAAAGAAGTAATTAAAAGCTACTATCCATAAATTTAAATCCTAAATTTATTTACAAAAGAATCAATCAAAAGAGGAAAGGTGTAAAACGTTAGTTATACATAGGGTTGGGGCTTCTTTAAATTCTTTACTATCTGTAGGGGTAAATTAATAATGTAACTTATAGGAAACTAAGAATTAATTTTGTAAATTATAAAAAGGGGCTTTACACTAAAGGTCCCTATTTTTTATGTTGTTGTAAGGAAAGTCCATATGATAATGAGTATGTAAATTAAGTCCCTGATTTTTCTAAATTAGAAAGCGCAAACTATCTTGCGCTTTTCTTATAAAAAGTGCAAGTTAACTTGCGCTTTTCAAAAAAAAATTTTTTTTTTTTAAATTTTCAAAATTTTTAAAAAAAATTCAAGATGAAAAAGTGCAAACTAGCTTGCGCTTTTCTGATAAAAGTGCAAGTTAACTAGCGCTTTTCGAAATTTCGAAAATTTAGAAAGTTTAAAAATCAGAAAGCACAAACTAGCTTAAACTTGCATTTTTAAAAATTTTCAAACATTTCAAAAAAATTCAAAATAAAAGCACAAACTAGTTTGCGCTTTCTTGATAGAAAGCGCGGGTTAATTTGTGCTTTCCAAAAATTTCAAAAATTTTAAAAAATTTCAAATTTAAAAAAAAAATCAAATTCTAGGAGTTGCAAGTTAGCTTGCATTTTCTGTCAGAAAAATGCAAAGCACCTTGCGTTTTCTATTTTTCAAAAAATAGAGACTAAATTTACATATTGATATCTATAGGGATTTTTCTTATAACAACAACAAAAATAGAGACCTGCAATTCGTTTCTTGATATAAAAATAATATTAAGGGTCGCTGATTCAGTTTTACTGAATACTAGTGTATAACACGTACGTTGCATATGGTATGTTGTAGAAAAATAATATTAATATTATAACTAATTTTGAAGAATAGAATTTACTATGCAATATTTGATGAATTTGTCAAGATAAATGAATTATAAATTGAAATTACTATGTCAAAAGTGTGTATTTTTTTATGAGATTCGTATATTTTAATATTTGAATAAAAGTTAAATTATCATTTTTGTTGATAAAAATGAGTTATATATTGATTCATTATTTTTTAGGATTCATTATCTATTAATCAAATAAATTAAAATAAGTATTCTTAATAAATTTTGATATTAATTTTATAACATTTCATAAATAAATATTCATGTACATAAATTCTAAAATTGACATTTAGTTTTTGATACATTTAGACTAAAAGATAAATGATGTATACATTAAATATCAAATATTACTTGAGAATGACGACAAATACCTAAAAATAGAAGTGTAATACCAAATACTCAATATATTTGTATGCATTTAAAGTTTTTGCAGCACATATTTATAAAAATATTTACTTAACTACAAAAAGAAATATTAAATAAAAATAAGACCTGAAACTTTACAAATCACATTGCCAGTTTAACTGTGTAAAAATTGGTTTCATACCTTACTATTTTTATTTTATGGTAAACTTTTCAAAAAATATTTGACGTTTATATAAAAAAAGATAATAAAATTGAAAGAAAATTATTTCTAATCAAAATATGGTATAATTTTTGTCCATTGATTAACTCAGATTACAAATATAAATAATTAAGTTGTAACTTTTTGTATAAAAACATACTAATTGAAAGTATTTATTCTTCTTTCAATATTATAGAATACAAACATTTATCGGCTATCATTAATTGTAATGTTATTCTTCACAAAATATAATTTAATAATGGTAAAGATCCGTTTGATTTACCATTTTTAGGAAGGAAGAACGTTATATATGTTTGTGATGATGTACAATTTTGGAAAGAAATTTTTTGTATATATTTGTCTGTAATGAAATAACAACTTCAGAAAGAAAAATTATGTATATATTTCTTTGTAATAAATATCTAATTTTAGAAAGAAAAGATTATGCATATATTCCTTTGTATTAAATAACAAATTTTAGAAAGAAAAGATATATTATGAACTTAAATGTAGAAAAAAATGTAAAGTATCAAGTTAATTTTGTATATAATTATGAAAATATTAAATTATATAGACTTGAATGAAAAAATAGTTTTACCGTTCATATCAGTACAAATGTGGTATACACATTGAATTATCATTTTTTATGGTCTATTAGATCATTAATAAATATTTGTTGATTAGATTTAGTTAAAAAGTTTAAATTCAAGATCAATTAATAAATTCAAATATATGGACTTGAATGTAAAATAATATAGAAATCCGTAAATAATTATAAAAATTATTGAATGTTGGCATTTAAATGCAAAATGATAGAAGAGAATATTGGTAAAACATTATAATAATTTGTATATAATTGTGGAAATTTAAAACTATGTGGACTTGTATAAAAAAAATTAGTTTTACCATTTTTGTCAATATGAATGCGTACGCATATTGAATTGTTATTTTTCAAAATTTATTAGATCAACTAATGAATATTCGTTAATTGTATCTATTTAAAAAGCTTAAATTTAAGATCACCTACGTAAATTTAATATATATGTACTTAAATGTAAAATAACAGAAAAAACTTGGAAGAAATCAGTAAATAATATTAAATTTTAACGATTGAAGAAATAACCAATAGAAACATTGTAATAATTATAATAACAATAAAATGTGAGTATGTGAAAATAAAATATCTAGAGAGAAGCAAGGAAAGATGATGAAATTCTTACAGTTAATACGAGTGCTTTAAATTCTTCTGCTTTACTATTATTTAATAGACAAAATAGATAGATATAAAGTTGGAATTATTTCATAATGCATAAAAATCTAAGTTAATTCTCTTTACTGTCATTAATAATCGGATCATAATTGTTGTGATTATGATATCACTTGTGTTATCATTTGTGTATGTATGTATACACAGCCAAATGCATTTTTAATTTTAAGAGAACTCAAACTTTAATATGAAATTGATTGATTTGAAATTGACAAAAAATAATATTTCAGTCTTCTAACATTAAGTCATTTAAAATATTTGAAACAATATTTCAAAGTTTAAATTTTAAGACTGAAATTTCAGTTTCAGATATATTTTAAATCTAGAGAATCAAAAACATATATTTCGGTTTCAAATTGGTTTTATAGTTTTTTTAAGACTAAATTTATTAGATAAAGTTTGAAAACGTCCTTCCCTAAATTAATACTTTTTGTAGTGTTGTATGTATTTATAATGAAAATGATACAAATGTAGTTTCACCTAAAGAACACAACTATGAAAAATTTCTAAACTTGCATTTTTGAACTGTTCAAATTTGATAAAAGGTATCAAAATCCGAAAAGATGTGTTTGTTATTTAGAAAATAATAATAATAATAATAATAAAAACAACGAGAGGATATTTTTAGAATAACTACTTATATTTCTTTTAATAAAGAGAGAACGTTTTTACCTTTAGCAATTGCTTTCTTTTCATTAATGCCTTTCTCATCTTTCACTCTCCTTAACCAAATTGTCCTAAAGTTTTGCTTGTTGCTCAAATAGCTTTTGACAATCTGAGAAAAACTCCTGGTCAGAGCTTAGAGTCCTTCTGTCTGACACGGAAGGTAAAATAAAATGCCATAAACATGTTAATCCATAAAACAGTAAGAAGCGATCTTCATGTTTTTACTCAATTGTTCTGAGCGCCTTACTGGATTCAGTAAAACATAGAATTCCAATGTTAAACATACGTATTCTCTGATCTCTTCCAGTAATCGGTGACAGAACCCTATTTTCTACGCACAATAATGCAAAAATACTGATATCATAAGAAGATAATAGAGATTTGCCAACTAAATACCATTCAGACAGTAGAAAAATAAACAAAAAGAAATTAAAGCTGCCCAACGTTCTCCAATATTACTCGATCAAGTAACACCCAAATCCAACATCTAACAACAAACATAATACTGACCAATTCCTGGTCGCATAATCTTAAAAAAAAAAGCAATTCAAACACGGCCTTCCCAAACACACTCATTAAGCTTCGTCAACCCATCGCCAGTAACCTTCAGCAAAATAGCCTCCACGTCAGCAGGCGGGTTCTTCCCAAGCGAGTTGGCCCTGTCCCACCTCTCCATTCTCGTCAGCCCCACGCACGGCCCGTACCTCATGTCCAAGTCGAACTGCAGCAGCTTCGCTTCATATTCCTCTTCTAATTAAAAGAAACTAACAAATCAAGTTTCATTTTTAAAGGGTCAGATATCATATTGATGAATACGTACCTTGAGAAAGAGGGGAAGACTTAAGGGATATTGGATCGGATCCTATTGGAGACTTAACGGGCTTGGATTTTCTGTTGGGTTTGGAGATGCCTGATGATTTCTGCTGTCGGTAGTAGTTTTGGATTCCTCTAGAAGCCATTTCTGTTGCTTTTGGTTTTCCTTTTTAACTTTTTTATGGTTTGGAATATTTGGACTCAGAGGGGTTGAATGGAGAGAGATTGCATTGACTCGGCGGTTGGATGACAATTGCTTTTTGAATTTTAAAAGGTTGTCGTTTTGGGCGGTAAAGGCGTCCGGATGTTTCGAGATTTCATATCGGCCCATCATCAGAGGAACGTGGGAACTTCAATTAATTTTATTTTATATTTAAAAAGTAACTGCCGACCCAGTCATTATTTCCTATAAACTCACACAAATAAAAATAAAACTAAAAAATTCTTTATAAAAATCTAGATAAAAAAAAGTCTAAAAGCATGAAAAGAAATAAACAAAACAAAACGATGACAAAAAATACCAAAATAGCAACGGAAAAAGGGTTATGATGAGAGAAAAATCATTATCCAGCCCTCAAAGAGAAAGTGAATAATATAAATAACGGTCAAGGAAATTCAAATAAGTTATTGTTAACCCGCCTTTTGCCAAGGTCGTAAACATGTGGCTTTAACTAAATCGATTACTCGGTTATCAAGACCGGAATACGATGAGTTTGATTCAACTGGATGGATAGACGATCAAGCACGGATGATAAGCATGATTACAAAGCCGGGGTTCGACATAACATGGGTCGGTCATGAGCGTTCGGTCATTGAAGTTTGGTCATATGGGTCGGTCATTCGGGGTCGGTGCAATTTGATTGGGTCGGTAGGAGGTGGTTCGGTCATGATGGGGTGGACCAGCATAAGGTAGTGGTTCGGCATGCTTTGGGTAGCTCAAGCACAGACACTGGATCGGTGTAGTGAAGGCTTTGGGTCGGTCGGGCATAGCCACTCGGTCGGTGTTGTGAAGGCTTTGGGTCGGTAGGAAGGTGGTCCTGTCATGATGTAATGGATCGACATGGTTGAGTGGATCGGGGTCGGTACAGGATTATACTCGAGTCAATGCTCGAACATGCTCGGGTTGGCCTTTCATTTCTGGATCGGCAAGCCATGGGATCGTCATGGGAAAAGCACTCTGGGTCGACATCCATTTCTGCTTCGGGCCGGTAAGCGGCAAGCTTCGGGTCAATACTCGAATATACTCGAGTTATCAACTTGGTTTCAGGGTCGGTCGACATGATTGAGTGTGAGTTATTTGCTTCGGGTTATGCCCAAGGGATATGAGGTCGTAGTATTCTGAACTCGGGGTTGGTCGTAGTGTTGGGTTTTGGATCGGCTATGGTATTGATGGGCCCGGATCATTCAAGAACCCAATAACTCAGGTTTTGTCTATAAATACAGCATGTGGGGCTTCAGAAAAGGGATCTTCATTCTGTTTCTCTTCTTTTTCTCCACTAAGGCCGCTCTGCAATTATTGTTTTAAAAACTCCGGATTATAACTGTACTAGATTCTAATATCATTAAAAGGAAATTTCTGCAGGGACGTAGGCCAGAGTCAGCCGAACCACTATAAATCCTCTGTTAATACAAGTTACTTTTTAATTTTAACCGTTCTTCATATTTATACTTTCTACATACATTTTAACTGTGATCTGTGACTGTGTCATGGTGTTTTCATTTGGATTTGGGTGTCAGTGAACAATTTTGGCGCTAACATTTTGGTGCTTTCACTGAGAAGGCTTGCGCTCAAGAATTGAAAAGCTAGGGTTTTGGATTTAAAGGCTTAGGAACTTGGATTCTGGAGTCTATGGCAAAACAATCAACCAGGAGATAGAGGACAGAAATAAGTCAGCGAGAGGGAAGTCCAGAGGCTTTCCCTAGAGCTAATCAAGCCTCGGTCCACATCACTAGGGACGAGATGCAGGTCATGATGAATTCCATGCAGGAGAAATTGATGAAAATGCAAGAGGAAATGATGCAGACACTTTTCAGACAATTTAGACAAACAAGAACTACAGGAGCTCAGATCCATGGAGCTGGAGCAGAAGGACTCAACCGGCAAGCACTACAAGAAAATGGTTTATTGATAGCATGTGAGGATTGCATTGAAGCGTGACTTGCAATCATTACCTACTTAGTAGATGTTGACATAAAAATTATAGCTCACTAACACGCAATCGATTAAAACCAAAAGTTGGCGCGTATAACTTTACTCTCCCGGTCATATTTCAATCTCTGCCCCGAATATCCCATTTCACACTTCCCTCCCAAATCCCTAAATTAATCGTCAATCATCGTTCCTCAACCTCATCGCTCGTCGCTCCTCAACTTCCTCAACCTCGCCGCTGCTTCGATTCGTCGAATTCCTCAACCTCGCCGCTACTCCGATTCCTCAACCTTGCCATGAACTTCAACCATTTTTTAGGTATATATTTTCCAACTTTTAGGTACATACTCCATGATTGATTTTGCTCCACCTGGATAATTGATTTTTTGAGTTGAAAGTTAAGTATTACTTTTGTTATTAGTAGATGAACTACTTTTCAATAGGTGGATTTGCTGCAAGTGGACAGAAATTAGTTGAACTAGCTGCTTTCCAAGCTTTCATCAATTAGTTGACTTCGATTATACAGAAATGAGGAAATTCACTTTATTATTTTATGGATTTATATTTCTAGATAGAATTTATTTGAAAAATGCACTTTATTATTGCATCATGTTGCATTCGAAATGTTGAATGTACTAGTTTCCAATCTGACTGGTTCAATAGGGATCAATTGAGAATTTGATAGACTGTACTTGTTTCATTATTTAACGAATAAGTAAGTGGTGATTTTGAATATTAACACCAGATATAAAATGCATATTTATCAGATGTTATTTAGCTTATTTATTAACAATAATACTATCGTCCTGAATAGTTTATTTAATGGAAAACTATATTTTGCAATAGAAAATACTTTGCTTGGGTTTTTAAGTCGATCAACTTAAGAACAAATGTAAAAATTACTCAGTTAGAACTAGTGTCTGTAAGGCAGGCTTTTCAAATTATTTATAATATTTAACATATTTGTCTGCATGTAACGTATATGATAGAACTAATGAATAAAGCACGGTTGGATTTTTAATGCATGGTTCTGATAAATGATTTGCAAAGCCTAAAACTAAACTCTGTGGATCTGTATCTTTAAATTGATTCTGCATCGAATGTTAGGAATTATATTTGTACTCATTTGGTCTGCTATTATAATAGTGTTTAATTTTGTATTATAAGCTAAGGACAGAGTTAAAGTTGCCCTTCATGGTCGATTAGTCAATGTCTAATTTTCAAGGGAACAATCTTCATATGCGTTTACGAATATTGCTTATGACAATTTAGGGAAGGAGAATATGCTTTCTATGAATCAAAGAAACATTCAATTTTCAAAGGATGCTTTACTGGAGATTACAAAATTTGAGTATACATAATTTACTATGTATAGTTCTAGCAATAAAGAAAATTACATGTAATTACAACATTACATTGGGACCATCCAATGGATTTTATAATTTTAGAGTTGAAATAATTATTTTCATGGTACTTTTGATTTTAATGGATTAATGATTCAAATTTAATGAACAAATAAAACGACTATATTGCTTAATGTATTTCTACATAGGAAACAATGCCTCATGTTGGTGATAGTACGTTCAGACAACAGGTTTATTATCACACTTCTTCTTAGATTATTTATTCGAGGTAAGAATTTACTATTGTTATGTAGTATATTTTTATTATTCGTAGCAAGTATATGGTATAAAAATTGTGAAAAGTCTTGAAAAGTTTATTACATGGACTTCACTCAGTAACAAGTAAAAATTATGCCTCATGTGTTTGAGTATTTTGATAGTTTTTGTTTGTTTTACAATTTGACGTGCATAGAATAAGTTTGGACAAAATGCATGTTCATGTTTTAATGCTAAACTAAATCGAACATTTGATATAAAAATTAAATAACACATACTAAAATTTCAGATATAAGGAAAAACAAATTGATTACATTAGTAAACATTTGCGCCATACTTATTTCCTATAATATACAAACCTCTATTATTATTATAGGAGCTTCAAGTAATATTTATTCTCTAAGCATGTCATAGATAATCATAATTTTTGAACTATATATTTTTAGTGATGAAAAGCAACCTGATCTCATGATTTCATTCAGAGTGACAACATATAGAAATAATGAAGAAACCTTATATGATAAAGAATATATATATATATATATATATATATATATATAAAAGTGTATATAAAAGGATTCATTATGGTAGAAGAAAGTAATATAACAGTGGATAATAATTGTTGAAATTGCGCTCTTCGTTATCACTGACTATTATTATTCATGATTATAAGGTGGAATTTTTAGTGGAAATTTCGATCTTATTTTTTTGGATGCATACATATCATTATTTTAGTATATGTACTAATTATGAATACGATTTCACAACTTCATACTACATGTAGTAAGCTGCATTTAGTTACCTAACATCATTCAGTTAACAAAATTTAGATTTTAAATTTTACCAATTTCGAGAATTGTGAAACTAATGTAGAAATTGATGATTATCTTTGCTATTCAAATAGGAAGCTACTTTTCGAGTTGTTGATGTCCATTAATAAATCTACCATACAGATTTAATTATTTGGTAAAAATAACTTACATAACAATTATGCATACCTACAAATAGCAAAACTCGGTTTTTGAAAAACTATTTGAAAACCACATGTTCATTTGTGTTTTCTATTAGAAAAGCGTTAAACAAGCTTGTGCTTTCTATCTAAAAAAATAGAGACTATATTTACATATTCATTTCTAAATAGACTTTTCTTGCAATTTCATAAAATAAGAACTTCAGATACTCTAAACCCTTATGTTAGTTAGTGTATATATGTTTATCAAATTTCAATAGGAAGCTACTTTTCGGGTTGACGATGTCCATTAATAAATCTACCATACAGATTTAAATTCTATATTCTCATGCATATGTGATATGTGTGTGTGTGTTTTTTTTTCCTTTCTAAATCAAGGTGATAAATTTTACCAGATAAAGTGTAGAAGATGACTACTTTTGTATCACTTTGAATTTTAAACACTTAGCAAGGAGGAAATGCTACATTAAAAATTAAAATAAGTCCACCTACCTATTTGCATAATTTATGTATAAGGAAGTGGGCTACCAAATTGTTAGTGTCGGCAAAGAGATGGAGAAATATTGGGTTCAAATACTGAATAGTGTAGTCATAGATATGTTAATGTTATAATTTACATGGCCGAAGCTTTGTGTTTGGTGGTACAGTATTATGTTTTGGGTAGATTTATGCTATGGACTATAATGACTACTTTTGATATTACTATTTTTAACATTCCCTGTAATATGTCTAAGTATGTAAAAGTTAACAAATGACAGTGGATGTAAAGACCCGATTTTTCGACGTCCGAAAAACCGAACCATTAGGGTTAAAAGAAAAAGAAGGTAAAAGAAGAAACAGAAAACAATATCAGGATCTCACAAACGCAGCGGAATAAAATATAATAGATGATAACATATCTTTACACAAAAGAAATTATATCTGTTTTATACATACATCATCAGAATACAGCATCAGAGTTCAATACAATCACAACACAACTCAGGACAGTTATAATATCTTATCCTTCCAAAACTAAATACACAACGGAATTTACATCATATACGTCGGATACATCTCGCCATCCAGCTCGTCTCTTGAGCTCCACAGTAGTCCATCTGGAATCTGTACTCTATAATACTTGGACTGACCCGAACACTACAGTTAAATAACATCCGAGCTAGTCTGGAAAAACCAGTGTGAGAAAACACACTCAATTGGATTATTAAAGTTTTCAAAATCCTTTGAAATCAAAGGTATCTTGTAAGACCACGCCACAAATAAACATGCTGGGTTCTTACCTTACGATAACCAAAACATTTCTTATAAAATCCTCTGATACTATAATAGTGTCTATATACAAATACTTATTCAAATAGCCAAAATTGTTACATTTATTAAATTCCAGCTAATAGGTATACAAACAAAACCGTAAAGGCAAGTAGGGAGAATGGATTTCCAACTAATGACTAGGCATTGGGGTACCACCTGTCACAGTACCTAGTCTAGATCAGCGTACCAAGGATCCACCCTAAATCCTCTGCAACACAAGATCGGGACTACCCCTTACTGGATAATTCCGAGTAAGATCACCCCGTGGTTGGGATCAGCAACCGCACAACACAGCCGAAATAAAAAGGAACATCTAGACAGGGATGACCTTACCCTAATGGACGCGACCCACTTAGCCTTGCTGCATAACCCCTGACTTTCAGTCATTCCCGGTTGATGAGGCTCGAGGCTAAGCGTTACCTTTTTAGAACATTTCACTTAGAATGCTCATCTTCCTCCTGACGATGTTTTGAAAGCATTCATCCATACAAGTCCGTTCCGGGTTCGAATGGAACCGAAGGCACAACTCCTACTACATCCATTTTGAAATCACCACCAGGATTAGTAGCGATTAGCCCTTGCACTTCACTGCTCCATCTTTGACTTCCAGCTATTGTCTTTCTCACGAAACCATTCAAACCGGATCGAAGTGGTTTTCGAGAAACAAATCCCGATCCTGGTCTCTTTGAAACGATTAGCGCACTGGCCAATATGATAGTCGGTTATTTAATTATCAAATAACATTCATACACAATCATCAAGCCATAATAATTTCTCCTAAATTATTTATAATTCTCAAATTATCTTCGCAAGATATATCTCTACTTTTCAACCCTTTGAAAACAGTTTCAAACAATCTTTCTCTCATGGAAAAAAATTCCCAAATATTTTCTATTTTCACTGTAATCACCAAATACAAATACTTCAGATTTTAAAATAATTTAAAACACTTTATTATAAATTATACTTTAAAATAATTAAATTAAACTACTTTAATACTATGTTCAAAATATATAAACTTTAAGAATATTTAAAATAAAACTACGTTATAAAATATAAAACTAATTTTTAAAATAAAAGTTAAGCCAAACTAAATTTAAAATAAGAGACTACGAAATCCTATACAAGTTTTTAAAATAAAAATTTAACCAAACCATCTTTAAAATAAAATTACTTTATAAAATATAAATATTAATAATTATCCTTTAAATAATTACTGCTAAAATAAATTTTGAAAATACTTACTTTAAATTTAAAATATTTAAAAATAATAAATATTCTAAAACATTTCTTTAAAACAAACCTTTAAAGCCTTTAACTTATAAAAAGTCTCCTTTGAAATATACTTGGCTTTCCAGGGAAATACACTTCCCGTCTCTATACCTTTAAAAATAAACCACTATTTATTTTTAAAACAAATTTCTCATTCCTTTATAAATTCCTACCGTGAATTTATACTTCCGAATATCCACGGGTATCCATTTCACTTTATAAACCCGGTATATGAATTTCATATTCTCATCTTCCTTTGAAATTCCAATTTCAAACACTTAAATCAATTTTCCAATTGAATCCCAAATTACTCCATTTTGAAATAAATTCCTTTACTTACTCAATTTATTTCAAATCCCATTAACTTCAGATTTTATTTCTTAATTATGATTTAAAATCTTTTTAACTGAAAATACCAATTTCATATTTCCAAGATTTCTTCTTTATCCGTTTCACTAAATTTAAACCTTGAATTTTAAAATAAATTCTTCCTTTAAATAGTAACACTTGAGTTTAAAAAAATTCATTTATTCCCATTATTCAAAAATCTCATTTCCCATTCTTGGAATTTTATTTATTAGAATTTAAAAATCAACTTTTACTCTTTTCCAATTCATTCTTTAATTTATTCAAATTTCTATAATTATTTACTTAAAATTCTGTCTTTTATTTTCTTTCAAAATCCAAATCTATACATTTTTGATGACTCGGTATATCCAAACATTATTCAATCAAAGCATAGCATCCAACATTTAATTACCAATAATCTATCACAGATTATCACATAAGCCATATCACAGAATATATAACAATCTAAATGATTTTGAGGAATCCAGTTGGATCCCTCCAACCTGTTTCCCTCCATCCACAGATGTTAGCACAATATAAAATACCAATTCCACTTCGATGTGGAATATCGCGGTATATGAGTTTATATAATATCATTCGCTATTATGCGGCGCATAGGGTCTCATCCGCTGTATAATGCGGGAAATCAATCACTCCAAATACATATATAATACTAATTCCACTTCGAGGTGGAATATAGCGGTATATAGGTTTATATAATATCATCTGCTATTATGCAGTGCATAGTGTCTAATCCAATATAACTGGTAATAATTTATCATGCAAGCACACAATCAACAATTTTAAATTTAACTATTTAAATTTAAAGAAAACCTGTATGAGTGAAATTAACTCACCTTTGACTCCTGTTTTGCAACCCACTACCAATCCGGCTTGCTTCTTTTCAGATTATGACCTTGTATAAATATTTATACGGTTTATTAATATCTGAATAAATTGAACAATTAATTCCCATAAATTTAATTATCTAATTATTTAATTTAACTAAACCCCTTTAAATAAATTAATTAGTTAACCATTCAATTTTTAACTAAAATTATTATTATTATTATTATTTAAATGGAAACCACAATCATTCTTATAAAAAAAATAAACTATAGATTTCAAAAATATAACTTTTACAAATTCCTCAAACATTTAAAATCCCTATATTTTTTTCCCAAATCTTATAAAAATAATAATTTCTAAAAGTCAACAGATTAACTCAGGTTTTTAGACTTGAGTGCTATAAATTTTAAAAATGCTCAGAATAAATTTTCCATTACATTACAATTTTATAAATTTATGTATATATATATATCCCTATAAATATATTTACTATTATCTATGTATATATATATTATATTAACCAGTAAGTTAAATTCTGTGTAACTTTATATCAGATCAAATTCAAAAAAACATAACTGCTAAATATTTTTCTGTAACCTATCTGCATCTTCCCTTTTTTTTTAAAAAATTATTTTAATTGAAAAAGAATAATACCTTACCGTCGATCGAAGAATCTTAAAACTCAGCATCCACTTGCGTGCCGATGCTTCCATCATAACCTAACACAGTATCCCTGCTTCCCAAACCTAGCCGTGATCACCATCCTCGTGCTTGTCATAAAAGTTCCCTCAGCCTCGATATCACCATAGCAACGAACCGCCGCCACGAACTAGCGGAGCCGCCCACCCTCCTTGCGAACCCCACAACTAAGCACGAAACGCCTGCCACGCTTTCCCAATCGCGAAGACATCGCGCTATCACTTCGGCAACACCCCTTCTTTCTCTACTCTCGAGACTCCGCTTCACGATTAAAGTCGCCTCTCGCGATTCACCACTGCCGACCCCCCTTCGACCTTGTACTGCTCGAATACAGCTGCATGCCTTCGTTCCACATTGCGATTTCCCCTTTCTTTGATTTTGATTACGAATGAATTAGAAGAGAGCACAACAATATTTCTTTCTCTTGATTTTTTTTCTTCAGTAGATTCATCTTCAGCAATTAAATTTTTGAATTCGATTTTATTTACCTTTTGAATCTGAAGAGGGGAAGCTCGATTTAGGATTGAAGAAGGCTCGGCCTTGTTTTAATAATAATTTTTTTATAAATGAATGATTTGAAGATGTTTTTTTAAAGGTATAAAGGAACAAGAATATGCACGTGTAAAAGATGCAGGAGATGTGTTGAAAAATAGAGTACATGTCTTCCAAAGCCTGCCACGGTATTAAATACAATAATATTATTATTTATGTTTAAATTTAAATTCAAATTCAAATCGTCTCGGTTTCCGCAACTTACTATCTTGATCTCCAATCGAGGCATGCCGCTAGGCGTTTATAATGTTAAACCCCTATTTCGAACGCAACGAAAAAGTTTCAAACTCATAATTCGATCGTATGGAGAAGATAGTTTTTTTGGACTCAGTTGTTATATTGAATTTTCGATATAGATTTCGGCGCGTTCATCTATCGTGCGGCCAAACGATCACTCCAAACACTACGAAAATTGAAATCCAATAATAATACACTATTACGGATCCAATGGAACCAGTTTCGTTGAATTCCGGGACTGTGTCTCGGAAGGCTATTTTTAAGTATCGATTTAAACGATATATTTTCAAATCTTAACAAAACACTTTCAATTTCCAGTTTAACCTTTCTATTATCTCCAGTAAAATCAATATAAAATTTTACTAGCTTTTAAACTATTTTTAACAAGCTTAAAATTTTAGATTCGACCACTTACCTAACTTTCAATAACTAAATTCAATAATTTAATTGCCAAATAAATAGTGATATTTAAAATTCAAGTTGAACTAGCTTTCAAATATTTAAAATCAATTAAATATTTCAATTTCAAATATCCAGAAATTTCGGGTTGTCACATTCCTCCCCCTTAAAAGAATTTCGTCCTCGAAATTACTAGTTAAGAGGAATTATCCGTAACCCATTATGTAACATATCGATTTTTATCGGGATCCGAAGGTTGGCATTCTTATGTCCACTGTATCAAATGCCGCATAATCGAATGCCGGAAAACCGAATTGTTAGAGTTAAAAAGAAGAGGTAGAAGAAAAAGGTAGAAGAAGTAAAAAAACTGAACATAAACAATATCAGAATCTCACATATCGCAGCGGAACAACATATAATGGATAAATGAATAATCTTTAAAACAAAGAACTATATCAGTTATTATATTACATCACATCATCATCAAAGTGTACAATAACAATATACAACACAACAAAACAATGGACAGTTATACAAACATGTCCTTACAAGTGAATTATACAGAGGAAAAGATAATATCATATACAAGTGGTACGTCTCGCCATCCAGCTCGCCACTTGAGCTCCAAAGCACTTCTGAATCCAGAATGACCCGATAACCTGACTCTAGGCTGCCCGTGAGGAAAATAATGGGTACCCAGAGTTTAGGAAGAGAATAATAAACTCCAGGTCAGTCATGAGACTGGTGTGAGAACTCAAAACAGTTATTTATCTTTCAAAACAACAACAACAAGGGAAGTGAAAAATATTCGCAATGCTTTTGGAAAATTAAACTACCATAAGGCCTCCCCGCACACACACAATGCAAACGCAGAATTGGAGGAGATTTCTCCTTATGATAGTCAAAGATGCTTATTACGCAAAACAAATCATTTTTGATATTATTATTAGTGCATAGTGATGAAAGCATTTCGAAAGTTTAATACAAATCTTAGCCAGCATAGGTACCATTATATTATGCCTGCTATAGCTACCATATTAAATGGCAGGTTCTACAACTAAAACCGTACAAGGCTCGTATTGTTTCTTTGGATTTCCAACAAATGGTCAGGCTAAGGAACTTCCTACTGCCACATGGGATCGCCTCTGGCGGGACGTCCCGAGAACTTAACCAGCTCTCTGCCAACACAAGGCCGGGTTACCTTTGTAACTAGGTAACTACTACACGAATATGCCACCCCCTGGTCCTTTAGGACCTTTATCCGAGGGCCCTCGATCACAAAGCAACAACCACACAGAAAATGAGATTGGAGCAACCACATAGGTTAAGCATCAGGGCTCCATACCTGACACCACCCTTTTCCAGAAGGAAATGACATACCCTAAAGGGAGCGACCCTCATAACCTTGCTGCATATTCCTGTTTTGACCATTTTTGGGGTGTGAGGTCTGACGAAGTCTCGTCCACAAAGCTACGCTTTTTCACAAAGCCATGCTTTGATCAACAAATGATCAATAAATAATCATCACACAGCAACGCTCAGCATGCCACATTACCAAATTGGGAATATATCGCTGATAACTTTCAACTACAAAACCTCTGAGCTCGTACGTCTCAGAGAAGGGTGTTAAGCTAAGAGAATAAATTCTCCGCCACCAATAGAGATGTATTTGAAAGAAATCTGCTTTATATCTCAAAATGCAATGTCAGACACGTAACCATACAAGTCTGTTCCGGGTTCGAACAGAGGCTCTGGCACTTCCAAAGAAGCCCTTGCAATCCGGGTATTCACAACCCCGATCGAATTTCCCATCACAAAGGAAATCTCCATACCGTAGCTAACGGTGCAGAGACAATCGATAGGTCATCCTATCGTTTTTACAAATGCCCGGTCTTCAACACCGGTCTTCAACACCGGTCTTCAATGCTATCCATTATGTCGTATACCTATTCGGAATGGGTAGTCCGAATAACGAGCGCAATAATTTAAAAATAAGTGTAGCATTCAATTTCAACCAATTCACAACAAATAGCCATTTAAGGGTCAATATTGATAGTCGGTTATTTAACTATCAATCAATAATCACAACATCACCCGATTTTAAATAATTTCCCAAATTATTTACTTCCAAAAATATCTTTACAAGATATATTTTCCCCACTTCAACCATTTAAAAACAAATTTCAAATAACTTTTCACCTTTACAATTTTCACTTCAAAATGGTTCATTTAAACCAATTAAATAAATCTTTACCGATTTACTTTAAATTTACGTCCCAATTTCGTAAATTTATTTCCACACTTCAAAAATAAATCAATGTTTATTTTTAAACAAATCTCCCTTTCCTTTATATATTCCATGGTGAATTTAAATTTTCAAATATCCACTGGTATACGATTTTCAATCGATTTCAAATATTCACTTTCTATTTATCTTTAAAGGATATAATCTCAAAACATTCACTTCATATTAGAAAACATTTCCACACTTATTCAATAATAAGTAATTCACAAATCCATTTATTTTCAACATTTGGAAAATATTCAATATACTTAAATCCAAATTAAGTATATATTTTATTCTTTAAGGAAAACTTCTCTTAAACACATTTATTTGAGTCAAAATGAATGTTGCGTAAAACATCGTTACGACAACCCAAAATCACTAGTATAGGGATTCGAAGTTAAGATAGATATATAAATCCCAATACTATATAAAACATTTCCCTTCGAAAATCATTTACTATATCAACATTGTTATAGTCCACTATTTACTTTTATTTCTCGAAACGTCTATTTCAACAATGAATGTTGAAATCTATGGTTTCGATACCTAACACATTTTAAAACATCTTTAAATTGTTTTAAATTCTATTTAAATTATCACTTTCCCAAAACATTTCTTTACTATACTATTCACAGTCCAAAATCGTGAATATTCTTCATTTACCAAATTCAACATTTCCACATATTTTATTTAAAGGATTATTCACTATCCAAAATCGTGGATATATTTCCTTTAATAAGCTATAACAATTAAACTTATCAAAATAAGTTGATTTCGGATTTATAAAACAATGTTTATAAATTCCATTTATACTTTATAATAATTTCAACTTATAAAATCACTTTATTAACAAATTCTATCCATATCTCATTTACAGGCCAAAATCTAGTTTATAAGTTAATTACTTATAAATGTTTTATTTTACAAAATCTATTCATTTTATAACTTTACAATTTATAAATCTATAAATTTCATCCACTTATGAAATCCATCTATACTTCATTTTAATACTTATAAAAACTCGTTTTATAATTCCAATATTTTAATTTATAAATATCAATTTTTGTAAATCTTTTATATAAATCATTTATAATAATTCAAAAATCCCAATTTAAACCCTTTTATAAATTAATCAACTACTTATTTCAAAAACTACAATTCGCTTAAATTTCACAAAAATTATAATTTTTATAACATAAAAATTACAACATTTATTTATTTAAAATGAATCAATTCCAAAATTAAATTTTATTATGAATTCTCAACTTAAATTTTCAAAAATCAAATTTTATTTATTTTCGGCATCTAACGATACCAAAAATATATTGGGCTAAAATTTAGCCTTTAACGATTTCAATCACAAAGATAATCTTGCGGATTATAAATAGATCAGAACACAATATTGAAACCAATTCAATCATTTGAGGAATCCAGTTGGATCCCTCCAACCTATTTCCCTGCATCCACAAATGTTAGCACAATAGAAATTCCGCTTCAAGACGGAATATCTCTGTATATGGGATTTATAAAATACTATCCGCTATTATGCGGCGCAATAGGGTCTCATCCGCTATATAATGCGGTAAATCAACTCCAAATACATATATAATACCAATTCCATTCAAGTTGGAATTATCGCGGTATATGGGTTTAATAAATAACATCCGCTTAATATACGGCGTATAGGGTCTATTTCAATACAACAGATAATAACTATCATCCAATCACACAATCAAGCAATTTTAAATCTAACTATTTAAAATTTAAATCGAAAAATTCGATTGAGTGAGAAGTTCTCACCTTAACTTTTTATTTTGCAGTCCATTCCCATTCCGACTTGATTCTCCATTTTAGACCATGTATTAACATTTATACAATTTATTAATATTTGAATTAATTTACAAATTTACTTTCATTAAATAATTTAATTTAACTAAAAATAGATTTAAAACTAAATTTCCTTTTAAAATAATCTTTGGTAACTAAAAGAAATCAAACAAGTTAATAAAACAAATAAATCACCATAACTATTATTATTGTTATCATTATTATTTTTTCATATTTTATTTTATTTTATTTTTATAACTGCCTGAAATTAATTTCTGCCCATCTATATATATATATTAAATTTAAATTGAAGTTAAAAATTCATTTCATATTCTCTGCAAAACATAAGTATATATGCCTTACATACCTATTAGAAATTTATATACATATATATTTACTGTAAAACAAAATTTTTTCATGTATATTCATTTATATCTTCCTCTGTATATACGTATAAAATAAAGTAATACCTTCGAAGTTCGACACCTCCGTTGCCATCATTCCAGGCTACGACGCACACCAACGACACGCGGCACCCCACAATCATTATCGAGTTCGACCGCGACCATCCTCTACCCTTCATTCACCCAAACGAACGTTGCTGGCGAACCCAGACTCCACCCTATCGATTTTGAATTTGATTTCGCGACCCTAGCCTCACGACATCGACATCGGCCAATACGAGCTTCACTCAACTCCTCTCGAACGCCGTCGCCACGCGCGCCCTTGCCGTCGCCGAAACCCTAGCTGCGTATCACCTCGAGCCCAGCTAGCATCGCTGTTTGATTGTTGAACAACTCCAGAATCTCGCATCCAAATCGAGCTCGAGCTCCTCATCGTGTTTTCTTGCGATTTGAATTGAGGGAACATCAAAACCACGTTCGAGTTGTTGAACGCGGTATCGACTGCCCTTTTTTTTATTTGCTGATTTGGGTTAATTGAGGGAGATAGAACGGGTTTTGGGAAGAAAACAACAGCGACTTCCCCTTTTTTTTTTCAATTTAAAAGGAGAGGCAATTTTTTTTATTTTCAAATTTGGATTTAAACGTGAGATGAAGAGGGAGTTCGGCCATCATTCGTTATCTCTGATTTTTTCTCTGTAAAGGAAGATACGTGTTTTAAAACGAAGATGGATTTGATTTGAACAAAGAGGCAACTTGAATTAAGGTTAATGGGTAGAAGTATCGGCCATTATAAAATAAAGAACGACGTGATTCGAAAAGTTTGTACGAAGATATTTTCTTTCTCTTCTTTTGCGTACAAAATATGCCTGGCTACAGTAATCTGAGTTGGGCCAAAAGTGCTGATGTGAGATGTATTTGACTAGTTGAAATATTATATTTAAATTCCGAATCAGCTATTATCAATTAAATTTTCAACGTGTTTATCTAACGTACGATCACACGGCAACTCCAAACACTACCAAATTTGAAATCCGATAATAATACAATATTACGGATCCAATGAAACTGGTTTCGTCGAATTCCGAGACTGTGCCTCCGAAGGCTATTTTTAAATATCGATTAAAACGATAAAATTTCAAAACTGAACAAATCACTTTCAAATTCAATTCTGAAGATTCTATTATCTTCAGCACTACCAATATTAATTTTACAAGCCATTGAAATATTTTTAATTAGCTCAAAACTAAAGATTCAAATTTTTATCCAACTTTAATAAATTAAATCCAATAATTTGATTGCCAAATTTATATTTATATTTGAAATCCAAGTTAAACTATCCTTCAAATATTTAAAATCAATTAAATATTTTCAATTTAAAATTTAGGGTCGTCACAGACTTCCCTTCTTAAAAGAATTTCGTCCCAAAATTACAAGTTAATAAGAATGATCCTTAACCCGTTTATTATTTTCCACAATCCAAATAGTTTTATCAATTCGTCAAAACAAATCTTTTTATTAGAGCCCCATTATCATCTCAACTAACTTTCCAAAATCTTTCATAGATTTCAACAATATTGTTTACTTCATAATTCAAATTTAAATTCAAATTTTAAACTTTTAAAATTTTCTCAAAATTTTTCTAACACTCTAAATTTTCGAAAAATTTCGCCAGCGACTCCTTTGCGCGGCTAGCTCAGTACGACTACAAAATGGCACCACAGGCCCTCAAATCACAAAAGAAAACAAAACGACAAGTGGCTAGACAGGAAAATCACCAAATTTCATACTGAAATTGAAATACGTACCTTTTGTCCAGCAATTCAATTTTATTCATTCAATTGCATATGAATTTGAAACGTATCGATTATATCGGGATCCGTAGGTCGGCATTCTTATATCCACTATATCAAATGCCGCGCAATCGAATGCCGGAAAACCGAACTGTTATGGTTAAAAAGAAGAGGTAGAAGAAAAAGATAGAAGAAGAAGAAAATAGAAAGAAAAAAGAACAACAGAAACAACAACAGAATCTCACAGTCGCAGCGGAACAACATATAATAGATAAATGAATAATCTTTAAAACAAAGAACTATCTCAGTTATTACATTACATTATCATCAGAGTGTACAACAACAATATACAACACAATTGGACAATGGGCAGTTATACAAACATGTCCTTACCAGTGAATTTACAGCGGAAAGATAATATCATATACAAGTAATACGTCTCGCCATCCAGCTCGCCACTTGAGCTCCATAGCACTTCTGAATCCAGAATGACCTCATAACCTGACTCTAGACTGCCCGTGTGGAAAATTTTGGGCACCCAGAGTTTAGGAATAGAACAATAAGCTCCAGGTTAGTCATGGGACTAGTGTGAGAACTAAAGAAGTTATTTATCTTTAAAACAACAACAACAAGAGAAGTGAAAAATATCCGCAATGCTTTTGGAAAATGAAACTACCATAAGGCCTCCCCGCACACACATAATGCAAACGCAGAATTGGAGGAGATTTCTCCTTATGATAGTCAAAGATGCTTACTACGCAAAACAAATCATTTTTGATATTATTATTAGTGCATAGTGTAGAAAGCATTTCGAAAGTATAATATAAATCTTAGCCAACATACGACCATTATCGTATGCCTACTATAACTACCATGTTCAGTCGCAGGTTACCGCCACATTCCATGGCAGGTGATACAACTAAAACCGTACAAGGTTCGTATTGTTTCTTTGGATTTCCAACAAATGGTTATGCTAAGGAACTTCCTACTGCCATATGGGATTGCCTCTGGCGGGACGTCCCGAGAACTTAACCAGCTCTCTGCCAACACAAGGTCGGTTTACCTTTGTAACTAGGTAACTACTACACGAATATGCCACCCTCCGGTCCTTTGGGACCTTTATCCGAGGGCCCTCGATCACGAAGCAACAACCATACAGAAAATGAGATTGGAGCAACCACATAGGTTAAGCATCAGGGCTCCATACCTGACACCACCCTTTTCCAGAAGGAAATGACATACCCTAAAGGGAGCGACCCTCATAACCTTGCCGCATATTCCTGTTTTGACCATTTCCGAGGTGTGAGGTCTGACGAAGTCTTATCCACAAAGCTACGATTTTTTTCACAAAGCCATGCTTTGATCAACAAAGATCAATAAATAATCATCACACAGCAACACTCAACATGCCACATTACCAAATTGGAAGTATATCGCTGATAACCTTCAACTACAAAACCTTTGAGCTCGTACGTCTCAGAGAAGGGTGCTAACTAAGAGAATAAATTCTCCGTCACCAACAGAAATGTATTTGAAAGAAATCTGCTTTATATCTCAAAATGTAATGTCAGATACGTAACCATACAAGTCAGTTTCGGGTTCGAACAGAACTGAAGGCACTTCAAAGAAGCCCTTGCAATCCGGGTACTCACAATCCCGATCGAATTTCCCATTACAAAGGAAATCTCCATACCGTAGCTAACGTTGTAGAGACAATCGATAGGTCATCCTATCGTTTTTACAAATACCCGGTCTTCACCACCGGTCTTCAATGCTATCCATTACGTCGTATCACTATTTGGAATGGGTAATCCGAATAACGAGCGCAATAATTTAAAAATAAGTGTAGCATTCAATTTCGACCAATTCACAACAAATTGCCATTTAAGGGTCAATATTGATAGTCGGTTATTTAACTATCAATCAATATTCACGACATCACCCGATTTCAAATAATTTCCCAAATTACTTATTTTCAAAAAAAAAAATCTTTACAAGATAGAAGTTCCACACTTCAACCATTTGAAAACAGATTTCAAATCACTTTTCACCTTTACAACTTTCATTTCAAAATGGTTCATTTAAACCAATCAAATAAATCCTTACCGATCTATTAAATTTACGTTCCATATCCGTAAATTTATTCCACACTTTTAAAAATAAATCAATGTTTATTTTTAAAACAAATTTCCCTTATAAATTTCCATTGTGAATTTACATTTCCAAATATTCACTTTTTATACGATTTTTCAAATCGATTTCAATTATTCACTTTCAATTTATCTTTAAAAGATATAATCTCAAAACATTCACTTCATATTGGAAAACATTTCCATACTTATTTAATAATAAGTAATTCACTAATCTATTTATTTTCAATATTTGGAAAATATTAAATATACTTAAATATAATTAAGTATATATTTTATTCTTTAAGGAAAACTTCTCTTAAACACATTTATTTGAGTCAAAACGAATGTTGCGTAAAACATCGTTACGACAACCCAAAATCACTAGTATAGGGATTCGAAATTAAGATAGATATATAAATCCCAATACTATATAAAACATTTCCCTTCGAAAATCATTTACTATATCAACAGTGTTATAGTCCACTATTTCCTTTTATTTCTCGAAACGTCTATTTCAACATTGAATGTTGAAATCTATGGTTTCGATACTTAACACATTTTAAAACATCTTTAAATTGTTTTAAATTCTATTTAAAATATCACTTTCCCAAAATATTTCTTTAATACGTTATTCCTGTCCAAAATCGTGAATATACTTCGTTAACCAAATTCAACATTTCTGCATATTTTATTTAAAAGATTATCCACTGTCCCGAAATCGTGGATATATCTCCTTTAATAAGCTATAAAAATGAAATTATCAAAATAAGTCGATTTCGGATTTATAAAACAACGTTTATTAATTCCATTTATACTTTATAACAACTTCAACTTATAAAATCACTTTATTAACAAATTCTATCCATATCCCATTTACACGCCAAAATCCAGTTTATAAGTTAATTACTTATAAATCTTTTATTTTACAAAATCTATTCATTTTATAACTTCACAATTTATAAATCTATAGATTTCATCCACTTATGAAATCCATCTATACTTCATTTTAACACTTATAAAAACTCGTTTTATAATTCCAATATTTTAATTTATATATATATCAATTTTATAAATCTTTTATATAAATCATTTATAATAATTCAAAAATCCCAATTTAAACCATTTTATAAATTAATCAACTACTTATTTCAAAAATCACATTTCGGTTATATTTCACAAAAATCATAATTTTTATAACATAAAAATTACAACGTTTATTTATTTAAAATGAATCAATTCCAAAATTAAATTTTATTATGAATTCTCAACTTAAATTTTCAAAAATCAAACTTTTTTATTTTCGGCATCTAACGATACCGAAAGTATATTCGGCTAAATTTTAGCCTTTAACGATTTCAATCACAAAGATAATCACGCAGATTATAAATAGATCAACACACAACATTGAAACCAATTCAATCATTTGAGGAATCCAGTTGGATCCCTCCAACCTGTTTCCCTGCATCCAAAGATGTTAGCACACTACCAATTCCGCTTCGAGACAGAATATCGCGGTATATGGGATTTATAAAATATTATCCGCTATTATGCGGCGCAATAGGGTCTCATCCGCTATATAATGCGGGAAATCAACTCCAAATACATATATAATACCAATTCCATTCAAGTTGGAATTATCGTGGTATATGTTTTTAATAAATAACATCCGCTTAATATACGACGTACATGGTCTATTTCAAAGCAATAGGTAATAACTTTCATCCAATCACACAATCAAGCAATTTTAAATCTAACTATCTAAAATTTAAATCGAAACAATTCGATTGAGTGAGAAGTTCTCACCTTGTGTTTTCGATAACAGTTGTAGCATTTAGTTTCGAGTAAAATTAAACGTGTGTTTAATTTTACCCGAAATTATCACTAGCTCCAAACGACTCCAAACCAGCTCCATTGCGTAATGCTTATCAAAACGAACCCGACGCAATTCGTTTCGCGCAATTTCGACCTCGTGTGAACAAGTTTTGGTATTTTAAACATTGAACGAATTATAATATATAAATTTTACAATTTCTTTTTATATTTTAAAACCTAATTCACCAGGGCCGCATGTTTTGGGAAATTGAATCCAGGCTGTGAATCACCATCTTCCTCTTCTAGTAACTCACGCGTGAAGAGAACCCATAGCCACCATAAACCTTGAATTATCACGGCCACCAAGAACGTCGAGAACACAATCGAACACCACCGTTTCAAAGCTCCAACCTTCCCATACCCACGGCCACAACCACGCCAAGCTCGGCCTCCTATTGGGTCTCAAAAATTGAGCAAGAACGAGCACGAACGCGGCCACGTAGATGTTGATCCACCTCTCGAATTTTAATCACAACCGTATGGATTGATAGATCATCTCGAGCTCTACGTTTTTCGTGTTGGAAGTTTATCGAATAGATGTGTGGATTTGAAGAAATTAAGGGGAAAACATCAAGCATTTTCGACCATTGACATTGAGGCCAGCGGCTATGAAACCCTAGGGCTGTGATGTTTGCAAATAAAATAAGACACAATGGAATATGTTTCGGAAGCCAATTCGATCATATGTGCGAGTTACGACAATAAACGATCAAATTTAAATTAAATCGATTAAACAAATTTCTATGCGTTTTGTCTTGCCCCGGACAAACCGTAAATCCGATTGACACGAAATTTGAAACCTTACCATAATATAACATTAAGGATCCGATAAAACTAGTTTCGTCGAAATCCGAGACTGTTTGAAAAAATGACTATTTTCACTAGTTGATAAATATTAAAATATTCAATTTTCACAAATTAACTTTTAATTTAATTTTAAAAGTTCACAAACATTATTCTAACTCCAATATGATTTAATATAACTTTATAAATCATTTTTATTCACATTAAACCCAATTCCCAATTATTTACGATATTTCAAATATTAAATTATCGATTTAATTATCCAATTAAATCTAGATATTCGAAAAATAAATTATTCGACTTATAAATTTTACTTGTTGATATTTAAAATCAATTAAATATCTGAATTTCAAATGACAGAAATTCTGGGTTGTTACAGACTTTCCCCCTTAAAAGAATTTCGTCCTCGAATCTTCGTCTGTGACCTCAAATTGTTCTCCTGTGCTATCTTGCATTTGAGGGTTAGATGTTTCTTCAGACGTAAAAGTGTTCATGTATATCCTATATTCTTGATATGATTCTGACTCTTTATTCCTTGATGATCGGGATGTAGAACCACTTAATGGGGTAGATAGATCGTGATCGTATATTTCTTCTTTTATAATTGGAAGGTCTTCATATTTATGTATAACAAGTAGTCCTAATGGATCTCCTTGCTCTATAATATAGTCTTTATCTTCCATACTAGTACTTTTAAATAGTATAGAAGCGTTAGTTTTAGAAAGAGGTTCTATTAATCCATAAGTTATAAAAATATTTTCTTTAGTATGTTTAGGTATATTATAAATTTGTCCATAATATCCGAGTGGGATTTTTATTAGTAGTCTAAGAATACTTCGGTTGTGAAGTACCTTCTTAATTTGGAGCATTTTGCTGCGTATAATGTATAATCTGGAGAATTTACTTTTTCCTTTTTGGGAAGTATAGCATATATGGTTAACGGAATAATTTTTATTTGGTTATGTGTCTGATTGATTGTGATCACGTTTATTTTAAAATTATCAAAGGAATCATTAATTTCATCTTCATTTTCAGTAGTGTCAGAATAAATTGATTCAATTTCATATACAGACGAATTAGCATCACTAGATATATCCTCTATAGTGCCAACATTAATACCGTATTCTTCGATATTTGATATAACGATATTTTGTATATTTGAAGGACATTCATTAGCATAATGTCCTTCTTTATTACATTTGAAACATTTGCAGCCTTTACGGAAATTTTTCTTTTTAATAAACTTTTTCTTAGAAAACTTGTTTTCCTTTCTAAATTTTTTCTTATATTCTGGTTTCCATTTTTTCCTAGTGATACGATATTTTTGTTTTATTCTTCTTTTGAAATTTCTTGTTCTCTTTCGTTCGAATTCAGGAGAACATCCAAACCGTGTGTTAATATCTTCAGTGTATTTGGTACAACAAGAAAATCCCAGTTTTGAGTTTCTAATTTTATTTTTCATTTGTTTGTGTGCACTAGCTTGTTCACAAACCCTTTCCATAGTATCCATACATCCCTTTTTTAATAAGCCCGTGTTATGATTTTCATCCGTATTACTTTGTCTTAAAATGTCGTATCTTTCTTAAATAATATTATTCCATGGATAAGGTATTTTCGTAAAAAAGCCTTTTACCCAGAAAACTTTCTGGTCATTATTTTTTAAATGAAAAAGTAGGCCTATGTATTTTGCAGCGAATTCTTCTAACATACATATGTCGCATAGTTGTATATTTAATAATTGTTTTTCATAATCAGTATCTTCTAGTAAAGTTTCTCCTGTAAAGTCTGCTAATAATAATTTTAATAATTCCCCAAGAGCTTCTTGTTTAGATTGAATATTTCTAAATCTTTGTAATTCATTTGGATTTATTCTTTCATGGTTTAATAACCAAGCTAAAGCATCTCCTGTCCAATAGCTGGTAGCGTAATCTATGTATTCCATGACATTCATATTCAGAGGTAATAAATAGATTGTTCCACTTATATGTTGAAGCCATGTTATAATATATTTTCTTATTTTTCTATGTGGAAGTCTATCTATATTAAAAGTTAGGGTATATGTTGAAGAGGGTTGTTCGTTATAAAAATCTTTAAGTTGCTTTCTAGAAGAGTGAAATTTAATCCAATCTGATCTAGTACCATGTCTAAGCATTTCCGGGTAAGGATCAGTATGAGGCCTATTATATGTGTTTTCTTCCTGTTCTTGATCGTCCATAATTATATCAGAGTTAAGATTGTTTACAACAGAAGCAGTATCCGGAGGAGGTTGCGGAGGTAAAATTAGAGCACCTCTACTAGATCTGGCTTCATTAGCATTTATGTTGTAAATAAGGTTATCTGATGTATCTGAATTATAATCAAATTCTATGGAATTTTCAGATTCTTGTTCAGAATCTTCAAATGAAGAATTTTCTTCATCTGCTTTATATTTAAAATAGTTTATTGCCGTCGAATGTTCTTCATAATAAGAATAAAGTTCAGTACTATCTATTTCTCCTGCAAGTTCTTTTTCTTGAAGAATAAGATAATTTTTATAGTAGGTGGAATCAATCTCTTCAACATTTATTTTGTTACTTTCTTCAGAAGTATATTTGACCATTCTAATGCTGTTAAGCGAGTGGATTGTTGGTGTATTTCGACCAAATCCTAAGGTCGCTGTTTGTTTTTGTAGTTTATTACTTATATCTTTAACTTCTAATTTAATTTCTTGAAGTAGAACAATCATAAAATTATGAATCCCATTTACTGGGTTTTTATGAGTGGGGATATGAACAACATGCTCATATTGTTCAGTATTTAGATCAAATTAACACTTATGTGTGTCTAGAATAACAATCTTATTATTTTCCATAAACAAGGGTCTTTTGAACACAATTCAATTATGAGTTTATACAAAACATTTGCAAATAGATAAAAGCTTTCATTCGAATAATAAATCTTGATTCGAAAACCTAAAGTTATAGATTAGTTTTGACCCTAGATAAAGCGGCTAAACACGATACCCCTTAATTCTTTCCTAGCATACCGTGGTTTTATAGTAGGGTTAGGCCTCGAATTAACAACCACAAGCCTGTATCGTTGCTTCACTTAAGTAGAGCACAACAATGGTTCGTTTCCTACTCCAGTGCGTAATAATCAGTAACAATAGGTCGTCGAATTGACTTAAAATTCGAAAAAAGTTTTAGCTAGCACAGAAGTTTTGCAGACTCATAACGAATCATGCTCAAAAGAATAACTTACCTAGTGTTAGCCAGGCTCTGATACCAAATTAAAAACCCAAACTTGAAAGCAGAAAACTTGAATGCGGAATTGAAAATATACAGCAATAGAAAACTTCTTGCAGAAACAGAAATTTTATTACCACAGTAGACAATATTACAGAGCTCAGATACAATGAAGAGAAAGCACGAAAATGAAGAAAAATTTTCCGATGATCATCTTCAGAGTAGTCTCCTCCTTTTATAGTGTCTTCTCTCCTTTATTTCTTATTACTTAGGCTGGAAATCTGTCCATTATAGGGCTAATATGTGTCCCTTTTAGGCTGAGGATGTGTCCTTTAGTTTATTCTTTGCAGAGGATGAGTTGGAAAGGCAAAGGGGTGATATGTCACCCTAGTGTAAAGGATGTGTTCTTTGTCCTTTTATCCTGGATGCTGGTCCACATGCTTTTTTTTTAATTTTGAATTTCTAGATTGGCTAGAGATTCGTCGTCAAAAGGGTTGGTACCCATAGTATCTCTCATTATAGAGTCTTGCCTAAGTCTTTCTTTTTCTACTTGTTCTTCAAAATATTCTTCTTAAGCCAGGGTGCCAACTGGGCCAATTTTGAGACTGTCTAAAAAATGCTGAACCTTCATTATTCTTTCTGTTGATGGTTCGAAAGCCGATAGGTAGTCCAATAGTAATACTGTTTTGCCTTCTGTGGCAGAGTGTGATCCGATTTTGCCTTTGTTAATGGCTTTTGAGAAGAACTCTTGTGCTAATAGGATTCTTTCACTTTCTTCATTAAATTCTTTGCGGTTGAATTTAACGAATTCATGTTGAGGATTTTCGGTTACCCGATGTAATTCCCATAATTGGATGGAGGGATAAAGACGTATGTACTGTCTTTCTTCCCAAACGCTCCAAATTCTGAACATGAACATAGTAAAAAATCACTTGAATGTTCAGCAAGTTTTGCTGTACATATTTCTGGAATATAACCTGAATATTCTTCAGGATGGCTTGTGTTGACATAAATTTCGTGTACTAAGCCCTTTTTGATATGTTTTTGATATTTTTGTATTTCAGAATAACAGGCTATAAGTCGTGGTCTTCTGTTGTTATTGAGAATTATCTCTTCATTTTCTAAGAGTTTAACTAATTCTGCGTCTTCTAACTTTTTGAATAATAGAAGAAGATTGCTTTCATCGACGAGATGTTGCTGATATAAGGAGATCATATCCTGGACTGTCATTTCAGCTTCCATCTCTTTGGTTTTTGTGTTATCTAACTCATAAAATCTAAGTAATTCTAGAAAATCTTGAATTCATAGATTTACGAGACCGGATGTTTGCATTTGAGAAAATATCGTTTTCAAATGACTATGTTCAGTTGTGTTATCAGTGAACAACTCTGCTTCTTTCAAATCTAGAGCTTCAGATCTAGATGTAAAAGAATGTTGTGACAATTTAGTCACTATTTTCTGAGTTTCTCGTAACCTTTTCTCTTTCTAGGATATTGTATGCTTTAATCCCAGATAAGCCTTTTCCAGTTGAGTTAACCAGAAATTTGTAGCTCTATGGTCTGCAGCTTGGATGGCTTTAAAGCAGCCATTGAAATTGTCATATAAGTTAGGATTCGATGCCTTCATGTCTAGATTGTACCAATCTTTGACCACCGCTGAGATGTATGGTCTTTGTACTCCTGTGGAAGCAATTGCTTTTCCTTTGTTCATTTAAACAAATTTCTAAGTTGTATTGGAAGGTGTTGCCTTGCCTTTGTTTGTTTGAGTGGTTTTGGTCTGTTGGACCTTTTCTACATTTACTCCTGTGGGAGCATTAGCTTCTTCGGATTCCTGTGAAGATGAAGCCTCTATGGAGGTTTGCTTGGCTTTTTTAGACGATTTCACTTTTTTGAAAACTTCTTGTCTTTTCATGGTTTCTAATAATTCTTTGATTCTTTTTATATCGTCCTCGTCCATGTTTCATAACCTGGTAAGAAGATCAGCTGCAAAGTAAGTGTAGCCTGGAATGTATTTGACATCATAGTTGTAAATTTTTAAATACATAGCTAATCTAATTCTCCGAAGGTTTTCTTCTGCATTGTTTACAGTTTTCTTTTTTAAGAATTGAGCAACAGATTTGTTATCTGTTTTTATTATAAACTGTCTATGCAAGCGATAAATTCGTAAACTTTTGATTGCCAATTTAATAGCTAGTAATTCTTTGTCATAGGTAGCGTATTTAATCTGGGGTTTACTAAACTTTCCAGAGGAATATGCTACAACTTCCTTTTGTTTTGCAATTAATACTCCTGCCTAGAAATTGTCAGAAGCAATAGTTTGTAGTGTAAGTAATTCTTCATCTGAAGGAAAATAGAGGATCTTTTGATCTTTTATTAGGTCTTTAATCTTTTGTATTTCTTCTTCTTATTGCTTTTGTAAGGTAATATGAATTTTATCCGTGTTCCATCTTCTTGGTTGTTCTCCATTATGCTGCTTATATTTTGCTTGTTCGTCAGTAAGCTTTTTCTGTAAATTTTGGGTCTTAGCGGATAAATTAGGAATAAATTTTCTGCCGTAGTTTAATAATCCTAAGAAACTTTGGAGTTCTTTTAATGTTTTAAATGTATCGGGAAAATCTTTAATTTTAGTATAAATGTGTTGTTGTAATTCTATTTGTCCATTTTTAATTCGTTTTTCGAGAAAATCTATATCGTTTTTAAATAATTCAATTTTTTTAGGACTTAAAATAACACCATTTTGAAGTAATATTTGAACAACTGCTAGAAGATGTTGTTTATGTTCTTCTACAGAATTAGAGAAAACAAGAATGTTGTCTATATAGACAGATATAAAAGGTAAATGTACGAACATAGAATTCATCCATTTTTGAAATATTTGTGGTGCGTTTTTTAATCCAAAAGGCATAACTAACCATTCAAAATGTCCTTGTGGGCAACTAAAGGCGGTTAGCTCTATGGACTGTTTATCAGCAAGTTTTAATTGCCAAAAACCCGATTTTGCATCAAATTTACTATAATATTTTGCTCCTTTGATTTGTTTTGTTCGATGTTCAGCAGATGGAATAAAATATCCATCAAACTTTGTATAGCTATTACGTTTTCTATAGTTTATTACCATTCAAGCTTTTCCTCTTTTAATTTCAGCATGATTTCTTACTAAGAAAGCTGGGGATGAGTGGGTACTGAAACTTTTTTATATTAATTTCAAATTTAATAGGTCTTTTATTTGTTTTTCAAATTCTTCTTTATCAGTTGGTGATACCATGATACTGTTAACTCTGACTTTAGCGTCTTTGTATTGTTCCATTAATTCAATTTTACAATACCGTGGTGCTTTGTCCAACCATTTTAATGGATTGTCTGAATAAACAGGTTCTAACATATTGTGTATTAATATTTCAAATTCGTTGGTGGTTGGTATATTGTATGTACAAATATTTGGTTGTATTATTTTCGGTGTTTTTACATGTTCAATTAATGTAACATGTTTTTCACCACGCTGTGCTGTTGGAGTATAATGTGGTCCAATTGTAGCGGGTAGCGTTACTCGAGGCACAAGAACGCCATCAAGTTCAAAATAATATTTGTTGAATGGAGGGAGATGTCTTAAATTGTCCATTCCCAGGATGCAATCACTATCAAATTCCTTTGGTAGTAATGCAAAGTCAAAGTTGTAAAGTTTATCATTTCCATGTATATCAGGATTTGTACCTGTAAGTGTTTTGCTTTATGAGTAACAGGGACTTGTCTTCCCATAAAATCATTTAGCATACCTTTTTTGTCTAACGGTACCCAGAATTGCTGGGGAATAAATATTTCTTGTAATAAACTGGCTTCTACACCAGAATCCAGTAACGCATGTACCGTGAATTCTTGATATTTAGGGATACATATCGTTTTTGGAAGATATATGTAACTGTGTCTTTCTTTTAAGATCTATGGATCTAATCATGATGTTTTATATTTTCTGTAGGAACCTTTATAACCATTCGGTTTGATTCCTGTTCTTTTTGTTTTTCAAGTATTCTCATTGTTTTTTTGGCAAGGGAGTATTCTCATTGTTCTTCCTTCTATTGGATTTTCTTGTTTAAAGCTCATACGATGAGTGATAGTTTTTAATATATCAGGAGTTAATTCCACATCAGACATTTTATGGTATGATTGAGTTCTTTTTAATGTGTTGGATGAATTTGTATTTTCTTCATTATTTTTGGTTATGGTGGAAATAGTATTTCCTGATGCTATAAAATATTCTGTAGGTAATTGAATTCTTGGTTTAAGTGATTTCACAAAAACTTGAATTTCGTTATTGAATTTTAAATGTCTTATGTCAATCAATCTGGGTTGAATTGTTTTTCCTAATCCGACATCGAACAATTTAACAAATTGTTTGGGTGTAATTGTTTTGAACGTAGCAGTATCATTCAAGGCCATACAATGTTCCCATTGTATGCCAAGAACTTTGGAGCCAGAAAGAAGTTTTATATTCTGTAAATTTACCGATAATGTACAAGCTTTTCCTATATTTTGATCATCAAGACTTATACAAAAATCGGGATGTATATTTACTCCAAATAATCTATTTGCTAAATTTGACTTAGCTCCGCCAATAATACTATTTAAAGGATTATTGATAATTCTTTCATCCATACAAACTATCATTATTGGAGTATCAATTCCGGATCTAAACAATCCTGTTATTTTTAGTTGTATTAGACCTATATGGAGGTATTTCATTTTTGGATATTTGGCTTTTAGTTTTTCTATCTTACTTTTATTTAAAAGGCTTATGGAAGTAAAATCTTCCTCTCCCTTTAACTCTACATTTCCTTGCATACGTTCAAATATATATGTATGTTGATTCAAAAATCTAGTTTTAAAAGTTAAAGCTTTATAAATATCCTTTTTATCTGAATGAGGGATTGCTTCTTTTGATTTTTCTAAATCTTCGTCTGTGACCTCAAATTTTCTCCTGTGCTATCTTGCATTTGAGGGTTAGATGTTTCTTCAGACGTAAAAGTGTTCATGTATATCCTATATTCTTGATATGATTCTGACTCTTTATTCCTTGATGATCGGGATGTAGAACCACTTAATGGGGTAGATAGATCGTGATCGTATATTTCTTCTTTTATAATTGGAAGGTCTTCATATTTATGTATAACAAGTAGTCCTAATGGATCTCCTTGCTCTATAATATAGTCTTTATCTTCCATACTAGTACTTTTAAATAGTATAGAAGCGTTAGTTTTAGAAAGAGGTTCTATTAATCCATAAGTTATAAAAATATTTTCTTTAGTATGTTTAGGTATATTATAAATTTTTCCATAATATCCGAGTGGGATTTTTATTAGTAGATCTAAGAATACTTCGGTTGTGAAGTACCTTCTTAATCTGGAGCATTTTGCTGCATATAATGTATAACCTGGAGAATTTACTTTTTCCTTTTTGGGAAGTATAACATATATGGTTAACGGAATAATTTTTATTTGGTTATGTACATGATTGATTGTGATCACGTTTATTTTAAAATTATCAAAGGAATCATTAATTTCATCTTCATTTTCAGTAGTGTCAGAATAAATTGATTCAATTTCATATACAGACAAATTAGCATCACTAGATATATCCTCTATAGTGCCAACATTAATACTGTATTCTTCGATATTTGATATAACGATATTTTGTATATTTGTAGGACATTCATTAGCATAATGTCCTTCTTTATTACATTTGAAACATTTGCAGCCTTTACGGAAATTTTTCTTTTTAATAAACTTTTTCTTAGAAAACTTGTTTTCCTTTCTAAATTTTTTCTTATATTCTGGTTTCCATTTTTTCCTAGTGATACGATATTTTTGTTTTATTCTTCTTTTGAAATTTCTTGTTCTCTTTCGTTCGAATTCAGGAGAACATCCAAACCGTGTGTTAATATCTTCAGTGTATTTGGTACAACAAGAAAATCCCAGTTTTGAGTTTCTAATTTTATTTTTCATTTATTTGTGTGCACTAGCTTGTTCACAAACCCTTTCCATAGTATCCATACATGCCTTTTTTAATTAGCCCGTGTTATGATTTTCATCCGTATTACTTTGTCTTAAAATGTCGTATCTTTCTTGAATAATATTATTCCATGGATAAGGTATTTTCGTAAAAAAGCCTTTTACCCAGAAAACTTTCTGGTCATTATTTTTTAAATGAAAAAGTAGGCCTATGTATTTTGCAGCGAATTCTTCTAACATACATATGTCGCATAATTGTATATTTAATAATTGTTTTTCATAATCAGTATCTTCTAGGAAAGTTTCTCCTGTAAAGTCTGCTAATAATAATTTTAATAATTCCCCAAGAGCTTCTTGTTTAGATTGAATATTTCTAATTCTTTGTAATTCACTTGGATTTATTCTTTCAAGGTTTAATAACCAAGCTAAAGCATCTCCTGTCCAATAGCTGGTAGCGTAATGTATGTATTCCATTGCATTCATATTCGGAGGTAATAAATAGATTGTTCCACTTATATGTTGAAGCCATGTTATAATATATTTTCTTATTATTCTATGTGGAAGTCTATATATATTAAAAGTTAGGGTATATGTTGAAGAGGGTTGTTCGTTATAAAAATCTTTAAGTTGCTTTCTAGAAGAGTGAAATTTAATCCAATCTGATCTAGTACCATGTCTAAGCATTTCCGGGTAAGGATCAGTATGAGGCCTATTATATGTGTTTTCTTCCTGTTCTTGATCGTCCATAATTATATCAGAGTTAAGATCGTTTACAACAGAAGGAGTATCCGCAGGAGGTTGCGGAGGTAAAATTAGAGCACCTCTACTAGATCCGGCTTCATTAGCGTTTATATTGTAAATAAGGTTATCTGATGTATCTGAATTATAATCAAATTCTATGGAATTTTCAGATTCTTGTTCAGAATCTTCAAATGAAGAATTTTCTTCATTTGCTTTATATTTAAAATAGTTTATTGCCGTCGAATGTTCTTCATAATAAGAATAAAGTTCAGTACTATCTATTTCTCCTGCAAGTTCTTTTTCTTGAAGAATAAGATAATTTTTATAGTAGGTGAGATCAATCTCTTCAACATTTATTTTGTTATTTTCTTCAGAAGTATATTTGACCATTCTAATGCTGTTAAGCGAATGGATTGTTGGTGTATTTCGACCAAATCCTAAGGTCGCTGTTTGTTTTTGTAGTATATTACTTATATCTTTAACATCTAATTTAATTTCTTGAAGTAGATCAATCATTAAATTATGAATCCCATTTACTGGGTTTTTATGAGTGGGGATATGAACAACATGCTCATATTGTTCAGTATTTAGATCAAATTGACACTTATGTGTGTCTAGGATTGCAATCTTATTATTTTCCATAAACAAGGTTCTTTTGAACATAATTCAATTATGAGTTTATACAAAACATTTGCAAATAGATAAAAGCTTTCATTCGAATAATAAATCTTGATTCGCAAACCTAAAGTTATTGATTAGTTTTGACCCTAGATTAAGCGGCTAAAAACGATACCCCTTAATGCTTTCCTAGCATACCGTGGTTTTATAGTAGGGTTAGGCCTCGAATTAACAACCACAAGCCTATATCGTCGCTTAACTTAAGTAGAGCACAACAATGGTTCGTTTCCTACTCCAGTGCGTAATAATCAGTAACAATAGGTCGTCGAATTGACTTAAAATTCGAAAAAAGTTTTAGCTGTCACAGAAGTTTTGCAGACTCATAACGAATCATGCTCAAAAGAATAACTTAAGCTTTCATTTTAAAAAATAAATTTTTTTTGTATACTTTTTTTACTTCAGCAGAACATATACAGAAAGATAGAGTTTAGAAAATATAAAATAGAATGATTTAAAACAGAATAACTTACCTAGTGTTAGCCAGGCTCTAATACCGAATTGAAAACCCAAACTTGAAAACAGAAAACTTGAATGCGGAATTGAAAATAAACAGCAACAGAAACTTCTATATACAGCAACAGACACTTCTTGTAGAAACAGAAATTTTATTACTACAGTAGATAATATTACAGAGCTCAGATACAATGAAGAGAAGAAACAAAAATGAAGCAAATTTTCCTGATGATCATCTTCAGAGTAGTCTCCTCCTTTTATAGTGTCTTCTCTCCTTTATTTCTTATTACTTAGGCTGGAAATCTATCCATTATAGGACTAATATGTGTCCCTTTTAGGCTTTTAGGCTGAGGATGTGTCCTTTAGTTTATTCTTTGCAGAGGATGAGTTGGAAAGGCTAAGGGATGACTTTTAGGCTTTTAGGCTGAGGATGTGTACTTTAGTTTATTCTTTGCAGGGGATGAGTTGAAAAGGCTAAGGGGTGATATGTCACCCTAGTGTAAAGGATATGTTCTTTGTCCTTTTATCCTGGATGCTGGTCCACCATGCTTCTGTTTTAATTTTGAATTTCTAGATTGGCTAGAGATTCGTCGTCAAAAGGGTCGGTACCCATAGTATCTCTCATTATAGAGTCTTGTCTAAGTATTTCTTTTTCTACTTGTTCTTCAAAGTATTCTTCTTGAGCCATTGTGCCAACTGGGTCAATTTTGAGACTGTCTAAAATACGCTGAACCTTCATTATTCTTTCTGTTGATGGTTCGAAAGCCGATAGGTAGTCCTAATAGTGTGATCCGATTTCGCCTTTGTTAATGGCTTCTGAGAAGAACTCTTATGCTGCTAGGATTCTTCCACTTTCTTCATTAAATTCTTTGCGGTTGAATTTAACGAATTCATGTTGAGGATTTTCGGCTACCCGATGTAATTCCCTAAATTGGATGGAGGGATAAAGACATATGTATTGTCTTTCTTCCCAAACGCTCCAAATTCTGAACATGAACATAGTAAAAAATCTGCTTGAATGTTCAGCAAGTTTTGCTGTACATATTTTTGGAATATAACCTAAATATTCTTCAGGATGGCTTGTGTTGACATAAATTTCGTGTACTAAGCCCTTTTTGATATGTTTTTGATACATTTGTATTTCAGAAAAACAGGCTATAAGCCATGGTCTTCTATTGTTATTGAGAATTAACTCTTCATTTTCTAAGAGTTTAACTAATTCTGTGTCTACTAACTTTTTGAAGAATAGAAGAAGATTGCTTTTATCGATGAGATGTTGCTGATATAAGAAGATCATATCCTGGGCTGTCATTTCAGCTTCCATCTCTTTGGTTTTTGTGTTATCTATCTCATAAAGTCTAAGTAATTCTAGAAAATCTTGAATTCTTAGATTTACGAGATCGGATGTTTACATTTGAGAAAATATCGTTTTCAAATGACTATGTTCAGCTGTGTTATCAGTGAACAACTCCGCTTCTTCCAAATCTAGAGCTTCAGATCTAGATGTAAAAGAATGTTGCGACAATTTAGTCACTATTTTCTGAGTTTCTCGTAACTTTTTCTCTTTCTGGGATTGTATGCTTTAATCCCAGATAAGCCTTTTCCAGTTGAGTTAACCAGAATTTGCAGCTCTATGGTCTGCAGCTTGGATGGCTTTAAAGCAGCCATTGAAATTGTCATATAAGTTAGGATTCGATGCTTTCATGTCTAGATTGTACCAATCTCTAACCACCGCTGAGATGTATGGTCTTTGTACTCCTGTGGGAGCAATTGCTTTTCCTTTGTTCATTGGAACAAATTTCTGAGTTGTATTGGAAGGTGTTGCCTTGCCTTTGTTTGTTTGAGTGGTTTTGGTCTGTTGGACCTTTTCTTCATTTACTCCTGTGGTAGCATTAGCTTCTTCGGATTCCTGTGAAGATGAAGCCTCTATGGGGGTTTGCTTGGCTTTTTTAGATGATTTCACTTGTTTGAAATCTTCTTGTCTTTTCATGGTTTCTAATAATTCTTTGATTCTTTTTATATCGTCCTCATCCATGTTTCACAACCTGGTAAGAAGATCAGCTGCAAAGTTAGTGTAGCCTGGAATGTATTTGACATCATAGTTGTAAATTTCTAAATACATAGCTAATCTAATTCTCCGAAGGTTTTCTTCTGCATTGTTTACAGTTTTCTTTTTTAAGAATTGAGCAACAGATTTGTTATCTGTTTCTATTATAAACTGTCTATGCAAGAGATAAATTCGTAAACTTTTGATTGCTAATTTAATAGCTAGTAATTCTTTGCCATAGGTAGCGTATTTAATCCGGGGTTTACTAAACTTTCCAGAGGAATATGCTACAACTTCGTTTTGTTTTGCAATTAATACTCCTGCCCAAAAATTGTCAGAAGCATCAGTTTGTAATGTAAGTAATTCTTCATCTGAAGGAAAATAGAGGATCTTTTGATCTTTTATTAGGTCTTTAATCTTTTGTATTTCTTCTTCTTCTTGTTTTTGTAAGGTAATAGGAATTTTGACTGTGTTCCATCTTCTTGGTTGTTCTCCGTTGTGCTGTCTATATTTTGCTTGTTCTTCGGTAAGCTTTTTCTGTAAATTTTGGGTCTTAGCGGATAAATTAGGAATAAATTTTCTGCCGTAGTTTAATAATCCTAAGAAACTTTGGAGTTCTTTTAATGTTTTAAATGTATCGGGAAAATCTTTAATTTTAGTATAAATGTGTTGTTGTAATTCTATTTGTCCATTTTTAATTCGTTTTCCGAGAAAATCCATTTCTTTTTTAAATAATTCAATTTTTTTAGGACTTAAAATAACACCGTTTTGAAGTAATATTTGAACCACTGCCAGAAGATGTTGTTTATGTTCTTCTGCAGAATTAGGGAAAACTAGAATGTCGTCTATATAGACAGATACAAAAGGTAAATGTCCGAACATAGAATTCATCCATTTTTGAAATATTTGTGGTGCGTTTTTTAATCCAAAAGGCATAACTAACCATTCAAAATGTCCTTGTGGGAAACTAAAGGCGGTTAGCTCTATGGACTGTTTATCAGCAAGTTTTAATTGCCAAAAACCCGATTTCGCATCAAATTTACTATAGTATTTTGCTCCTTGGATTTGTTTTGTTAGATGTTCAGCAGAAGGAATAAAATATCTATCAAACTTTGTATGGCTATTAAGTTTTCTATAGTTTATTACCATTCGAGCTTTTCCTCTTTTAATTTCAGCATGATTTCTTACTAAGAATGTAACGATCCCGGATTTTAATTTAGTTTAAATTTATATTTAAATTAACTTTTGATTTAAAAATTGTGTAATAATCGGTAATTTATATCAAATGTTAGTTAAATTTTAATAATCGAGAATAAATTTGAATATTTGAAAATAAATTATCAAACGGTATCGGGTTAAACTTTAAAAAGAAATAGAGTTTGTGTCAATGTTAAACAAACATTCAAATAAATTTACAGTTATATAAAATGTGAAACAAAAGAAATATGTTCAAATATGTACAAACAAAACAGAGTAAATAAATATAAATGTGTAGGCTTGCAAAAGAAAAGAAATAATATGCATTCAAATATGATTTGAAATGTATTCATATGACAAGTGATAAAACAAAAGAAGAAAATAAGCACATGTGTTGGGATTAAACATAAGTACATAAGCTAAAAATTCACAACAAATATTAAAACAAAGTACTCAAAGCAAAGTAGAAGTAAAATAAATATGCAAGAATAAAACAAACCACCAAAAAATAAGAAATCATCTCAACATAAACAATCCCATCTCAGCCGAAACAAATCTGCATAGCCTCCACAAAATCTTGATGGCCAGATTATAAAAAGAAACAAAGAAGTACAAGAGAAGACAATAATAAATATGTAGCCTGTAAGTAGCATGTAAAGTAAGGCAAGTATGGATATATATGGAAGTAGCTTGCAAAATCAAGTATCAGGGTATAAAAGTAATAAGGCGAAAGAATGTTGCCTGTAAAAATGCAAAGCAAAATCAAATACATTCAAGTGAATTAACAAAAGAAAACAGTGCAAACATATTTATATCTATAAACAAGACAAATATAATAAGTGCAGCCACCATTTTAAAGCAAAAGAAATAAATGTAATCAAGTATTCAAACAAGACTCAAGAAATTAATGCAGCCATGCATGTTGTACAAACAACAATGTATATACCTGTATAACTCTATTCCATATATCAGCCGAAATGCAAAGCATGGAAATAAAGTACCAAAGCATTTAATAAAAACAACTCAGCCACCATAACATAGCATATCACCCATACCTATGTATAAACAAAGATATCATCCCTGTACAACTCATTTTCTTATATACCCAGCCTTCCTCAATCTCATTTTGTCCATCTTCAAAACTAAACAAGTAAAAAAAACTGAAGCAAATATCCTTTCAAACTAAAACAAAACTTCAATAACACTATACAAGCAATGATTCAAAGTTTTCAGGTTAAAAACAAAAAGCACTGTCTTTGTTCTACTTCTCAGGACATGGTGAGTAAACCTAATCTTTGAAAGTTTTTTACTTATTTGAAGACAGTTCAAACTTCATATATTAATTGTTTTGAATATGCTTCAGTGCATATGAGGTTGGATGTTTAGTGTTTCTCTGCCAAATTTTTTTATAGGGTATATATTTGTTTCAAAACCCAAATGTTGTTTGCTGTTAAACATTGTCAAGCTTTGGTTTTTTTTTCAGTTTAATCAAGATGTTTTAATCCTTAAAACAAGATTTTTCAAAGCTTACCAAAATATGCAGTGGATTATCATCACTGTAACTCTGGTTTACAGGTATTCCACTAATATTGACAAAAAAATAAAATGTTGCAAAATATTAATTCAAGATTATAATCTGAATCTATACTAAAATCTATGATTTTAAAACAAAAATGAAGATTTTTAATGTAGTGTTTCAAGGGTAGTTTGAAATTTTGTTCAATGTGCAATTTTCTAAATTCCTGGTGAACGATCCAATTTTAAACCTTGAAATTGGGTTTGAAGCTTGTTCGAGCTTCAGCTATCACGAGAAAATTGTTGAATTTTTTTTTGAATGAAGGGATTTGCCATTCGAACCCAAAGTAGGGTTTAAGAAGGAGTTTTGCAGTGGGTCGAAAGCAAGGTGATTTCACCACCTAGGAGTGACCGAGCTGCACGTGACAATGGTAAAGGGTAGTATGGAGTTATGACGTGGTAAGGCCGAAGTCACGAATTTTCTAGTGACCGGAGACGTGGCGGCTGTAACGACCCAGAAATTTGAATAATTTAATTTGAAAATATTTAATTAATTTTAAATATTTGTACGATGATTTGGATTGAATTTTAAATTATCAGAATGAAATTGGCAATTAAATTATAAAATTTAATCTATTGAAGTGAATAAAAATTTGAATCTTCAATTTTAAGCTGATTTAAAATATTTCAAAGGCTTATAAAATTTATATTGATAATACTGAAGATAATCAAAGCTTCAGAATTGAATTTGAAATTGGTTTGTTCAGTTTTGAATTTATATTGTTCAAATTGAATTTAAAAATAGTCGTCCGAGGCACAGTCTCGGAATTCGACGAAACCAGTTCCATTGGGTCCGTAACGTTGAATTGTTACCGGATTTCAAATTTCGTATTTTTCGGAGTTTATACGTGAGCACACGTTGTGTAAACGCATTGAAATTCCAAAATGAATTCGATTTAAATTTAAAACTAAAAATAATTAGTCAACTCTATTATATCCTTCAGCCACCCTATTTTTCTTTAAGCAGATCTACTCTCTGCTAAACCACGTCTCTCTGTTTATCGCGTACGTTTGTCTCCCCGTTGCTCTACAAATCTCACGCGAGTCAAAAGAAATGGCAGAAGAACTCTCATTCAACAACAAATTCTCGTTTGAAATCACCATGGCCGAACGATTTTCCTTTTCCCCTCTTACTCATTTAAGTTCGAACCCCTCTTCCAATTCAAAATCAAATGGCGACAGAAAAAAAAAAAAATAGATTCGAGCCCAACTCGTTCACGATTCAGGTCGTGGAGGCCGAACTAGGGCTAGTCGCGGCGTCGATTGGGGGCGCGGCAGATCTGGGGTGAGGCCGATTGTGTCTCGCGATCGAAGTTCGTGAGGCTAGGGCAGAGGCGAGCGTGGCGGCGGCGTCGTTTGGTTGGGTTTCGTGTTCAGGTGATGGAGGCGCGCGCGTGGGAGAGGTAGGCAGGAAGTCGCGATGCAGTTCGTTCTCGAGCTCGCGGAGGCGGCCTGGCGACGAGAGGGTGAGGCTCTGGAAGGGGAAGGAGGTCGGGGCAGTGTCGTACGTGGGGGGCTCGTGCTTGGTTTAGCGGAGCAGTTCGCGTTCGAAGCAAGGTGAGCGCGGGGGAGGGGTGCAGCAGCGACTAGGTTGATCGAACTAAGGGTGACTCGTGGCTATGGGTCGCAGGTTTGGAGCATTTGGTTTATGAGATCGTCGTTCTGTTTTGGTCGAGCAGATTTGTGGAGATCGTCAGCACTTGGGTGAGTGCTCTCTCGTTTTACAGCAAGTTTAAATTTTTAAAGATAAGTCAAACGATTGATTGAATGATTAAGTCAAACTGGATGTACTTTGTTGGTATGGTGATTCAATTTTGATGATTCTCGAGTTAGCATGGTTTATCACGAATATAAGTTGTTTAAAACTAGATTATTAGTTGGATTAAAATTTTAAATTTCAAAGGGAAATATTTCATAAAAGGAAAATTTGTTAAAATAAAATAAAATTTGGATGGAATAAATTTAATTAAGAAAGATCAGTTCGAATTTTAAATCTTTAGTTTAAAGATGAAAATCATTAGCTTGAGATTGAAGAATTGGTTAGAAAATTAAATTATTAGATAAAATGATTTACCAAAAGAAAATATTATTTATTTTTAGGAAAAATGGATAATTAAATTTATTAAATGGAAATCTATTATTCGATTATATTCGAATATTAATAAACTGTGGAAATATTTATACAAGGTATAAATCAAGGAAACGAGCTGAAATGGAAACGGATTGCAAAAATCAAAGCTAAGGTGAGAACTCCTCACTCAATCAAACCGTTTGGTTTAAAATTTTAAGTAGTTAATATTGATTGTTGATTGCTGTTTGATTGTGGTAGTAGATATAGTAGGATATATACTATATATAGCGATATATATATATTGGCATATGTATATATCGGATTTGATTTCCCGCCTCGTATAGCGGATGAGACCCTATTACGCCGTTATTAAGCGGATATTTATAAAATCCCATATACCGCGATATTCCACCTTGAAGTGGAATTGGTATTGTGCTAACGTCTGTGGATGCAGGGTAACAGGTTGGAGGGATCCAACTGGATTCCTCAACAGTATTTATTTTATTTCAGATATTTTGATATTTGATGGATTATCATATCGATATATGATATCGTTGTTAGTCGTGATTGACTATTTGGTGTGTAGCATCATTGGACCCAGATTTTGGGATTTTAAAATGATTTTTAAAGTGATTTTTGAAAATATACTATATTTTTGGAATTGATCCATTATAAATAAATAACGTTATAATTTTTAAAGTTATAAAAATTATGGTTTTTGTGAAATATAGTTAAAAAGCTGATTTTTAGAAATACGATTAAAAGTCGATTGTTGAGAAATATGAACTAATGATTTTATAAAATAATTTAGATTGGATTTTTGAATATATGATAAAAGTTTAAATATAAGATTTATAAAATTTGATTATTTTATAAATCGAAATGATGAAATTATAAAGGAAATTAAAAGATGTTTTAAAGAATAATATTAATTGATTTATATTAAGAGATTTATAAATGGATATTTATAAATCGAAATATTGACATTATAAAACGAGTTTTTATAAGTGTTTGAATGAAGTGAAAATGAAATTCATTAATGAATGAAATTTATAGAATTATGTAACGGTGAAGTTATAAATGGAATTTTATAAACAATAGGTTTATAAAATTCGTAAAGTTCAAAGGAACGATTTTTGCAAATAAATAAATTATAAGTGTTTGGCTTATAATTTGGACCTTTGGTTTATAATTAAGATTATAAATCGAATAGGTAAATAAAGAAGATTTATAAAGGAAGTTGTTATGAAATAAATGGAAATGGAATTTATAAAACGCTGTTTTATAAATCCGAAATCAAATCGAATTTGATAAGTTGGAAATAGGAAATTTATAAAGAAAACTTATAAGTAATAAGATTTATAATTGGTGAAGTTCAAAGGAACGATTTGTAAATAAATAAATTATAAGTACTTGACTTATAATATAAACCTTTGGTATTAAAATTGAGTTGTATCAATTGAATTGGGTTAATAAACGAGATTTACAAAATCGAAGCTTTTAAATAGAAATGGAATTTATAACCGAAACCAATTGAATTTGATGAATTGAATATAGAAGTTTATAAAGAAGTTATATTAAAGAAGTTATATTCACGTTTTTGAACGGTAAATATATTATGGAATAAAATGGATATCTTTTGAGGAAAGAATGTGTTAAAAAGAAATTAAAACGGTTTAAAGATATTTTAAAATACATTGAGTATTGAGAACATAGATTTCAACATTTATTGTTGAAATAGACGTTTTCAAGAAATAGAAGGGAACGAGAACATAGATTTCAACATTTATTGTTGAAATAGACGTTTTCGAGAAATAGAAGGAAATGGTGGACTGTAACACTGTTGTTATAGTAAATGATTTCCGAAAGGAAATGTTTTGAATAGTATTGGGATTTATATATCTATTTTAATTTCGAATCCCTATACTAGTGATTTTGGGTTGTCGTAACGATGTTTTACGCAACATTCGTTTCGACCCAAATAAATTATAATAAAAGAATGATTTCCTTAAAGAATGAAATATATACTTGACTATGGTTTAAGTATATTGAATATTTTTCAAATTGTTGAAAATAAATAAGATTTGTGAATACTTATTTTTAGAATAAGTATGGAATTACTTTTCCAATATGAAATGGAATATTTTTAAGAATTTATCTTTTTGAAGATAAATTGGAATTTAAAAATAAAAATCTATTGAAACGGTAAATCAATAGAAAATATGAAATATAAATTCACTATAGAATTTATAAATGAAAAAGGGGAATTGGTTTCAAAATAAACATTGGTTTATTTTTGAAGTATTGAGATTTTATATCTAGTATAGATATTTTTGGAAAAATAAATAATTTGGAAAATTATTTGGAATCTGATGATGTGGCGCATCTTTATTGATAGTTAAATAACCGACTATCAATATTTACCCTTGAATGAGTAATTGCTGTGATTGCTTGAATTGGATGCCACACTTATTTTTAAAATAAGCGCTCACTATTCGGGTTAACCGGGAAAGGACCATGGGGTCGTATAACCCATTCCGAATATGTGATACGTCGTTATGAATTGCATTCGAAGACCGGTGTTGAAGACCGGATACTTTCGAAAGCGAGAGGATTTCTTGTTGATTGTCTCTGCACTGGCTGATCCCTGGTATTGAGATCTCCATAAGTGATGGGAAATCCGAACGTAATTAGAAATTATTCGGATTGCAAGGACTTCTTTGTAAGTGCCTTCGGTTCTGTTCGAGCCCGGAACAGACTTGTATGGATTGTATGTCTGACATTACAAGTTGAGATATAAAGCCGATTTCTTTCAAATATATTTCTGAGGTGGCGGAGAATTTATTCTTTTAGCTTAACACCCTTCTCTGAGACGTACGAGTTCAGAGGTTATATAGTTGAAGTTATCAGCGATATATTCCCAGTTTGGTAATGTGACATGCTGAGTGTTGCTGAAATGATCATTGTGATAGGATCATTTATTTGATCGTCTATCTTAGTGATCATTGTGTTGATCATTTATTGACCCAAAGCATGGCTTTTGTATAAAGTATGTTTTTGTGGACGTGAATTCGTCGAGCCTCACATCCCGGAAATGGTCAAAACAGGAAAGATGCGGCAAGGTTATTAGGGGTTGCTGTAGCTCCCCTTAGGGTATGTGCATTTCCTTCTGGAAAGGGGTGGTATCATGGTATGGAGCCCAGATACTTACTCATGTTGAAAACACTCTATTTATTATGGTGTGATGTTGGATATCGAGCGCTCGGTTGAAAAGGTCCTAAAGGACCGGGGAATGGCGTGCTCGTGTCAGTAGTTACCCAGTTAGGGGTAACCCGGCCTTGTGTTGGCAGAGTTCCGGTTTGGTTCTCGGGGATGTCTTTCCAGAGGCATTCTCAGTGGCAATGGGAAGTTCCTTGGCCTGACCATTTGTTGGAAATCCAAAGAAACAATACGATCTTGTACGGTTTTAGTTGTAGAACCTGCCATTTAATATGGTAGCTATTAGTAGGCATAATATAATGGTACCTATGCTGGCTAAGATTTATATTCTACTTTCGAAAGGATTTGTTCTACACTATGCACTAGTAATAATATCAAATGCTCTTTTTAAATGCGTATCAAGCATTTTTGACTATCATAAGAAGAAATCTTCTCCAAGTCTGCGTTTGCATTGTGTGTGTGGCAGGAGGTCTTATGGTAGTCTCATTTTTAAAAGCATTGCGAATTGAATTTAAAAAAATATTATTCTATTTTGATTTTAAAAGTAAATAAACTGTTTTGAGTTCTCACACCAGTCACATGACTGACTTGGAGTTTATTGTTTTCCTTCCTAAACTCTGGGTGCCCACCAATTTTCACACGGGCAGTCAAGAGTAAGGTTTATCAGGATATTCTGGATATTCTGGAGTTGCTGGAGGCAAGCTGGATTGGCATGGCGTATTACTAGTTTATATAGTATTTCTTTTTCCGCTGCACTGTTTGATGTTGTATGTTGTTGTACACTCTGATGATATGATGTAATGTAATGTATAAAATGTAATAACTGATATAGTTCTTTGTTTAAAGATTATTCATTTATTATTATATGTTGTTCCGCTGCGAATTGTGAGATTCTGATGTTGTTCTGTTGTTTTCTGTCCCGTCCTATTTTCCTCTATTCTCTTTTTCTTCTATTTTAAAATTCTTCTATCTTCTTCCCTTTCTTTCTCTATTTTCTATCTTTTTCTCTCTTCTTTCTTTTCTTTTCTTTTTAAAAACCCATAACATCTCGGTTTTCGGCCTTCGATTTCTCGGCAGTCGATAAAGTGAGTGTCGATGTCGGATTTCCGAAGAACGAAAATCCGTTACTGTTACATTTGGTATCGGAGCTGATGGTTAAGCGACAACCATGGTTCTGTAGGGTATTACTCATTAGAGATAGAGTCAGCAGTACTCTAGAATGAGTTTGAGAGTAATAATAGCTATGAGAGCGTATTTGTTAGTGAATAAAAAAAATTTTGTTTTATATTGTGTTGACTTATCGGTTGATTGTTTATAGATTTCGATCGATCTAGTCTAGCTAACTATCGTAGATAGGGGTTTCTAAACTCTTAAACAAGATAAACCGACACGATATTGTTTTAAATTGGGTGAATGAAATAATTTTGCCTTGAATATATTTTATATATAAAGGAATAATTTTTCAGAATTATTAAAGTGTATATAAGTTGATTGTTAGGTTGTTTGGATAATCTAAATAAAAGAATAATTGTATAAGCAAAAGAATTATAAGAATTGAGTTATAATTAATGTGAATTACAATTGTAAAATAAACTTATATATAAGAAATGAATTGGTTAAACAAATGAATTATAAGTATGAAATTATAATTAAAACGGTTTCCAATTGTGAAATAATCTTGTATATGAAAATAGAACTAAATGAAAAGATTTATAAAAGGTGATTTATAAATAAAAAGGAAAGATTTTAACTTTGGAAAAGTTGATATGAAATGATGCATGCAAGTGTAAATTCATTTGAAAATAGTTGAATAATAGAATGAAAATCAAATTGAATGTAAGTAAAATAATAATTTGGCTCTATTGGATATTCATTGGATGTTGTTTGTTTGTTGATTGATTTTTATGTAAATTCATTGAGTGTTAATGAAATTGAACTAGCGCATTTAAAAGCTATGTAATTGAATTCAAATGAAATTGAATAGAATTGAATTGGAATTGAAACGAATGAAAATGAATATGCAACTTTAATAGTAAACTAAAAGTGGTATAAGAAGCATATATTGAAAATTTTGCAATAGAATTGGCAAACTGGTTTGAGTATTGTAGTTGGATATTATGTATATTACTAGCAGGTTATACAAGTATATTAAAAGAAATGGGAATGAGATTTTGATTTCAAAGATAAAAAATTGAATTGCTCGACAAAAAGGTACGTATTTCAATTTCTGTATGGGATTTGATGACTTTCTTCTCTAGCCACTTGGCTTTTCTTTTTTCTTTTTGATTCTGAGGGGCCGTGGTGCCATTCTGTAGTCGTACCGATCGAGCCGCGCAAAGGAAACGCTGGCAAAATTTTTCGAAAATTTAGGGTGTTAGAAAATTTTTGAGAAATTTTGAAAGTTTGAAATTTGAATTTGAATTTAAATTTAAAATTTGAAGTTAACAATGTTGTTTGGAACTTATAATTGAAGTTGGAAAGCTAAAAGAAATGAGAATGAATCTTTAATAAAAAGATTTAGGTTAGTAAGTTGATAAAACTATTTGAATTGTGAAAAATAATAAACGGTTTAGGATCATTCTCCTTAACTTGTAATTTCGGGACGAAATTCTTTTAAGGAGGGAAGGTTGTAACGACCCAGAAATTTGAATAATTTAATTTGAAAATATTTAATTAATTTTAAATATTTGTACGATGATTTGGATTGAATTTTAAATTATCAGAATGAAATTGGCAATTAAATTATAAAATTTAATCTATTGAAGTGAATAAAAATTTGAATCTTCAATTTTAAGCTGATTTAAAATATTTCAAAGGCTTATAAAATTTATATTGATAATACTGAAGATAATCAAAGCTTCAGAATTGAATTTGAAATTGGTTTGTTCAGTTTTGAATTTATATTGTTCAAATTGAATTTAAAAATAGTCGTCCGAGGCACAGTCTCGGAATTCGACGAAACCAGTTCCATTGGGTCCGTAACGTTGAATTGTTACCGGATTTCAAATTTCGTATTTTTCGGAGTTTATACGTGAGCACACGTTGTGTAAACGCATTGAAATTCCAAAATGAATTCGATTTAAATTTAAAACTAAAAATAATTAGTCAACTCTATTATATCCTTCAGCCACCCTATTTTTCTTTAAGCAGATCTACTCTCTGCTAAACCACGTCTCTCTGTTTATCGCGTACGTTTGTCTCCCCGTTGCTCTACAAATCTCACGCGAGTCAAAAGAAATGGCAGAAGAACTCTCATTCAACAACAAATTCTCGTTTGAAATCACCATGGCCGAACGATTTTCCTTTTCCCCTCTTACTCATTTAAGTTCGAACCCCTCTTCCAATTCAAAATCAAATGGCGACAGAAAAAAAAAAAAATAGATTCGAGCCCAACTCGTTCACGATTCAGGTCGTGGAGGCCGAACTAGGGCTAGTCGCGGCGTCGATTGGGGGCGCGGCAGATCTGGGGTGAGGCCGATTGTGTCTCGCGATCGAAGTTCGTGAGGCTAGGGCAGAGGCGAGCGTGGCGGCGGCGTCGTTTGGTTGGGTTTCGTGTTCAGGTGATGGAGGCGCGCGCGTGGGAGAGGTAGGCAGGAAGTCGCGATGCAGTTCGTTCTCGAGCTCGCGGAGGCGGCCTGGCGACGAGAGGGTGAGGCTCTGGAAGGGGAAGGAGGTCGGGGCAGTGTCGTACGTGGGGGGCTCGTGCTTGGTTTAGCGGAGCAGTTCGCGTTCGAAGCAAGGTGAGCGCGGGGGAGGGGTGCAGCAGCGACTAGGTTGATCGAACTAAGGGTGACTCGTGGCTATGGGTCGCAGGTTTGGAGCATTTGGTTTATGAGATCGTCGTTCTGTTTTGGTCGAGCAGATTTGTGGAGATCGTCAGCACTTGGGTGAGTGCTCTCTCGTTTTACAGCAAGTTTAAATTTTTAAAGATAAGTCAAACGATTGATTGAATGATTAAGTCAAACTGGATGTACTTTGTTGGTATGGTGATTCAATTTTGATGATTCTCGAGTTAGCATGGTTTATCACGAATATAAGTTGTTTAAAACTAGATTATTAGTTGGATTAAAATTTTAAATTTCAAAGGGAAATATTTCATAAAAGGAAAATTTGTTAAAATAAAATAAAATTTGGATGGAATAAATTTAATTAAGAAAGATCAGTTCGAATTTTAAATCTTTAGTTTAAAGATGAAAATCATTAGCTTGAGATTGAAGAATTGGTTAGAAAATTAAATTATTAGATAAAATGATTTACCAAAAGAAAATATTATTTATTTTTAGGAAAAATGGATAATTAAATTTATTAAATGGAAATCTATTATTCGATTATATTCGAATATTAATAAACTGTGGAAATATTTATACAAGGTATAAATCAAGGAAACGAGCTGAAATGGAAACGGATTGCAAAAATCAAAGCTAAGGTGAGAACTCCTCACTCAATCAAACCGTTTGGTTTAAAATTTTAAGTAGTTAATATTGATTGTTGATTGCTGTTTGATTGTGGTAGTAGATATAGTAGGATATATACTATATATAGCGATATATATATATTGGCATATGTATATATCGGATTTGATTTCCCGCCTCGTATAGCGGATGAGACCCTATTACGCCGTTATTAAGCGGATATTTATAAAATCCCATATACCGCGATATTCCACCTTGAAGTGGAATTGGTATTGTGCTAACGTCTGTGGATGCAGGGTAACAGGTTGGAGGGATCCAACTGGATTCCTCAACAGTATTTATTTTATTTCAGATATTTTGATATTTGATGGATTATCATATCGATATATGATATCGTTGTTAGTCGTGATTGACTATTTGGTGTGTAGCATCATTGGACCCAGATTTTGGGATTTTAAAATGATTTTTAAAGCGATTTTTGAAAATATACTATATTTTTGGAATTGATCCATTATAAATAAATAACGTTATAATTTTTAAAGTTATAAAAATTATGGTTTTTGTGAAATATAGTTAAAAAGCTGATTTTTAGAAATACGATTAAAAGTCGATTGTTGAGAAATATGAACTAATGATTTTATAAAATAATTTAGATTGGATTTTTGAATATATGATAAAAGTTTAAATATAAGATTTATAAAATTTGATTATTTTATAAATCGAAATGATGAAATTATAAAGGAAATTAAAAGATGTTTTAAAGAATAATATTAATTGATTTATATTAAGAGATTTATAAATGGATATTTATAAATCGAAATATTGACATTATAAAACGAGTTTTTATAAGTGTTTGAATGAAGTGAAAATGAAATTCATTAATGAATGAAATTTATAGAATTATGTAACGGTGAAGTTATAAATGGAATTTTATAAACAATAGGTTTATAAAATTCGTAAAGTTCAAAGGAACGATTTTTGCAAATAAATAAATTATAAGTGTTTGGCTTATAATTTGGACCTTTGGTTTATAATTAAGATTATAAATCGAATAGGTAAATAAAGAAGATTTATAAAGGAAGTTGTTATGAAATAAATGGAAATGGAATTTATAAAACGCTGTTTTATAAATCCGAAATCAAATCGAATTTGATAAGTTGGAAATAGGAAATTTATAAAGAAAACTTATAAGTAATAAGATTTATAATTGGTGAAGTTCAAAGGAACGATTTGTAAATAAATAAATTATAAGTACTTGACTTATAATATAAACCTTTGGTATTAAAATTGAGTTGTATCAATTGAATTGGGTTAATAAACGAGATTTACAAAATCGAAGCTTTTAAATAGAAATGGAATTTATAACCGAAACCAATTGAATTTGATGAATTGAATATAGAAGTTTATAAAGAAGTTATATTAAAGAAGTTATATTCACGTTTTTGAACGGTAAATATATTATGGAATAAAATGGATATCTTTTGAGGAAAGAATGTGTTAAAAAGAAATTAAAACGGTTTAAAGATATTTTAAAATACATTGAGTATTGAGAACATAGATTTCAACATTTATTGTTGAAATAGACGTTTTCAAGAAATAGAAGGGAATGAGAACATAGATTTCAACATTTATTGTTGAAATAGACGTTTTCGAGAAATAGAAGGAAATGGTGGACTGTAACACTGTTGTTATAGTAAATGATTTCCGAAAGGAAATGTTTTGAATAGTATTGGGATTTATATATCTATTTTAATTTCGAATCCCTATACTAGTGATTTTGGGTTGTCGTAACGATGTTTTACGCAACATTCGTTTCGACCCAAATAAATTATAATAAAAGAATGATTTCCTTAAAGAATGAAATATATACTTGACTATGGTTTAAGTATATTGAATATTTTTCAAATTGTTGAAAATAAATAAGATTTGTGAATACTTATTTTTAGAATAAGTATGGAATTACTTTTCCAATATGAAATGGAATATTTTTAAGAATTTATCTTTTTGAAGATAAATTGGAATTTAAAAATAAAAATCTATTGAAACGGTAAATCAATAGAAAATATGAAATATAAATTCACTATAGAATTTATAAATGAAAAAGGGGAATTGGTTTCAAAATAAACATTGGTTTATTTTTGAAGTATTGAGATTTTATATCTAGTATAGATATTTTTGGAAAAATAAATAATTTGGAAAATTATTTGGAATCTGATGATGTGGCGCATCTTTATTGATAGTTAAATAACCGACTATCAATATTTACCCTTGAATGAGTAATTGCTGTGATTGCTTGAATTGGATGCCACACTTATTTTTAAAATAAGCGCTCACTATTCGGGTTAACCGGGAAAGGACCATGGGGTCGTATAACCCATTCCGAATATGTGATACGTCGTTATGAATTGCATTCGAAGACCGGTGTTGAAGACCGGATACTTTCGAAAGCGAGAGGATTTCTTGTTGATTGTCTCTGCACTGGCTGATCCCTGGTATTGAGATCTCCATAAGTGATGGGAAATCCGAACGTAATTAGAAATTATTCGGATTGCAAGGACTTCTTTGTAAGTGCCTTCGGTTCTGTTCGAGCCCGGAACAGACTTGTATGGATTGTATGTCTGACATTACAAGTTGAGATATAAAGCCGATTTCTTTCAAATATATTTCTGAGGTGGCGGAGAATTTATTCTTTTAGCTTAACACCCTTCTCTGAGACGTACGAGTTCAGAGGTTATATAGTTGAAGTTATCAGCGATATATTCCCAGTTTGGTAATGTGACATGCTGAGTGTTGCTGAAATGATCATTGTGTTGATTATTGTGATAGGATCATTTATTTGATCGTCTATCTTAGTGATCATTGTGTTGATCATTTATTGACCCAAAGCATGGCTTTTGTATAAAGTATGTTTTTGTGGACGTGAATTCGTCGAGCCTCACATCCCGGAAATGGTCAAAACAGGAAAGATGCGGCAAGGTTATTAGGGGTTGCTGTAGCTCCCCTTAGGGTATGTGCATTTCCTTCTGGAAAGGGGTGGTATCATGGTATGGAGCCCAGATACTTACTCATGTTGAAAACACTCTATTTATTATGGTGTGATGTTGGATATCGAGCGCTCGGTTGAAAAGGTCCTAAAGGACCGGGGAATGGCGTGCTCGTGTCAGTAGTTACCCAGTTAGGGGTAACCCGGCCTTGTGTTGGCAGAGTTCCGGTTTGGTTCTCGGGGATGTCTTTCCAGAGGCATTCTCAGTGGCAATGGGAAGTTCCTTGGCCTGACCATTTGTTGGAAATCCAAAGAAACAATACGATCTTGTACGGTTTTAGTTGTAGAACCTGCCATTTAATATGGTAGCTATTAGTAGGCATAATATAATGGTACCTATGCTGGCTAAGATTTATATTCTACTTTCGAAAGGATTTGTTCTACACTATGCACTAGTAATAATATCAAATGCTCTTTTTAAATGCGTATCAAGCATTTTTGACTATCATAAGAAGAAATCTTCTCCAAGTCTGCGTTTGCATTGTGTGTGTGGCAGGAGGTCTTATGGTAGTCTCATTTTTAAAAGCATTGCGAATTGAATTTAAAAAAATATTATTCTATTTTGATTTTAAAAGTAAATAAACTGTTTTGAGTTCTCACACCAGTCACATGACTGACTTGGAGTTTATTGTTTTCCTTCCTAAACTCTGGGTGCCCACCAATTTTCACACGGGCAGTCAAGAGTAAGGTTTATCAGGATATTCTGGATATTCTGGAGTTGCTGGAGGCAAGCTGGATTGGCATGGCGTATTACTAGTTTATATAGTATTTCTTTTTCCGCTGCACTGTTTGATGTTGTATGTTGTTGTACACTCTGATGATATGATGTAATGTAATGTATAAAATGTAATAACTGATATAGTTCTTTGTTTAAAGATTATTCATTTATTATTATATGTTGTTCCGCTGCGAATTGTGAGATTCTGATGTTGTTCTGTTGTTTTCTGTCCCGTCCTATTTTCCTCTATTCTCTTTTTCTTCTATTTTAAAATTCTTCTATCTTCTTCCCTTTCTTTCTCTATTTTCTATCTTTTTCTCTCTTCTTTCTTTTCTTTTCTTTTTAAAAACCCATAACATCTCGGTTTTCGGCCTTCGATTTCTCGGCAGTCGATAAAGTGAGTGTCGATGTCGGATTTCCGAAGAACGAAAATCCGTTACTGTTACAGCGGCGAAGCAATTTTGTTCGGTGGGTTCGAGCTGAAGGGTCAAGCAAATAGGCATATTTCGATTTCGACTTTCGTTCAAAATACTGAGATTCGATTTCAAGTTGGGGGTCAAATTTTGGTTTGTGGGAGGTGTCGAAGGGCACCAGAGACGTGGCGGCGCTCCGTGCACGTGCACGGTGGCGCGAGGAGTATCATCAGTTTATGAACTGAAGAAAAAAATAAGAAAAAAAATAGGAGAAGAAGAAGCAGGGTACGGGGGAGGAAGAGAAAAGGGCTCGGGGCAGGCTCGTGATTTTTGGTATAGGAACTCGAGTCTGTGAGTGGTTACCTGGTCTCAATGTTTTTAACTGTTGCAATTAAAGTTTTAAAATTAAGAAAAAAAAATGAGAGAAGAAGAAGTATGCGAGTAGAAGGACTGGGAAAACGGGATGAAAAAAAAAACTTGAGTCTTACTCAAGTAAACAGGGTGTAACACGGGTCCATTTTTCTAGTGAATTAACCCAATAAACACTTGTTTTACAAAGTTTAATATTAATTAAATAAATAATTGAGAATTAGTTAATTAAGTAATTTAACTGAAAAAAAAATTTCAATAATTGATTAACTAAGTAATTAAATTAAGTGTAAGTTTTATTAATTAAGAATTAAGGTTATTAATTGATAATAAATTAAGATAAATGAATTGATCTTAAAGATAATTAAGAAGTGATTAATTTGATGTTTTGAAATAAATAAAAGAATTAATTAATGTGTTCTTAATGGTTATTCAATTTATAATCAATAATGATCCATGTGAGTGAATTTCTTTAGCAAAACAATTAAAGAAATTTTAATCGTTAATAAAGGTTATTAACTAAGATAAATTTAGAAATTAAAGATCAATTGATTCATAAATTAAGGATGGTTAGTCAATAATTAAAGGGAAATTTATCTCAGATGATTTGAAATTAACTTATGTTAAGTAACCAGGATTTATGACAAGTAATGCATCTTATCTAGATTAATCAGTTGATTAATAAATTTTACCTGTGAATGTTTAGACCTTACTTATGAATGATTGTATTATATGAAATGCCTTTAATTGGTTGTACTATCTGATCTGTGATATTTTGTTCTGTGACCGTGTATAATTTATTCATTTATTTACATTTGTATATAATCTGCGAATGGGCGATAAGCTTTATAGTTATATCGCTTATCAACTATATTTCTGTGTTCTGATCTATGATGATTGAATAATGTTGCACTATTGTGTTAAACCCCTAGACCACACCATACACACACAATGATGGATTTCATGAGGAAATCGATTAAGTCACAGATTTTGAAATAGTTTAAAATTTGAATTTTTAAATTCAAATGTTTTGGAAATGGAATCGGAATAAATGTGAAAAGATTTTGGAATGGAATTTCAAAATAAAAATTTATTTTTAAATTACTTGATTAAGTTTTAGAATTTAAATAATTTGATTTAAATTTGAATTCAATATTGAAATTGAATTCTGTAATTTGAAACTAGGGATTAACGATGTTATACTAGTCATTATGAGTTAAACCATTTTTAAAGTATTATTTTTGAAAATTTGAATTAACCCAAAGATTGTAACTTGTATAAATGAAATCGGGTTTTTCGAAATAAGACTGTTGTTTCTAAATGATAAAAAGGCTTTCATAGGAGAAACGAATTTCAAATTATATAAAAAGGGATTTCAAGTTTAAACTGAAATAGTTTACCAAGTTATTGATGAATATTTGGAAATGAATTTTGAAAGTGAATATTTGGGAACAGTTTGAAAGCTGTAAGATAAATCTTTAATTTAAAGATTTTAAACGAGTTAATCCAAATGAAATGGAAATTGTTTTGAAATCCGTAAATGGAATTTTGTGAAATAAATCTTTTTGTTAAAGATTTGAAATGGTAATTGGTTTAAACCATTTGAAAAGAAAGTTTTGAATTATTAAGTTGTGACTTAATTGAAATCCCATATCCATATGTTTTAAAAATATTTTCGCTCACTATTCGGTTTAACCGGGAAAGGACCTTTGTGTCTTATAACCCATTCCGAATATGTGATTCGACGTTATGGATAGCATTTGAAGAACGGTGGTGAAGACCGGGTATTTGCGAGAGTGATAGGATGACCTATCGATTGTCTCTGCACCGAGTCGCGCCGGCATAGAGACTCCCTAAGTGATGGGAAATCCGATCGGGATTGTGAATACACAGATTGCAAGGACTTCTTCGGAAGTGCCTTCGGTTCTGTTCGAACCCAGAACAGATTTGTATGGATTGTTATGCCTGACATTACAATTTGAGATATAAAGCTGATTTCTTTCAAATATATTTCTGTTGGTGGCGGAGAATTTATTCTCTTAGCTTAACACCCTTCTCTGAGACGTACGAGCTCAGAGGTTATGTAGTTGATGGTTATCAGCGATATATTCCCAATTTGGTAATGTGACATGCTGAGTGTTGCTGTGAAATGATCATTGTTTGATCATTTGTGATATGATCATTTGTTTGATCATTTATCTTTGTGATCATTTCTATGATCATTTGTTGACCCAAAGCACATCTTTTGTATAAAGCGTGGTTTTGTGGACGAGACTTCGTCGGACCTCACACTCCGAAATGTTCGAAACAGGAAAGATGCGGCAAGGTTATTGGGGGTAGCACCCCTTAGGGTATGTGCATTTCCTTCTGGATAGAAGTGGGATCATGGTATGGAGCCCAGATACTTAACTTATGTTGATATCGCAGATATATATTACTTTGTGATTTGTTGCTGGGGCCCCGGATAAAGGTTCGTTACGACCGGGAGATGGCATACTCGTGTCAGTAGTTACCCAGTTAGGGGTAACCCGGCCTTGTGTTGGCAGAGATCCGGTTAGGTTCTCGGGGACGTCCTTCCAGAGGCGTTCTCATGTGGCAATGGGAAGTTCCTTGGCCTGACCATTTGTTGGAAATCCAAAGAAACAATACGAGCCTTGTACAGTATTAGTTGTAGAACCTGCCATTTACTTATGGTGGCGCCCCACTTTTTAGATGGTAGCTATAGTAGGCATACGATAATGGTCGTATGTTGGTTAAGATTTATATTCTACTTTCGAAATATTTTCCTACACTTTGCACTTATAGTAATAATATCAAGGAAATATCGTATCAAGCATGTTTGACTATCATAAGAAGAAATCTCCTCCAATTCTGCGTTTGCATTGTGTGTGTGGCGGGAGGTCTTATGGTAGTTTCATTTCCAAAAACATTACGAATTAATTTTAAAATCTTTTGTTGATTGTTTTAAAAGACAAACTGTTTTTGTTGCTCACACCAGTCCCATGACTGATCCGGAGTTTAATGTATTTTTCCTAAACTCTGGGTGCTCAAAATTTTTCTACACGAGCAGTTTAGAGTTGGGTTTTCCAGATAGTCAGATGTAGTGGATTATTTGGAGTTAGTTCAGTCTTTGGATCATACTGCACTTGCTTATCTATGTGCATCGTTTTTGGGAGTTCGAGCTATTGTTGGATTGGTTCTTGGAAATGGAGTTGCAGTTTTTTGGAGTCCTTCCTTGAAGACTATCTCAGAGTTATATTGTTTCGCTGCTAGATGTTATCTATTTTTCTTTTCCGCTGCTATTTTATTGATCATATCTCTGATGTATATTGATATCTATTGGATCATCTGTTGTATCAGATATTGTATCGAAGCTGTATATCAATGTATTATTCTTTTATTCCGCTGTGTTATTTACTTAATGTTGTTATAAGCTCCGGCGAATCGGATTTGAACGGTCGGATCTATGACATTCGAATACGATATGAAGTATGGATGTCGATTTTCGAGCGGGCAAAATCCGCGTCGTCACATGTGGTATCAGAGCTAAGGTAAAACTTTAGCTCAGGAGTATAACACATTAAGTAGCTCATTAGAGATAGGGTGAAGTAAACCCTAGAATGAGTATCCCTAAGATATCCGTTTGAATGCCTCGGTAAATTCTCTTGCTATCCACCGATAGTAAGTACGAGTGCAAGAAGAAAACGAGATAGGGGACGGGAGAATACGACTATAAATGGTCGATACTCTGTAACAACAGTGGAAATAACTTTCTTATCAATTTCCTTTGATTCGTTTCTAAATTCTTTTGATTGTTTCGTGACAGCTACAAGAAGAAGTTTCGGTGTGATGATGGCCCTACGAATCATTGTAGAAATTTTTTACTTCGTATCCTCATCAGTTTCTTATAAGTTTTTCGATTTAAACTTTAATGAATATGAATTTGAAAATTGAAATTGGAAATTTGGAATAAATTTGAAATTTTAAATTGAATTAAAATTGATTAATAGAATATGAAGGACAAATTGAATTGTATCGATAAACGATTTCGTTTAAAACCAAATTTTGAAATTCTGTTGAAATTTCTTGGGTTGGTCGAAGTCCGAAAAGGGACAAATTGGTATATATTTTAAGATATTCCGACTTGAATTTGGAATCCATATCTTGTATTTGAGAAATTGTAGAGATTGAGTCTATCTCTGTGTTATTTTCGTGCCTGCGAATTTCGAGGAAGAAATTCTTTTTAAGGGGGGAAGTCTGTAACGATCCCGGATTTTAATTTAGTTTAAATTTATACTTAAATTAACTTTTGATTTAAAAATTGTGTAATAATCGGTAATTTATATCAAATGTTAGTTAAATTTTAATAATCGAGAATAAATTTGAATATTTGAAAATAAATTATCAAACGGTACCGGGTTAAACTTTAAAAAGAAATAGAGTTTGTGTCAATGTTAAACAAACATTCAAATAAATTTATAGTTATATAAAATGTGAAACAAAAGAAATATGTTCAAATATGTACAAACAAAACATAGTAAATAAATAGAAATGTGTAGGCTTGCAAAAGAAAAGGAACAATATGCATTCAAATATGATTTGAAATGTATTCATATGACAAGTGATAAAACAAAAGAAGAAAATAAGCACATGTGTTGGGATTAAACATAAGTACATAAGCTAAAAATTCACAACAAATATTAAAACAAAGTACTCAAAGCAAAGTAGAAGTAAAATAAATATGCAAGAATAAAACAAAGCACCAAAAAAATAAGAAATCATCTCAACATAAACAATCCCATCTCAGCCGAAACAAATCTGCATAGCCTCCACAAAATCTTGATGGCCAGATTATAAAAAGAAACAAAGAAGTACAAGAGAAGACAATAATAAATATGTAGCCTGTAAGTAGCATGTAAAGTAAGGCAAGTATGGATATATATGGAAGTAGCTTGCAAAATCAAGTATCAGGGTATAAAAGTAATAAGGCAAAAGAATGTTGCCTGTAAAAATGCAAAGCAAAATCAAATACATTCAAGTGAATTAACAAAAGAAAACAGTGCAAACATATTTATATCTATAAACAAGACAAATATAATAAGTGCAGCCACCATTTTAAAGCAAAAGAAATAAATGTAATCAAGTATTCAAACAAGACTCAAGAAATTAATGCAGCCATGCATGTTGTACAAACAACAATGTATATACCTGTACAACTCTATTCCATATATCAGCCGAAATGCAAAGCATGGAAATAAAGTACCAAAGCATTTAATAAAAACATTTCAGCCACCATAACGTAGCATATCACCCATACCTATGTATAGACAAAGATATCATCCCTGTACAACTCATTTTCTTATATACCCAGCCTTCCGCAATCTCATTTTGTCCATCTTCAAAACTAAACAAGAAAAAAAAACTGAAGCAAATATCCTTTCAAACTAAAACAAAACTTCAACAACACTATACAAGCAATGATTCAAAGTTTTCAGGTTAAAAACAAAAAGCACTATCTCTGTTCTTCTTCTCATGACATGGTGAGTAAACCTAATCTTTGAAAGTTTTATACTTATTTGAAGACAGTTCAAACTTCATCTATTAATTGTTTTGAATATGCTTCAGTGCATATGAGGTTGGATGTTTAGTGTTTCTCTGCCAAATTTTTTTACAGGGTATATATTTGTTTCAAAACCCAAATGTTGTTTGCTGTTAAACATTGTCAAGCTTTGGTTTTTTTCTTCAGTTTAATCAAGATGTTTTAATCCTTAAAACAAGATTTTTCAAAGCTTACCAAAATATGCAGTGGATTATCATTACTGTAACTCTAGTTTACAGGTATTCCACTAATATTGACAAAAAATAAAATGTTGCAAAACATTAATTCAAGATTATAATATGAATCTATACTAAAATCTATGATTTTTAAAACAAAAATGAAGATTTTTAATGGAGTGTTTCAAGAGTAGTTTGAAATTTTGTTCAATGTGCAATTTTCTAAATTCCTGGTGAACGATCCAATTTTAAACCTTGAAATTGGGTTTGAAGCTTGTTCGAGCTCCAGCTATCACGAGAAAATTGTTGAATTTTCTTTTCGAATGAAGGGATTTGCCCTTCGAACCCAAAGTAGGGTTTAAGAAGGAGTTTTGCAGTGGGTCGAAAGCAAGGTGATTTCACCACCTAGGAGTGACCGAGCTGCACGTGACAATGGGAAAGGGTAGTATGGAGTTATGACGTGGTAAGGCCAAGTCACGAATTTTCTGGTGACCGGAGACGTGGCGGCGAAGCAATTTTGTTCGGTGGGTTCGAGCTGAAGGGTCAAGCAAATAGGTATATTTCGATTTCAACTTTTGTTCGAAATACTGAGATTCGATTTCGAGTTGGGGGTCAAATTTTGGTTTGTAGGAGGTGTCGAAGGGCACCGGAGACGTGGCGGCGCTCCGTGCACGTGCACGGTGGCGCGAGGAGTATCAGCACGTTTATGAAATGAAGAAAAAAAAAATAGGAGAAGAAGAAGCAGGGTACGGGGGAGGAAGAGGAAAGGGCTCGGGGCAGGCTCGTGATTTTTGGTATAGGAACTCGAGTGTGTGAGTGGTTACCTGGTCTCAATGTTTTTAACTGTTACAATTAAAGTTTTAAACTTAAGAAAAAAAATGAGAGAAGAAGAAGTATGCGAGTAGAAGGACTGGGAAAACGGGATGAAAAAAAAAACTTGAGTCTTACTCAAGTAAACAGGGTGTAACACGGGTCCATTTTCCTAGTGAATTAACCCAATAAACACTTTAAGTATTTTGTTTTACAAAGTTTAATATTAATTAAATAAATAATTGAGAATTAGTTAATTAAGTAATTTAACTGGAAAAAAAATTTCAATAATTGATTAACTAAGTAATTAAATTAAGTGTAAGTTTTATTAATTAAGAATTAAGGTTATTAATTGATAATAAATTAAGATAAATGAATTGATCTTAAAGATAATTAAGAAGTGATTAATTTGATGTTTTGAAATAAATAAAAGAATTAATTAATGTGTTCTTAATGGTTATTCAATTTATAATCAATAATGATCCATGTGAGTGAATTTCTTTAGCAAAACAATTAAAGAAATTTTAATCGTTAATAAAGGTTATTAACTAAGATAAATTTAGAAATTAAAGATCAATTGATTCATAAATTAAGGATGGTTAGTCAATAATTAAAGGGAAATTTATCTCAGATGATTTGAAATTAACTTATGTTAAGTAACCAGGATTTATTACAAGTAATGCATCTTATCTAGATTAATCAGTTGATTAATAAATTTTACCTGTGAATGTTTAGACCTTACTTATGAATGATTGTATTATATGAAATGCCCTTAATTGGTTGTACTATCTGATCTGTGATATTTTGTTCTGTGACCGTGTATAATTTATTCATTTATTTACATTTGTATATAATCTGCGAATAGGCGATAAGCTTTATAGTTATATCGCTTATCAACTATATTTCTGTGTTCTGATCTATGATGATTGAATAATGTTGCACTATTGTGTTAAACCCCTAGACCACACCATACACACACAATGATGGATTTCACGAGGAAATCGATTAAGTCACAGATTTTGAAATAGTTAAAAATTTGAATTTTTAAATTCAGATGTTTTGGAAATGGAATCGGAATAAATGTGAAAAGATTTTGGAATGGAATTTCAAAATAAAAATTTATTTTTAAATTACTTGATTAAGTTTTAGAATTTAAATACTTTGATTTAAATTTGAATTCAATATTGAAATTGAATTCTGTAATTTGAAACTAGGGATTAACGATGTTATACTAGTCATTATGAGTTAAACCATTTTTAAAGTATTATTTTTGAAAATTTGAATTAACCCAAAGATTGTAACTTGTATAAATGAAATCGGGTTTTTCGAAATAAGACTGTTGTTTCTAAATGATAAAAAGGCTTTCATAGGAGAAACGAATTTCAAATTATATAAAAAGGGATTTCAAGTTTAAACTGAAATAGTTTACCAATTTATTGATGAATATTTGGAAATGAATTTTGAAAGTGAATATTTGGGAACGGTTTGAAAGCTATAAGATAAATCTTTAATTTAAAGATTTTAGACGAGTTAATCCAAATGAAATGGAAATTGTTTTGAAATCCGTAAATGGAATTTTGTGAAATAAATCTTTTTGTTAAAGATTTGAAATGGTAATTGGTTTAATACATTTGAAAAGAAAGTTTTGAATTATTAAGTTGTGACTTAATTGAAATCCCATATCCATATGTTTTAAAAATATTTTCGCTCACTATTCGGTTTAACCGGGAAAGGACCTTTGTGTCATATAACCCATTCCGAATATGTGATTCGACGTTATGGATAGCATTTGAAGAACGGTGGTGAAGACCGGGTATTTGCGAGAGTGATAGGATGACCTATCGATTGTCTCTGCACCGAGTCGCGCCGGTATAGAGACTCCCTAAGTGATGGGAAATCCGATCAGGATTGTGAATACCCGGATTGCAAGGACTTCTTCGGAAGTGCCTTCGGTTCTGTTCGAACCCAGAACAGACTTGTATGGATTGTTATGCCTGACATTACAATTTGAGATATAAAGCTGATTTCTTTTAAATATATTTCTGTTGGTGGTGGAGAATTTATTCTCTTAGCTTAACACCCTTCTCTGAGACGTACGAGCTCAGAGGTTATGTAGTTGATGGTTATCAGCGATATATTCCCAATTTGGTAATGTGACATGCTGAGTGTTGCTGTGAAATGATCATTGTTTGATCATTTGTGATATGATCATTTGTTTGATCATTTATCTTTGTGATCATTTCTATGATCATTTGTTGACCCAAAGCATAGCTTTTGTATAAAGCGTGGTTTTGTGGACGAGACTTCGTCGGACCTCACACTCCGAAATGGTCGAAACAGGAAAGATGCGGCAAGGTTATTGGGGGTAGCACCCCTTAGGGTATGTGCATTTCCTTCTGGATAGAAGTGGTATCATGGTATGGAGCCCAGATACTTAACTTATGTTGATATCACAGATGTATATTACTTTGTGATTTGTTGCTGGGGCCCCGGATAAAGGTTGGTTACGACCGGGAGATGGCATACTCGTGTCAGTAGTTACCCAGTTAGGGGTAACCCGGCCTTGTGTTGGCAGAGATCCGGTTAGGTTCTCGGGGACGTCCTTCTAAAGGCGTTCTCATGTGGCAATGGGAAGTTCCTTGGCCTGACCATTTGTTGGAAATCCAAAGAAACAATACGAGCCTTGTACAATATTAGTTGTAAAACCTGCCATTTACTTATGGTGGCGCCCCACTGTTTAGATGGTAGCTGTAGTAGGCATACGATAATGGTCGTATGTTGGCTAAGATTTATATTCTACTTTCGAAATATTTTCCTACACTTTGCACTTATAGTAATAATATCAAGGAAATTTCGTATCAAGCATGTTTGACTATCATAAGAAGAAATCTCCTCCAATTCTGCGTTTGCATTGTGTGTGTGGAGGGAGGTCTTATGGTAGTTTCATTTCCAAAAACATTACGAATTAATTTTAAAATCTTTTGTTGATTGTTTTAAAAGACAAACTGTTTTTGTTGCTCACACAATTTTTTTTTTCTCCTAAACTCTGGGTGCTCAAAATTTTTCTACACGAGCAGTTTAGAGTTGGGTTTTTCAGATAGTCAGATGTAGTGGATTATTTGGAGTTAGTTCAGTCTTTGGATCATACTGCACTTGCTTATCTATGTGCATCGTTTTTAGGAGTTCAAGCTATTGTTGGATTGGTTCTTGGAAATGGAGTTGCAGTTTTTTGGAGTCCTTCCTTGAAGACTATCTTAGAGTTATATTGTTTCGCTGCTAGATGTTATCTATTTTTCTTTTCCGCTGCTATTTTATTGTATCATATCTCTGATGTATATTGATACCTATTGGATCATCTGTTGTATCAGATATTGTATCAAAGCTGTATATCAATGTATTATTCTTTTATTCCGCTGTGTTATTTACTTAATGTTATTATAAGCTCCGGCGAATCGGATTTGAACGGTCGGATCTATGACATTTGAATACGATATGAAGTATGGATGTCGATTTTCGAGCGGGCAAAATCCGCGTCGTCACAAAGAAAGCTGGGGATGAGTGGGTACTGAAACTTTTCTGTATTAATTTCAAACTTAATAGGTCTTTTATTTGTTTTGAAAATTCTTCTTTATCAGTTGGTGATACCATGATACTGTTAACTCTGACTTTAGCGTCTTTGTATTGTTCCATTAATTCAATTTTACAATACCGTGATGCTTTGTCAAAACATTTTAATGGATTGTCTGAATAAAGAGGTTCTAACATATTGTGTATTAATATTTCAAATTCGTTGGTGGTTGGTATATTGTATGTACAAATCTTTGGTTGTATTATTTTCGGTGTTTTTACGTGTTCAATTAATGTAACAGGTTTTTCACCACGCTGTGCTGCTGGAGTATAATGTGGTGCAATTGTAGCGGGTAGCGTTACTCGAGGCACAAGAACGCCATCCAGTTAAAAATAATATTTGTTGAATGGAGGGAGATGTCTTAAATTGTCCATTCCCAGGATGCAATCACTATCAAATTCCTTTAGTAGTAATGCAAAGTCAAAGTTGTAAAGTTTATTATTTCCATGTATATTAGGTATTTGTACCTGTAAGTGTTTTTCTTTATGAGTAACAGGGACTTGTCTTCCCATAAAATCATTTAGCATACCTTTTTTGTCTAACGGTACCCAGAATTGCTGGGGAATAAATATTTCTTGTAATAAACTGGCTTCTGCACCAGAATCCAGTAACGCATGTACCGTGAATTCTTGATATTCAGGGATACATATCGTTATTGGAAGATATATATGCAACTGTGCCTTTCTTTTAAGATTTATGGATCTAATCATGATGTTTTATATTTTCTGTAGGAACCTTTATAACCATTCAGTTTGATTCCTGTTCTTTTTGTTTTTCAAGTATTCTCATTGTTCTTCCTTCTATTGGATTTTCTTGTTTAAAGCTCATACGATGACTGATAGTTTTTAATATATCAGGAGTTAATTCCACATCAGACAATTTATTGTATGATTGAGTCCTTTTTAATGTGTTGGATGAATTTGTATTTTCTACATTATTTTTGGTTATGGTGGAAATAGTATTTCCTGATGCTATAAAATATTCTGTAGGTAATTGAATTCTTGGTTTAAGTGATTTCACAAAACCTTGAATTTTGTTATCGAATTTTAAATGTCTTATGTCAATCAATCTGGGTTGAATTGTTTTTCCTAATCCGACTTCGAACAATTTAATGAATTGTTTGGGTGTAATTGATTTGAATGTAGCAGTATCATTCAAGGCCATACAATGTTCCCATTGTATGCCAAGAACTTTGGAGCCAGAAAGAAGTTCTATATTTTGTAAATTTACCGATAATGTACAAGCTTTTTCTATATTTTGATCATCAAGACTTGTACAAAAATCGGGATGTATATTTACTCCAAATAATTTATTTGCTAAATTTGACTTAGCTCCGCCAATAATACTATTTAAAGGATTATTGATAATTCTTTCATCCATACAAACTATCATTATTGGAGTATCAATTTCGGATCTAAACAATCCTGTTATTTTTAGTTGTATTAGACCTATATGAAGGCATTTCATTTTTGGATATTTGGCTTTTAGTTTTTCTATCTTACTTTTATTTAAAAGGCTTATGGAAGTAAAATCTTCCTCTCCCTTTAACTCTACATTTCCTTGCATACGTTCAAATATATATGTATTTTGATTCAAAAATCTAGATTTAAAAGTTAAAGGTTTATAAATATCCTTTTTATCTGAATGGGGGATTGCTTCTTTTAATTTTTCTAAATCTTCGTCCGTGACCTCAAATTGTTCTCCTGTGCTATCTTGCATTTGAGGGTTAGATGTTTCTTCAGACGTAAAAGTGTTCATGTATATCCTATAATCTTGATATGATTCTGACTCTTTATTCCTTGATGATGGGGATGCAGAACCACTTAATGGGGTAGATAGATCGTGATCGTATATTTCTTCTTTTATAATTGGAAGGTCTTCATATTTATGTATAACAAGTAGTCCTAATGGATCTCCTTGCTCTATAATATAGTCTTTATCTTCCATACTAGTACTTTTAAATAGTATAGAAGCGTTAGTTTTAGAAAGAGGTTCTATTAATCCATAAGTTATAAAAATATTTTCTTTAGTATGTTTAGGTATATTATAAATTTGTCCATAATATCCAAGTGGGATTTTTATTAGTAGATCTAAGAATACTTCGGTTGTGAAGTACCTTCTTAATCTGGAGCATTTTGCTGCATACAATGTACAACCTGGAGAATTTACTTTTTCCTTTTTGGGAAGTATAGCATATATGTTAACGGAATAATTTTATTTGGTTATGTGTCTGATTGATTATGATCAAGTTTATTCTAAAATTATCAAAGGAATCATTAATTTCATCTTCATTTTCAGTAGTGTCAGAATAAACTGATTCAATTTCATATACAGACGAATTAGCATCACTAGATATATCCTCTATAGTGCCAACATTAATACCGTATTCTTCGATATTTGATATAACGATATTTTGTATATTTGTAGGACATTCGTTAGTATATTGTCCTTTTTTATTACATTTGAAACATTTGCAGCCTTTACGGAAATTTTTCTTTTTAATAAACTTTTTCTTAGAAAACTTGTTTTCTTTTCTAAATTTTTTCTTATATTCCGGTTTCCATTTTTTCCTAGTGATACGATATTTTGGTTTTATTCTACTTTTGAAATTTCTTGTTCTCTTTCGTTCGAGTTCAGGAGAACATCCAAACTGTGTGTAATATCTTCAGTGTATTTGGTACAACAAGAAAATCCCAGTTTTGAGTTTCTAATTTTATTTTTCATTTGTTTGTGTGCACTAGGTTGTTCACAAAGCCTTTCCATAGTATCCATACATGACTTTTTTAATAAGCCCGTGTTATGATTTTCATCCGTATTACTTTGTCTTAAAATGTCGTATCTTTCTTGAATAATATTATTCCATGGATAAGGTATTTTCGTAAAAAAGCCTTTTACCCAGAAAACTTTCTGGTCACTATTTTTTAAATGGAAAAGTAGGCCTATGTATTTTGCAGCGAATTCTTCTAACATACATATGTCGCATAATTGTATTTTTAATAATTATTTTTCATAATCAGTATCTTCTAGGAAAGTTTCTCCTGTATAGTCTGCTAATAATAATTTTAATAATTCCCCAAGAGCTTCTTGTTTAGATTGAATATTTTTAATTCTTTGTAATTCATTTGGATTTATTCTTTCAAGGTTTAGTAACCAAGCCAAAGCATCTCCTGTCCAATAACTGGTAGCGTAATTTATGTATTCCGTTACATTCATATTCGGAGGTAATAAATAGATTGTTCCACTTATATGTTGAAGCCATGTTATAATATATTTTCTTATTTTTCTATGTGGAAGTCTATCTATATTAAAAGTTAGGGTATATGTTGAAGAGGGTTGTTCGTTATAAAAATCTTTAAGTTGCTTTCTAGAAGAGTGAAATTTAATCGAATCTGATCTAGTAGCATGTCTAAGCATTTCAGGGTAAGGATCAGTATGAGGCCTATTATATGTGTTTTCTTCCTGTTCTTGGTCGTCCATAATTATATCAGAGTTAAGATCGTTTACAACAGAAGCAGTATCCGGAGGAGGTTGCGGAGGTAAAATTAGAGCACCTCTACTAGATCCGGCTTCTTTAGCGTTTATGTTGTAAATAAGGTTATCTGATGTATCTGAATTATAATCAAATTCTATGGAATTTTCAGATTCTTGTTCAGAATCTTCAAATGAAGAATCTTCTTCATTTGCTTTATATTTAAAATAGTTTATTGCCATCGAATGTTCTTCATAATAAGAATAAAGTTCAGTACTATCTATTTCTCCTACAAGTTCTTTTTCTTGAAGAATAAGATAATTTTTATAATAGGTGGGATCAATCTCTTCAACATTTATTTTGTTATTTTCTTCAGAAGTATATTTGACCATTCTAATGCTGTTAAGCGAATGGATTGTTGGTGTATTTCGACCAAATCCTAAGGTCGCTGTTTGTTTTTGTAGTTTATTACTTATATCTTTAACTTCTAATTTAATTTCTTGAAGTAGATCAATCATAAAATTATGAATCCCATTTACTGGCTTTTTATGAGTGGGGATATGAACAACATGCTCGTATTGTTCAGTATTTAGATCAAATTGACACTTATGTGTGTCTAGAATAACAATCTTATTATTTTCCATAAATAAGGGTCTTTTGAACACAATTCAATTATGAGTTTATACAAAACATTTGTAAATAGATAAAAGCTTTCATTCGAATAATAAATCTTGATTCGCAAACCTAAGGTTATAGATTAGTTTTGACCCTAGATTAAGCGGCTAAACACGATACCCCTTAATGCTTTCCTAGCATACCGTGGTTTTATAGTAGGGTTAGGCCTCGAATTAACAACCACAAGCCTATATCATCGCTTCACTTAAGTAGAGCACAACAATGGTTCGTTTCCTACTCCAGTGCGTAATAATCAGTAACAATAGGTCGTCGAATTGACTTAAAAATTCGAAAAAAGTTTTAGCTGTCACAGAAGTTTTGCAGACTCATAACGAATCATGTTCAAAAGAATAGCTTAAGCTTTCATTTTAAAAATTAAAAAAAATTTTGTACTCTTTTTTTTTACTTCAGCAGAGCATATAAGAAAGATAGAGTTCAAAAATATAAAACAGAATGATCTAAAAAAGAATAACTTACCTAGTGTTAGCCAGGCTCTGATACCAAATTGAAACCCCAAAACTTGAAAGCAGAAAACTTGAATGCGGAATTGAAAATATACAGCAACAAAAACTTCTTGTAGAAACAGAAATTTTATTACTACAGTATATAATATTACACAGCTCAGATACAATGAAGAGAAAGCACGAAAATGAAGAAAATTTTTCTGATGATCATCTTCAGAGTAGTCTCCTCCTTTTATAGTGTCTTATCTCCTTTATTTCTTATTACTTAGGCTGGAAATCTGTCCATTATAGAGCTAATATGTGTCCCTTTTAGGCTTTTAGGCTGAGGATGTGTCCTTTAGTTTATTCTTTGCAGAGGATGAGTGGAAAGGCTAAGGGATGACTTTTAGGCTGAGGATGTGTCCTTTAGTTTATTCTTTGCAGAGGATGAGTTGGAAAGGCTAAGGGGTGATATGTCACCCTAGTGTAAAGGATGTGTTCTTTGTCCTTTTATCTTGGATGCTGGTCCACCATGCTTCTGTTTTAATTTTGAATTTCTAGATTGGCTAGAGATTCGTCATCAAAAGGGTCGGTACCCATAGTATCTCTCATTATAGAGTCTTGTCTAAGTATTTATTTTTCTATTTGTTCTTCAAAGTATTCTTCTTGAGCCATTGTGCCAACTGGGCCAATTTTGAGACTGTCTAAAAAACGCTGAACCTTCATTATTCTTTCTGTTGATGGTTCGAAAGCCGATAGGTAGTCCAATAGTAATACTGTTTTGCCTTCAGTGGCAGAGTGTGATCCGATTTTGCCTTTGTTAATGGCTTCTGAGAAGAACTCTTGTGCTGCTAGGATTCTTTCACTTTCTTCATTAAATTCTTTGCGGTTGAATTTAACGAATTCATGTTGATGATTTTCGGTTACCCGATGTAATTCCCATAATTGGATAGAGGGATAAAGACGTATGTACTGTCTTTCTTCCCAAACGCTCCAAATTCTGAACATGAACATAGTAAAAAATCTGCTTGAATGTTCAGCAAGTTTTGCTGTACATATTTCTGGAATATAATCTGAATATTCTTCAGGATAGCTTGTGTTGACATAAATTTCGTGTACTAAGCCCTTTTTGATATGTTTTTGATGTTTTTGTATTTCAGAAAAACAGGCTATAAGCCGTGGTCTTCTGTTGTTATTGAGAATTAACTCTTCATTTTCTAAGAGTTTAACTGATTCCTTGTCTTCTAACTTTTTGAAGAATAGAAGAAGATTGCTTTCATCGATGAGATGTTGCTGATATAAAGAGATCATATCCTGGACTGTCATTTCAGCTTCCATCTCTTTGGTTTTTTTGTTATCTATCTCATAAAGTCTAAGTAATTCTAGAAAATCTTGAATTCTTAAATTTACGAGATCGGATGTTTGCATTTGAGAAAATATCGTTTTCAAATGACTATGTTCAGCTGTGTTATCAGTGAACAACTCTACTTCTTTCAAATCTAGAGCTTCAGATCTAGATGTAAAAGAATGTTGTGACAATTTAGTCACTATTTTTTGAGTTTCTTGTCACTTTTTCTCTTTCTGGGATATTGTATGCTTTAATCCCAAATAAGCCTTTTCCAGTTGAGTTAACCAGAAATTTGCAACTCTATGGTCTACGGCTTGGATGGCACTAAAGCATCCATTGAAATTGTCATATAAGTTAGGATTCGATGCTTTCATGTCTAGATTGTACCAATCTTTAACCACCGCTGAGATGTATGGTCTTTGTACTCCTGTGGGAGCAATTGCTTTTCCTTTGTTCATTGGAACAAATTTCTGAGTTGTATTGGAAGGTGTTTTAAAATGAAGATGGATTTGATTTGAACTAAGGATAATGGGTAGAAGTATCGGCCATTATAAAATAAAGAATGACGTGATTCGAAAAGTTTGTACGAAGATATTTTTTTCTTCTTCTTTTGCGTACAAAATATGCCTGGCTACAGTAATCTAAGTTGAGGCCAAAAGTGCTGATGTGAGATGTATTTGACTAGTTGAAATATTATATTTAAATTCCAAATCAGCTATTATCAATTAAATTTTCAACGCGTTTATCTAACGTACTATCACACGGCAACTCCAAACACTACCAAATTTGAAATCCGATAATAATACAATATTACGGATCCAATGAAACTAGTTTCGTCGAATTCCGAGACTGTGCCTCGGAAGGCTATTTTTAAATATAGATTAAAACGATAAAATTTAAAAACTGAACAAATCACTTTCAAATTCAATTCTGAAGCTTCTATTATCTTCAGCATTACTAATATGATTTTTACAAGCCTTTGAAATATTTTTAATCAGCTCAAAACTGAAGATTCAAATTTTTATCCAACTTTAATAAATTAAATCCAATAATTTGATTGCCAAATTTATATTTATATTTGAAATCCAAGTTAAACTATCCTTCAAATATTTAAAATCAATTAAATATTTTCAATTAAAATTCAGGGTCATCACAGACTTCCCCCTTAAAAGAATTTCGTCCCGAAATTACAAGTTAAGAAGAATGATCCTTAACCCGTTTATTATTTTCCACAATCCAAATAGTTTTATCAATTCGTCAAAACAAATCTTTTTATTAGAGCCCCATTATCATCTCAACTAACTTTCCAAAATCTTTCATAGATTTCAACAATATTGTTTACTTCATAATTCAAATTCAAATTTTAAACTTCCAAAATTTTCTCAAAATTTTTGTAACACTCTAAATTTTCGAAAAATTTCGCCAGCCTCTCCTTCGCGCGCCTAGCTCAGTACGACTACAAAATGGCACCACAGGCCATCAAATCCCAAAAGAAAACAAAACGACAAGTGGCTGGACAAGAAAATCACCAAATTTCATACTGAAATTGAAATACGTACCTTTTGTCGAGCAATTCAATTTTATTCATTGGATTGCATATGAATTTGAAACGTATCGATTATATCGGGATCCGAAGGTCGGCATTCTTACGTCCACTGTATCAAATGCCACGCAATCGAATGCCGAAAAACCGAACTGTTATGTTTAAAAAGAAGTGGTAGAAGAAAAAGATAGAAGAAGAAGAAAATAGAACGAAAAAAGAACAACAGAAACAATAACAGAATCTCACAGTCACAGCGGAACAACATATAATAGATAAATGAATAATCTTTAAAATAAAGAACTATCTCAGTTATTACATTACATTATCATCAAAGTGTACAACAACAATATACAAAACAACTGGACAATGGACAGTTATACAAACATGTCCTTACCAGTGAATTTACAGCAGAAAGATAATATCATATACAAGTAATACGTCTCGCCATCCAGCTTGCCACTTGAGCTCCATAGCACTTCTGAATCCATAATGACCTGATAACCTGACTCTAGACCGCCCGTGTGGAAAATTTTGGGCACCCAGAGTTTAGGAGGAGAACAATAAACTCCAGGTCAGTCATGAGACTGGTGTGAGAACTAAAGAAGTTATTTATCTTTAAAACAACAACAACAAGAGAAGTGAAAAATATCCGCAATGCTTTTGGAAAATGAAACTACCATAAGGCCTCCCCGCACACACATAATGCAAACGCAGAATTGGAGGAGATTTCTCCTTATGATAGTCAAAGATGCTTACTACGCAAAACAAATCATTTTTGATATTATTATTAGTGCATAGTGTAGAAAGCATTTCGAAAGTATAATATAAATCTTAGCCAACATACGACCATTATTGTATGCCTACTATAGCTACCATGTTCAGTAGCAGGTTACCGCCACATTCCATAGCAGGTGATACAACTAAAACCATACAAGGTTCGTATTGTTTCTTTGGATTTCCAACAAATGGTCAGGCTAAGGAACTTCCTACTGCCACATGGGTTCGCCTCTGAAGGGACGTCCCGAGAACTTAACCAGCTCTCTGCCAACACAAGGCCGGGTTACATTTGTAACTAGGTAACCACTACACGAATATGCCACCCTCCGGTCCTTTGGGACCTTTATCCGAGGGCCCTCGATCACAAAGCAACAACCACACAGAAAATGAGATTGGGGCAACCACATAGGTTAAGCATCAGGGCTCCATACCTGACACCACCCTTTTCCAGAAGGAAATGACATACCCTAAATGGAGCGACCCTCATAACCTTGCCGCATATTCCTGTTTTGACCATTTTAGGGGTGTGAGGTCTGACGAAGTCTCGTCCATAAAGCTACGCTTTTTTTCACAAAGCCACGCTTTGATCAACAAAGATCAATAGATAATCATCACACAGCAACACTCAACATGCCACATTACCAAATTAGGAGTATATCGCTGATAACCTTCAACTACAAAACCTCTGAGCTCGTACGTCTCAGAGAAGGGTGCTAACTAAGAGAATAAATTCTCTGTCACCAGCAGAAATGAATTTGAAAGAAATCTACTTTATATCTCAAAATGTAATGTCAGATACGTAACCATACAAGTCTGTTCCGGGTTCGAACAGAACCGAAGGCACTTTAAAGAAGCCCTTGCAATCCAGGTATTCACAATCCCGATCGAATTTCCCATCACAAAGGAAATCTCCATACCGTAGCTAACGGTGCAGAGACAATCGATAGGTCATCCTATCGTTTTTACAAATACCCGGTCTTCACCACCGGTCTTCAATGCTATCCATTATGTCGTATCACTATTTGGAATGGGTAATCCGAATAACGAGCGCAATAATTTAAAAATAAGTGTAGCATTCAATTTCGACCAATTCACAACAAATTGCCATTTAAGCGTCAATATTGATAGTCGGTTATTTAACTATCAATCAATATTCACGACATCACCCGATTTCAAATAATTTCCCAAATTATTTATTTTCAAAAAAAAAAATCTTTACAAGATATAAGTTCCACACTTCAACCATTTGAAAACAGATTTCAAATCACTTTTGACCTTTACAACTCTCATTTCAAAATGGTTCATTTAAACCAATCAAATAAATCCTTACCGATTTATTAAATTTACGTTCCAAATCCGTAAATTTGTTCCACACTTTTAAAAATAAATCAATGTTTATTTTTAAAACAAATTTCCCTTATAAATTTTCATTGTGAATTTACATTTCCAAATATTCACTTTTTATACGATTTTTCAAACCGATTTCAATTATTCACTTCCAATTTATCTTTAAAAGATATAATCTCAAAACATTCACTTCATATTGGAAAACATTTCCATACTTATTTAATAATAAGTAATTCACCAATCTATTTATTTTCAATATTTGGAAAATATTTAATATACTTAAATCACAATTAAGTATATATTTTATTTTTTAAGGAAAACTTCTCTTAAACACATTTGTTTGAGTCAAAACGAATGTTGCATAAAACATCGTTACGACAACCCAAAATCAATAGTATAGGGATTCGAAATTAAGATAGATATATAAATCCCAATACTATATAAAACATTTCCCTTCGAAAATCATTTACTATATCAACAGTGTTATAGTCCACTATTTCCTTTTATTTCTCGAAACGTCTATTTCAACATTGAATGTTGAAATCTATGGTTTCGATACTTAACACATTTTAAAACATCTTTAAATTGTTTTTAATTCTATTTAAAATATCACTTTCCCAAAATATTTCTTTAATACATTATTCCTATCCAAAATCGTGAATATACTTCGTTAACCAAATTCAACATTTCTACATATTTTATTTAAAAGATTATCCACTGTCCCGAAATCGTGGATATATCTCCTTTAATAAGCTATAAAAATGAAATTATCAAAATAAGTCGATTTTGAATTTATAAAACAACGTTTATTAATTCCATTTATACTTTATAACAACTTCAACTTATAAAATCACTTTATTAACAAATTCTATCCATATCCCATTTACACGCCAAAATCCAGTTTATAAGTTAATTACTTATAAATCTTTTATTTTACAAAATCTATTCATTTTATAACTTCACAATTTATAAATCTATAGATTTCATCCACTTATGAAATCCATCTATACTTCATTTTAACACTTATAAAAACTCGTTTTATAATTCCAATATTTTAATTTATAAATATCAATTTTATAAATCTTTTATATAAATCATTTATAATAATTCAAAAATCCCAATTTAAACCATTTTATAAATTAATCAACTACTTATTTCAAAAATCACATTTCGGTTATATTTCACAAAATCATAATATTTATAACATAAAAATTACAACGTTTATTTATTTAAAATGAATCAATTCCAAAATTAAATTATATTTTGAATTCTCAACTTAAATTTTCAAAAATCAAACTTTATTTATTTTCGGCATCTAACGATACCAAAAATATATTTGGCTAAATTTTAGCCTTTAACGATTTCAATCACAAAGATAATCACGTAGATTATAAATAGATCAACACACAACATTGAAACCAATTCTCAATCATTTGAGGAATCCAGTTGGATCCCTCCAACCTGTTTTGTAACAACCCGCATATTTATCGATTTTATATTTAAATATTTCATTTAAATATTTTGTCGTTAATCAGATATTGGTCCTAAAAGCTACTTTTTGCAAACGGTCAAATTAGGACTCGAGACCACTTCCATTGAGTTTGAAATGCCGTTTACAACTTTTTTAAGTATAAACATTGGTAGGTTTGGAGTTAGTGAAATTTCACTAACTTTTCCCGCTATGGACTTTGGGTTAGTCTAGCCATTATAACTCAAGCCCACTTCTCTCCTTCTCCTCACTCTTCATAAATTCCTACCAAACACAAACTTTAACATTAATGGTGAGTGAAAAGGGAAATTAGAAACTCCAAGCCTAAGATTCAACTCCAACTCCATCATTCAACTCCAAATTCAAGGAAAAACATTGGATTCAAGCTTGTAGTTGCTTCTCCATTCACCTTCAAGCTTTACCTTCATAATTTGGTGAAAATGTGAAATTTTTATCTCACATTCTTGTCTATAACTATCTTGGACTATTGGGAATGAATTCCCATCACTTTAGCATGTACATTTGCATTTGGTTTGAATTAGATTGGCGAAAAACTCCAATTTTTAGTGTTCTTGGTGAATTTATGCACTTAGGTCGTTCTGCCTATGTTAGGTCGTTCGCTGTTGAAAAGTCACCCAGAGAATAGCTCGTTTCTGGCCTTAAACTCGTTCGCATGCCTTAGGTCGTTCGCTTAGGAGTTAGGTCGCTAGGTCGTGGGTCGTGGGTCTTTAGGGCTTAGGTCGTAGGTCGCTCGCCACTACATCGTTAGGTAGCGAGATACTGGGCCGTTCCGCTTTGGCCTTACGCCCACTCCCATAGGTCGCATGGCCTTTAAATCCTTAGGTCGCTTGACCATTTTAACTCGCAACCAATTTGGGTCGTCTTGGGCTTTAGGTTGTTAGGCCTTTATATTTTTAGGTCGCGTACCCCCTTAAGTCGCTCGACCACTAGGTCGCGAACACCTCTAGGTCGCTTGACCCCTTTAACTCGTAGGTTGCTCGCCTCTTCTAACTCGCGAGTTCCTTAGGTCGCTCGCCTCCCTTAGGTTGCTTACCTGATTGAGTCGCACCTCACCATAGCTCGGCCATGTTAGGTCGCGAGTTTCCCTTAGGACGCATGTACCCTAGGTCGCACAATCCCCTTAACTCGCTCGGCCTTGTCATTTTTAGGTCGCGGGTTTAATTAGGTCGTTCGGCCTTAAAACGTTAGGTCGCTTGGCCTGTGCTATTGTTAGGTCGCGAGTTCCTTAGGTCGCTCGCCTCCCTTAGGTCGCTTACCTGGTTGAGTCGCACCTCACCTTAGCTCGGCCATGTTAGGTCGCGAGTTTCCCTTAGGTCGAACCTCGTAGCGGGGGTGTTTCCCCCGCACCCCCACCTTGGGGGTTGCCACCCCCCCGGACCCCCCTTCCGTAAGGGATCTTATCTGAAAAACATTCAACAGAACTTGCTTTGTTGAGATGCTGAGTTGACCATTCTTCGAGACAAACTATCTTTGGCTTCTCGGTCGATTTTATGGTATCACGGCCTTGCTAAAAAGGCGGGATAACAACTTTAGAAATATGAAGGTTTCAATACTAGTAGTAAATATCAAAACTCTTTCAACAAAATGATTTCAACTCTATTTTCAATAACAAATCTCTTTTCTTAAACCGTTTTTCAATCTACTAGTATATACAAACCTTTACCTCACTCGGATGAGAAATCTAATTAAATGGCTTAGTAAAACAAGTGGTATGAAACGCTTGCGTTCACTTCATCGGTGAATTCTTGGACTTGTTCGATTGAACCTCTTGTGACAATTTTCTAGTGAAGATTTACAGTTTGTTCGTAAATATTTGAGGTAAGCAAGTGGTTATGGGACACGAAGATAAACTTTTATATTTACTAGCTTAGTGTAATTGACACTTCTCGTTGATCATGATGATCATTTTATGATTTAGACTAGCAATTGTGCGATGTCTCTTTGTTTGCAAGGTTAGACTAGACCTCATGGGTATGATTCCGACTCACACGTATCTCTTTGTCCGCAAGGTTAGTCTAGACACCATTTGTGTGATTCCACTCACACATACCTTTTTGTTGCGAGCTTAGGCTAGACACCATTTGTGTGATTCCACTCACACATACCTTTTTGCTTTTTGGTTAGCCTAGACCTCATCTGGGTGATTCCGACTCACCCATATGGGGTAGCTCCCCATGGTCTTCTGACCGTCATGTGATAGGCCTCTTTCCTTTTTCTGTGATTTCTGGATTTCTTGTGTTGATTTCTGGAATTTATGTCATTGACTTGTTATGAGTACAAGTTTAGGGTATGATGCCCTCTTTGGATCTTTGAGAAGATTCTTGTGATATTGATTTATCTCTTATTGATTGATCTTCTATTGATCATCATTTACATACTTATAGTAGTATGTCAGTATGGATATTTTATGTTTATGCCATATCTTTTATTTTATACCATGTCATCTGATATTTATAGCTAGACTGATCCGTTTATTATTTTCTTAAATAATACTTGGGTCAGACCGAGATGTTACAGGTGCTTCCGCTTGACTTCTTCCCGGGATTTGCTACTCTGACTTTTGGCTAACTATTTAGATTAGCAGTTTTTCTTGTATACACTTGAGATATAGACTCATAGTTGTATTCTTTTGTATAGCACGTGTTGCTATTCTTTTGTATTATTGTGGATCTTTTTGACCACTACTCTGATGTACACTTTCATGTGTTAGTTATATATTCATATCTTCTTCCGCCTTTGTGATATGGATGTCTGTGACTGATTTGTGTTATGCTTATTTCTATGTTTATTTCCGAAGATTATTTGTAGCCACCGTGTGATAAGCAATCACATGGTTGGTCGCTCCTCAATAGCCTTATTCTCCGTGCTAGTTGACAGCACTACACCGTAGTGTTCTTGGCTAGCGTGGGTATAGAGGTGGCCCACCGTAGTGTTCAAGTTAAACTATCCTTCAAATATTTAAACTATCCAATAATTTGTGTGTGTGTGTGTGTGTGTGTGTGTGTGTGTGTATATATATATTGTGACGCCCCACCTCTATACCCACACTAGCCAAGAACACTATGGAGTAATGCTGTCGACTAGCACGGAAAATAAGGCTGTTGAGGAGCGACAATCTGTATAATTGCTTTGCGCGAGTACCGATATGCCAGATAAAAATATAACTTTTCATCTCAAGAGGAAATCCGACATACCAACACAAACTCAAAGCTACTACACAGTGGCTATAAAGGTCTACGGAAACAAATATAGAAATAAACATAACACAAATCAGTCACAGATAATTCATATCACAAAGGCGGAAATAGATATGAATATTACACATAAAAGTGTTCATCAGAGTAGTGGTCTTATAAGGTCCACAATATCACAAAAAGGAATAGATACAAGTGCTAGACAAAAGAATATGCATACATCAAGGAGTCTATCTTAAATGTATACAACAAAAAACTACCAAACTAGAGTAGTTAGCCAAAAGATCAGATGATGGTCCGATAAGGAGTCAAGCAGAAGCACCTGTGAAATCTCAGTCTGACCCGAGTATTATTTAAGAAGAAAATAATAAACGGATCAGTCTAGCTATAATTATCAGATAAAATGAGATATAAGAAGAGATATAATAAAAAGACGTATGATAACCAAAAATGTCATACTACGACAAGTATACATTAGAAAATCCACAAAAGTCATACGATATCACAAAGAATCTCATAGCATCAAAAAGAATGTCATATTCTTTATTTCATTCACTAAGCCACAATAAAATGACATACATATCAATGCCAATTGTAAAAGTTGGTGAAACATAAATTCCAGAGATCATCAAATAGAAATCCAGATATCACAATAAAAGGATGGCCAATCCCATAAAAATGTGCCGGAGCTCCTCCTGACAGGGTATAGTCCCCCATTGCGGACATTGAGCCGAAGCTCCTCCTGGTGAGTCGAAACTCCTCCTGACAGGGTATAGTCCCCCATTGCGGACATTGAGACGAAGCTCCTCCTGGTGAGTCGAAACTCCTCCTGACAGGGTATAGTCCCCCATTGCGGACATTGAGCCGAAGCTCCTCCTGGTGAGTCGAAACTCCTCCTGACAGGGTATAGTCCCCCATTGCGGACATTGAGCCGAAGCTCCTCCTGGTGAGCCGAAGCTCAACAAAATTGAGGTATAGTCCCCCTCATGGACAAAGGGACATCGCACATTGCTATTCTAAACCATAAAATGATCGTCATGATCAACAAGAAGTGTCAATTACACTAAGCTAGTAAATATATGAGTTTAGCTTCATGTCCCATAACCACTTGCTTAACTTAAATATTTACGAACAAACTGTAGATCCCCACTAGAAAATTGTCACAAGAGATTCAATCGAACAAGTCCAAGAATTAACCAACGAAGTAAACGCAAGCGTTTCATACCACTTGTTTTACTAAGCCGTTTAATTAGATTTCTCATACGAGTGAGGTAAAGGTTTGTATATACTAGTAGATTGGAAAACGGTTTTATAAACGAGTTTGGTATTGAAAATAGAGTTGAAATCGTTTTGAGGAAAGAGTTTTGATATTTACTACTAGTATAGAAAACCTTTATATTTAACGTGACAAATCATAGAATGGATTGTAGAAACAACCAATCATAAAAATTCACATTCGAAGATGTGAATAAAATCCAAAGAAATCGATACCGAATCCATCAAAATGGATATTCCCAAAAATCACGATGAAAATATCATCAAAGTCCATAATAAATGATAACAACAAAAAGGGAATCAACACGAATCGATTAAAGTTGGAAATATACTCAAAAATAGCCAAAATAGGCAAATTAAACAGTTCCAGACGTCTGGTAGGTGTTCCCAGACGTCTGGCCCTAGTATCTGGAAGTATATGTGTTTTCTCCCTTCTATTTTTAATTCCTGGGCCATTTCAGACGTCTGAAATTTTCAACCAGACGTCTGAATTTGATTTCAGACGTTTGGATTTTGTTTCAGACGTCTGGATTTAGTCTCTGCCTTTTCCAGACCCCTTTTCAGACGTCTGGATTATTCAACCAGACATCTGGATTTGGTTTCAGACGTCTGAAATCTTCTGCTAGGCAAAAAAACAGCCTAGACAAAAAATGGCAAATCCAAACCGAAATGCGATCGAACGAGCGATGGATGCTAAGGATTTATGCCAATCGACAACCCAGCACTATAGGCTCTTCGATGCATCACCAAAAACTTGTTCAAACATCAAAGATTGGATTTTTAAAGATTTGACTACAAAACACCAAAAATTGGAATATTCACCAATTCAATCCAAATCAAAAGCAAATGAACATAAATAAGTGTTAGGAATTCACACCCAACAATCAAAGATAGTTATAGACATAGATGTGAGATAAAAATCTCACCTTTGAACCCAAATCAATGAAGGAGAAGCTTTAAGACAAGGGAAGATCAACCACACTTCAATCTCAACACTAGAAGCTTGAATCTAAGCTCAAAAGAAGAACATTCCCTAAATTAGGTTTAGGAAATTTCTAAAATCATAGAGAGAATGAGTTGGAGAAGATGAAGAGAAGGCTTACCAATGGGTTCTCTTGAATTTGGAGCTAGAAATTGATTTGCAAATGGAAACTAGGGTTTTGGATTTCTATTTCCCATTCTCTTCCACCATTAATCTCTTTAGAACTGAAAGTAGAGGAAGAGGGAGTGAATGAAGTGGGGGTTTCAGTTTGGGGTATTAAGTTAGAACATTGGGCTGAACCCAACCTAAACCCAAAGCCCTAAGTGAAAAGTAGCAAAATTCAACTATCTCCAAACATATCGAAGTTTATACTCAAAAAGGTCGCAAACGTCATTTTGAACTCAATGGGGGTGGTCTCGAGTCCCAATTCGACTGTTTGCAAAAAGTAGCTTTTCGGACCAAAATCTGACGAACGATAAAATATTTAAATAAAATATTTAAATATAAAATCGATAAATATGCGGGTTGTTACAGACTCCCCTCCTTAAATAAATTGCATCCTCGCAATACTTAAGAAGAAAATAAAGAGTAACAACCATAAAAGCATATCAACACAAAAGAAAATTGAAATAAGAAGTTCACCATAAAAAGCACGAAAGAGTTAGCACGAACGGGATCGCTCGATGAATTCTCTAGATTCCCAAGAGTAATCCCTAAGATTTGAGAACCATTGAACTCTCACAAGAAGAATATCTTTATTCTGAAGGCGCTCAACCTCCGAAGCAATGATGCGAATGGAATGTTGCTCATAAATCAAATCTGGTGAAACTTCAATTTCCACAATATCACCGGGCACAAGAATAAAAACCGGAATCCCTAAGGCATTTCCGTAGATAAAAGACGTGGAGAACGTCAAGAATAGCAGAAAATTGAGCTGGTGCAATGACGTAGTATAATAATAGTACGCCCCATGAACCAAAGCCCGAATAATTTCGGAACACCGACGTAGTACAAAAACGGTACGTCCAATGAACCGATAAACCGGAACAACGATGTAGTATAATAATGGTACATCCATTGATCCAGATAAGACGGAACATCGATGTAGTATAATAACAGTACATCCGATGAACCGAACACTATAAAGAACAACGGACGCTAGTCCATAAAAAAAATGAGATAAAGCTCAATAAAACGAAGTATATCAAAACGTTCGATGAACTTGATAAAAAGATAATTCCATTCAGACAACATCAAAGAATCAACAACTTGTTGCCTACGACAAAGCGCGTTGGCAACACGATTTCCAGAATATCAAGATAATTAGATGCCAGGAACTCGAGTCGACATGAAGTTCCTTATGAGAAAATAAATATTCCAAAGATTTATGATCTAGGTAGAGAACAAATTTCTCATCCAAATATGATGATGCCAAATTCCAAAAGTAAAAACAATAGCCGCGAGCACTAGATCATGAGTGGCATATCTAGTCTCGATAAGCTATAATGATTTAGAAGCACAAGTGATAGCACGTTCTCCTTTGCAAGAGAATGGCATCCAAACCAATACGAGTATCGGTACAAATAGCAAAGTCTTGGTTCCCCTTCAGGAATCACAAGAATAAGAGTATCGAAAGGAAGAGTTCTTTTAAATAATCCTCTTTCCCAAAAAGTTAAAACTTTCAAAATTACATTTTTATTTTTATGTAATAATCTTTCTACAAAAATTTACATTTTTACAAGTCAATATATCGTGTCTGACTATCTCATCAAAGCGTTTAGGAGATTCTTATCGATAACGTTGATTAAGCGCATCGACCAGAATTCTTAAAACACTAAATGGGCAATACAATCACAAAATCATATTCTATAGGATAAGTAAGTTTCTCAAAAACTTCTAAGAATATTCTTTGTTTGTTTTAAGAACAAAAATCCAATTATACTGCTAAATAAATCTTATGAAAAATATTTTGCAAAATTTTAAATTGCTATTTTCATCCAAAATCACTAAATGCAAAAAATGGAATCATCGAGATATTCGATAGAATGCTCGATACCTAAAATGGATGAAATAAGCTGGACAAACTGAATGACATAATAATTCATTCATAGGAATCATAACAAGTGCGGAATGCGGTAAGTGGAATGCTAACTTTCGCAACTCGTAGCAAATGAAAACCGGTGGTAAGGTCAAACTGAAAAGACCTTAGCACCACACAAAAGATTACTTAGGTGATAATCCTAAGACAAGCTCAAAAATACCGGAAAATTTCTCAAACTACATGAATGAGAGAAATAACACTTTTCTTATAAATGGGCTTAAGGAATAAAATGATGCCATCAAGTTGGAATCAAAATCGTAAAGGCAAAATAGAATTCTGCTTAACAGATTGAAAATGTCAAAGATGAATAGTCCACACGGGACAAAGGATATGGCTTCATAATAATTAAGCCAATCCTTACAAAAGTAAATTCCGAAGCCTAAGTAAAAATCGGCTCGGACAGAAAAATCATATAAAATAATTTCGGCATCAATAAAGACAAACTGAGTGTTACGGATCTACCATCCGGATTCACAATCCTCAAAGAAGTCATCAAGCCCAAAATATTCAAAGAAAAAGAATCGACAAGTTCTTTTGATATAAAAATAATGAGATGAAACCCATATCAAAAAGAACTCGAATAAGAAGGTCACGAAATAAATAATGCCATCAAGGATTGAATGTAAAATACCTTGACTGAGAGAAGACTTGCTAGGGGCTTGCAGTTTTCCTTCTCTCTTGCTTTGACGCTTGGGACACGAAGATATATAATGATCCGCACTTTTGCAATAGTGGCAAGAAATAGGCCTTGGACACCTATTTATATAATGGTCCCTAGAGCCACAATTGTAGCATTCTCCACGATTAGGGATGGGAGTATTTGCTATAGAAGTCTCTTGCTTCGCCCTCTTGTTAGGATTAGGACTTTCGAACCTAATAAAGGGATGCCTCTTCTTGTTGTTGGCGCTCGGTTTGGCACTCCCAACCTCGACATCACTTTCTCTATCGGCCTCTTCAAGACGAGGAGCGATATCAATAAGCTGATCAAATGAAACCTCAAGTTTCAGGAGTAATGGCTTCTTAAGATTCTTATTCAAGCCATAGACAAATCTCTGATTTTTCTTCAATGGGGTATTTATATACTCGATCCCGTACTTAGAAAGAGATTCGAAAGATGCGACATAGTATGTCACAGAAGATTCACCTTGAACAAGGTCAATAAAACTCTGGGTCAAAGTTACTTTTTCATCCTCCGGCACAAATTTCAGTTCGAATCTTTCTCGGAATTGCTCCCAAGTGAGATCCGCTTCAACGATTTCAGAAATTAAAAGCTCATACCAATCCAATGCTCTTTCTTGGAGCATGCTAGAAGCCACCTGGACTCGATGTAGATCAATAAGGTTCATGCGAGAAAAGATACGATCGCATGATTTGAGCCAAGCTTGAATTTCTATAACACCTTCGGATCCCTTGAATGGCCTTCCACCCAAATCAGTGTAGTCTCTGCACAAGCGTGCAAAACCGGATCTAGGATGAGTAGGCTCTGGAATGGGACCGGCAGCTTGAGCATTCTTTACTAGATCAAGAAGTTGCTGGGCAGACATAAATACTCCATCCGGTGGATAGCACTAGATTGACCGGCGCTGCGATGGCCAGGTCTAACCATTTCTCTTCTTTAAGAAAGAAAGAAAGAAGAGGAAAAAGTTATTATCAAAATAAATTTCAATCAAACTTGATTGATAAAACAAGGAATCATAAAGAAAATAGGATGAATCGGTACGAAAACCCGAATTAAATCCTAAAGCACGACTCCTAAGATGGACTTAGGACGATGATCCTTGTTAAATTATTCAACATTGTTCCGAAGTTTGGCTCTGATACCAAGCTGTGACGCCCCCTCTCTATACCCACGCTAGCCAAGAACACTACGGAGTAATGTTGTCGACTAGCACAGAGAATAAGACTGTTGAGGAGCGACCATCTGTATAATTGCTTTGTGCGTGTACCGATATGCCAGATAAAAATATAACTTTTCATCTCAACAGGAAATCCGACATACCGACACAAACTCAAAGCTACTACACAGTGGCTATAAAGGTCTTCGGAAACAAATATAGAAATAAACATAACACAAATTAGTCACAGATAATTCATATCACAAAGGCGGAAATAGATATGAATATTACACATAAAAGTGTTCATCAGAGTAGTGGTCTAATATGGTCCACAATATCACAAAAAGGAATAGATACAAGTGCTAGACAAAAGAACATGCATACATCAAGGAGTCTATCTTAAATGTATACAACAAAAAACTACAAAACTAGAGTAGTTAGCCAAAAGATCAAATGATGGTCCGATAAGGAGTCAAGCAGAAGCACCTGTGAAATCTCAGTCTGACCCGAGTATTATTTAAGAAGAAAATAATAAACGGATCAGTCTAGCTATAATTATCAGATAAAATGAGATATAAGAAGAGATATAATAAAAAGACGTATGATAACCAAAAATGTCATACTACGACAAGTATACATTAGAAAATCCACAAAAGTCATACGATATCTCAAAGAATCTCATAGCATCAAAAAGAATGTCATATTCTTTATTTCATTCACCAAGCCACAATAAAATGACATACATATCAATGCCAATTGTAAAAGTTGGTGAAACACAAATTCCAGAGATCATCAAATAGAAATCCAGAAATCACAATAAAAGGATGGCCAATCCCATAAAAATGAGCCGGAGCTCCTCCTGACAGGGTATAGTCCCCCATTGCGGACATTGAGACGAAGCTCCTCCTGGTGAGTCGAAACTCCTCCTGACAGGGTATAGTCCCCTATTACGGACATTGAACCAAGGCTCCTCCCGGTGAGTCGAAACTCCTCCTGACAGGGCATAGTCCCCCATTGTGGACATTGAGCCGAAGCTCCTCCTGGTGAGTCGAAACTCCTCCTGACAGGGTATAGTCCCCCATTGCGGACATTGAGCCGAAGCTCCTCCTGGTGAGCCGAAGCTCAATAAAATTGAGGTATAGTCCTCCTCATGGACAAAGAGACATCGCACATTGCTAGTCTAAACCATAAAATGATCGTCATGATCAACAAGAAGTGTCAATTACACTAATCTAGTAAATATATGAGTTTAGCTTCATGTCCCATAACCACTTGCTTAACTTAAATATTTACGAACAAACTGTAGATCTCCACTAGAAAATTGTCACAAGAGATTCAATCGAACAAGTCAAAGAATTAACCAACGAAGTAAACGCAAGTGTTTCATACCACTTGTTTTACTAAGCCGTTTAATTAGATTTCTCATACGAGTGAGGTGAAAGTTTGTATATACTAGTAGATTGGAAAACGGTTTTATAAACGAGTTTGGTATTGAAAATAGAGTTGAAATCATTTTGAGGAAAGAGTTTTGATATTTACTACTAGTATAGAAAACCTTTATATTTTAACGTGACAAATCATAGAATGGATTGTAGAAACAACCAATCATAAAAATTCACATTCGAAGATGTGAATAAAATCCAAAGAAATCGATACCGAATCCATCAAAATGGATATTCCCAAAAATCACGATGAAAATATCATCAAAGTCCATAATAAATGATAACAACAAAAAGGGAATCAACACGAATCGATTAAAGTTGGAAATATACTCAAAAATAGCCAAAATAGGCAAATTAAACAGTTCCAGACGTCTGGTAGGTGTTCCCAGACGTCTGGCCCTAGTATCTGGAAGTATATGTGTTTTCTCCCTTCTATTTTTAATTCCTGGGCCATTTCAGACGTCTGAAATTTTCAACCAGACGTCTGAATTTGATTTCAGACGTTTGGATTTTGTTTCAGACGTCTGGATTTAGTCTCTGCCTTTTCCAGACCCCTTTCCAGACGTCTAGATTATTCAACCAGACGTCTGGATTTGGTTTCAGACGTTTGAAATTAATTTCAAACGTCTGAAATCTTCTGCTAGGCAAAAAAAACAGCCTAGACCAAAAATGGCAAATCCAAACGGAAATGCGATCGAACGAGCGATGGATGCTAAGGATTTATGCCAATCGACAATTCAGCACTATAGGCTCTTCGATGCATCACCAAAAACATGTTCAAACATCAAATATTGGATTTTTAAACATTTGACTACAAAACACCAAAAACTGGAATATTCACCAATTCAATCCAAATCAAAAGCAAATGAACATAAATAAGTGTTAGGAATTCATACCCAACAATCAAAGATAGTTATAGACATAGATGTGAGATAAAAATCTCACCTTTGAACCCAAATCAATGAAGGAGAAGCTTTAAGACAAGGGAAGATCAACCACACTTCGATCTCAACACTAGAAGCTTGAATCTAAAGCTCAAAAGAAGAACATTCCCTAAGTTAGGTTTAGGAAATTTCTGAAATCAAAGAGAGAATGAGTTGGAGAAGATGAAGAGAAGGCTTACCAATGGGTTCTCTTGAATTTAGAGCTAGAAATTGATTTGCAAACGGAAACTAAGGTTTTGGATTTCTATTTCCCATTCTCTTCCACCATTAATCTCATTAGAACTGAAAGTAGAGGAAGAGGGAGTGAATGAAGAGGGGGTTTCAGTTTGGGGTATTAAGTTAGAACATTGGGCTGAACCCAACGTAAACCCAAAGCCCTAAGTGAAAAGTAGCAAAATTCTACTATCTCCAAACATATCGAAGTTTATACTCAAAAAGGTCGCAAACGTCATTTTGAACTCAATGGGGGTGGTCTCGAGTCCCAATTCGACTGTTTGCAAAAAGTAGCTTTTCGGACCAAAATCCGACGAACGATAAAATATTTAAATATAAAATGGATAAATATGCGGGTTGTGACATATATCCCTATAAATATATTTACTATTATCAATGTGTATATATATATATATTTATATTAACCAGTAAGTTAAATTCTGTTTAACTTTATATCAGATCAAATTCCAAAAAACATAAATGCTAAATATTTTTATGTAACCTATCTGCATCTTCCTTTTTTTTAAATTTATTTTAATTGAAAAAGAATAATACCTTACTGTCGATTGAAGAATCTTAAAACTCAGCATCTTCTTGCATGCCGACGCTGCCACCATAACCTAACACAGTGTCCCCGCTTCCCAAACCTAGCTGTGATCACCATCCTCGTGCTTGTCACAGAAGTTCCCTCAGCCTCGACTATCACCAGAGTAACGAACCGCTACCACGAACTAGCGGAGCCACCCACCCTCCTTGCGAACCCCACTACCAAGCACGAAACCCCTACCGCACTCCCCCAATTGCTACGACATCGTGCTATCACTTCGGCAACCCCCTTCTTTTTCTGCTACGGAGACTCGGCTTTGCGATTGAAGTCACAACTCGTGATTCACCACTGCCGACCCCTATTTCGAACTTCTACTGCTCGAATACAGCTGCGCGCCTTCGCTCCCCATTGTGATTTTCCCCTTTCTTTGATTTCAATTACGAATGAATTAGAAGAAAGCATGACAATATTTCTTTCTCTTGATTTTTTCTTCTTCAGTAGATTCATCTTCAGACATTAAATTTTTGAATTCGATTTTATTTACCTTTTGAATCTGAAGAGGGGGAGCTCGATTTGGGATTGAAGAAGTCTCGACCTTGTTTTCATAATAACTTTTTTTATAAATGAACAATTTGAAGATGTTTGTTTCTTTTCTTTTTTGAAGGTATAAAGGAACAAGAATATGCACGTGTAAAAGATGCAGGAGACGTGTTGAAAACAGAGTACGTGTCTTCCAAAGCCTGCCATGGTATTAAATACAATAATATTATTATTTATGTTTAAATTTAAATTCAAATTCAGATCGTCTCGGTTTCCGCAAATCAAAATCTCGATCTCCAAATGAGGCATGCCACTAGGCGTTTATAATGTTAAACCCCTATTTCGAGCGCAATGAAAAAGGTTTCGATTCCTGATTCGATCGTATGGAGAAGATAGCTTTTATGGACTCAGTTATTATATTGAATTTTCGATATAGATTTCAGCACGTTTATCTACCGTACGGCCAAACGATCACTCCAAATACTACGAAAATTGGAATCCAATAATAATACATACACTATTACAGATCCAATGGAACTGGTTTCGTCGAATTCCGAGACTGTGCCTCGGAAGGCTATTTTTAATTATCGATTTAAACGATATATTTTTCATTGATATGCAATTTCTGATCTGGTTATTTTTGACATTTATTGTTAGGATGCATTGTGCCAATGACTACGGCCTCCATTTTCGATGTTCAAAATGCAGTTTATGTTTTATTGTATTAACAAGCTCTCTTCCACATTAAAACAGTCATCTTTATCTTTACTATTAATAATGAGAATTCAATAAATAAAATTCAGCCGTGTCTTTTTGAAATACCCAAAATACCCTTTATATCCCTAAAGAGGGATGTAGGTGGCAACCGTTGGATCGTTGTTTAAGTAATATGTTAAAATTATTTCAGTTATTTCTCAATTTGCATGTCATTCATCAATGGACCATGTTATGCAATATTTCAACTCAATTAGACACATTGGAACAACTACCTTATCCACTTCCTAGCTTATATGCAACGATAATTAATATATTTGGACGATGTGGGACTAAATATACATTTATGTTCATTATGTTAGTGATGGTTCAATTTTTTTCTCTTATTACATTATGATTGTTTCTTTTCTATGTTATTTTTTGTTATCTTATAATTCTGTACTTTTTTTTGAAAGTGGTGGTTGTACTCCTCAGTTTTTATGTGCATATTTATTTTCTTTGCTGAATAACAAATTCCACTATTTTCAAAAACGAGCTTCAAAATTTTCCCTTTGAAAATAATCAATTTAATTTTTTTTTCTTTTTTTACCACTGCCTATTGTTCCTGTCAGTAAAAAAATTTAGAACACAGTATACCACGTACAAGCCCACCATAAATACTATACTAACCCTTGGAATTATTTAATCTGTACTTCATAACGTGTATTTTGCATGTGCTGAGGCTAAATTCTATGACTTGAATAGTTTACAAAAGCATCAACGTTGTAACCCGGATTTAATAACAAACACTTTTATATTTGATATCACTACATTTTATTACCACACAAATTATTTCGTGCGTTTTATGTCTACTTCTTTTATCGTACTAATCTAGCAGTTGTTGAACTGAAAAAATAGTACACACATTTACTTCGTTTTTGCTGTTATATCTGTTACATTCAAATTTTTCTGCATCTTCTTCCAAACTGTATAATCAAAACTGTACCATGTACAATTTTACATTTATAATGAATTTGTTAACCAATGGTTTACAACCATGTCACGTTAATTCCTCTTTTAATATCAACCTCAAATCATACTATTCCTCTATGTTTAATTTTGTTTTTATATGTTTTACTGTTAAATTTCAGATTCTATGCCATGTAATTATGGTTTTATGACTGTTGTGAATGGATGTATAGTTTTTATCTAGCATGTATCATGTTCTTTTGAGTTATACTACTATCTGTAAGTTTCGTTATTGATATTGTATTTTAACCATGCACAAATTTATGATATGGAAATAGTTGTAAGATTATATCTTTTTAGTTGTTAAACATAACGTTCGGAAATTATAGATTACTTAATTGTCAAAATGACTAGAATCTCAGAGACGAAGGTCGCTGCAGTATAAAAACCGAGGTAAGTATTGCATTTGTAGCCAATACTCTATAACTTGAAAGCCATAAACTTCAATAAAAGTTATTGCTATGCCCTTTCTCTCTTAAACAATTACATTATCGCAGTCCCCAGCACAAATTGAGGAAAATATTACGCTCGACGATGCTTCCGATGTAACAACTACAATCACTGGCATCGATGCAGCATGGTACGGGAAAAAAAATCATGAAAACAGGTATTCTGAACCACTACATAAAGACATATCATGCATGCTTAACATCTAGTTTGTCTAATTAAGACGTCGGCAAACACGAGGTGACGATACGAAGTACGAAAAAGGACACCACTCGATAAGAGGACAATTACAAAGACAGAAGAAAGACATAAAGGAAGATTGAGGATCTACTTAAGTCACCATCAGTCCTGCTTCAGAGTACTCTGCTACAAGATCCACCATTCCTTCCTTTCTAGATCTTTAGTGTTTGTTTCCATCTAATAAACTTTATGTATGGTTGTATTTTGTGCTTTCTCCATTCTACATTCTACATGCTATGCTGTCTTTTATTTTTTGTTTGTACTTAACACTTCATGTTTTATAACTTTCATTTTCGATGCCCTTAAAATACATGCACTGTTAGTAAAGGCTTTAACTTATTACTTTGTTTTACTTTCAGTCGTCCACAGAACATATACTTATATTTAGACTGTTTGCTAACTCTCTCATTGGGTTCTTATAACATAAGCTAACTTATACAAACCATAGTGTATAGTCCTATTTATATAAGTTGTAATAAACAATATTTCAAAAAATACATTTCACCATGTACATATTTCCTATCTACGATTACTTTTTGGAAGATTGAATATCCAATTATTATTTATAAAAATTGACAAGGGTATATTGATTTATGTGAAATTTCAAAAAACTTTAGAAACTAAGATAATGATTGTTTATAAAGATATATTTCCATGCTTAAATTGAATTTCTATTGATCTTTTAGGTTTTATAGCAACAACTGCTATCATAATGAATCATCTATCATGTAAACATATGTTCGTTCGGCAACTAACATAAACGAATTTCTTATTTGGTTGACATTGATATTCAATGTAACACAATTTATATGTCAATGCAGCTTTTATATATAAAATAAATATATGAATTTCCCATTATTTCTATTTAAATCATCTTTATAGTCCATTTTCAATCAAACATGCTAGCTTTGTTTTGGTGGATGTTCTCATTCTTCTAACTTGCTAGCTAATGTTCCGTTTTTGAAGTACCTCTTTGATTTACTTTAGGGTGAATTTATGCAAATTTTCCCATCGTCTTAGCTTCATTCTAATTTTTTATTTGATTCTCAAGTAGGGCTGTCAATGGATAATCGAAAAATCCAAAATCCGTTCGTATCCGTATCCAAGAAGTGGATAAATATTTGATATCCATAAAAAAGAATGTGTATACGGATACAAGGACATTCGAATCCGAAAAATTATCCATCCGGTTTTTTATAAGATTATAGTTTAAATTTGTGTATTTTATTAAGTTAAAAGTTTATATTATACACACTATCCATATTAATTACTCAAAACTATTTATTATCATTATAGTTGCTTATTTTTAACACTTCAATAATCAATGAGATTAAAAAAAAACTTATGTTAAACTATAATTTTCTATTTATGTTTCTTAGTTTATCGATCATTGGTGGATAGTATAATAATTCAATATCCGTCTGTATCCATGGATGCGGATCTCGGATAACCAAAAATAATTTCGAATAGGGATGTGGATGAAGATACGACACTATCCATATCCGAAAGTGTCTATTGATAGGACTATTCTCAAGTTTATAGAGTCTGAAATGTGATTGAAATTGAAGTTGGATGGCACAGATCAAATTAAATTATGTTTGGACTAACACACACCTCAAGTGAACTAAGAGAATGTTGACAAAGTTCAAAGGGGTAAATTATGTTCGTAGTGAAATTGTAATGACCTTGGACTGATAAAATTGTGCAAATTTGGGTTGCCATAACATTACATACACTCATGCTTTCATATGATGCTGATAAGTGGTGCTGAAATAAACTGGCAATTATATCCATTAGATATTTATGCCATTTGACCTTGCTTTTTTATTTTTAAGGGATTTTGACATTATTTCAATGTATTACCACAAAAACAACCCATCATACTACTTTATTTTTAACTTGATTACTATATACATTTGAAAGGCTCTAGCTCAAGTAGAGTTTGATGTGAATTTTTTTAATTGTTCGTGGAATGCTTTATTTTGAAGTTGTGCTTAGCATTTAATTATTAATATTTAGGTCTTTGTCTCTGTTTTGCTCACATCTCGCATTAACTAAAAGAGCATATACATGTAAAAACAAAAATATAATTTCCATTTCTAGTAGTATAAAATAAACCAAAACAAAAGAAACGAATGATAACTATGAATGCTTTCAAGTTATTATTTCTGTGGATATTCTTTAATTGTCTCGATCATTGCTTCAGGTTCATTTTATGCTAGCAATGGTACTATCATATCCACTTCCACAAGTGCAACTATAAATACATGCATGTTGTGATTAAATATAGGTCCATCTGGATGTGCATGTATACACGTTATTACTAAGGTAAACTTCTTGGGTTGTATTGATTTTCTTACTTCTTTATTCTTCTTTTTTTTGCTAGCCTGGAGAATATGAATTTGATATTTTCCTTTTTGGAATGATTACCTAAGTTTATTTATGTCGAATGAATACTATTTCTATAAGATTAGTTGTATTGGCTTTGTTTTTTGGGTTAATTTTTCTAATCTCCTATACTGTTCCATTTTGTCATACATAATTTTACCCTTTGTCATCATACATAAATAATATTGCATAAGACTTTTATGGTGAATATTTGCTCATGGCTATTGTTCCTTGAAACTTCTAGGTGCATTAGTTCAAAGTAATGCTACAAGTAAGAAATGATTCTAAATGACAATCTTTGCAACAATGAAGTGATTGATATGAGCCATCCTAATGTTGATATAACTACAAAGTTTAATGGATGCATTCCTCCAAATAAAGAGGCCGTTCTTTATTTTGCATACACACAAGCATTAACCTTAGTCCATACTTGATTTTGTTTCAGAACAGTTGATCTGGTTGTACCAATATTAATAGAAAAGTAATTTGGTTTCACTACAATGGCAAGCAGCTATGCATTAACAAGGTAGTCAACTTCACTAAGTCACCTGGTGGAGTCAACATACACATACTAATATATATTTTTATGTCTGAACAGGTAATCATAGATTGAACAATTCACTTGGTGGTGTGTGCACTGACTATAGAAGTTTGCTTGGCATGTGTGACTCATACAAGTTCAACAGCGAACCACTCTCCAACGACCCAAACCTACAACCATAGAGTTACCAGCATAGGTAAGTTCTCATATATATATATATATATATATATATGCATACATATTTATGTATATATATGTATATATATTGGTTGCTTTACATGTAATTATTTCACATTGCTGAATTTGGGCGGACATATGTTCTAGCTACAGACTGGCATCATAATAATATTGATATAGTTTAAGACACTTAGTTTTGTTCTGTTTTATAAAATTATTACAACATTAAATAACCAACATGTTATTTATATTCCATAATGGATATATTGGAAATAATACTTGAACAGTAAATACTACCTACTCGCAAACATAGTTCATAATTTCCCTATTCATTACACTTCGGTTGTTTGGCCGCTATTCTAACGCTGCATATATTTTATTTCCTAATTGGTGCACTATTCTGACGCTTTGACTTCTTGCATATGCTTCTTTTCCTAAACAAGCACTATTGTATATTCCAGCTATCCATCAGTGATCAGCCATTTTTTTATACTTGCACGCTACACAAAAATGTTTTTGCTATGCATTTCCCGAATAAAATGTTAATTTTATAAAGGTATATAATTTTTATATCTAACTGTTGACTGTTATTTAATTGAAATCTCTATTTTTCAAGTCTGCTTTAGACAGTGGCTTCGATGTTGATAGCAGGCTAGCTCAATGTCAAATGCACTACAGCTCAGTCTGGTTTGCTTTTAGCTTCAATCCCGTCTTGTTGTCAATGCTCAGCGCTCATATCTTCACCAATCAAGCTACTATTCAGAGCACTTCAACTCAATCTGGTTTGTTCTAGCCTTTGTCCCGTCCCGTTGCCTTTGCTCTGGGATCAGATCTTCATCAATCAAGCTTCCGTTCGGAGTTCAAACTAGCTCAGTTTAGTTGCTTCTAGCTTCAACCCACCACCTGTTGGGTTTAATTCTGTTTCATCTCCCATTCAGACATCAATACTCCTTCCTCTGTTTGGAGATCCAACTGTGTCTGCACCCATCCTGCTCAGTTTGAGTGTGAACTATGTGTAACCGTTTTGATCTCTTTCTTCAGTCGGTTGGCCTTATTTCATGCCAGTCAGTCTATCTTGACGCTCATTCTGATTCATTCATAGAAGCTTCACCTACGATTGCTCCATGCAACATGCTTCTACTCAGCCTACATGTCAATTCACCATTTCAGTTCTGGGTTATTTTATGGACATTCCAGTTCACTGTGTTCCCACGCTAGTTGCTTCTACTGACTTTATTTATTAAGCAACAACCCCCATCGTCCGACATTCCAATTCAGTTCAGTACACACTTCAGCCTTCACAGGTTGCACGGTCAAATCAGTATTGTTTGTGATGTATTCGGATCCGCCATTTCATGGCACACTGCATTTTAGTACATCATCTTCAGCAGTTCAGTACTTCATCCGTTGCGGTTTAGTGCATCATCTACAGCAGTTCAGTAATTCATGCATTGCGATTTAGTACATCATCCATTGCAATGCGCAACACACGTTATTTCTTCTCCTACGTATGTATACTTATCTCTTTTCTTCAATTTATGCTAGCATACTATCGCTTTAAAATTAGCTCTTTTTTTGTACCTTTAATTTTCTTCATGTTTCTTTGGTGATCATTGATCTAGTGATACACTTTTATTAAATATACAGCTGTTGCATTCGCTTTCATGTTAATATAGCCATAGGTCTTGAATTCAGTCATTACTTTGAAACTGTTTATCACTATAGTTGATGGAGGAATATCATGCTCGTTTTAGTGCTGTCAAATATTGATAGCAGCTGAGTAATATTTTTTCCCTTTCAATGAATTTTCTAGAATATCCACTGCCAAATTGATATCCTTTCATTTCTCCACTATCAGAAGCGAAAAATATATACAACCGTAGTTCAGTAAGCTTTTGCGAGTGGTACCTCTCAACTAGATATGGATAATGAACTAATTAAGTTTAAAATTACTTAACTTCTATAATAATTAACCAAACTAATTTTTTTAAATTAAATAAGTTTATAAAATTTCTAAGTTTTATATAGATTAATAAGTTTATAGCAATCAACATGCAATTGTTGAGTAAGGTATTTAAAACAAAATATAACATTAACAAAGTTATCTAAGTTTTATAAAAATTAAATAAATTTATAAAAATTAATCTACTTTATGAAAAGATAACTAATTTTTATAGAAGTGAACTAGGTTTTATAGAAATTAAGTAAGTTTAAGTTTTTAAAGTAGACTAAATTTATAAAAATAACAAAGTTAATAAAATTTAACTAAGTTTTATAAACATCCGATTATTAAGTTCGTAAAATTTAACCAAGTTTGGTAAAAAGCTAACTATGTTTTATAAAAATTTAATTACTTTTTTTAAAATTAAACCACGTTAGAAAAATTATAAAAATTAACTACGTTAACCAAGTTTTATAAAAAGTAAATAATTTTCTACCTAAACTAAGTTTTAGAAAACTAAAAGTAAATTTATAAAAATTAACTAAGTTGTATAAAAATTTAGATAAGTTAAACAAGTTGTATATAAATTAAATAATTATCTAAATATTGACAAAATTTTGTAAAAGGTAAGCAACTTTATAAAATAATAATTAAGTTTATAAAAATTTAACAAAGTTATCTAAGTTTTGTAGAAATTAAATAAATTTATAAAAATCAACCTAATTTATAAAAATTAGCTAATTTCTATAGAAGTTAACTAAGTTTTATACAAATTAAGCAAGTCTATAAAAAATAACCAAGTTTATAAACTTTAATTAAGTTTTTAAAAGGAATAAGTTTATAAAAATAACAAGTTAATAAAATTTAACTAATTATTATAAATTTAACCAAGTTTTATAAACATCTAACTTAAAGCTATAAAATTTATCCAAGTTTGATAAAAAAATTAGTTGCATTTTATAAAATTTTTACTATATTAACAAAGTTTCTATTTTATTATGTATCATAAAGATTTAGCTAAGTTAATTAAGTTGCCAAAAATAAAACCGATATTATGGAAATAAATCAAGTTTTACAAAAATTAAATAATTTTTACAAAATTAGTGGTATCTATACTCATTTAAATAAAATAATGGTTTTGAATTGAATAAGTTCATAAACGTCACATATTTTTCAAAAGTCACTTTATATGCATATTTTTCATGAATCATGTCTATTACGACTAATTATGGAACGTTTTCTTTACAGGTAACTAATACATTTGGTGCTAGCAAGTAGCAACAAGGTGATTTGAAGTAATATATAGTGTGTGTATCTTTAGTGTTTTGAATACTTCTATGTATCGTTTTGGTAAGATTGCTTATGCATAATATTAGTTTTGTTTATTTGCATTTGTAATTTTCATACATAGTTTTGGAATATAATGAACACATGTTGTTTTGGTGTAATTTTATTTGTTTACATATAACGTATTGGTAGACAAATGCGATCTTAGCGATATTTAAATTCGTAATGCATATATGCAATGAAACGTCAAAAAGAAGCACATAATATCTTATGTAATAAGATAATAGCATTAAAAGTGCTATAAAAGGTAACAACAGCATTTTTAAAGTGCTATAGTATGCAATTGTTAATAGCAGTCAAAAAACGCTATTGCTAAGAGAGTTTTCATAGCGTTGGTAACACGCTATTGTTTGGAACTTTTTATAGCGTTTTATTCTTGTTGTCTAATAACCCTTTCTATTTGTAGCATGTTTTTTACCGCGTGTGCAAAAACGTCATTAAAACAATTTATAGCACTTTTCAGACATCGTTAAAGATCTCACTTACAGCGTTTTTTGTGTTGCTATCGTAAGTCACAGACTTATAACTGCATGTTGATATACAACATTCATAAAAATGATATAAAATCCTTTAATAGCTTTTTTTAAACGCTATTAAAAGTCCAAATTGTTGTAGTGAAGTAGATGGAGTGGTTAAGCAGAGGCAGCCCCTAATCAGCAAACAATTATCAATCTGGATGGACCTAGACTCGGGGGCACACCACCAGGTAATGATGGACAGATCCATGAAGGGATACCAGATGACTCTGCCCCCCCGGATGCCAACAGGAATGCATGAGTGCGTGACGGGGAGTATGTACCAGAATTCCCTTGATGACTTGGAGGGCAGTTAGGAAATATAGATGGAGGGAAACCCTTACTAGGAAACACTGGATTATCTGACATTATCAGACGAACTATTCGTGGAGGTCTGACAAGCAGAGATTTGGAGGGAGGCAACAAAAGTCCGTTTACCCATGACATCAGGATAGCTAGGAATCCACCCGGTTTCAAGCTACCCACTTTAGATGTATACAATGGTAAGACGGATCCCACTGACCACTTGATGAGGTACACAAGACATATGGAAGTGCTAGGGGCATCAGAGGAGGTTATGGCCCGGTGTTTTCCCCTGTACTTCACCGATATAGCTGCTATGTGTCAGACAACTGGAAGATGGATCTACTGGGACATGGACAGAATTGGTGAACAAGTTTTTGAAATAGTTTCGAGTTCGCATAAAAAGGGAGAAGAATGTGATGACACTGACGTCAGTTAAGCAGAGGACAGATGAATCGCTCAGGACTTTCTTAACTCGGTTTTGATGCAATAGTTGCTTCGGTGGATCGGCCGAATCCATCAATGGTTTTGATGGCGGTAGTGTTAGGAGTCAGGAATGATTCGGATTTCAAAGTATTATTGATACGAGACCCACCAATGGATCTTGGGGAATTCATTCACAAAGCTGAGAGGTTCCTTCGACAAGAGGATGCATGTTTGAATATGAAGTCAATGGAAGTAAACAAGGTTAAGGATGGAGACCGTCCGATGAAAGTTCGGGTAAAGACAAGGATAAAGGGAAGAGGAAGCGCTAGGGAGAACCAAAATTCTTCACTTACACAAAACTGAATGAGACATTGGAATGGATATACTTGGATACTTGGGATCGCCTTCCTTATTGAAGGCCGGCAAGGAGGGAGCCCTCAGAAAATGAAGGGCATTGGGAAGGCACTGTCTCTTTCATGACCTGGACGGGCATGATACTAATAGCTACATGCATCTAAAGGATATAATCGAGTAGCATGTAAGGAATGGTCAGTTGCAGCAATATGTCGAAACTCGGAATGCGGCGGTAGAACAGGAGCAACCACTGCCAACCTCAAATGATAATGGCGTGAGGCCCAGGAATGGTGGTTAATTGGTCATCAACTAATCATGATTGTTTGGAATAAGCAACAAACTCTAGGAAAACGGCTAACTCACTTACACATGTACGGGGACAGAGATAACCATTAGGCATGCTCTAAGATGATGATAAACCGTGAAGCTCTGGATTGTGAAATTTGTTTTTTCTTTTTGGCTTGGACACTTGCTTTTTCTACATTGATTTTGGAGTTCAGTTTAAGCTACCGGTTTTTGTTGGTTTTCTGGTTTGGATTCCTGCTTGGATGCTTGGTTTTTGATTTGGATCTCAATTTGGACTTTTGATATAGATTTCCAGTTTTTTGGTTTGAATCTGGATTTCGGATTGGATTTTGGTTGACTTTTTGCCTGGTTTTTAGCTAAAAGGTCGTCGAGCATGAACTATGTTTGGTAAAGGTCTTGAGAAACCATGATTCGGTTTAGGACTTAAAACCCATATTATCTATCGGTTACTATTTCAAGTTGTCGAGTATGGACTATGCTTGGCAAGGGTCTGGAGCAATCAGGATTCAGCTTAGGACTTAAGCCACAACATTACTTTGCATTCAGAGACACTGAACCAGGAACACCATGGTGTTACTTAACATAGGTCGTCGAGTGTGGAGTGCGTTTGGAAAGAACCCGGAGAGGTTACGGATTCAGATTTCGGCTTTGAATGACTAAGGATTGGTCGTGGTCCAGAGCGATCCCAGATTAGGATATCGATCCGGAGAGGTCATGGATTTGATTGGTTATGGGATATGAATGGATTATAACTTAGTTATCAGGTTCATATGGATTTGGAATTGAATAAGGATTTGGTTACTGGATATGAATTGGATAATGACTCGGAGAAGTTGTGGATCTGGATAAGGATACGGTAATGGCACTTGTATAAAATGGATTGGATTATGGATCAAATGGTATGGCTATGGATGACATATGGATTTTGGACGATGGATCAAAAGCTATTCAAAACATGCCTTCCTACCGCAAGGCATATTTTGAGGTGCAAAAACCATTATCAAGTCCTCAAAGAGAAAGTGAATAATATGAGTAATGGTCAAGGAAATTCAAATAAGGTATAGAAAGCCCTGTAGCATATCGAAGTTCGACTCATCCAAGCTAGCGTTCGATTTGAACGTACCATGTCAATATCTAAAACTGAAAAACACAACAAAAAGTGAGGCTTAAACATATACATGTATATAAGTCTATTTTATGTGTGTGTGTACACCTGTGTGTGTATGTAAGACGAGAAGAAGTAACATGTACCAGAAATATGCAAGAGGAGAAGAAGTAACATGTACGAGAAATAGTACCTAAGTATGACTTGAATCATGTGAGGAAATAGATCCATACATAACTCAAACAGACTTGTGGACAAATATATTAATGAGTTCATTAACTAAACCATTGGAAGTAAGACTACAACTTCTAAACATCAAATTTTTTGAGATTAATGCTATATTCAAAATTACAACATCTTAAAATCTAGATGATTTCCTAAATATAGTATAACATCGGTTATTGGCATACAAGTCAATTATAAAGGTATTTAAGGTGAAATTATTATTTCTACTTCTAAATAATACATTTTTCTTAACTAAATTAATACGAGATTTAACTTTTTAAGGTGTCCATTGAAACTAATATTATTATCTTTATCACAACTAGGGTTTTATATCTAATTAAAAATAAAACAAAGCAATTATATATATTATGGACAGCAAAAAATGGCCACCAACATTGAATAATGTAAAAGCACCACCAATCCAATAACAATACCAATTAGAGAATAATATAAGTTCACAAATCACAGACTCAATGTAGAAAGTAAATGAACATGTAAATTTTATAGTGGTTCGGCAAACTCTGGTCTACGTCCACTCCAATAATCTTATTATTTATACTGTAAGATTACAAGCACAGTTGTTCTTGTCTTAGAAAATTAATAGAGGAATGGAAGAGAGCAAATAAGAAGAACCAGAAAAAAGATCCATCAACGAATGTCAAGCCTGCTTATTTATAAGAGGAAACGTGCAAATATCTCGCTCAAAATTCGAATCTCCAAGCTAAGACGACCCGACCAACAAAATTCAGTTCGATCGCTCACACCTAAGAGGGGGCGAAGCTGACCCCTGTTGCGCACATGGTGGGGCCCAACAATTCTTTGTGTGGGTCCCCTTACTCCTTCAATTCATGCTTCTAAAGTGGTTTCCTAAGTTGATGCGTCATTTGTTGGGTCATTGAGCGATCATCGTGGAGTTGAGTTGCGATGCCATTCTGAGCGATCTATAGCCATATTAATCCGATCTGATCTCTTTCCTAGGGGAAGTGCCAACTCCATACTTAGCCAGTTCCATACTTAGCCAATTCCAATGTGTCGTCCATTCGAATCCACTCGACCATCGTCTATAGCCTTGTATATAATCGATTTCTGAGCCTGACAATCATCCTTTCGGGCATACTGCCTTGATGATCACGAAATCCGTTCGGCCAAATCCATTTACATACCGCCTGACCAAAAGACGACATAACATTTGCTCCCTAAAACATGCCTTGCAGTAGGAAGGTGTGTTTTGAATTGCGACAAGTCCAAAGTCCAAAATCCATCGGTAGCCCAAGTATCCAATCCATAATTTGATCCACTGCCAACCCAAATCGCCGTGAGCTATCCCACATGAGAATCCGTTAATGAAGTCCATGATGTTCCAATTCGATAGCCAATTCCGAATCCTTACCCGAATCCATAGCCATCCAAAGCCGTTAACCAAACCCATGATCTCCGTGGATCGTTCCTTAAGTCCAAAGCCTTGATCTCTCCAGATCATCGTCCCAAGTCCTCAATCTCTCCACTTTGTTAGCCAAACCCCGTGGCCTTTTTTAATGAGCCGGATTCTCGACCCTCAAAAATCGACACTAATACGTCCATTGTATAACATGCCGAACATTCAAGTTTCGCAAATACTAATTTGTTAGGGTGAAAGAAGAAGGTAAAAGGTAGAAGAAAAACTAAACAACATAGAATCTCACAATGCAGCGAATAATATATAATACAACAATGATCTTTACAAAAAGGAAATATCTTTATTCATATATACAATATCAGAGTACATTGACTTATCCCAAATTTTTGGACAGTTACAGAAACCTGTTCCCACATTGAAAAACATATAGACTCTATAATACAGCGAAAGTAAAAATATGCATGAATAAGTTTTGACAATCCAACTTCTCTCCAACTCCAAAGTATCCAGTTAAATGTGGGAAAATCATGCTCGGTCTGACCCGAGCATTACATGGAATAGCACCTGGGTCAGTCTAGTAAACCAGCATGAGTAAACTCGATAACAAGTTACAACCAAACTTATTTCTACAGTTGAAACTTTTCAAATAAAGGGTATCTTATAAGACCACACCGCACATAAAAACGGACGGGTTATTACCTTACGATAACCAAAACATTTTATATCAAAATCCAATAACATTATCATAGTATCTAGGTTTAAAGTAAATAGATAAAATAGATGAAACGCTTGCATCTCACATTCCAACATATTAGGCTCTACAATCGAAAATGTAAGACACGTATTGGAGATTGGATTCCAAAACTGAGCTACTGGGGTACCGCCTATGTGGCGACCCACATTTTGAAAGGTTTAAATCGATAATAATCTACACATGTCCAACTTAAACAATCCAAAATGTAGATAATCAATGGGATAATTAAGAAGAAAGCAAAAACAGAATCTTATAGCGGAATGATAAAATATAATAATCAAATAAACAGTTCATGAAGCTATTTATATTGTAGATTTAATTATAATCACTAGGACATTTATCAGAGTTACATATACATCAAGGATAAATAAATAATGTATCAGAAAACATGGTCCAATAATAATAATAATAACATACCAAATCAACGCCTTAATCTTCCAGAGGTAATCTTCAATACGTTGAAAAACTCAAGACTGACCCGAGCATAATGAAAAGACAAAACACTCGAGTCAGGACTAAAATACTCTTATGTGAGTCAAATCGATATCGAATATAACATGAGTGTCGTGGCGTCAGAGATGTTTACTGGGTTTCACATCGCCTATCGGTATGACAAGGCGCGTGCGGCAATGCACAAGGTATCTACCAGTTTATACGTAGCCAGCCTCGACTATCAATCCAAACAAAAGGATGCACCCATCGAGTACTAAATCATAATAGTAATACGAGGGATCAACGTCGCTAGAGGTAGCTAACCTCATTGGCCAGACATAAGCTCATGTTTTAGTCATTTTGATTATGACACAAGTGTCAAGGCTATCCATCATCATTCTCTTACTTCATTCCAGTAAACATTCGCCAATTTAACCATTACATTCTGCGTATCATCCACCGCGTACACAGTTGTTAAAGTGGTTCCAATATTAACAAAGAGTATGCCAATAATAGGCCCCAGTCTCTTTATCAACCAAACATCGTTTTACACACCGGTTGGTACTTCTATAATTTGAAAACAATTAATCCTTGATATCAAAATATCATATTCGCTTCAAAATCAATTTCACTTCAACCTTGGGGGGTTGCCACCCCCCTGGACCCCCCCTCCGTAGGGGATCTTATATGAAAAACATTCAACAGAACTTTCTGCGCTGATTTCCTTGGATTTTTATCACATCTCCGAATGTGATCTTTGTGATTGATTGTTTTTACAATCGCTTCTGTGATTGGTCACTTTAAAATATAAAGGTTTCAAAACTAGTAGTAAATATCAAAACTCTTTCAATAAAAGGATTTCAACTCTATTTTTAATAACAAAGCACTTTTCTTAACCCGTTTTCCAATCTATTAGTATATACAAACCTTTACCTCACTCGTATGAGAAATCTAATTAAACGACTTAGTAAAACAAGTGGTATGAAACGCTTGCGTTTACTTCGTCGTTTAATTCGTGGACTTGTTCGATTGAATCTCTTGTGACAATTTTCTAGTGGAGATCTACAGTTTGTTAGTAAATATTTGAGTTAAGCAAGTGGTTATGGGACATGAAGCTAAACTTTTATATTTACTAACTTAGTGTAATTGACACTTCTTGATGATCATGACGATCATTTTTGTGTTTTAGACTAGCAACTGTGCGATGTCTCTTTGTCTGCGAGGGAGACTAGACCCCGCTCTTGTGATGTTTCGCCATCGCATTTGTGTGATGTTTTGCCATCACATATGTGGGGTAGCGCCCCACGGTCTTCGGGCCATTCATGTGTCAAAATTAATGGCTTGCAACCATGAGATAGCTTCTCGCTTTGTGTTACACGTGTAGGTGAGTTTTCATGCTCCTATATTGTAATTTCTGGATTTCTTGTGTAGTCTTCTGGAATTTGTGCTTCACCTATTTTCATGACTTTCTTTGTTACGATTTTCCAACTTTTATGTTTAGGTGAATTTGGATCTTTTAGAAGATTCTTTTGATATTGTTTGATCTCTTGATGATCTTCATTTACATGCTTATCATAGTATGTCTTTATGGATACTATATGTTCTTGCCATATCTATTGTTTATATCATGTTATCTGATATTTATAGCTAGACTGATCCGTTTATTATTTTCTTATAAATAATACTCAGGTCAGACCGAGATGTTACAGGTGCTTCTGCTTGACTTCTCCCATAGGGATTTACTACTCTGACTTTTGGCTGACCTTTTAGATTAGCAGTTTTTGTCGTTTACACTTGAGATATAGACTCATAGATGTATTCTTTTGTATAGCACGTGTTGCTATTATTTTGTATTATTGTGGATCTTTTTGACCACTACTCTGGTGTACACTTTCATGTGTTAGTTATATATTCATATCTTCTTCCGCCTTTGTGATATGGATGTCTGTGACTGATTTGTGTTATGCTTATTTCTATATTTGTTTCCGAAGATTATTATAGCCACCGTGTGATAAGAAATCACGTGGATGGTCGCTCCTCAACAGCCTTATTCTCCGTGCTAGTTGACAACTCTACACCGTAGTGTTCTTGGCTAGTGTGGGTATAGAGATGAGGCGTCACACATATTCATGCAAGTTTTATTCATAACCATACTATTATTCAATGTTAACATTTCAGTTCATACGCTTCCATTTCTATGAACATTCATTTCATTAACATTTTAATTGACTCAGTTTCAATTAATTTACATTCAAATCCAATTTATTAGCATTCACTTTATTTACTTCTTAATTGATTAACGTTCACCAATTAATATTCATTTCGTTAATCATACAATGGATTTATATTCAATTCATTCGCTTTTAATTGATTTACATTCAACCTATTTTTATTCAATCAACCAATATTCATTGCATTCACAATTGATTGATTACAATTCAATGTATTTTACATTCAATCGATTTACTTTCAATTGATTAGTATTCATTTTAATGATTTTCATTTTATTTATCATCCAATGAATTTTTCATCCCATTCATTTATATTCCTTTATACCTATTCATTTGCTTAGCATATCTCATTAAATAAAATTTATTCAAGCAACCATTCCAAAATTTTACTTAAGTTTAATACAAGCAATTTATGGTACACGGCTCATTTTTATTATTACTTCATAATTTGAGTTTATTTTTAATTCATCAACAACATTTCAAACCATATTTAATTTACTGAATTACTTCATCAGTTCATTCAATTAATTTTTTTTAATCATTCATTAATAAAAAAAATTTCATTTTATAACTCAAGTTCATTATTAATTTAAATCACAATTAATATCGTTTTTACTTTAGTTTAGGAACTTCCGTTTATTCTTACTTACATTCAATTCATCTCACAACCAAAGTTCATCTCTATTCAAAACTAAATTTGACTTTATTTAACCCATTTTATCCATTCCTTTCATTAACCCATTTCATGTATTCATTTTATTAAACTTTACTTAAGTTAAAAAAATTCTTTCATAACCCAAGTTCATTTTATTTCAAAATAAATTTTATTTGACTTTTCTTAAGTTAACATTCATTCATATGCTCATCTTATTAACTTATTTCCTTAAGTTTGTTTTATTTCAATTAATAATCATTTCAAAAAGTTAAAACTATATTTCAAACACATTTTTGCAAGTTTACTTTTGTTTTTCAATTAATTTACAACGATACGAATTTATTTATCATTTCTTTACTTGCTTAGAACATTAACTAAGTTTACACATTTTCTTATAACAACTTAATTTAAATTTTATTCGAGTTAAACCTTTTCTTCTCTTATCATTCACATTCAATAAATTTAAATTCGTTTTTTAACTTAATATTTCTCAGATTTTATAAGTTATACAAACTTATTCACTTAAAATTTCATTTTATTATTTTATCCGATTCATTTTAAATACAATTCAGTTTTATTTAAGCTTCTTGTATTAAACTTCAATTTATTTACTTTATTTCACTAGCTCAATTTATTCGCATTTATTAGGTTAATTCTTTTATTTCATATTTCAAATTTTATTTTATTTGCTTAATCAAAAATATTCAACAGTTTTAAATTTTTATTTTTTACTTTCCTATTCAAATCTATAAATTATAAACTTATTTTTATCTATACTATTTTCGTATATTTATTAAATCGTAGTTAGAATATATTTTTTCCGATAATAAAAACTTGTTTTAATCGAAAATAAGTTTTTTTGGTAGTAATTCTCACTTAGAAACTCAAAATGGAATACTGGCGATGTTGCAGCCATCCCCAGAATTATTTCCCCAGCTATAGAGGCGAGTTTAATGCTTTTATTCTCTTCAAAAATCTTTTCGAAATATTTTTCTAGTCAAAACTCTTTCAAATAATATTAATATTAATTTTGAAGGCTTTGAAAACAATTTTTAAAAATCGATAGGGCTTAAATTATAAAATTCTGAGCTTTTAATTCTCTTCTATTTGTAAGCTATATTTAAATATACTCATACAATTTCATTACTTTATTATGAAAATATTTTGTTAATTTACAAACTTGTTATTTCAAACAATTCTTATTATAATTAGATTTCAATTCAATATAATTATCAAACGCTTCATAAAATAAAATTCACAAAATATTCATTTATTTTAATTCAACCAATAATCGATGATAATTAAGTATTATCATCTCCTAACAACTATTATTAATTCGAAATTATAATTATATATATATATATATATATATATATAATTTAGGTAAAATTATTTCGTTTACCCTATTTAAAAAAAAATTATGTCGACTTGCCTCGTTTAAGTGTTTAGAAATCCCTATCGATAACATGGCATCCCACACACCGATCAGAATTCATAAACAACTCAATAGAAAAGTAATTAAAGTATAAAACATTTTATAGCACTAATAAGTATGCTCTCATATATATATATATATATATATATATATATATATATATATGATCAAATAGACTCATTCTAGGGTATTACTACCCTATCTCTAATGAGTCAAACCCCACAAAGCTAAAGTTATTGCTAAATAAAGCTCTGTTACCGATTGTGACGACCCACATTTTGGATGGTTTAAATCGACAATAAACCACATATGTCCAACTTAAACAATCTAGAACGTAGATAACCAATGGGGATGATTGAAAAAAATAAGGAATGAAGAAGAAAGCAAACACAGAATCTCACAACTGAATGATAAAAGATAATAATCAAATAAACAGTTCATGAGCTGTTTATATTATACATTTGATTATAATCTCTATTATATTTATCAGAGTTATATATACAACAAGGATAAATAAATAATGCAGTAGAAAACATGGTACAGGAATAATAATAATAATAATATACCAAATCTTCGTCTTCATCCTCTAGAGAAAAATCTTCAATACGCTTAAAAACTCAAGACTGACCCGAGCGTAATGAAAAGACGAAAAAATCGAGTCAAGACTAAAATACTCTTATGTGAGTCAAACTGATATCGAATATAACATGAGTGTCGTGGCGTCAGAGATATTTACGGGGTTTTACATCTCATATCCAGTGTATAACGCGCGTGCAATAACTTAAGAGATGTTTCGGGATTTTTCATCTCCTAAGGATCCGTTAAACTATTTATATATAGTAGATACACTAAAATAGCTAATGTCTATTAGTAAAATAAATATCAAAATAGCGTTAAGGCCTTACATTGATCTACCTTAACACATTTTTATAACATGTAGTCTATGTAGTTCCTGTAACACAACCAGTAACGTAGGTAGCTAGTGAGTCCCCTATAGGTACAATACTAAACCAAAGTCGTAATGGGCTCGTATAAGGATAAGTATGACAAGGCACGTGAGGTAATGTATGAGTTAGGATTCTACCAGTTTACCCTTTCTAGCTGGTCGTAACCCATGTGTGGCCGACCTCGACTATCAATCCAAACAAAAGGATTCACCCATCGAGTACAAATCACAATAGTAATACGAGGAATCAACATCGTTAAAGGAAGCTAATCTCATTGGCCAGACATAGGCTCCTGTTTTAGTCATTTTAATTATGACACAAGTGTCAAAGATATCCATCATCATTCTCTTACTTTATTCCAGTAAACGTACGCTAATTAAACCACTACGTTGTGTTTATCATTCACCGCGTAAACAGTTGTTAAAGTGGTTCCAATATTGACAGAGAGTATGCCAATAAATGGCCCCGGTCTCTTTAACAACCAAACGTCGTTTTACACACCAGTTGGAACTTTTACAATTCGAAAAAAATTCATCCTTGATATCAAAATATCATATTCGCTTCAAAATCAATTTCACATCAAAATTACCGTATTTGCGTCAAAAGTCGTATTTTTACTTCAAAATGTCAATTCAGCTCGATATATCGATTTCACTTTAAAATTTAATCCGAATACAATTTTGATTATAACTTCACTTTAACCCATTTTGCACTTAAATCCAAGATTTAATTATAAACATTCCACCCATTGACCGGTTTGAAATTTTAGAAGATAGTTTAAATAGTTTTAAAATAGTTAAATTGTTAAAATAGTTTAATAGAAAATAGTTTGAGTGTTGAAAATAGTTTTTTTTATAAAATAGTTTGGAAAATCAAAATAATTCGAATATTTAAGAAGATAGATTTGAACCGTTTACATTGAAATAATTTATTTGAAAATAGTTTAAAATTCAAATTTATTCAATTCCAAAATTTTCAATTCAAATCAATTTCAATTTTCATTTCGATTTAATCGATTCAGTTCTGATTTCAAGTCGAATTTTACTTCGATTCCAATTTCAATTCAAATAAATTCGATTTCGAATTAATTTATTTTCGATTTCAATTCCAATTGGTTTCAATTTCAATTCCAACTTGATTAATTTCAATCCAATCCCAATTTAATTTCAATTTCAATTTCAATTCCAAATCAATTTCTATTTCAATTCCAAATTAGTTTAAATTTCAGCTATCCGATTCAATGAACAAATTTCAACTCAATTCTTAAATTTAAACCATTTCGATTTATATCAATTTCGAGTTCGATTTTTAAAATATCGATTCAAATCACTTAAATAAAATTAACCTTCAATATTCAATTTAAATACACAAATCTTCAAATATAATTCAACCCTAAGCTCAATTTTGAAATATCGTTTTATATTACTTTTACTTAGCAATATTCAAAGTTCGAATAAAAGTCTAATCTTTTAAAACAAATCAATTTTTGAAATTCAAATCATATTTCGATTATAATTTCAAAATCTCAACTTCGATTATTTAAACAATTCCTGTTCTCAAATTTAAATTTCAACATTTCGAGCTCAAGTTCGAAAATAATTTGATTTCCATAAATTCAATTTTTATTTCTTAAAATCAAATCATTTAAATAATGTCAAATTAAAATTTTAAAATTGGTTAATTTAACCAATTGGTTATCCGTATATAATTCTATTTCCTATGGCCAAGTGAATCAATTGTTTCAATTTTAATTCAGGGATGGATATATATCATTTAAATCCAAAATAAATGTCATATGTATTATATCATTTCAGCCTATTTTCTAATTTGTTCAAAAATAATTCAAATAACAATTATATACTTCCGATGATATTCAGGGTGATAATATGATATATATAAAATAAATAAACATCCAGCCATCCAATATATCAACCAATAGCTTTCAATTTCAATCAATATCCAAATCAGCCAATAATTCACAACAATTACATAATTACCAATATCAGGTATTTTACTGGCGAATAAATTTCAATTTCAAATTTAACTATTAATTTAAATCCTTATCAATTTTGTTCATATCAATCAAATGTCAATTAATTTATCAAACATCAGACAATGCAATTAAATTATGTAACGACCCTGACTCGACCTTCGAAAATCGACACCGAATACGACACTCATATTCCAATGCCGCAAATCCAAACGTCGAATCTGGTTTGCTGGAGCTTATAACACATCAAGTATAACAACACAGCGAAAGAGAAAGAAATGAATATCATATACAATCCCAATGAATACAATATCTAATGATATACAACAATGATATCAAAATGATACAAGAATATCAAAGATACAATAAACAACAGCGGAAAACGAATAGCAAAAGATATAACTCCAATATCAAACTGCAACTTCAAGCCATAACACCAAACCACTAGTTCGAACCACCATCACGTTACACAATGATAAGCAAGTCTCGTCCATGAATCCAAAGACTCCAATATCCAAAGAGAAAGCTAAACAATCAATATCTATATCTACCATCTGAAAAACCCAACTCTAGACTGCCTGTGTGGAAAATTGTGGGCATCCAGAGTTTAGGAAGGGAACAATAACCTCCAGGTCAGTCACGAGACTGATATGAGCAAACAAAACACTTTATCTTTAAAAACAACAAAAGAATTTAAATTTGAAATCCGCAATGCTTTTTGGAAAATGAAACTATCATAAGGCCTCCTTGCACACACACAATGCAATCACACACATGTGGTAGATTTCTACTTATGATAGTCAAACATGCTTACTACGCAAAATCCTTTTTGATATTATTATTAGTGCATAGAGGAAAACATTTCAAAAGTATAATATTAATCTTAGCCAGCATACGTACCATTGTAGTATGCCTACCATAGGTACCATGTTAGATGGCAGGTTCTACAACTAAAACTGTACAAGGCGCGTATTGGTGATTGGATTTCCAACAAATAGTCAGGCTAAGGAACTTCCTGGGCCACATGTGTATGCCTCTGGAGGGACGCCCCGAGAACCTAACCGGATCTCTGCCAACACAAGGCCGGGTTACCTCTGTAACTAGGTAACTACTGACACGAGTATGCCATCCCTCGGTCGTAACCAACCTTTATCTAGGGATTCACCAACAACCACAAAGTAATAAATTTGCAGTACCCACATAGGTTAAGTATCTGGGCTCCATACCATGAGACCACCTCTATCCAGAAGGAAATGAACATACCCTCAGGGGGCGCTACCCCAAAATAACCTTACTGCATTCTTCCTGTTTCAACCATTCCGGGTTGTGAAGTTCGACGAAGTCTCGTCCACAAAGCTATGCTTTTCACAAAATCCATGCTTTGATCAACAAATGATCAGCAGCACTTCGTATGTCACATTACCAAATTGGGAATGTATCACTAGTAACCATCAACTACATAACCTCTGAGCTCATACGTCTCAGAGAAGGGTGTTAAGCTAAGAGAATAAATCTCCACCACCAAATGGAAATGTATTTGATAGAAACTGGTTTTACATATCAAAGTGTAATGTCAGACACACATCCATACAAGTCTGTTCCGGGTTCAAACAGAACCGAAGGCACTTCCGAAGAAGCCCTTGCAATCCGGGAATCCACAATCCCGATCGGACTTCCCATCACTTAGGGAATCTCTATACCGTAGCTATTCGGTGCAGAGACAATTGATAGGTCATCCTATCGTTCTCGCAAATACACGGTCTTCACCACCGGTCTTCAAATGCTATCCATAACGCCGTATCACCTATTTGGAATGGGTTATGACACAAAGGTCCTCTCCCGGCTAAACCGAATAGTGAGCGCAATATTTAAAAACCATATGGATATGGGATTTCAGTTAAGTCACAACTTCTAAAATCCAAAACTTTCCATTCAAATGGTTTAAACCAAGTTACAATTCCCAATCTTTTAAACAAAAAGATTCATTTTAAAAACCTTCAATGTTTTAAACAATTTCCACATTTAAATCTTTTAAACAAAAGATTCATTTTTAAGACCCCTTTCAATTTAAAACAAGGTTCACCAATCTTTGACAAAGATTCATTTATAATCTTTCAAAACAATTCCATTTCAAGTTGGATTAATTCATCCGGTCTTTAAATCAAAGACTCTTTTCATAGCTTTCAAAATAATTTCATTTCAATTTGAAATCCTTTCAACACAAATTGGAAATTCTTTCTTTATATGAAAGCTATTATTATTTGAAAACCAATAGTTTTCATTTCGGAAAAAAATCCGATTTCATTTGCACGATTTATAACTCTTTAAGTATAAAATTTGGTTAAATTCAAATTTCCCAAACGATACTTTTTAAAATGGTTGAAAACCTATATAAACACGTTTATAACTTGAATAACATTTTTAAACCAAAATTTCAAACATAGAATTCAATTTCAAATCCTGAATTCAAATTAAATTATTTGAATTTCAAAACTTAATCAAGTTATTCAAAAATAACTTTCATCTTTGAAATTCCTTTCCAAAAGCTTTTCACTTTAAAACCCAATCCATTTCCAAAACCATCGGATTTAAAAATTTAATTTTAAAATTATTTTCAAAAATCTTTGACTTAACCCATTTCCATGTGCAATCCATATTTGTGTGTGTATAAGTTGGTCCAGGGGTTTAACACAATAGTGCACAACATCATCATCACAGATTCAATCATATCGATAAGCGGTATAACCTATAACGCTTATCTTTATTCACAGATTCATAGATAAAATAAATGATCAATCACAAAGATTCATCATTATGATTCGATGCGGGTTTCGGATAACCAATTGGAACCCGACTCCCTATCGCATCGAAATTCAAATGTCATTCTATGGGTCAAGCGGTTTTCATATTCGTACAACGGTATATTCATCACAAAAAAAAAACAACTCAGCACAAAGCATTACATAGCATCACGTCATATATCAAATATATCAATCCTTCACATAGCATTTGACATCAACCAAACATCTACAACTAAGATGAATAAATTGGGTGGTTTTTAAATTAATCAACCACATAATTACTTTCATTAGAAGTCTTAAATCAATGATTAATTATTATTGACCACAATTGATTTATTCTTAATTACCTTTGTTAATTAATCATTTCTAAATCAATTATCTAAGTTAATTAACTCTTAATTGTAATTAATTAAATCTTAATTACTTTTATTAATTAATTATTTCTTAATTAATTCCTTTAATTAATAAATCCCTAACTATTAATTAAATCTTAATTGTAATTAATTGTTCTTAATTGATTAATTAATAGGTTTATTCCTTAATTAATTACAATAATCAAATACTCCTTAATAAATAATGATTTCTTAATCACTTTCAGTTAATTAACCTTTAATTAGTTATTCCTAATTTGATTATTTTAATTACTTAACCACATTAATTTATTATGCTTCAAAGTAATTGACCCTAAATATTAGATTAATCCATCTATAGTCTTTAGTTATCTACTTTTAATCACTTTCACTACATAATTATTTATTTTTAATCATTCATTGATTACTTGATTTATTAACTTGAGTTATTTAATTAATTTCTTTAATTACTTTAATTTCTTTCATTAAGTAATTCAGTTCTAATAATAATTATTTCCCCTTAACAAATACGTTAACTCAAACTTTGAAAATTAATTTAATCATTTTTAAAACATCCTTTTTAATAATTATTTCTTTATACATTATTAAGAAGATAACCTTCAAATTAAAATCAATTTATTTAAAACATTTAGATTTAGGTTAATTAAAACAATTATTTAAAAACCCTCCTTAACTATTTTAAAAACTTAGGAAAACGTTTAAATATTGAAAAGAATTTTAGTTTTACAAGTTTTATTTTCAAAACTTGAATTTCTTTAAAACTTCAAACTGTTTTCCATGCTGACTCGAGACTTACTTCGAGTCGAACCCGGGCAAAATGCTCTATCTATTCGGGTTTCCCCAAAAATTAACCCGAGCGCAAAAAAATTTTTTACCTTAAAATTTTCTAAGTATTTTTCCAACGCAACCAACATACTGACCCGGGCCTTACTTCGAGTCGAACTCAAATCAGCACGAACGAAATCCCGAGCTACCCACATTCCTTCTTCCTCCCCAATTTTCCAGAAAACAACGTGCACGATGAAGAACGTGCACATGCACCGGGGCTCTGGTGATCTCCAGTCACCCTCGTCATCACTGCCAAGTCTCCGACCATCCCCACTCTCGATCTCAACCACCCAAAACCAAAAACGAAATCGAAAATAAAATCGAGCATCAGCGTTGAATCTAGAAACCAAACTAGCTTCCTATATCGACCTCGTGCCGGCGACCTCGTCCACTGACAACCCCGCCACTTCGACCAAAGTTGCTCCAGCGACCCCCAAACCTTCCCCCTCGAGTACGGTCGAACTCGAAGCACCCCAGTCGACACAATTGCCACGTCTTCTTCATCCAACAAAATTACAAATAAAACCCTAGTTTATCATTTTCCTGCCACCACAATCATTAAAAAAATCGCTAAGTATTTTTCCCGTGTTCAACATCATCCAAGACTTCTTTCAGCTTGGTCTTGATGATCATAACGTCGTCGATCATCGTGGATCAACGAAAGATTGGAATTCGTTCATTACAATTTTTTTCAACAATTATAGATTAAAAAAACATGAAATGATTTTCAAAAAATACAATTTTCTAATATGAATTGATCCCCATAATCTAAACTTAATATAAAAACGATAATTTCCAAACCACTTTTAGCTTATTTCTGTAATTTTTCAATTTCCAGAAGTTATTTGATTAAATACACTCAATTACATTTTTATAAGTAATATTATACTCATCTAAACATTTTTCATGCCGCTATCAGAGCATAGTGTGGTTGAGTTGGAATGATTTAAATTTTTTTAAAACAGGTTTTAAAACCTGAAAATGTTGAACAAAGGCAAGTTTTCTTGCCTGTCTCCAGAAATAACACAGGTATTACACTCATATATATACAAGACCAAAATGCACATCATAGTTCATAACATACAACCAAAATCATTACATGTATACCAAGTTTTAAAAATTTATAAGAGTGATTTGTTCACCTCAAAATTGAAGTCAGAGGACAAAGAACAGTGAAGTGTTTGAGCCTGAATTTTTTTTCCTTTCTCTTTAGATCTTGGAGTTTAGATCTGCCAAGTTTCTTAACACAAAACTTTTGCTTAATTTTCTGTTATATTTACTTACTTACTTTCAGCAATAACAAACAATTTTGATTCTTTACTTACAGTTTAAATTCTTACATATATATATAGCAGAGGAATTACCTGTATTTGAAAACAGAAACAGATTTTGCCTTGCACTTGATTTATTATCCTGTATTTGATTTCCAGAGAAAAAAACTGCAGTGCTTACTTCAAATCTGTTTTGATGTTGCTTGAATTTGATCTTGCATGCTTGATCTGATCTTATAGCTTTAGATTTGAAGTTGCTTTTGCTTCAGAATTTTATTTTGCAGGTTTTAATCTTCTGTTTTCCAATTGTGATTTGTTTCTTTGCTTTTGAATCTAAGACAACATTTGTTTTCTGGTTTTTGATTTCATGGTTTCATTTTCAGATTTGAGGGTGAAGATAAAAGAAAACATGCAACCTAGTTTTACTCTTTAGTTCATATTATTTATGTTTTATATGATTTTCATATTTTAAATTTTTAAAAGAAAAATTTATTTTGCCACATATATTCTTTGTTAACATTTGTAAAATGCATGTCTCAGTTCTTGTACACGTGTTTAAAATATATGTTTTTATGTTTAAGCCCTTAATTTTAATTAATTTATAAATTTTGTTCAAACCCTTTACACAATTAAATTTACATATGTATATTATGTAGTTTTAAATATTATACTTTAAAAAAATATCTTTATATCAAAGATTGAATATTGATGTACATATAAACTAAATATTTTATTAAATCTTGTTTATATTTTGCAACCCAATTCTAATTCATGTACTTATTAATTTTCAAAACATATGTATGTTGGGAAAACTCAAATAAATCCACAATTTGATTCAAAAATTAAATTTAATTATCAAATTTATTTTGGCTAAAATCCGGGAATGTTACAAATTACTTCACAACATTAATTTAACTAACATAAAAAAAATTATTTAGTCAATTGTGAGCGTGTAAAACACACAATTTTATTCGAAATTGAAAATATTTTCAGCTTCATATAAATTCCGGCTCAATCCCATATCGTAGACGACATCGATACGCATCCTCAACAACCTATTTCACAAGAAGTAGACCTCGTACGAGAGAGTTACGATTTAATTAACAATTCAAAATAATTATTTTAAAATTTATTTGATTAAATAGTAATTAACACTAATTACCATACCATAATCGTGCTGTAAATTAGCTAACCCTATCTTCCATCTGTGTGTTTGCTGCTCTCGACTACCCATCAGAATGCGGAACCAAATATCGCAACCCAGCCACGAACGCGATGTTAGGAAATCCAATCAACGGTTTCCATGGCAACAGCTATACAATGGAAATCGAATATATATATATACACATATACATGCAGGTACTTGGTAAGGACAAGAACGAGGCTCAAAGGACACTACAAGAGACTACAAGTCGATAGGTACAAAGAAGCAAAAGAATAGATGCACAAAAACAGACGTGCACCATATCAGACTTCTGGGTGCACAAGCCAAACATCTAGAAAAGTTCTATGGAACAACAAACAGGCTAAACCAGATGTCTGGTAATAGCACTTAGACGTTTGAAAATCTACTATATTCAAAAAATATATAGTACCAGACGTCTGAAACAAATACCGGACGACTGAATTCAAACTCGAACTTCAGAAATAAACTACAACTGCCATGAATGGACATCTCCACTTCTCTTCACCATAACTCTTCACCATCAATAGAAGCAACTTTAGAGCGTTTGTTAATAGATGCAACTACTCAAGATCTACAACTATATATAGCATCAAGAATCAAGAGAAAAGAACTCACCTTACTTACTTACGCTTTCTAAATCTATACTCTATCCTATATTCTTGATCTCTGCACTCTAGCAGTCTTTACTTGTATTCACTCTTCCATATACTCAGTTCTTCATAGACAATATTCTTTAGATATATATTGGAAGCAATTGTACTAATTTGTCAACATTCGTGTTATACTAGAACACACATTTGACAAGAACAACTTATTGTAACCAAGCCTATTTCTCCGGGCGAAGCGAGGGTTTGTGATAGTCGAATTCCGAAGGGGAGCTTCGGGACTGGATGTAGGACAGGGTGTCCAAACCAATATAAAATTCTGGTATGATTATTCTATATTTACTTAGATTAATATTATTTTAGTAACATCATATATTTTGTCACATATACTTGCATATACACCACACGATCCACCCTCTAGACTTTCAATTGGTATTAGAGCAAGGTTTGATCAAAGTACAGTAATACGTACTTGAATCACTTTAATATGGCAAGTATTTTTCAAGAAGGAGAATCCACAGCACATCCTCCACTTTATAATGGTTCTAATTATGCATATTGGTCAACACGTATGAGAATTTCTATGAAAGCTAACGGATTAGAAATTTGGTCAACCACTCAAAATAAATATGAAGCACCTAACGCTGCTATGAACACAAGGAATGATGTACAAAAAACCGCAGCATCTAATAATGCCAAGGCTATGAATGTTTTATTTTGTTCATTCGATAAGAATAAATTTTCACGTGTTATGTTATGTAACACTGCATATGATATTTGGCATACTTTACAAGTTACACACGAAGCCACAAACAAAGTTAAGCAAACTAAAATTTCAATTTTACAAAATGTTCATCATTTAAAATGAAACAAAATGAATCTATAGTGGACATGTACTCTAGATTCCAAACTATTCAAATGATTTAATGGCACTTGGAGTTCAATTCACAAATTTTGATTTATTATCTAGAATACTCAATTCTTTAACTCTAGAGTGGGAAATAAAAGTATTAGCTATTGAAGAAGCTAATGACCTCTCAACACTCTTAGTTGATAGGAAATTTAATATCCTATGAAGCTAATTTGCAGGTAAGAAAAGAACAAAACTCGGAGAAGAAAAACGTAGCATTTCCAGTAACAAATGAATACTACGACTTAGTCGAAGAAGAAATCGTATTTATTGCCAAAAACTACAACAAATTCAAGAAGTTTAGGAAAATGACCAGATTTCAGAAAGGAGGAAAATCAAGCTCAAATCAAACTTCAATCAAATGGTATGAATTGGATCAATTTGGACACATGAAAAAAGATTTTCCCAAGCTCAACAAGGATAAAAAGAAGAACAAATTTGAAAAATTCAAAAAGAAGAACGCTTTCAAAGTAACATGGGATGATTCGGACTCTTCATCATCATCAGATAGTGACAGCGATAGTGACGGAGAATAAGCTAATGTATGTTTTATGACACAAAATGATGAAGTATGTTCTGAACTTAGCTATGATGAATTAATAGAGCTTAGCAAGGAATTAGATAATAAATTTACACAAACTGAAAAAATGAATATAGAACGCAACCAAAATAAATAGATTAGAACTTGAAATAGGAATGTTAAAAGATGAAAAAATTATTTTAGAGGAGGAACTAGAATTATCTCAAGAAAAAAATAAAAGTAGTTTAGTTGATGAATATGAGACTATATCTATTGATTTTGGAAAAGTTAAACTAGAAAAGGATAACTTGTTAAAAGAAAATATCAACTTCAAAAGCAATATAGAATTATTGAAAATTAAAATTTTTGAATTAAAAGAAAAAATAAGATAAAATTACAAATAATGTTTCAAAATTTAATAAAGGAAAACAAGATTTGAAAAACCTTATCAAAACTTCAAAACCTTCAAGTAATAGAAATGGAATGGGATTTAAAAATATTCCTAAACAAAAAGGGAATAATATTAAGAAATATAGTTTCATTTATCAAAAGACTAAAAGATCACCTAAGTCTAATACGAATACGAAAAACATAAAAATTTGGATTCCTAGGACAAACAATATCTTGATTAGACAAAAACAAATTAATAATTTTCTAGATAATGTAGTCTATAATAAAAATTATCTTCATAAAGGTACCAAACCTTCTTGTGTGTGGCTGCCTGCTCCTCCTAACATTTAGGACTCTAACAAAGTATATGGGTACCAATTAAATCATTTTTATCTTGCAGGTACCCAAAATAAAAAATAAGAAGAAACAGATACTTGATAGTGGCTGCTCCAAGCATATGACCGAAAATTCAAAAATGTTATCAAATACAACATGCATCGATGGTGGAACGGTAATTTTTGGAGATAACTCAAAAGGATATGTTGTTGGCAACAGAGAAGTCATCAACTCTGGTATTTCTGACTCTCTTATTATTACAAATGTTTTGTTAGTAGAAAATTTAAAACACAGCCTACTTAGCATTAGTCAAGTATGCGATAAAAGTTTTCAAATTAATTTCGAAAAAGATAGATGTAATATTTTCGACAATAACAAACAACTTATCTTTGAGGGTTTTATAAACAAAAATATTTATGCCTTAAATATGAATATAAATCGAAATTAACACTTATGCTTAACCGCCAAACATGATGACCCATGGTTGTGGCATAAACGATTATGTCATATTAATTTTAAATATATCAATAAATTAGCAAAATATGAGCTAGTTAGAGGTTTACCTAAAATAAATTATAAAGTAGAAAATTTATGTGACGATTTCCAAATTGGTAAACTAAAGAAAACTCTTTTAAATCAAAAAATGATATTTCTACAAAACAACTATTAAAATTATTACATTTAGATTTATTTGGTCCAACTCAAATACGATCTATAAATCATAACAAATATGTTTTCATAATAGATGATGATTTTTCAAGACATACATGGACCTTATTTTTAAAACATAAAAGTGACATTGTGGTATGTTTAATTTTTTTGCTAAAAGAATTAAAACTCAAATGGATTTGAAAATTAAGGATATTCGAAGTGATCATGGTAGAGAATTTGAAAATAATCTTTTTACTAATTTTTGTAATAAAAAGGGCATAAGTCATAATTTCTCTTTTCCCCACACACCTCAACAAAATGGTGTAATAGAAAGAAAAAATTGTATGTTACAGGAATGTGCACGAACACTATTAAATAGTAGTGGTTTACCAAAACATTTTTAGGCTAAAGCTATTGCTATGGCTTGTTATGTTTTGAATCGAGTAACTATACGACCTATGACTAAACATACTCGTTTCGAAATATTTTTTGGAAGAAAACCTAAAGTACGTACTTTAAAACATTAAGATCAAAATGTTTTATATTAAATAAAAAAGATAATTTAGGAAAATTCGACCGGAAGGCCGATGAAGGAATCTTTGTTAGATATTCTATCGTAGCAAGGCGTATAGAATTTTTAATGAACGTACTAACACAATTGAAGAAAGTTTACATGTTTCATTTGATGAAAATTTCCTTAACAATCATACTAATGACGATGAAGAAATTATTCCAATAACAAATACAACAAACTCATCTAATAATGAGACAAATGCATAAAATAATACTTTAGTGTCACCCCCTAGAATTCTACAAGATCATCCAAAAGATAATATCAATGGGGATCTTAATTCCAGAGTAACTAAAAATCAACTTAACCATATAAGTCATATTGCATTTGTGTCAAATTTTGAACTAAAAAATTATAAAGAAGCTTCAAAGAATAATTTTTGGATAATAGCCATGCAAGAAGAATTAAATCAATTTGAATGTAATAATGTTTGAAAATTAGTACCAAGACCAGAAAATCAATCTGTTATTGGAACAAAATGGGTATTTAAAAACAAAGTAGATGAAAATGGAAATGTAGTTAGGAATAAAGCACGTTTAGTTGCTCAGGGTTATAATCAAAAAGAAGGTATCGACTACGATGAAACTTTTCCTCCAGTAGCAAGACTCGAGGCCATATGTACATTACTTGCTTTTGCAAGTCATTACAATTTTAAACTATTTCAAAGGGATGTCAAAAGTGCTTTTTTAAATGGTTTTATTAAATAGAACGTATATGTTGAACAACCTCCATTATTTGTTCACGAAAAATATCTCGATCATGTTTTTAAATTGCACAAAGCCCTATATGGTTTAAAGCAAGCCTCTCGTGCCTGGTACGAACATCTTAAGAATCATTTAATTGCATCTGGTTTCCAAATAGGTAAAATAGATATGACTTTATTTATTAAACGAGAAAATAAAGACATCTTAGTTGTACAAATTTACGTAGACGATATATTTTTGGTTCAACTAACGAAAATCTTTTTACACAATTTTCAAATATTATGAAAAGTGAATTTGAATTGTCTCACATGGGTGAATTTAATTTCTTTCTAGGTTTACAAATAAAACAACGAAAATGGTATTTTTATTCATCAAGAAAATATTGTAACGATTTATTATGTCGTTTTGGAATGGATAAAACTTTGAGTAAACCAACACAATTGAGTACTAGTGTTCCTTGGAAAAAGATGATAACAGAAAAGATTTCGATGAAAAATTATATCGTAGTATGATTGGCTCCTTACTATATTTGACGGCTAGTCGTTCCGACATTATGATAAGCTTGTGTCTTTATGCCCGATATCAATTAAAACTAAAGAGTCTCACCAAGGAGCTGTTAAACATATCTTACGATATTTATTTAGTACTAGAGATTACGGTTTGTTTTATCCTAAGGGATCATTGTTTGAACTTGTTTCATATAGTGACGTGGATTTTGATGGATGTAAAACAGATTGTAAGAGTACTAGCGGAACGTGTCATTTTATCGGACAATCGTTGGTTTCATGGTTAGCAAAAAGAAAAATTGTGTCTCTTTATCTACTTGCAAAGCCGAATATATTTCAGCGGCCTTAGCATGTGCATAAGTGATATACAAGCAACAAATGCTTAAGGATTTCAGAAAATTTATCGATAAATCACCAATGTATTGCGATAACACGAGTGCAATATATCTATCAAAAAACCTTGTAAATCACTCATGTACTAAACATATAGATATACGACATCATTTTTTATGCGACAATGTAGAAAATGAACTATTACATTGGAATAAGTAAATACTGAGAATCAAATAGCAGTTCTTTTCATAAAACCACTAAACGAACAAACGTTTGTTAAACTACGAGGCGATTTAGGAATATGTTCTCTTAATGATCTTATCAGCAAATTCTATATTTCATTCATTCTAATTTTGGTCAAAAAGTTTTAATCCACAATCAATTTTTTTAACACTAACTAACAATTTTTTTAGAAAGTTGTTTTCCGCAAATAACTATGTATAACATTTTAAAACATGAATAAATAGCCTCTCTTTTGACAAAATAATATATATATATATATATATATTTCATATTCCTTTTAAAACAAACAAAAGAAAACACAAACAAGTCTTCTGACAACTCTCATCTGTCCTTCTCAACACCAACCTCGGATAGTTCAGTAGATACCCCTCATCGACTTCCTACCCCTACACTAGGTTAAGAGTCGACCTATAAGTGATCCTTCTACCACACGGGGTTCACTCCCAATAAAAAATGGTCCAAACGATCTTTATTTGTCTCTCCTAACACTAAGGAGAAAATTGATGAGATACATCATTACCAAAAGCAATAAATGGATTTACAACGAGAATTATACTTTGAACAAAAAATCACTGCACGAAGACTAAGTTTTCTAGAGCAAGCACTGATCAAATTTTGAAATTCATGAAAAAAGGATGTATATGAACCACTTCTGATTCCTTGCAATCCATTGGATTCTTCTGCATCTTATCGTACACCTTGGGATCCTCCACCGAGGCAATTTTATGGTTCCCCAAGAACCAACGAACGTGGAAATATTTGGTCTCCACTCAAGCCGTGGAAGGATAGCACCTCTGAAGATCGCAATGCTCCATCTTCATCTAAATAAATTTATTTATTCTCATTGTATTTTCATCTAATTATATTTGTATTTGTTTTCCAAAACATAATAATATTATGTTTCACTAAAAACAATCTCTCAAAAAATAAGCAACAACTTTCAAAATAAATCTATTTTTAGACATACTGCACATTTCAGACGACTGAACAATGCCCTCAAACGTTTGACACCCTTGTGTCACACCATGTTTAACTATTGTGCATATGTCAGACGTCTGATATAAACTTCCACATGTCTGAAAACTATCTCTGCCTCATAGAAAATAAAAAACAATTTATTTTAGACGTATGAAATAATGACCAAACGTCTGAACAAAGTCTTTGCCTCTTTAAGATACAAATTCAGGCCATTTTCAGACGTTTGTATTATATCCAGACGTCTGAGAAAACTACCTGTCTTTAAAAAATTACATTTGTGCCTATTCCAGACGTCTAATTTTTTATCCAGACGTCTTATAACACTCTATGTCTTTAAAATTTACAACTCTATTGTAACGACCCGAAATTTTCAAACCCGAAAATTCCATATAGTTATGAAAAAGAAGAAAGAGATAGAAGAAGAAGAAGAACAAATACACCAAACATCTCACATTCGCAGCGGATAAATATAATCAATAATAACAGTTTACAAAGAATATTATATCTACCGATTACATTTAATTTACATCAGAGTTTCACATTATATACAATCACTGTATATTTACAATTATCAAGTCTCAGACAATAATAATATAGATACAGCGGAAATACTCTATACGCTCTTGCCACCCAGCTCGCCTCTTGAGCTCCAGAACGTACCTACCTGAAAATCTGTAACACTCGGTCTGACCCGAGCATTACACAAAAGTAACACCCGGGTCAGGCTGGAAACCAGCGTGAGTAAACCCAATTAACATGGAATACCAAAGAAATCAACTTTTATAAACCCGGGTGACATATATCAATTCTCAAGCCACAAATTATTATAGACAACACTTAGTCCACATTTAAATTTCTGAATACCAAAGATTTAGATTTTTAAAACAGTCCAATACCTCCAAATCACTTCAATCCAGCATATAGATTTTTATATATCAATCTACAAACATTCGAAGTGGTTTCGGGTATTTCTCCTATACCCGACCCCGGTCTCTTCGAATCTCATGTTACCCTATCCCAAATTATTTAAATGAAATACACAACATTTCATATCAGAGATATCAATACATTCAAAACATCCAATACCATTCAATCATCCATCACATACAAATTAATTCAATGGTTCTAATTGAATTTCTAACCACATTCATTTAGATTCCTTCATTCAATATTAGTTAATTCCAAAATCAATTAATTAGCCAACCGTCACTATTTTTCTTAATTAATCAATCTTGATTTAATTATTTTTCAATTACATTCAAGTAATTACCTTAAATTAACTTCACAATATTAATTAATCTCAACTAACATCATTGAGTAATCTTAATTACTTCATGAATTAATTAATTATATAATTACATCAATCCTTAATTACTTATACTAATTAACTTCCCATAAGTCACTTATTACTGATTATTTCATCTTAATTAATCGATCTTCAATTACATCTTTAATTACAGAAATTAATTATTTCCAATTATATTTTAATTTGTTCCAAATTAAATTAATTACTTTAATTCAACCACAATATTAATCAATCTCGATTACCCTCAACCTGTAATTAACTGTCTTTCATTTTACTTCATTCATAAATTAATTACTCCTTACTTAACTATCTTAATTAATTAAGTGATTATTTATCACACCATCAAATGATTTTTCTGAATTACTTATCTTAGTAAATTAATTTAACCTTAATTAATTAATTCAAACCCTTAGTAACTCTTAAAACAGATACATTTCCTTATTTATGTTGAAGTTTAAAACAACTTAAAATTACCAATATTTCGAGTTAAGCAACAATTAACTCGAGAACCATCCAAACCAAAATCACCAGATCATCAATTCACAGTGCATATCAAATCAATTCTATCATTCAACCACATATTTAAATTTAACCATTTAAATTCAAATAGAAATCCAACAAAGTGAGATTTACTCACCTTTGCTTTATTTAGCAAAACCGATCCTCTCTCGACTTGTTTGCTTTCGGATGTTGACCTTGAATAAATGTTAGATAATTTTATTAATATTCGAACAACTTGAATAGTTAATCTCCATTTTATAAATTTAATTAACTACTAATGATTTAATATGAACAAGTAATTAAGTTTAAATTGATTTTCCTTTTAAAAATCCTTTAATGATTGAAATAATTTAAATACACTAGTAAACCAGTTAGTCACCAAACATACCCCCTTTTTTTTAAAAGAAAAAAATAATCTAGTAAACAAAAAGGTGTGTACATATTATCTTATTTTCAAAATAATCTATATAGGTTCTTTTCATTTTATTGTTTATTAAAATAAATTTGATTTAATTAACTATTAATTAATTTTTTTTCTTAAAACTACATATAGGAATAAATTATAGATTTACAAATCTACCCTTTTATAAATTTCTCAAACATTTTAAAACCCTTATATACTTATCAAATCTTTCTATATATATATATATATATATATATATATATAATTCACTAAGATAGACCGGTATATAATAAATTTTGTCTTTACTGTAATAAAAAAATCATCATCATTTTTTTTATGTATATTATATTCGAACTTAGGGAAAATATAAAATAATACAGAAACTGCTCACCCCACTGTCGCGAGAACGGTGCCACCTCCACCACTGACCCACGGCCATCAATGTCAAAACCCTAGCTCCCGATTGGAACCGTGCCGCACCATTCCTCTCGCTTCGCACGTGCGGCAACCTCGACGTCTCCAAGCTCGAACAGCAGAAACCATAGCGCGCGCGATGCCACTCCCCTCTCCTCGCGCTCGATCGCGACCAAGCACGCGAGCTTGAGCTTGCGCGGCTCCTTAATTCGATTCGCCGAGATTCGTCGCCAATTTTTTTTTATCGGCTTCGATCTGAAAGAAGGAAGGCCTCGGCCACTTTTTTTTTCTTTTTTTCTTTTTTTTAATCCCATAAGAGAATAAAGAGGGGAAAGAAAATATATACTAGAATACCTAATGCTTCCAGAGTAAGCCTGATTTTATAAAATTAAATACGAAAATATCTCGTGATCCAAAACGCGAAAACTTGAACCTGAAATCAAACATGCCGGCAGGCGTTTATAAGGTTTTACCCGTGTTTCGAACACAATGGAACGTGTTTCAAAGGCTAATTCGATCGTATGCATGAGTTACAGAAGAAAACGATCATTTTTAAATTAAATCGATTAAAATAGTTCTAGGCGTTTTGAGCTGTCAGGGTCAAACGACAACTCCGATTGCTATGAAAATTGAAATTCGATAATAACTAACTATTACGGATCCAATGGAACTGGTTTCGTCAAATTCCGAGACTGTGCCTCGGAAGGCTATTTTTAAATTCCAATTTAAACGATATATTATTAAAGCTGAACAAATTATCCTTAAATTAAATTCAAATCATTCTATTATCTCTAGTATTATCATTATAAATTTTATAAGCCTTCAAATTATTTAAACAGGCTTAGAAATTTCAGATTCAACCATTTACCCAATTTTCAATTATTAAATTCAATATTTAAACTATATAATTCAATGATTTAATTATCAAGTATATATTGATATCTTGGATTCAAGTTAAAATTAACTTTTAAATATTTTAAAATCAATTAATTATTCCAATTTAAATTGTTGGAAATTCCGGGTCGTCACATCTATCTATTCTAGACGTCTGTCAACAACTTCCAAACGTTTGAACATAATTAATATATTTATTCTAGGTTAAAATCAGACCTCTAACTCACTTCCTAGACGTCTAAAATTCAATCAACATCCTTCAGAAAACCTCCTAACAACTATTTTTCCTAAATGTCTAACTCGCATTTCATTTCGTTTCTCTTTCAAATAAAAAACCCTAATTCTCCAGATTGCTATCTCTATAAATTCGCTCCATCTCATGGCGCCCAAAACTAAAAACTCTAAAAATTTTAAGAGAAAGCAAGAGCAAGCCACATCCTCCAACCTGCAAGTGTGTTCTGATGATCAAATTGAGAAATGGATGAATCGAGTACCTCATTCAATTAAAAGATATGACGATATTCAAAAGAAAAGGCTATATACAGGTCCTTTCTATAATTTTATTAAATTCCCTATGTACGATTTGGATGAAATGTCCGAAAATGCTGGGTTAGAAACATTGATTTCCTTCAATTCGAATAATGTCCAAATCGATCAGCTCGCCATATTCCTTTTATATGTTAATCTAGATAGCACTGCCATATGAAATACCGATAATGATGATAATTGGCTTTTGTCAAGTGTTTACGACAACACTATACGTCTAACTCCGTGAATTATAGGCCGTACTCTAGGTTATTTCGACTCCGGAGAAGATTTGTATAACATCTCGGATATGCGACTCAAACCAAGAAATAATGTTACCCATCAAATTTGGGAAGATGAATTGCCAAGATTTGCTTCAAAACACTTACGAGCTAAAGCAAGACTCCTCAGGAGGACGATTATCAGCCCAATCATTCCTCGCCTTAGCAGCCATGAGCAAATAACAGAATTAGATCACAATGCTCTTTATGCCATCTTTAGTGGTACGATGGTAAATTGGGCAAAATTCATATTTGACGAGCTTAAACATAATTGGACTCGATCATGACCATCCTTCATCTACCCTACCTGCATCATGCATCTTCAGAAAGCTCATAACATTCCATCGTATTTATCGACTTTTGAAGAGATTTCTCCCAAGTACACCTCCACAAAGTTCTTCTCTCTTATGCACTTACCAGAAAATTCTTCGGATTTTATGTCATTTGAAGAGTGGATGCAACGTTGTCAACAAGATAGTCAAGCTAGGCTTCCCCCCAACAACAAACACCACAACCATCATAAAAAGAGGAACAACATCACGAACAAACTCCTCCTCCTCCTCCTGCACCTTTTGGCTATCTTGACCAAGATGACATATTGGAGACTCGCACTGAAACCAATCCAAATGAAAGTATTCGAGACTTAACTCTCCAAAATCAATTTATCTTGTCAAGAAATCAAAAATTATTGGCTAAACATATTGATAGTTTTGAAACAACATTTGCTTCTCGCCTAGCCATAGTTGAAACATCACTTTCATCAACATTATCTGTTCTAAAAGAGGTTCATCAACGAGTCAGTGGCCCTACACCACCTTCGGAAGATTGGCTGACTCCAATGCCTTCTCCTCCTCCTTCAAAATATTCTAATCTTTTTAAAGAGCAAAAGGAACCTCTCGCACATACTTCAACATCTCCTTAAAAACAAGCTAGTTCTTCAAAGAATGAAGATGAAGGAAATGCTCAAGCTAAAGTTTCCCCAAAAGATCCTTAGATTTTTTTTTAATAAGTTCCATCTTTTGTATTGTAATAAAAAATCTACGCATGTAATTACCGTGTTTAATGATTATAAAAAGTGCCTTTTGGTTTGTTACTTCTACGTAATTATAGTAAATTGATATAACCTTCCGGCAATTGGTAAATATTCCAGATTAACAGTGTGTGCATGCAATCTAAATTATAGATATTAATATTTTTTGATAATGCCAAAGGGGGAGAAATAATGGTAAGCACATATTCAGAGGGAGATTTATAAAATTATATCTAAGTGCGTTGTATAATTGTCATCATCAAAAAGAGGGAGAATGTTAGAAAATCCAATCTACGGTTTCGATGGCAACAACTATACAATGAAAATCAAATATACATATATATTTATATATATAGTAGTTTCTAGAACAACATCACTAGAAAGACAAGAACGAGGCTCAAAGAACACTACAAAAGACTACAATTCGATAGGTACAAAGAAGCAAAAGAAAAGATGCACAAAAACAGACACGCACCATATCAAACGTCTGGAAAAGTTCTCTGGAGCAACAAACAGGCTAAACCAGACATCTGGTAATAGCACTCAGACATCTGAAAATCTACTATATTCAAAAAAAATATAGTACCACACGTCTAAACAAATACCAGACGTTTGAATTCAAATTCGAACTTCAGAAATGAACTGCAACTGCCATATACGAATGGACATCTCCGCTTCTCTTTGCCACAACTCTTCACCATTAACAGAAGCAACTTTAGAGCATTTGTTAATGGATGCAACTACACAAGATACCTATCTACAGCACTATATAGCATCAAGAATCAAGAGAAAAAAATTCACCTTACTTACTTATGCTTTCTAATTTTATACTCTATCCTATATTCTTGATCTTTGCAATCTAGCAATCTTTACTTGTATTCACTCTTCCATATACTCAGTTCTTCGTAGACAATATTCTTTAGATATATGTTGAAAGCAATTGTACTAATTAGTCAACATTCGTGCTATACTAGAATACACGTTTGACAAGAACAACTTATTGTAACTAAGCCTATTCCACCAGGCGAAGCGAGGGTTTTTGATAGTCGAATTCCAAGGGGGAGCTTCAGGACTAGACGCTGGACCTAAACCCTGGTATAAAATTATGGTGTGATTATTCTATATTTACTTAAATTAATATTATTTTAGTTGCATCGTATATTTTGTCATATATACTTGCATATACACTACACAATCCACCCTGTAGACTTTCACGCGCACCACATCTCTTGACCTAAACCCTAAATCCACTATCACCGCCGCTCCCTTGCACCCCCACCACGGTCGGTGGCGCTCCAACCCTATGCCACGTGCCTCAAGCGCATGCGTACACGATTTCCAACCTCGTCGTTGTGCTCGACCAGCCTCTCCATCGCACGCAAGCAGATCCAATCATGTCCAGGCAAACTCGACCTCATTGCTCTATTTTTTCGATCGTTCTGTTGATCGATTTTTTTTCGATCCGCGATTCTTTTTTTTAATGCTACGATTCAAAAAGAGGGGAAGGAAAAGCGTACTAGAAAGGCGATAGGGAGGCGGCTTGATGCGTACAAGTATTGACTAAACAGAAATATGTTTCTATCTGAAAATATATAACCAAATGCCCATGAAAATTCCAAACTCTAATTGACGCGTGCCACTTGGAGTTTATAATGTTTTACCCCCATTTCGAACGCAATGGAGCTAGTTTCTAGGCCTAATTCGATCGTATAGAAGGTAGCTTTTTAAATCGAATTGTAGCGATCCTGACTCGACCTTCGAAAATCGACACCGAATACGATACTCACATTCAAACGCCGCATATCCAAACGTCAAGTCTGGTTCACCGGAGCTTATAACACCATTAAGTATAACACAGCGGAAGAAAATGAATAATACATATACAATATCTGATATAATGATGATATGGCAGAATGATACAACAGATATCGATGCTATCAGAGATACAAGAAATAGCAGTGGAAAAGAATATCTTCAATAGAATGCAACCCCAAATACAATGCTCCAGTCCAAAGCTAGCTCGAACCAACATCACGTGTCCCCTAGATAAGAAAGTCTCATCCACATCCAAAGACTGGACTAGCTCCAGATAATCTACTAAACCTGACTATCTGAAAAACCCAACTCTAGACTGCCCATGTGGAAATTTGTAGGCACCCAGAGTTTAGGAAAGGAACAATATACTCCAGCTCAGTCATGGGACTGGTGTGAGAAAAAAAAATGGTTTTTATCTTTTAAAAACAAAGAGAAGAATTTAGATTGAAAACCACAAAGCTTTTGGAAAATGAAACTACCATAAGGCCTCCCGCCACACACACAATGCAAGCGCAAAATTGGAGGAGATTTCTCCTTATGATAGTCAAAAATGCTTACTACGCGAAATTCATTTTGATATTATTATTAATGCATAGTGGAAAACATTTCGAAAGTATAATATTAATGTTAGCCAGCATAGGTACCATTATATTATGCCAGCTATAGCTACCACCTAAGGTGGCAGGTTATACAATTAAAACCGTACAAGGCGCATATTGTTTTGTTTGGATTTCCAACAAATGGTCAGGTAAAGGAACTTCCCAAATAAAATGGAACGCCTCTTGAGGGACGCCCCCGTGAACCAATCCAGATCTCTGCTACACAAGGCCGGGTTACCTCTGTAAATAGGTAACAACTGATACGAGTATGCCATCCCCCGGTCGTTACCGACCTTTATCCGAGGGCCCACAATCCAACAACCACACAGTAAAGTATCTGTGCTCCATACCGTGATACCAAATTTCATAAAAAATCAACATAAGTAAATATCTGGGATCCATACCATGATATCACTTTTTATCCAGAAGGAAATGGTCATACCCTCAGGAGGAGCTACCTCCAAATAACCTTGCTGCCACGATTCCTGTTTTGACCATTACCGGGTTGTGAGGCTTGACGAAGTCTCGTCCACAAAGCTACGCTTTTTCACAAATCCATGCTTCGATCAACAAATGATCAGCAGCACTCAGCATGCCACACTACCAAATTGGGAGTATATGACTAATAACCTTCAACTACATAACCACTGAGCTCGTACATATCAGAGAAGGGTGTTAAGCTAAGAGAATAAATTCTCTACCACCAACAGATATGTATTTGAAAGAAACCAGCTTTACATCTCAAAGTGTAATGTCAGACACACATCAATACAAGTCTATTCCGGGTTCAAGCAAAACCGAAGGCACTTCCGAAGAAGCCCTTGCAAATCCGAGTATTCACAATCCCGATCGGACTTCCCATCACTTAGGAAATCTCTATACCGGCATGACTTAGTGCAGAGACAATCGACCGGCTATCCTTTCGTTTTCGAAAATACCTGGTCTTCACCACCGGTCTTCAAATGGTATCCATATCGACTTATCATTATTCGGAATGGGTTATATGACACAAAGTCCTCTCCCGGCTAATTCGAATAATGAGCATAAATTTAAAACATATGGATATGGAATATCAATTAAATCACAACTTAATATCGAAATTTTTTCTCTCAAATGGTTTAAACAAATTATCATTTTAAATCTTTTTAAATAAAAGATTCATTCCATAAAGTTCACCCAGTTTCACAAAGATCCATTCACGGATTTCAAAACAATTTCCATTTTAAATTGGATTAATTATCCAATCTTTCAATTTAAGATTTAATTCGTAACTCTCAATTCCTTTCCAATTCAAATCTTGTATTTAAAGGATTCACCATTTAAAAATCCTCCTTGATTTCAAAACAAGATTTAGTCGTCTTTACCAAGGTTAATTCATAGTCTTTCCAAACCATTTACAATTTCATTTCAAATTGAAATCTTTCGACACAAATTGGAAATCCTTTCTTTTTATGAAAGCTATTATTATTTGAAACAATTAGTTATTGTTTTAGGGAAACTAGTTACAATTTACATAAGTTAAAGCCATTCAATTATAAGACTTGGGTTTAAATTTAAATTTCCAAAACCATACTTTTTAAATGGTAAAAATCCATATAAACACCCTTATAACTTGTATAATCTTTTGGACCATAATTTCCCAATTATTGAATTCAATTTCAAATATTGAATTCGAAATTAAATCAACTTATTTAAATTTCCAATTTATTAGGTTATTTAAAATAACTTTTATTTTTCAAACTCATTTTCAAAAGCTTTCAATTCCAATTTCAAAACTATTTTGGATTCAAGAATTCAATCTTTAAAATCATTAAAAATCGGTGACTTGACCGATTTCCTCGTGCAATCCATACTTGTGTGTGTATGGTGTAGTCCAGGGTTTTACACAATAGTGCAACATCATAAGTAATCACATTACGGATTTAAGCACGTCGATATTGATAAGCGGTATAGTCTATAACGCTTATTGTTTATTCACAGATTCACAGATAAATGATATAAATTTACCACAGATAAATAAACTACATTCATCACAGATCACAGGGAACAATTTATAGCACAAAGCATAACATATCAGAAATATCAAACAGTTCAACAATTGATAGAATTCAAACATCCAAAATTAAACTCCATTAATTATCTGATTAATTTAAATCAGATAAGTCATCAATCATGGTTAATTAACATTAATTTATTTTAAATCATTTAATTAATTGTCCTTTAATCATTTATTAGTTAAATTAATCAACTTTTAATTATTGAATAATTGACCTTTAATTATTCAATTATTCTTTAATTAATTTCCCTTGATTAATAAATTAATCAACCTTAATTATTTACCATTTAATTAATTATTCTTAACTAATAAGTGATTATCCCTTCATTTATCACTAACTTATCTGTAAAAATCTTTAATTAACCAATCTTCTTAGTTAATCATCATTAACAATTATTAATTAAAAATAATTTAGACACTTAATTATTAATTTACCAGTTAATTAATTTCAAATTGATAAACCCCTGATTAATTACAATTATAAAGAAATTGACCAATCTTTACTCACCATTATAAATTAGTCATTGTTAATTACTTTCCAAAATAATTAAATAATAATAATGATTATCTTAATTAACCTTATAAAAGCTTACTTAACTTTGAAAACAAATTATTGCTAATTTGAAAACTTTAATATGAATTAATTTTAACACTTGTTTTAATAAATCACAATTTAATTACATCGAGTAATTATACATTAATCCCTTGATTAACTATTCTAATTGATTGATCATTCATTAAGTAATTAAGCTTTAAGTAATCACTTTATTTTATTTTGAAAACACCTTGGGATAAAATCTTCAAATAAAAACAAATTTGAGTTTCAAAACATTTAAATTAACATGTTAAACCTAGAAAAACTTTACTGGGATTTTTTTTAACACTTTGGTTTCCAATACCAGGTCTTGTTCTTTTTTTTTAGTTTTAAACTTCCTATAACGATTTCTTAAAGCCTGCTCAACCCAGACTCGAGCAAACACCCGCATTCTCCCCGAAGCAACACGCGAGCAAACTCGAGCTCTTGTACCTTCTTCTTCCCTAACCCTTCAACCCGGATACATACATAAGCACGTACACGTGCACGAACTTCACGGCCAACTCCGGTTAACCCCGCAGCCACCCAAACACCATCGATGATCACCCAAATCCATTCGAACAACCCAATATACATAATTTCGCCTAAATCAAAATCAAGCGAATTCGAGTCCCATTTTTCTTTCCTGAAACCCTACTCGAATCAACAATTCACCTCGCGACTCCACCTTACTTCGCCAGAACTCTCGCGACTTCGCCCGAAGCTCCGTCGCAACCCCACGCACCTAGCCCTCCATGATTGATATCTGAAACGCTTCGACGGCGACGCAACGGTACGATTTCTCAACTCGACCCAAACTAGCACTTAAAACCCTAAATTTGATTCGTTCACCCAATTCATTCATTAGAAAAATTATTCAACAATTTTTCTGAAATCCATAATGTTCAAACTTACTTCACACAAAATTTTAACACCTAAGAATTATCCAGTTAATCAAAATTGATCGAAATATGATTTGGGTTCAACTGCGAGCTGCACTCTACACACTTAACTAAAAATCACTATTTTTGTTTCAAAAATCTTGTTTTTGAACGTTAATTCAAGCTATATAATTGAATCAATATTTAACCATATTCGAATTTATCCCAAAATTTACTTTTTACTTCAAAATCAAATTTATAGAGTCAATATTTTTAATATCAAGCTTAACACAAATTTCCAGGCCTTAATTTAAGTTTCACAAACCTATTATGTTTGAATTCCCAGGCTTAATATTGTTTGTATGAAAATATGTTAATTTTTTTTCTTTTACTTTACCTTGTAGCTAGAAACAGGAAGAACAGATTAAACAAGGATTAACATCACAATCATATATCCACAGGATTTCTTACTTAAAAATATATAGTAGAGCACAAGTCATTCATGAATCAAATACACAATTTTAAAAGCTTAAAGCAGTATGTTTACTTATAGTGAATAAAAGAACAGAGAGCAATTGTTGCTTTGAAGGCTATAGATTTGAATTTTTTCTTTCTTTTTTTTCTTTGAATCCTGTTTTGTTTTTCTTTTAGTTGAATTGATGAAGCCTATATTTTTCTTTCCTTTTGGTTTTGTTTTGCTTCTGTTTGAACGAACTGGAATGAAGATGTTGATATATAGGAAAAAGCAACAGGGTAATAAAATTTTGTTTGTGCAGGTAATTATATTGCCAGAGATTTTTTTTCTTTTGTTCATTTACTCAGCTGATGTTCTTCTTTACTTTGGTGGCTGAAATGATGTATTATGGTGTGCCGCATTAATGATATTTAGCTTGTTTTATAATCTTATGCGTATCATTTGTTCATATTTATCCTTCGTTTGTTTTTCCTACATTGCATATGAATTTACAGAGCATATCTGTCTTGTTTCATGCTTCATGTTTATTTATTTTTCATTTCTTTTGTTAATGTCATACTTCATTTGTATATCTTCTTTTTGTATGTACATAGATTTTTATTTGTTTTGTCATCTGGCATACTTTCTTTTGTTTTTATTTCTATTTCTAGTCTACATATTGAATAAGTTCATTCTTAGATTTATATCTATTTTTGTTATAAATACTTATTTTTTTCTATTTCTTTGTTTTAAAATTTAACTAGCGAACGTTTAATTCATATAAATATATCTTTATGCTTTTAAAACTAACTACCATTAATTAATTTACATAAATAATATTTTCAAACCCAAATTGTTGTTCTAAGTCATTTACTTAAAATTTAAATTCAAATACAAATTCAATATTCAAATTCAAATTCTCAAGTTAAATTCAAATTTACTCATATGTACACATACATATGTATTTCAAATTCAAATTAATTCCAAATTTTCATAAACTATTGATTTAAATTTAATTCAAAACTGGGATCGTTACACAAATTATTTTAATTAAATTCTGAAATAAATTTCTACGCGTGCACGGCCAAACGACAAGTCTAATCGCTACGAAACTTGAAATCCTACAATAATTCACTATTATGGATTCGATGAAACTGCTTTAATCGAAATCCGAGACAATGGCCAAAATGGCTATTTTTACTCGTTAATTAAAACGAGAAATTTCAAAATTATAATTTAATCACTTTAAATTCCATTTTTATGTTTAATAATCTTCTTTGTTACTTAAATAGAATTTAAATCAACTTCCGATACCATTTTCATTCACATTAATTCAATTATTCGAGTAATTTTCAAAATTAAATTTAAACAATTTAATTATCCAATAAATCACTGTAATTGAAATATATGTCATCTAACTTATAAAATTTACTTTTAAAAAAAATTCAAACAATAGAACAACTATTTTCATTTCACAGTACTTCAATATTATTATTCAATCCAAGCCATAGATTACAACACATTAATACATAGGATTTCATTCCAATACCTGTTATTGTCAAAATCTTCGAAATTGTTTATTTCAAAATTTTATTATATTCCCATAAACTACAATAGTAAATCATTAAATTTTTATTTCTAACCACCTTTATTAAATTATCGCACAAGATTTAATAATTTAAAATAGTTAAAAGTACGGGTCGTTATAGAACAACACAGTACACTTCTAGAAAAATGTACCAGGGTCGTACCTAGCGACCCTTGCCAACAAAGAACCGACCTACCCCTTGTTGGATTGTACTGAATATATCATCACCCCGATTTCTTTGCAACCTTTAATCGAGATCTCTCATATACACAAATTCATTTATGATTGTGTGTATATCTAGAAGGGGATGATATACCCTAATGGTGCGATGCACATAACCCTGTTGTATATCCCTTGTTTTAGTCATTCTCGGTTGATGAGGTTTGAGGCTACATTTTACCTTTCTGAATAGCAATCCATCTTGGAATGCTAACACTACCCTCCAGGTGTCAATGCAATGTCAGCATTTATCCATACAAGTTCGTTCGGTGTCTGAAAGAAACTGAAGGCACTAACTCTACTACATCCATTTTGGAATCACCCTTAAGATTAGTAGCAATAGCCCTTGCACTTCAAAAAGCACCGTCTTCAACCATCATCAAGATGTCTTTCATTCGAACGTACATGTTGGTTTGGAGTGGTTTTCAGATATATATAAATCTGGCCTCGGTCTCTTCGTACCAACAACGGATAATTTTCGGTTGACTCATTCCCAGTTCTTTTGGAACTAAGTATTTGAGTCCTTGTCGGAAACTCGAATTTACATTCATACTTCCCAAGTCAAATTAGGCTAAATTTGATAGTCGGTTATTTAATATCAAATAACAACAACAAAATCTAAAGATTTAATTACCCAAAGCAATCACTAAGCCTCAAAGCCATTTTCGTCTATAAATCTCCTTTCCCAAACATCTATCAACATTTATATACTTATCTCCATTACATAAGTATATTCACAAAACATTTATAAGATTTTCCATTTCCAAATCTCTTGAACGGATTTGACTACATTTATTTAACTTGGAGAAAGGGATAACTATAAGCACTATTCCTTTGGTGTTAAGTGTGGAATGGATGTTCCATGCCACTATTTTTTTAAAAGGTCAACGTCGAGAAAACTAAACCTCGAATTCCCGTTGTAATTGTCTTCAATAAATCCTTTTATAAATTTCCCTTACCTATGAGATTCTTTTTTCTTTAACCCAAATCCATTTGCAAAACATTTATCAACCTCCAAACTTATTTACGAGATTCTTTATAAATATCCAAACCCACTTATATAAACTTCTTTATAAACTTTCAAACCATGTATAAAACTTTCCTTTATAGACATCCAAACCCATTTATAAAATCTTTTTATAAACACTCAAAACTATTTCTAACCGCTTTTATGAATACCCTAAAATTATTCATAAACTTCTTTACATATTTAATCAAAACAAATATCAAATCATTCTTGGAATATATTTGTTCAAAATAGAATAACATTGAAGACCATTTTTAAGGAGAATGAAATATTAACTTTCCAAAACCAAACGGAGGCTTGATGACTATAATGAATCATTAAATTTGAGTTTACTTATCCAAGCTATACCATGGGTATTGCCTAACATCAGGTATGTAAGGGATTCACACATAACACACAATTATCATAAGTAGATGTCCAAGTTACAAATATAGATACATCCATTATCAGTGAAAAATGTACATATAGAGGTATATTTTATATGCTTAAGTTACCATGGCCTTCTTATTGAAATTAACTTCCTTGTGTTTATATCGTTACCGATATTCAACATTTGTGCTAAACAAAAGTTGACTTACTTCCCATAAAACGTGTCCACGTTTTATGATCACTACTTTAATTTATTTGGCTACCTAATGGTACAAACGAGAGATCCTTTGATTTGAAATCAATTAACCTTAAAAAAACCGGTTTAAAACATTATCGATAAAATAGCTTTGAAAAAATTAAAGTATACTCAATTAGCTTAAAACCTAATTATATCTTAATTAAATCAAGATTAATTCATAATTAACCATTAATTAACTTAATGAACTTGGTTAATTTTTAATTAACTTCCTAATGTATCTTAGTTAAGGTTTAAACAATTCATTATTAGTTAATTAAAAATTAATTAAATAATCACTTAATTAAATAATAATTAATTAACCTACTTAACTTAATTAAATAATAATCAACCATTTAATTACTTCTTATCTTCATTAATCACTAATTAAAACCTTATTAATCAATAATTAGTCATTAACCTTCCTTAAGTGTTACTTAACCTCTAATCACTTACTTAATTACTAATTAAGTGCTAATTAGCTTCAATTATTTTATTAAATAAATAAATATTAAATAATCTAAACTTAATCCCTTTTTGTGTTACTAATTAAGTTTGGAAAATTTTTGTAAAACAATTCCAAAATGAATCACTTAAAGATGGAAATCGTAAAAAAAAATATCGAACTCATAACGACTATCGTTACGAGCGCAATTCGCTCTATCTTATTTTAAGTGAAATAGTTCACTTAAATTCTTGCTCCTACATGTTTTGAAATAATATGTAGAAATTTTTTGAAATCTTAAACCAAGATAAAAGTTGAAACCATTTCCAAACTTTGAAACTATAAATCATAGTTTTATTTTCAAATAAGATCTCACGTCCGTCGCAACACACAAAGTTGTTAACTTTGTTTCAACTTAACATACTAGATTCTTAAATCATGACCATACATCCATACTACCATACTCTTAACAGCATAATGAAACACACATATAAACATAAGATTATATGTTTACTAACTTGACAACATCACATTCAAATCTCAAATTCAATACCAAACATAACATCCATCAAATCACCGTTGACCAACATAATAACCATTTAATTTTCTCATCATATTATCACCACAATAACACATCATAATAAATTCAAAAGCTTTTCCAAAACAAAGTAGTTTTACTCACTAAAAATCTTGGAACTTGAAATGCCTTAGATGTACCAAAAATCACCTAAAAATATGTCATTTTCCACTTGATTTTTGGACATATTACTCTCGGATTTTGAAAAAGTGATCAAAAGAAAAGTTTTAGAAAATTCTTTTCACTAAAGTTTCAAAAAAAAGAATCAATCAAATTAGATTGCATTTGAGGTATATATGGTCAAATGAAGGAGAGTTATTTTCATACTTGAATTTTTGAGTTTAAAAGTACACTACAAAGAAATGAGATTTTAACATAACTAAGCTTGAAATTAGAAAAAGTGGTAAAAGAGAAAGTTATAACTAATGAAAATTTATATGATTTAAAAAAAGCTTGATTTGTTGTAAATAGAGGATGTTATGGCCGAATAATGTGGAGGAAAAATGGAAAAGAAAGATTTTTAAAACAAGTTCGCATTTTAAAAACAATTTAAATCTTTTGATTTTGAAAAAAACTTAAAAATAACATAAAAAGCCATGAAATTTTAGTGGAGGAAGTTATAGAAGATGGAGATGAGAGTATAAATGAATTTATGTGAGTATTGACATGTATTTTTAAGCAAAGAATTAGAGAATTTACTAAATTACCCTTAGATTTAACTATACATAAAATATCATGATGTGTAAGGTCACATCACCTATCAACCCTCCCTCTCTTGTCATGTCCAACATTCCACCTCTTGTTTCATCCCTTAGTCTATGATGATTATTGTGATGGAAATGGAAAGACAAGAGGTAATGGGTATGTACTTTGTGTGTATATATATATATATATATATATATATATATATATATATATATATAAGTGTATATGTATATATATGTTATTTTTTTAAAACCATGACTTGTCACATCACTTCCTAACCGTATTTAACATAAAATGAAGCGTAATTAAGTATATTATTAAATGGTTAATTATCTATTATATATGTATACGTATGGTACACAAAGGCGAACAACGATTCCGACAACTTTTCGGTGTCGAAAAGTCGAAATTCCAGAAAACGTTCTTCGGTCATATTTTCTAATTTTCTACGAACTATCTATTTTGGTGAACAAACTTTAAAAACAATTTTACCATCATTATTAGATAACTAAAATAGGTTTATTTGTAAATAAAAACCCATTTATTTATTATCTAAACTTAACGTGAATTTTCGAAGAAATATATAAAACCGATGATATCAACTGTCGATGTCATAAATAAATTTTATTTTCAAAAAATAAAATAAATTATTTTACTTCATAATCTTGTTTGAATACATATATTAGTGTATTAATCAAGAGCTGTGTGCACGATCCTTATTATTTATAAGCAGTTTCATCGATAAAACGATTTGCGATTGTTTTATCGATATTTTACCTAGGACGATTTTTAGAAATTATCAATATTTTACCTTGCTAATTTGTCCGCAAATACTTTTCCCAAACAAAATATTAAAACATGATTATTTCTTACATTTAAACCCATATTTAAATATTTTAAAAATAAATATAATTCATCCAAATGATAAATTTGCAGATCGTTACACCTCTTCAGGTCAATATCCAAGTTCACGACCTATATGGGTCATTATCCAAATCCATAACCGTTTGAAATCTTAGAAGTCAGTAAGCCAATCTGCAATCTCTTTGGATCATTATCCGAGTTCATGGTCTCTCTGGACCGATCGATGGTCTCATTGGACCCTTGCTAAGCTCAATCCAAACTTAACATTGAGTAAGTCGATCATGTCGCTTTCCGGCGAAGCAAATCATCCCCTATACTCTGGCCCTTTTGGGGCATATAGCGTTGTCATGATCCTCCTGGACTGATCATAGCCACTCAGGGCCCTTGCTAGACCACATCCTATCACTCTCCGGTGAAGGGGGACAACGACAAGTAAGCCAATCATGTCACTCTCCAACGAAATGGCGTTACTTCCTGTACTCTAGTGAAAGGGACCGCAGATTAAGGATCTTAAGGCTAGAGGGGGTGAATAGTGTTTAATGGATTCAAAGACTTAGATGGACTAATTTAAAAATTATGATATAGAAAAATGCAGAACTTAATCGCAAAACAATCACAGAATCAAACACAGATGCAGAAAGTAAATAAAAAGCAGTAAAAAGAAAGAACATATCGGATTTTATACTGGTTCAGAGTTACCCTACGTCTAGTCCTACACCAAGGCAAACAGATCATACAGATTTTTATTATACCAATGTCGAGATTCCAATCCTCAATTTCTAAAGGACTTGAGGTACCCTCCTATCTTCGAGCCCGGGGCAAACTCTCTTGATTTATGGGACACAAGATCACCCAATTGATTTCCAGGCACAACCGCACCTTATAGAGAGACTCGATAAACTTTTGATTATAAATTGATCCTATAAATCTGAATAGCACTTTGATCTTCGAAAGAGGGTAGAGAATCAAACTAGAATGAGATTCTAATTTGATTCACTTGAGAATTTGGCACAATTTCGGCACGATCTTAAAAATATGAAAATTTTAGAATATGGATTTACGGAGAGAAAGGAGTGAAGAAAATAAGAAATTATTTAGTTACAAAATTTGTTTGTGAAGGCTTTTTATAGATCAGCCAAGGTCATAACCATTCGTGAAGAGATTTAAATGAATAGACACTTCTTTTGAAAATTGAAACATTTGAATTTAACGGCCACTATGTGGACATGCGGTATCCCATGTTGTCAACATCCCTTAGTTAAAAAACAATGTAAAATTTGTTTTGAAAATGGTATTGAAAGGTAAACGAGATGAAATGATTCTAGAGTAAAATAAACTAATTTTCCTGTGTTTTAAAATAAAGAAGACTAGAAAAATATATTTTTAGAATGTATATATAAATTTGATTTTAAATCTCAAGTGTATATATATATATATATATATATATATATATTACAAAGAATATTTAAAAATCAGAAGATAATTTTAAAAACAATCGAAGTTTAAAACACGGTTTATTTAAAAAAACAAAGAATATTTTAAGGCTAAAACATCTTTTTGAAAATCATTTGAAATGATAATTTTTAAGGTTAAAACATTTTAAAAAGCAGTTTTGAAAATCATTTTGAAAATCCATTTTGAAGTAGTTTTGCAAGCTTCTTCCTGTAGAATATCTCATCACATCAGGACTCGAGAACTTGTACAAAACCAGGATGTTTGTGGGTTTGTAAGTCACTTGTCGTAAGTTTGTAAGCTACTTGTCGTGGGTTTGTAAGCCACTAAGAAGATAGAAACGGGTTCCATCCTAAATGAAATTTGGAATGAAGATTACCGTGTATTATGAAGTTTTAACAAAAACTAGACACTTATCTTGAAATCTTGATCATGATACTCTAAAGTCTTCAACCTTGATATCTTCATTCTGAATCTTGAGTCTTTATACTGATCAGTCTTCAGTAATCAATACCTGCATATATGTGTGTATATATATATATATATATCCTACATAGTTCCTGCACACACATATCTATCTAGACAATAATGTTAGTATATATTTTAAAAAGGTTGTTGTCATCAAAACCAACATCTCAGTTCCTAACAATCTCCCCATTTTTGACGATGACAACCTGTATTTATAAAATATACTTACCATACCATAACTCCTATCATAACTCCCCTTTACTCCATGGCTCCACCATACTTCAATCATAACTCTCCCTTACTCCAAGTCAACTACTATTTTATAACTTCTCCCCCTTTGTCATCAACAAAAACTTCTTACCAATAAATTCTCTGAACTTGATATAAGATAATCAACCATAATACAATAGAGTAATCCATATATAAGTGTAGTAAGAGCTAAGTGTGATCATAAGTATGAAATGTGATCATAAATATGAAATGTGATCATGAGTGCGATCATAAGTGTAACCTAGAAATAAATCAATCATCAATCACATTTACAGTAATTATGCATTCCAATCATATATACAAACCACACCAAATGTTTTAAATACGTTAAGTCAATCAAGTTTTAAACACACCAATCAAATCAATCAAATAACATACATAATGACTAGACATTCCTTGGTACTTCCACCCATCCATCTTCTCCAAAGATAGGGTCTGCTTTGATGGAATCCCATTCTTCTTTATCTTTGTCGAGAGTGACTGGTGGATTTCCTTCGAGATCGTCCTTGTTAAGGGCTGAGATCATCCAACGAAGGGCGTCGAAATGTATCTCTTGCTCCTTGATCATCTGCATTTAACTCAATTCTAAGTGGCGCTGATTACGAAGTATGAATGAAAGGATATTCTTAAGGGAAGTGAGAGTTTCCTCAAGATTATCACTTAGATTCTTAATCAGATTAGCCATAATAGGAAGAAATATGAAAGCGATGATTAGAAATGAAGTTTGATAATTTATTCTGGAAGAAACAGGTAAAAATAGGGGTAGAAAGTCATTTAAGATGAATAGACACAAGTTAGTTACATGAAATTAAAATTTGAAAGTGCAACTACTTTTTGCCCGTTGCATGTCGACATGGGGGGATGGGGAATGTCAACATGCCTTTACCTAATGTGACAATTTGCTTTGTTTTGAATATTATGAACAAATCTATGCAACAAAAATTTGTATAATATAAAAACAATAAATTACAGAGACAAGTGAAGTTAAATAATAGGAAATAAAGGATTTCACTAATGGTTCTAGTCAACATTACATAAAATAATATAATATTAACTAAAATAAAGGAAAATACATGGATAGAAGTTGAACCAAACAAGATTACATGAACTAAAACTAATTAGATGAAGATGAAGAAGATGATAGTCCAAGCTTTCTACTAACTTTCCCGAAGAACTTGCTGATTTTAGTGGAAATCTTATTCATTTTCTCACTCATTGATCTTTTGAGTGTCTTTTGATTTTCCACTATAATTCTTTGATTATTGAGAATGGTCTTATTGGATGGATTAGCGGGATTAGTAGGATATTCAATACTCTCTAAGGAAGTTTCTTGACCTTCCTCTTCCTCATCTTCAATTTCCATTCCTTCCTCTTCCTCTTCTTCTTCTTCTTCTTCTTCTTCTTCTTCTTCTTCCTCCTCTATTTCCTCCATCTCTTCGTGAGCAAGCCTTTCTTCCTTTCCATAAGTGTTTCATATGGTTGAAACACTAATGGAATTTGCATAAGGGAAATGTTTCCATGGTTGAACACTTTTCTAGTTATAAATTCTTCCCTTTTGAAATCAACTCCAAAGTAATTAAAAATCCAAGTGAGATAAACTCCATGATATAATGTGTTTTCACCCATAGCAAAATTCTTGGGCCTTAGCTCATCCAAAATAATTTAAGCCCAATTGATAACATAATTTCCAAAAATTGCAAAAAGAGCTTTGCAAACTTTCAAAGTTGGGGTGTTGTAGTTTCCCGATCTTGGTATAAGGGTGCGTTAAATAAGAAGGTTAACAATTCTTGCTTTTGGACAAAATTGACATCCCCTTCAAAGATGTGATGAAATGTCTCTCGATCATTTTTATTTATTTGAAATTCTGAGAGATTCATTCCGTTATACTTGCATCCCAAAATATTTCCTTAAATTTCAAAATCCAAAACTATTTGTGTTCATTTAACACAACTCCAAATTTGCCTGTCTTGCCCTTCATAAAAACCACAATCCAAACTCGCATAAAACATCTTAACAAGATTTGGATAACATACAAAATCATTTTGTTTGTTATCTACCACACTAAGAATAGAACGTTATTGAAAAAAATTTCAATTTCATAAGAAGGAAAATCTTCAAAAATAGCAAATTTCCCTGTATGAATTTTACCAAAGTTTACATAGTTGATGTAAGCTTTGATAGCTTCCGGGTCATTAAAAAGAAAGTTTTTGATAGATTTTGGAAGCCTAATGGTATTAGGAGTGCTTGAAGAGGCCATTGAAGAAGTTTGAGAGAGTTGAAGACAATGAAGATAAATTTGAAATTTGAAAAAAAAAAGTGAAAAGTGATGATAAGGAGAGTGAATTAAATAGTCATTCTATAAACATGTTCTCTTGTCAAGAGGCATCTTTCCAGAGCATTGAAGTTGGTGAAAAGGAGGAGGGAAATTCAAAAATTCAAATTCAAATTTTGAAATCAAATTTCTAAGGGGCATGTCGACATGGGGTATCCAGGGATGTCGACATGTGCCTATTGAATTAAAGAACAAGTGTCTATTCCTAATTTCTAATAAATGTATATATCCTATATTCTACTTATATAATTCCTGTAATGACATTAAATATAATAATACTTAAACTTTAATAATTTAATATTTAAAATATTATTAAAATAATATTATTTTTGAATTTAAAATTCAAATTTCAAGGGATAAATTTGAATTTAAAATTCAAGGAATTTTTAAAAAAAAATCAAGGAAACAAACAAGCATCCATTCAAACAAGAAAAAAAATAAAAATAATGTAAATGCGTACCTTTTTTTAGATCCACACTCTCATCGTCATTTGATTCATGAATAGCGATGAAACACAGATTTGAATTATCCATCTTCTTTTCATCGTCACTGGATGATGAGTCTGAGTCACTAAGAGTTGCTGTGTATGCTTTTTTTCTTTTCCTTGACGAATCATTGTTTGGAGGGAACGACTGTTTATCTAGATACAGACAATCTTTCCTATGATGCTCGACTTTATTGTAATTGTAGCATCAATCATTGTTGATGTTCTCCGTATTATTTCTGGAATTCCTTTGAACATTTCTTTTGTAATTATTCATTTTTCTATATTTAAGGAATTTCTGGAAGTTTCTTGTCATGAAAGGAATCTTCTCATCACTGTTTGGTTCCGAATCTTCAGTTGTTGCATTGAATGCTAATGACTTCTTTCCTGTAGCCTTGTTTTCACTTTTTCCTTGCAGCTGAACTTCATAAGACATCAGATTCCAAATCAATTCTTCTATTTTCATTAGAATGATATCGTTTTCTTCTTCGATTGCAAGTGTTTTTTGATCTCATTCTAGAGTGAGTGAATTAATAAGTTTTCTGACTTGGTCTTCCCCTGAAAAAAATTTTCCCAGTGCAATTGGTGAATGAACAATATCTTGAAATCGACAATGCATGTCAGAAATGGACTCGTTTGCATGCATTTTAAACAATTGAAACTGATTAGTTAATATGGAAATTTTAGTAAGTTTTTCAGATTTCAAATGCAGACTTACAAACAGGCACTCTATTAAACTCATTCCAATCTAGTGAACAAAATAATATATTCATGGCCTTTGAGTTATTTCGTGCAACACCCTTTTACTCAGCAGTCTATTGGGAAAAATTGGTAGTTGGTTCAACATATTCAATTTTTGTGATATTCCAAGTGTCTAATCCTACCGATTGTAAATAAATTTTCATTCTACAAGCCCAATATGCATAGTTACTGCCATTGAAAAATGATGGTCTGACAGTAGGCTGACCTTCTACAAATGAACTAGTGTTAGTATTAACAGAACTAGTGCCAGAGTTGAAATTACTAGTGTTGGTAGACATTAAAACAATTTTCAATTTTCAGCTTATGAAAACTATGAAAATCAATGCTCTGATACCAATTGAAAGGAAGTGCGGATTAAGGATCTTAAGACTAATTTAATACTAGAGGAGGGGGGATGAATAGTGTTTAATGGATTCTAGGACCTATATGGACTAATTTAAAAATTATGATATAAATAAATGTAGAAATTAATCACAGAACAATCACAGATGCAGAAAGTAAATAAAAAGCAGTAAAAGAAAAGAACACACCGGATTTTATACTGTTTCGGAGTTACCATACATCTAGTCCTGCACCAAGGCAAACACCTCGTACAGAATTTTATTATACCAATGTCGAGATTACAATCCTCAATTTCTAAAGGCCTTGAGGTACCCTTCTGTCTTCGAGTCTGGGGAAAATTCTCTTGATTTACGGGACACAAGATCACCCAATTGATTTCCAAGCACAACCACACCTTATAGAGAGACCCGACAAACTTTTGATTACAAATTGATTCTATAACTTTGAATAGCACTTTGATCTTCGAGAGAGGGTAGAGAATCAAATAAGAATGAGATTCTAATTTGATTCACTTGAGAATTTGGCAGAATTTCGGAACGATCTTTAAAATATGAAAATATTAGAATATGGATTTGTGGAGAGAAAGGAGTGAAAAAAATAAGAAATTAGTTAGTTAAAAAATTCGTTTGTGAAGGCTATTTGTAGACCAGTAACGGTCATAACCATTCATGAAGAGATTTAAACGAATATACAATTCTTTTGAAAATTGAAACTTTTGAATTAACGGCCACCATGTCGACATGGGGTATCCCATGATGTCGACATCTCTTAGTTAAAAAACAATGTAAAATTTATTTTGAAAATGGTATTGAAAGGAAAACAAGATGAAATGATTCTGGAGTAAAATATACTAATTTTCCTATGTTTTAAAATAAAGAAGAGTAGAAAAATATATTTTTAGAATGTATATATAAATTTGATTTTAAATCTCAAGTGTGTATATATATATATATATATTATAAAGAATATTTAAAAATCAGAAGATAATTTTAAAAACAAACAAAGTTTAAAACAAGAGTTTATTTAAAAAAAAACAAAGAATAGTTTAAGGCAAAAACATCTTTTTGAAAATCATTTGAAAAGATAATTTTTAAGGCTAAATCATTTTGAAAAGCAGTTTTGAAAATCATTTTGAAAAACCATTTTGAAGTAGTTTTTCAAGCATCTTCCTGAAAAATATCTCATCACATTAGGACCCGAGAACTTGTACAAAACCAGGATGTTCGTGGGTTTGTAAGCCACTTGTCGTAGTTTTGTAAGCTACTTATCGTGGGTTTGTAAGCCACTAAGAAGATAGAAATTGAGTTCCATCCCAAATGAAATTTGAAATGAAGATTTCCGTGCTATTATGAAGTTTTAACAAAAACTAAACACTTATCTAGAGTGTTCAATCTTTATATCTCCATTCCGAATCTTGAGTCTTGTATCTTTATACCGATCAGTCTTCAGTGATCAATTCCTGCATATATATATATATATATATATATATCCTGCATAGTTTCGGCATATACATATCTATCTAGACAATAGTGTTAGCATATATTTTAAAAAGATTGTTGTCATCAAAACCAACATCTCAGTTCCTAACATCTTGTTCAATGTCATTGAAAATTAAGAGATGTCTTGGCCTTCCTTGGCCGATCATAGCCTCTCCGGGCTCTTTACAGACCCTATCCAGTCGCTTTCTAGCGAAAAGGGGAACAATGATAAGTTAGTCGATCATGTCACTCTCTGGCGAAGAGACTCACTTCTTGTACTACGGTCCCTCACTCTCCGACCACGAACATAAAGCGATCAATTACATACTGACTTCCTTTCTTCGGCCTCGACTCTCTGGTCGAGGGCTTAATCCATGTGCGAGTCTATCCTGTTGCTCTCCGACGAAAGGACTCGCACCTTGCGGTTAATGCCCCGTCTCTCCGGTCGGGACAATAACCACGACCTGTTTTGTTCATCGTATTAATGCGGATTTAATTGTATTAAGATCCATTTATTATAGCGGTTCATCGCCATCTCAAAGCATGCCTAGAGACCGACCTCGATCCCATATACGTGCAAGTGACTTAGCCGTTTTCTTGTGAAGTTTATTATTTTAGTACATGCCATCCCTATCAAGAAATGACGACCTGTGCACTTAAGCCGGGCTTGCTCTAATTTTTGGCGGATGATGGCTGCTCATGTTCCATCACCACTGTCTGATTCCATCCAAAGCCAACCAAAGTCGTGCCCCCAGTTTCTTGGGGAGCGATGTTGATTCCTACGAAGGGATCGATGTCGATCCATCTTATGGCCGAGGTTTGCCCCTCCCCCCCGGTTGCTCCAATCCATGTCCAAGCCTGCTAGTTTCAGCTTGAAGTACCGGGTTCCAATCTCTAGCCATTCCAGCATCCATTCCAGCCTACCCCCCGACACCGCAAGGGTATCCCATATTATACTCTTCCAAACGAGCATCCAAATTCTGATTCGCATCAAACTCTACATGATTCACCGTAGGCCCACCAACCTCCTAATTGAGTAGACCTGGGGCCATGCCTCCCAAGCCCTTGGGGATCGATGTCGAACCCTTTAGAGGGATCGGCACTGAACCCTTCTTGTTGGCCGAGGACTGCCCTCGGCTGCTCCACTCCATTCTCCTGCCTATTTTCTCTATTTCATGATCCTAATTCTGATTCCCCACAGCTCCTTCTACTCCAACTCATTGATCCAAATTGCTATCGGCTCCAAATCCTTGGGTTTACACTCTAATGGCTCCTGCTATTCAAGCTTTTCCAACCTGCCTGAGTTCGATTCTCATCATCTCCTCTTGCCTCTTCATCATCCGTTCCTGCATAGCGTTCACCATTGTTTCATTCTCCTCCCTAGTGATGTAGACAGAGGTTTGATTAGCTCCAGCTCTTGAGGATGCTTTCTGAATTCCACCTTGGTGACTCCTTTCTACTAGCACTCTCTTTGAATATTGCCTAACCATTGTTCCAAATCCAAGCTCCAAATCTTTTTCAAATCAGTGGGTGTAAGTACTCTCAGTGAAAGCACCAAAATGTTGACGGCAAAAATGGCCACCAACTCCCAAGTAATGTGAAAGCACTACCAATGTAATAAAAGTAGAAATCAGATAATAATATAAGTTCACAGATCATAGATTCAGTGAAGAAAAGTAAATAAACATGTAGACTTTATAGTGGTTCAGCAAACTCTAGCCTACGTTAAGATTACAAGCATAGTTGTTCTTGCCTTAGAAAATTAATGGAGGAGGGGAAGAGAGTGAAGAAGAAGAGCCAAAAAAAGATCCCTCAATGATTGCCAAGCTTGTTGCATTTATAAGAGAAGACGTGCAAATATCTCGCTCAAATTACAAATCTGGAATCTTCAAGCCAAGACGATCTGATCCAAAAAAAATCAGGCCGATCGCTCACCCCTGAGAGGGGTCGAAGCTGACCCCTCTTCCATGCATGGTGGTCCCAAGAGATCCCTTGTGTAGGTCTCCCTACTCCTCCGCTTCATGTATCCAAAGTGGTTTCCCAAGTTGATGCGGCGTACATTGTGTTATTGAGCGATCATCATTGAGTTGAGTTGCGATGCTAATCCGAGCGATCCGTATACATATTAATCTGATCTGATCCATTGCTTAAGGGAAGTGCCAATTCCATACTTAACCAATTCCAGGGTGTCGTCGTATGAATCCACACGATCATTACCCGTAGCCTTGTTTATAATCGATCTCTGAGCTTAATAATCATCTCTCTCGGCATCCTGCCTTGATGATCATGAAATCCGTTTGGCCAAATCTGTTGGTATACTGCTTGACCAAAAGACAGTATAACATATATTAAATTATCTGTTATAGTATTTATATTATTAATTTCAAACCATGTGTACCGACATATTATAGTTAAAATAGTGTCAATTGCTAATCTGTGAAATCCATTATAACAAAATTTATGCCTAATCCAAAATAATTCACGATTAATATCCTTACTAGTTATATTAAAGTAAAAATATTGAGACAGTTTATAAGAATATAATTAGTGACATGACACTCAAAATATAAATGTGAAATATTTTTCATTCTTATATTACAGAAAAAACATTTATTATCACTGGCTGTATTTTTCCTTTTTAATTTTCTATAGTTTTTAATCTTCTATGTTTAACTAACTACACACGTACTTTAGCATTGGATGGAGTATTTCCATTCCAAACATATCTAAATATACTCGACTTTGTATCCGAAAAATTAAGCAATTTATTAAAGACTGCATTGTAAAGATTTTATTATTATATCTGCACTATGTTTTAGTAATATTTTTATTATCAATGTTATATAATTCCAATTTAGCACAAAGTATGCCAAACTTAGATAATGCATTTCTAGCTAAAGTACAATTAAAACTAAATTCCTATGAAAAAATTAAATTTGTTCTATATATTATGCATAGCTTGTTGACATGTTTTACCAACTTAGGTGGAACAATAGGGATAAAGACCTCCTCTTCAAGCGGGAGGCTAGCTAAACTGATTTTTTTTTGTTACTACTAGCAATCACTCTTCAAACTTTAATAGCTCTATTAGTGTCTTTTTGCCAAATTATTTTTCTTTTGTCATGCGCATCATACATTCGTTCAATCTCAATTTCTCAAATCAGTGAATTCATAAACAATCTGATAAGGATCTGGAGTATAGCAGAGGAAGAACAGAGGAATATAAAAGAGAAAATTGAATTGAGAAGAAGGAGATATTGTAAGAAGTTTCAGAATTAACTTTCTCTTCTTTTTTTCAGATCTGATTCTCGTACATAAATAGCAATACCACTAACAAACTTTTCCACGTAGCATGCTAGGAGCCCCTATTGTAACAACGTTTTAGCATTAAAACAAAATAACAGAAACAAAAGAAAATACACGTCTGACATTTGTAACAACTTGCAGCCTCTTACATTTCTTCTAGTTCAAGAATCTTTTAGGCAATTGTATCATTCTCCTGGGCCTTGTGGTAGTGACTGAATTACCTTCATGTGCAGGTGGAACAGTAGCATGCATATTATCACTAGTGGTCGTATCAACACCTACCCCTTCAAGATCGACCTTGTCCTCAAGGTCATGGCAATAAGGATCTGGTGGAAGTGGTGACTGATGGTGGTTCTGGGTCGTGTTCTGGAATGTCATTGTCCAGGTTGAATTCGGAGAGGATCATCAAGAGGTGAGTGGGTTTACAACGATGGCCGACGTAGTATTTCTCATCGCAATTGAAACATAAACCTTGTTGTTTACGTGCATGCATCTCTGACTGGGAGAGTTGTTTGATAGGAATATCGGGTTTGGAGGGTTGCATGGGAGGTGTTTATGGAATTGTCTAAGAGGTATGCTGGTTGTCTGTTGGTTTCTGGAAGTGAGAATTGGCATATTCAGTGGATATTGGTTTGGGAGGGTCAGTGTACCTACGTTCGATGAGTTTAGCGCCTTCTATCGCATTGGAGATGGTGGTGGGTTTGAGGATGTGGAGTTCGTTTTGTATATGTGTTTTGAGGCCGGAAATGAAGCATTGGAGTATGGAGCCATTGGAAAGTATAGTAGTACGGTTGCAAAGGTTTTCAAAGGTGGCTTGGTAATTGTCGACAGTGGTAAGCTGCTGGAGTTTGAACAAGGTGGCTTGTGAGTTAAGAAATGTAGGTGGTCCGAAACGCTTCTCGATCGCTTTTGTCAATGCCATCCAAGTAGAGATTTGATTGTTGCGATGCATCTATTGAAACCATGCGAGAGCTTGGCCGTGCATGTGGAAGCTTGCTAGATCAACTCGTTAGTGACAAAGTTTGTTGGTTGTCTAGCTTGCGGTTGATGGTGGTTATTTGTGTGGAGAGATCTTGAAGAGTAGTTTTGATGTCAATGTTGTCGGCTGTTAGAGTTTCGAGCATGGAGCTATGGTTGGTCTAGTTTTCTTGTATTGTGGTGATGGTTTCATTGTGTTGGTTGAGTTGCTGCAGCGCATCATCGAGTTTGGTCATGGTGATGGAGTTTTGTTGGATATTTAGGAAGGAGAGGAGGGGAGAACAAAGGTGAAGTTTTAGGAGAGAGGGAGGAGAGGAGATCGGTGAAAGCACCAAATGATAAGGATCTGGAGTATAGCAGGGGAAGAACAGAGGAATATAGAAGAGAAAATTGAATTGAGAAGAAGGAGATATTGTAAGAAGTTTCAGAATTAACTTTCTCTTTTTTTTTTCAGATCTGATTCTCGTACATAAATAGCAATACCACTAACAAACTTTTCCACGTAGCATGCTAGGAGCTCCTACTGTAACAACTTTTTAGCATTAAAACAAAATAACAGAAAAAAAGAAAAAAAAATACACGTCTGACATTTGTAACAACTTGCAGCCTCTTACATTTCTTCTAGTTCAAGAATCTTTTAGGCAATTGTATCACTCTCCTGGGCCTTGTGGTAGTGACTGAATTACCTTCATGTGCAGGTGGGACAGTAGCATGCATATTATCACTAGTGGTCGTATCACAATCATGGAGGATAGGAAGGCTTTATCTCATATTAATTTCTAATATGAAATGAGACTTCCCAAATCAGGACACAACACAAGAGCTGGGATGAACAAATTGGAACTCATGCGTATCGTTGAATCGGATTTCATGAATTGAAATGGGTATTCATATGTTTTCCTATTTTATTCTAGATGCAGCCTAAGAGGAGGGTTATTTTTAAATTCATTGAGCCAGTCCAACATGAAACCACTCCTAGCATGAGAGCTACATTAGTGTATTGGCTGATGGAAGTAGCAGAAGAATACAAGCTTCTACATGAAATTTTTTCTGACCATTTCATATAATCTATCAGCTGTTGCTATTAATAAGAGTAAACCGCATCTTTTTGGTGTTTTTACTATGTTAATTGCTTTTAAATATGAAGAGATGTCTCCCCCATATGTTGAAGATTTTTGCTATTTAACAGATAACACATACACTAAAAATGAAGCAGTGAAAATGGTTCAATGGAAGCATTGATGTTCCTTAATTTTGAAATGGGGAATTCCACAATCAAGTTATTACTTAATAGGTACGTAGTAGAAGGTTTAGATGATGGCAAATACTCTGAATTGAAGTAGGAGTTTTCAGCCAATTATATTGCTGAATTAAGTTTGCTTGAATGAAAGTGCACAGCTTTGCCCCTTCTGCTATAGTTGTTGCAGCCATATATGTTGCTAGATTCGCCATCGTTCCTAATCCTCATTCTTGGAGTTTGAAGTTGCAAGAAGAAACAAATTTTCAGAATGGAAGGACCACATTAAAATCTTGCATGAATTGCAGTTGAAAAGGAGAAGTTCATCTCAAAAAAGCAGCGAGAACAAGTACAAGTGTATATACATTAATTCCTCCATGGAAATTCCAATACCATATTTTGAGGATTCTAATATTTTTTAGTTGTTTTGTTAGAAAAAGAAACTCTTAGTAGCAGTCGCACATGTTAAATTTGTAGGCTGACAACGTTGTATCAATGTATTTGGTATTTGCTTGTAAATGGTTCTTGTTATTCATATCTTCCGTCTTTTTTAAAGGGATCCACTTTAAATTGGGTAAGCTTGATTTTTTAGAGCAAGAAACGGTGGTTATATAGCAGTAGTACAAGAAAATGCATTTTTGTACGAAAACAGAAGTCTATTTTCATTTGTATAATACTTGTCAGCTGCATATATTGAGTCACGTCGTTAATTAATACATTTGAATTCGCATTGTTAATCAGGGCTTTGGTTTTTAATGCTCAAGCTATTTAAGCTACACTTGCATCATTAATTTCCATACGAGCTTTAAGATCCACTTGGATTACTGATTTCAATATGCCAATGCTATTAAAATTATGGTAATTTTTTTTTTAATATTCTCGATCCGTTATGCAAAAATGTGTCTATTTATTCATTTAGTTTTGCATAACAGACCGAGTTGGTTTTCATGGTATTTTATGTTAGATGATTTTAATATCTATATTTTAGATGGGTTTAGACTGTAACATCTCAGTTTAATTTGTATAATGTGCACTGAGCTACGCTTGTGGGCACAAAATTGTAAATTTTATTCCGAGTTTCGTTATACTGTTTCTATGAATAATAGTAACTATTCTGCGCTCGCATGTGATCTTCTTTTGCCTTTGTGTTGAATGTTTTTTTTCACATGGAATTCAATTAACATCAATTTTATTTATGCTGGGCGCTTACCATACATCATGCTAACATATTGCTCTCCTTTTATCTGTGAATAATGCAGAGAATCATGAACACTTGTCTACTGTAGGGAGAGAAAAGCAACTTAGGTGTCGCTTGGGTTGTTATTTTTAGTTTTGGGTTTTCGTTGATACAAAAATGCATCCAACGCATCCATATTGTCGAATACGATCAATTAAAAAATGAAGTTAACATACAAAATAGAAATCAATTTTTTTTTTTTTGCGTTTTGAAAAATAACACAAGCACGTAAAACAATGCATTCTTTCATCATTCCTTTGTCCACTTCGTCCTTCCATCCGTCTTTCGTTCATCTTCTTCGGTCAGATCCTAGATGAGCGCGGTAGATTAATTGGACCGACCGGTTAATTAATCGATTAATTATTCAAAATTTACAATTCGGTTAACCAAACCGAAAGTAAATCGGACCGGTTTGTAACAATCGAACTACTCACATTTAGCGGCCAACCATTTAGCTTTAACTGGTTAATGGTCAGTCGGATAACTGTGATGAACCGAGGAATTACCCCATATTTCAACCAGAAAATAATGTGAATATTAGTATGACTTATCATTATCTGATAGTCTGAACTGCAAATCATGTGGTGCTCGTGTAGGATTTATATGGCATTTAGAGCTGTTCAATGCCCTTTGGAATCGTTCACTGTAATTTCAGAGCTAAATGGTTTCATAATTCTGACGTCAGTGGCACTTAACTGAAGCAGAAAAAAGTGGCCAACCAGATTTTTGTCTCTAAAAACAATTATGTGTACAATATTGCCCAAAATTGTTCTGTGATTGAAAATACTGGTGCTGAAGGAAATAATGCGTCTGCAGAAAAGAAGATGAATGAAGCAGCAAATAAAGCAGCTGCTGATTTAGATAATATAAAACTGACTTCTGATCGTAATAACCATATCAGTTATTGTTGGCATTATGTTAGCTTTTATTGAACAACCGTGAGAATTCCACAGTATAACGTCTTCTTTGTGGAATATTTTTTATGCATGTTTGCAATGCATTTGGGCTTGAATTTTATTAATGGACTAAATAATTGGGCAACTGGTCTATACTATAATAAAAATTAGTTTTTTCTTTTCCGTCATTGACTAACTCATCGAACAAAATTTGTTAGCTAGTAAGCAAACAAAAAATGATAGGTTATGGTCAGTTGGTTAGCCAATCAAACCGATTAACCATATTTATCAGCTAAATAGGTTCAGTGGATGAAGCATAGTTGGTTAAATGGTTACCCTTTCTGACCCTACCAACTTAATATAAGGATCGGTGGTTAAAGATTTAAATTAAATTTGGCTAATAAAAAGTTCAAAAAACACATAAAAATGTGGAATTTTGGCTTTTTTTCTTTCTGAATGTGTAAAACAATCAAAATTTCAAATTCAAGAATCTGAATCCTAGTTCGCATCGGCTTTCAAATTTTCAATTTTGAAATATTAGAGTTTCACAAAGTAAAAATGCAAATTCAAATTTTTAGACGTTAATTCAAAATTTCAAACATTGAAATGCAATACTCAAATTCTCAAGTCAAAATTTTTAAGGTTTCAAAATTCAAACTTTCAAAAATCAAATTTTCCCAAAATTTTAATTTTTCAAAAATTCAAATTTTAGAAATTTAAAAATATTAAAATTCAATTTATATGGGTGGATTTCCATGGAACTATTGAACGATTTCGATATGAGCTAATCATTAATGTATTATAGAGTTTAAACGTGGGGAATGCAATTGTAATTATTTGCAAGTACAATCCATATTCACGATGGAAAACTAAAACATACGTCTAGAATATGTAGTATTCGAGTGTTTCATATTGCTCATAATAGTGATACAAGTTCATTGTTCGAAGTCTAGCCAATTTATATAAAGAAGTTATTATAGTTTGAATGAAGAATATAGCGATTTCTACCTAGTCGTTCAAATATAATTTTTTAAAAAGTCAAATTGCTATGGATAAAATTACCATTCGAATTAGAGTTTGGATAATGGGATGTTATTTGTTGTTTGCCAAGTATAAAAGTAACAACATGTAAAAATTAATAAAAACATTAATTAATTAATTATAAGGCTAAAAATGAAAATTGTATAAATGTCAAAATTTGACTATGGAAGTTACACCATTGCATTAGTGGAGATTTTCTTATTAACGTTCATATATAAAGTTTTGTAATCGAATCTCAAATAGAAAAGTTATTGGCGTATGAAGTTTTCAGATTCAAAATAGTTCAAATGGAATTCAAATTCAAATTTATAAATAATGCTAAAGTTTGAAATTTAAAATTTAACTTTAGCTAGAAACTTGGAGGTTAAGTAAACGTTAAAATAGATAGTAGTGTTAAAGATAATTAAAGGTATTAAATAATAATTAAACGATAACAGTCAGAACGTTCAAAATATAGGCTATCGATCGATTACTTGAGGAAGGGTGGTCGACCGGTGAATATAGAGTGCGAACAATCTAGATTTTATTATTTTAAATCGAGTTAAATCTGACAGTTCTGGTGCCTTCTAACCACTACAAATAAGAGGCTGGCCCTATCTTTTTATTTATAAATTATTTGAAAACGCAAACGAAGCTTTGTCAGTTTCTACTATATGATTCAGAATTTCTTAGGATTTTTAAGCAAAGGATTTTAGATATTCAATATTGAAATTCTAATTCTATTCTTCTCCAATCCTTGAAATTCTAAATCTGATCCATATACAATTCGACTATTGTATATTTCAAAAAGGAAGAAGTCTGGAAAGAGATTAAGAAGCAGACATGATCAAATCCAACAGAAAGCTAGAAATCATCTATGAGTGGGAATCTTAAGTTTTTCTCATCTTTAGTATGGTATAGTTGAATTTGGATTTGTTTTATGCCTTGAAGAATTTTGTTCACCAAAATAAAACATAAAAATAAAATCCTAAAATTCTCCTAAGTGAAATGTCAATTTTTATGTTATTGGAATCTTAATTGTTTTATATTAAAATAGTATAGTTTTCTTTGATATTGAAATTTGGATATTTTTATATTCTATTCCACTTTCAATTCTTCTCTACTGACGTGTTAAATGATTTAAAAAGGAAATCTAGTTAGGAATTGGTGTGTAAGATATGAATTCCTTTATTCGTAGCTTGCACTGTCTGTTTTCTTAGATTAATATGAACCCCTTTTTAACTTTAGATATGTTTGTGTAAAAGTTGAACAAAGTATAAAAGATTTAAATTGTAAATGCTATTCCTTAAAATAGAAGCATGATTCTACAATTTAATATAGAAATGTTTGGTATAAAATCCTATTTTATTTTATGCAAGTCTATTGGCCTGGCTAAGGATAATAACTATTTTGCAAGTTATTTGTTTGGAGTTGGACTTGTACAATTTGGAAGTTACATTTAAACGATTAGTTTAGGATGTGGAAATCTACGCACGCTTAGGTATTAGTCTAATCTCGTGTGTGTGTATGTGTCAACATATATTATAGCGTATAGTTAATAATGTATTAATCACATAATATAAGCATTAAACCCCCTTAGGAATGACGTAGAGGTAGTTATGGAAATTTATCCACAATTAAAGGTGGAATAAAGAGTTTTCCTTATAAGGCCTAAATGGAAATGTGTTGAAGTATATATAGTAGAATGTTAGTAGAGTGAAAACTATAACCAAGTTATAGGAAGATGAGATCAATTAAAAGCACATAGAAGTATTTCCAGCTAATCTGGCTAGACTTTAGAACTGATGTGAGACATCGCCTATAATAAGCACCCATGGAGAACATGAGATTAGTCCCAATTCTGTAGGGTAAGTTTGGCTAGCTATCTGGCTACCAGCGCCTATGAATAATCGGATTAATGTGAGACGTTACAGTTTGTGTTACGGATCATAATACGTAGGACCTGCCTCGAGGTTGGAGGTATTAAGTGGCCATTGTAGGGTCCGCCTCCTTCCTACTTAAGAAGTATTAAATGGTCAGGGTTATCGTTTAAGCATGGTAGTCGGAAATTTTGGGAAGGGACTTCTTCGAAATTAAGGTATTAAATGGCTGTTGTAGGGTATGCCTCTCTTATAAAGAACTATTAAGTGGCTTGATGAAATTCCTTGCGCTGGCAGTTAAAGCGTGCCAGAGAGGGGTCCGCCTTGGATTAGATATCAAATGATGGGGAGCTGCCTAAGATATAGGTATATAGTCAAAGTTTGCCTAATTCCCATCGAAAATGTATTAATTGGCTTATGTACTTTCTTTGCTATTATTAGGACATGATTGACAGTAGTTGTGGAAGTTGCGTAGAACTGGGTAGGACCTTTGGCCTATAGTAGATGGTAAGTAATGGAATTGGATAAAAAGAATGCAGATCATAGGATTGGACTGGAAAAGCCTTCGAGCATACAGTATTAGGTATTTTTGTTAGGATATAGCTAAAATGTGAAGACATATCACTTATCTAAATGATGCTGCCCAAATACTATTATGATAATGTTTGAGATTTTCATTCACAAGACTTTGTTGTTCTAAACCCTTCTCATTATAACACATAGGTTAGGTGAAATGATGATGATTTTAAAGAAGGTGGAGGCGATGACTTATGGTGGTTATCTATCTACTTATGTATTCATATGTTTTGATTTACCTATTTCAGATATGAGGTTGTGTGTAACGACCCGAAATTTCAGACACTTTGTATTTAAATATCTGAATTATTTATATATTTGAATCTTAGATTTAATGTGGTTAAATTTATCTAATAACCTTATTAACCTCTTTTTAACTAATAAATAATAAGGGAAAACTTATTTTTAATTTGGTATACAAAAATAAATAGTTTGAAGAAATATTGATAATGTGACCGAAAATCATTTTATCGATAGACGACTTTTTGCTAAAGAAAAATTGTTCGAACTTCTTGTACATGTCTTAGAAACAAATGAATACATAAATAACAAGTTGAAACACTTAGGTTTATTGAAAAGTTAATTAATCTAAGCAAGCTTCTAGAAGGGAGCAAAGACCTTTGAATGATGGAGTGATTTAGGGGTATGGTGTGTAAGAAGGTATGGACTTGTACTTAGGCATGGTGAAAGTGTGCATGGATAGAAGGTAGAGGTGGTTTGTGGTCATATAACACTTTATTTTCTAGCCTATAAATATGTGTGACTCCTTTATTTTGTTAACCAATTCACAAAAATCAAAAGTTCCTAGACTCTAACACTTCTTTCTCCTCTTTAACTATTCCAAACATATTCAAATCAACTCCGATCACCACTAAACTCTACCAAAGATCTTATATCTTCATTACAATACATAATATCATCCAAGAAGTCGAAGAATGATGATGTAATGGGGAATCCCCACCTAGGCCTTCAACAACTAGCATGAGGAGGAAGGCTTGGCTTGGCTTTGGAAGGCAAAAGCATGGGATCTTTGGGCTTTGGGTGATGGTAGGAAATTTTAGTGGCTAATTTAGATTTAGTGTGAGTTATCTCACCATCTTGTAAGTGTAAGTTATGGTAGAATTGTTTGATTGTTGAAATGTAAATGTTAAATATAACAATGCAAGTTATCACTTTTTAGACCTCTCTTCCTTTTGCAAGAAAATGACAACATATTTATATTATAGCTTTTCTTATAATCCCTCTAAAACTTGTAATGTGGCCATGAACTTGTGTATACATGTTTGAGAATGTTGTATTTGATGTAAAAGTGTGTATGTGATTGTTGAAGCGAGAAAGTCGCTATGAAAGCACTTTGAATCCCTTGCATTTTAACTTTCTTTCAAATGATGTTATACGTGTGTATTATTGGATAATATAATTTGGTTGTTCTTTACACTCCCAATAGTGTTTTGGACAGCAAATAATTGGCTTGAAAAGCTGTGGAATTAATAGAACAATGTTGTAAAAAAAATTAAAGCGAAATAGTCGCTATGGATGAACTTTGAAATCGCTTGCATTCAACGATTTGTAAGCCAACTTTGGAAGACATCCTTAGGGTTTTATTTATGGTTCTAATAAGTTAAATATAAGTACTAACTCATGTAAAATATCAAATTTAAAAAAGGTTTATAACTTCTTGAACAAAGTTAAGAAAATTTAAGGTTAAAAGATCGCTATATAAGTAGTCGTAAAAGTAACTTGTTTTCTTTAAAAGTTGGATAATCGTATGTAGAATTAAATATCTCTCCTAATTCTTTTTAGAAGTATTTTCTAACATATATAAGAGTATTTTTTAAAGTACTTTAAATTTAAAATTGTATTTTTAGTAATTAGTTATGAATTTGGAAACTAAGGCTTTTATGTAAAACATGTGTATGTTTGGTTTTTTTGTTAAATTTCAAAACATAGTATTTTTACATGGTATTTTTTTATAAATTTATAAAACATAATTAGAAGTATTTTTAAAGTGTGTGTGTGTGTTTTAAAGAGTAACTTAAGAAAATTTATAGAAGTATAAAGGAGGATTTGGACTTTAAGTCTTAAGCATAAGTAAATGGTTTTGTGAAATTAAATAAAAGTGTATTACCTTAATCAAGAAATGTATATATACTTAGACTTTAATAATGGATGCTTCAAAGTTAATGATAGTAATACTATACTTATCACTAAAGCTGAGTGAGGTAGACTTCTCTATTTGTGAGAGTTAAGATTGATGTTTGAGTTAGGATGAGCAGCAGTGCTCCAACCTACTAGCTTCCCTCTTGACCAAGAATAGTGAAGTTGGAATGTCGAAAACATGTAAGTGTACAAATCTTGGTTGCTATAAGCAAATGACTTTAGAACTTGACTAAATAACATAAGTAAATAGTTGTAGGTTATTGTAAAACAATGTTTAAGTAACATTTGTTTTTAACCCTTATTAATTATAATAATGATTATAATCAAGGTTGTAACTAAGAATATAATTAGATATTTAATAATGAATATTTTAAAGATAACAATAAGCGAAAGGTTTTGGATTTTAGTAGACATTGTTTGAGCAAAAAATTTCTTTAACCCTTAAATGCAATTTAGTCGCTAAAAGCACCTTTTGGTGGAAGGTTAAGTGTGAAATGTGTTTAGGTTTGTTATGATAATTTTTAAATAACACGTGTCATTAACCCTTAAAAAATTCTTAGACTTCTAATAATGAAGTTATAAAGATAGCAACAACTATGAAATCTTTGTATACAAAGATAGAAAAGTAAAAGTTCAACTTATAAAAGAGAAGAGATTTATAATAAGGATGTTTTAATGACATTTGTTTTATCCGCGGGTGCGGCGCAGTGGAAAGAAAGCTTGGGTTCTGGTAAAAAGACCCAGGTTCGATTTCTACCATGCGCTTCCCTATCCTATATAATTTACCCGAGGGGTATGGGGGTTTGGATCAACGGACGACTTTACTATACCCTCCTTAGGATTTTACCGGTCGCCAGGTTCTCTTGGGTTCTCAAAAAAAAAGACATTTGTTTTAAACCTCCTGTATGCTATTTTAAAGTATATAGATCTTGTAAATGATTTGTGAATATACTTGTACCATTTGATATAAGTATATGAATAGTTTTGAAGTATATAAAAGAGTATAATGAATAGCGAAATACAGTACAAATGAATAATAAAATACATGAATAGTAAAATATAAGTATATATCTTTTACAAAGATAAATTAAATCTATATACAAGTTTAATAAATAATTTTTTATTAATAAGAAGATTAATTAAATAAGAGAAGTTTAATTAATAAAGTTAAGTCTTAATTAATAAACGTAAAAGTGTTTAATTAAAAGAAGCTTAAATTAAATAATGAAGTTTTAAATTAAATAAAGAAGTTTTATTTGATAAATGAGTTTTACTAATAAAAAAAGTTTGATTAATGAAATATTAATTATATAAAAAAGGGATTAAATTCATTCATTTGACTTGGTCATGCTTTGTATGTATCAATCGTGCTTTATATGTTACTTGTTTATGGAAAGTATTTAGTCATGTAGTTAGAACTAAAGCCAACGAAGAAGACTTGATTCTATTTATGAGAGTTAAGAATGTTGATTCGAGTATGGTGTAGAATAAATTGTGCTCTAACCTACCGGGCTTCCTTCTTGAACGAGGGATAGTAGTAGTTAAAAAGGTTGGAAATGTGATAAGTATGCGAGATTTGGTTTCCATATGAGATCATTTCATTATTGTTTAATATGACCAAACTAACTTAAGAAGTATCTAAGAGCTTCACAACTTCATATTCTTTGAGAACCCACTGGGAGGAGCATCCGTATGAAAGGTCTCTAACTTTCTCTTACTTTTTAAAGAACCAAAATTGAGTTAACCAAAAATTTGTTGACTCTGCCTTGAAGAAACCAGGATCGGTAAGTGTTTTACTTATCAAAAACCACTTCAAGGCTTAGACACGCGTTCTATCTCTTGGAAATGGATTTGCTCAAGATGATGGAATCCATTTGAGGATTAGGTATCTATTCGAGTGATGATAGATTGTGTGTTGAGATGTTGAACGTGACTTCGTTCTTGGTACATGACTAAAGACAGAGTAAGATGCACAATATCGAGTTTAGCTAACCCAAGGGGGTGCATCAAATTTAAATCTAGAGTATGCTTATCAATATGTTGGCCAGTGAGAGTTGATGAAACTTTGGTTCCACACAATTCAGATTCTCTTTTTCCGGCATGGCCCAGTTCTTTTTGCCTTTCTATATATTTTATCTTGATATATAGGATGCTTGGATGGTAACTTCTGACCCTTGTCATAGGAGATCGGTCTCAGTTTACTGAGGTGGTCTTCGTGGAAAATCTGTATGCGAATGCACCTTTGCAGTTTTGAATGTACTCTAATATGTTATGGTGTGACAATTGTAAAAGCATCACAACTATTATTTTTATTTATATTACACACCCTAGACATTATCTATTATATCACCTTATGTACTTACTAGATGGTGGTTCTTTTGAGGGGATCACCGTTATGGCATTCCATGGGGTCTCAAAAGTACTATTACATGATGATCACATATTTTTTGAGTTTCTCACAACAGAAATATGCCTGACCCGTGTTTATTTTTCCCTTATTTCCATGGGTGCTCTTTCGAGTAGTCTGACAAAGGAAGGTTTTTGTTGATGTTCATTGAACTCTTGAGAGGAGCTAGATGTTTACCAACTGTAGTATTCTTATTTTCGATGCATTACTTTATATATATATCAACAATTGTAAGGACATGCTGTTATAACTATCCAGGCTGATGATAGTACTCTGATTAGTAACTCTTAAATATTATGTATATTAGAGTAGCTCCATGTATTATTATTTGATATTATATATTATCATTCTATTGTAAGATTATGATGTTTTTGTTCTCCACTTTCTTGTTCCTTTTTTTACCCTAACATCCTATCTTTTCGGCATTTGGGTGCTCGACATGTGAATACCATGGATGTATTAGTGTCGAGATTCGTAGGTCGAAATGTGTGGTCGTTACATTGTGTATTTCGATGTATTGTTTTTCAAATATTGGTATGTTATGTTTTGTTATGAGACTTTAATTTCTATAAAATGGATACTATCTCTGATGTTATATTTATCTTTTCCACTGTGAGATTCTGATAGCATTAGTAGATTGCTCTGTGTATTATTTGTTGTATTAATTTTACCAACCAACAACTAGATTTAAAATGAGTCTAAGGTTTGATGGGCCTTTACAAGGTCAAAAATTATCCCTATTACGAGGTGGGTTATTACATTAGTTATTAGAGCTAATTGCCTAGTCAATGGGTATAGGTATACATATGAGTCCATACTTGTTATTTTTGAAAGTTATTTTCAGATCCTATGATATATATATATATATATATATATATATATATATATTTGTGTGTATGTATATGTGTACTTATTTGGACATATGCCAACACACTAGGAAAATCTTTTATTTTAGCAATTAATACTATCTTAGGAAGCAATAACTAAAAGCTTTAACCTATAGATAGTTGACTATGACTGAAAATCATTTCTTTAGAGGTTGGGAACTCCTCCACCTAAGATATACCTACAATTAGGGGGATGTCCGAATGGTTCAATCAACACCCAAGGCATGTAAGGCAAGTTCTGATTCTTTAACAAATTGCACTAGTAACACCCATTGCCCCACCTACTAAAGCAACACCATGCCATATAGATTTCCCAAGATGTATAAAGACTTCTAGAATATAAGAGGAAAGGTGTATACGGATGTTGAAGGTTTTGTAGAGATGAAGGCTTAGATTAACGATTTTAAGCGTATATTTCAGGAGCTTGGATTGGAAGACTGTATCAAAAGGAGAATGGTAGCATGACATCTTAAAGGAGAAGTGTTAAGTTGGTGGATGATAGTAGCTAAGGAGAATGCCGAGGAAGGAATCACTTGGGCCAATTTCAAAACTTGCTTTGAGTCATGATTTATGTCCGAAGCATAAGTAAGTTTGTAATTGGAAAATTTTATGCAGTTTAGATAGGGAGACTCCACATTAAAGGACTATATTAGTAACTTTACAAACCTAGCTAAGTTTAGGGTGAGTTTGATTGACACCCACGAAGTAGGCCATGAAGTTTGTTAAAGGCCTGAATTCCCCACTTAGGGAGCTACTTTTGATCTAAGTACCCATAGGCGTAACTTATGAGATGTTAGTTGAGACGAATTTGCTTCAGACCATTGGCTTGGATGAGAAGGAGAAGGAGGAGTAGGGACCAGTGCAGAACCAAGGTGGTGCTAAGAAGGGATGATTTTTTACGAACAAGAAGGCTAAGAAGTAGATTAAGAAGGGGGTATAACTTGTCAAAGACGCCAAAGGAAAGGAATGTCACTAAGAATTGTAAAGTGAGTTTGATAAAAGAGGAGTTTAAAGGGAAGTTCTATCACTGCCATGAAGAGGGACACTATAGGAATCTGTGCCCAAGCTTGCGAAGGAAGAACAAAGTAGGTATGTCTATGCCATTGAAGCCCATATCTATCTCAAGTAGACTTCCCTCTAGAGACCATGGATAAGCCGTAATGGAAGGTACAACTATTATTTCTGGGCATACTACTCATACCCTATTTGACTCAGGGGCACTATATACATTCATAGCTAGAAATGTAGTTAACTCTTTAGGTCTAAAAACCTAAGTTGTCACCAACCCAATAGTCTCGTCAAATTTTATAGAGGAGTCAACACATCTTTCTTTAATTTCAAATACCTTATTATGGATATATGTAATGTCGATTTTACATGTGATGTGTACGTTCTTAACTTTGAGGGATATAGATTTATAAGGATGGATTAGTTATCTTATTTTGGAGCTATCTTATATTGTGATAAAAGGATCATTTGGTTAAGAAATTGTAGAGGATGAGAGATAGATGTTCGATGTACACCCCAAGACACGGTCGGGTTAAGCTATTTAAGCCTATCATAAGATGATCTCTCATCTGTACCTATAGTTTGAGAATTTCCCGGTATCTTTGATGAAGTCACCAGTCTCCCACCCTAAAGGGAGTTTGAGTTCAGGATCGATTTTGGGAAAACTCTAGACTATGAAATAGTTGTAGCTATTTGCATGTACAATCATTAGTCATGATGGAAAACTAAAAAATATGTCTAGAATATAAAGTATTCAAGTGTTCCATATTGCTCATGATTTTGATATAAGTTCATTGTTCAATGTTTATCCTATTTATGAGTTAATATGAAGAAGTTATTGCAATTTGAATGAAAAACATAGCGACTTCTGCCTAGTCATTCAAGTATAATTTTTTAAAATTCAAATTGTTATGGATAAAATTTTGCGTTACCATACAATGACTTAGAGAAAATGAACCAAGAAAGTAATATTTGAATTAGAGTTTAGATAAGGGGATGTTGTTTATTATTGTCCAAGTACGATGATTAGTCACCATAGATAACTATATCGTACATTTATTTTATGAAAAGCGTTCTTAAGCATTGCTTAGGCATCACTTAAGAGCTAAATTCATGTACACCACTTAATTTTTGGAAAAGGCGATAGAATTAAGCGATGAGCACTTAAGAATGTTAATTCAGACTTATCTACGCTTCACTTAAATTTAAGCGATGATTAAGCTCTAGTAAGCAAAAAATATTTTATTTTTAAAATAAGAAGAAATGAAATTATAGCATAAAAGAAACACTCCCAAACTAAATTTTCTCATTTTATATCATATAAGCTTGGATGGTGAGTAGTTTTTTTACATGTGATATGACTATTTATTAGACAAATGTGAACAGTTTTAGTCAACTCGAGTATGCATACTTTTTATTATTATGGAAGTCAAATCCAACTTTTGCAATCTATGAATTTATAAGTTAACTTTATAGAAAAACTTCACTTCTGTGTGATTAATTCATGCCTACATGGATAATGATGCACTTAATATAATCCGTTTGTATAAATTTATTTTTATAAAAATAATATGTGCTTAAAAATTAAGTAGCACTTAGGCGATGCTTAAGGGGTGCTTATGCGACATTAAACGAAACGAGACTTCTACCGCCTTGCCTCATATGGCACTTAATATAACATAGTCATACACCTAGAATGCGAAGCATTAGAGTGATTCATAGTGTTTGTAATATTAATTTGAGTTCGGTAGTCAAAGTTTCTTCCTGAATCCAAGTTATTATGGAGAAGTCTTACAGTTTCAATAAAAATATATAATGACTTATGCTTAATCGTTTGAGTACATACTTTCAAAATTTAAAGTTTCAGATTTTCAAAAGTCAAATGTTCTAAAATAATTTTTTAAAGCTTATATTTCAAAATTTCATATTTATAGTAAATGGGTAAATGTATCCATTTATGATCATTTTATTTAATTGGTTGCCTCAACCCATTTACATCATGCTTATGGGTTGGTCATATTCTAATAAGTCTAGGTGCAGTGGAGATTTTTTTGCTAAGAGCATCTCTAGTAGTAGATATATAAACTAGTATACCTTATAAAATTAAGTTATTTATCCTTTTCTATTTTCATTAGTAAATCCAAACTAGTAGTGAGAGACTAAGAGCAATTCCAACAGCATTGTTCCCACTTGATTTTTTAAAATCACTAATTTTAAACAGTTGTGTATAATTCAATCCTAGGTGGACCAGAAAATAAGTAAAATCTCACACTTTTATGCTTGCTTGGAATAAAAGAGGGAGACTAAATTATGTGAGGTCGCCACTAGTTGTATATGTACTTCTAAAATAAAAAAGCATGGGCAACTTTAATTTGTAGGACAACTATTAGTTTTTATATCTATTATCAAATTTGTTATAACCAAATCGCGAACTTTTCTTTTAAGTGCGGTAACTTCATACGAGTTTGAGATATCCATGCTTATTTTTAGATTTATTTGGGATTGATGTATACAAAACAACAAAACTAATATTTTAGAAAAAATATAATAGGAACAAGATGATGAAAATGCTTGAATTTATTGGGAAACTTAACTTAGAAAGTTTGTGCCAAATCCTTGGAGAACTTAACTTCCCATTATGAGTTTTTTAAATAACCTTTGGGAGAAGTATAACTAAGTGGTTAGGTGGGAGCTTCCTCTTATAGCATCTACAACTGTTTTGCTATTATATCACATTTTCATAGGCTACAAAATGTAACTGGGTTAAATTTTCAATTGTATATTGGAACAAGCGCATGTTCTACAAGCGCCCATGCCTTAGGCGCTTGCTGAACAAGTGCTTCTGAGCGCGAGCATCATGGAGTTCGACACCTGTTGAACAGACCCTTAAGACTTAGTTGTTTATCGTACAAGCGCCCATATCCAAGCACATATATCAGGCGCTTGGAGCCATTTTTGCTTATTTTTCACCCAATTTTTTCTTCTTTTTTTAGTTTCTTATTTTCAAAAATGCTAAATAGCACCATGACCATTCAAAATTGCAAGATGTACTGTCCATTATACAATCGATGCTGATGTTGGTCCAACATATTGTAACGATCCATATTTTACGCATTAGAGGATCATGAAATATTATTATTTAATTCATATGAGGTCGTATGACTCTAAAACTTTGGAAAATGACTATTAGGAACATTTTCTGCCTTTAGAATTATTATCAGACAACTTGGATCCATAAATTCTTGTAAGACCTATAAATTTTGACAATTGTTGAATTAGGATCTAACCACAACTATTAGATCAGGATGATAACTTCTTTTTTTTTCGTATAGTGGTCATAATTGGAAAACAGACTTACCATTTAGAAGATATGACTATTTTAAGCTATATTTGTCATTGGATAGGTTAGTAGGAAGTTAAATTAAGCCCATACTTAGGCCCGCTAACTAATTTATAGAATTGTGCATAATGGGGATGATAAGACAGATTTAAATCATTTCCTACTTCTAAAAAAAATTCCAAATCTCCCTTAACCCTAATTTAATAAGAAAAGGGGATTGGAGATCTATCATTTTGGCCTTAAAAATTAATTTCCTATTAATCTTAGCCCAATCCATCATTAAAAAGATAATTAGGAAAGGGGATTTAAGATCTATCATTTTGACTGACTGAAATTTGTGTTCTTTGCTATCAACTTCAGATTTGAGCATTTAAATTGGTATTTTAGGCATTAGGTTAGTGATTATTAATCTCTCACTATCCTATGCTTGTCTAAATGGTTAGAATTGATGTTTTTGATATGATTTCCATATTAAACGAATTTCAAACCTTAATTACTCCTTAAAGATGTTTATGTTCGAATTTAAAAAAAATTCAAAATGGATTTTATATGATTTTGCAACCCCTTTTGATAATATTGTCATTTTAGTGCAAAACTAGATCTAGGTAGATTCTTGTATGATTGACATGTTTGGATGGATTGTTTACGCTTAGTGGATGTACATGGATGATGGTTGCTATTGTAAGTTGCTTTGATATGGTTTGTTAGTGCTTTTAGATTATTAGGAATCGGTCGTTGATTTGGGCAAAATGAAGTAAAAATTACTTGAAATGTGATAAAATTTAAAGGAGAGGCTCTAGAGGAGGAGAGGAGCTATAAGGACCCACCTTTTCAATCCTCAGTAGTCAACATTAATACATTCATGGTATTTACATGCCGAGCATCCAAGTGCTGGATAGACAAATTTTTAGGGTGCAAGAAAACAAGAGACAGAACAAAATATCACAACGTGACAAGTAATGTACAATCTACCAATTATCATTCCAAAAGAAAACTTTGATATACAATCTAAATTAAAGTAACTAACATATCATCAGCTTAGACAGTTACAACTGCTGTCCTTACAATTGCTAACAAATACAAACAGGAAAGTACAACGGAAATAAAAGAAAATACGAGAATTCGTCTTGGAAGCATCCAGCTCCTCTCCTGAAGCTCCAAAGCATCCATGACTAAATCTGAAAAATATGCTTGGGCTAACCCAAGCATTATAAGAAAATAATGCCCAGACCATCTTGTTAAACCAACGCAAGAAAACTCAATTCAAATGATATGGATTTCTATATTTATAAAATCCTTTGAAAATAAAGGTAACTCATAAGACCATGTGGCACATAAACACGAGCGGGTTTTGACGTTATGATAACCAAACCATTTTTATTAAAAAATTCATTGATATTATAATAACATCAAGGGTTGATAAATAAATATTTAACATATTTGGAATAGTTACCCATAATTACATTCAAAAATACTAGGTTTTACAACTAAACCGTATGGCATGTATTGGAGATAGGTATCTAAAGGGATTACTTTTCATACAGTACACCTCTAGATAAAATATATCTGAAGGCGACACATGGACCCCCGCCAAGACAGGTGTAACATCCTTAATTTTAGTTTAACATTATTCAGGACATTTAATCAGATATATTAAATAGAATAATGTAAATGGTTAAGGAGAATGAGATATGAAAATTTATAAGGTTAAGCCATTACTAATGAACTAAATAAGGTTGTTTAAAGATTTATCTTATAAGAGAACATATGAGAGAGGCCAAATAGGTAAATCCAACTTTCACTCCTTCAACCCTCTCCTCCTCATACCATTCTCATTTTTCATAACATCAAAAAAATCAAAAAGAAAACACACCAAGGATGGCCAATAACAAGTAATAGGAGATTGAAATCAAGGGGATTCAAAGAGAAGGAGCTCAGGAAAAACTAAAATAATATCAAATCTCAACTCCAACTTCTAATTCTAAGGTGAATAATAGGTTTTCATCTCTATTGGTTGATTTTGAATTTGGTTATGGATAATACTCGTTTTTAATAAATATGCCATGTTTCAATTGATTGATTACCATTTGGATGAACAAATGATTTATTGGATTTTTTATGAAATTATTTAAGTGGGTTCTAAGGATAAAAACTAAGTTTTGAATATCCAATAGCTTTGATTTTCTGGTATATTGAGTAAAATATTATTTTGGAGAGTTTTTATTTCATAATTTTCCAAATTATATTAAATATTTTATGAATTTCCTAAGGAGAAAATTAGGTTAAATTTAGGTTCTAATTATTAAAAATAATTAAATATGATTTTGGCCCTGCAATTTTTATACTGTGAAGAGTAAGGTAGTTCAAAATTTCTATGAATTTTAGGAATATTCAACAAGTGATTTTGAATTATAGTGAATTTATTATGCTAGACAAGCATTTAAAAGGATAATTAATTAAAGATATTAATTAGTTTGGTATATGTCTTGGAACTTTATAAACTATATGCTGTAATACTTTAGAAAAGTATTGAGAAAAATATTTTATCAACCAACAGAAATAGGACAAGAGTTTGGATTTGGTGAAAGATAATTGCTTTTATTAGCAATAAATCGGTTTTCTTGATAACTACGACCACGCGATGTCGCTTGTAACCTCACTAGCTTGAAAAACACCGTGTCTGTGAGTGTCGACTACTACAAGGAGATAAGCATAGGATAACTACTTAGGTAGTTGTGAAATGTTTCCGACCGTGTTGAAGTCGACAATGATGGTTATGTTTGGCAGTATCGCAACTTTGTGATTCAACTATGTCATCACCGCATGTCTTCACCTATGTTTTAACGGATGCCGCATGCTTTTATTTTGAATACTTTCGATATCAATTATACAAACAACAGGGACACTGCTTGCCTTATCTTCGACTTTAGGCGCCATTGTAAAAACATCTTAGTTCACTTCGGCTATTATGCTGCTATATATATATATATATATATATATATATATATATATATATATATGCAGCATAATAGCCGAAGTGAACTAAGATGTTTTTACAGTGGCACCGCTTGTCATGACGTCGCCATTCATTAGTGTCGTCGACGTTGTTTTTTGCTTACAAAAACATTAATCATTGTTTTGAAAATGGTAGGAAACCTACATTTCTTCTATGTCGATGACTAAATTTTTAACATAGTATTTTATACTTAAAAGAATTTGAGTTTTGATTTCAACCTTGGATAGAGATCGACAAGGTCTTTAGCACCGTGAGTTTTATATGATGTTCTATTAAAGACGGAGAGCCTTAAGCTCTTTGTCGAGGTTGCTATTGACTTCGACATAGATATATATTAACCTATTTAAGGGCGGCAAGCCATATGTTGTTTGATTTTGACCTTAAACATTAGGAATTTCGATGTCATTTTAATTGTAAATTTTGACACTATCATGGGGGATACCAATGTGGATTTGTTTCGACATACTAAATGATTTTTCATTGGGAATACCAATGTATTTTTAACACTAACCATTGTGGGCACTGATGTATTTCAAATTAAAATTTACTTAGACCACTGAGGATACTAATGTATATTATTTGGGATATTAAAACTTTAAGGGTAAATAACCTAATTGGGGACATCAATAGACATAGGTTAAACATGGGGGTAACATGATTATTAAATGATGGGTTCATAGTTATCGTAGGAAAACTATGGGATGTGAGATGGATAGTCCACATCATGCCGGAGATGGACTATCGCTATGAAATGAATGAAGGATTTATAGTTAATCTAGGAAAACTATGGGATGTGTGACGTATAGTCCACATGTTTGAACAAAAAATGGACCAAACACTAGAAGTAATACTAGATAAATAAAAGTGAAGAAAGTAAACGAAAAATAAGTAATAAAATGAACACATAGAAATTTATAGGGAAAACTTTGACCTACATCCAATTAATGATTTTATTGCTTATTTCTAACTTGGAGGAGGATTTTTTAAGATGGTACAGCTCCAACACTTAGAATTTCAGAGTTGCAAGAATATAAGAAACAATGGAGCTAGAGTCTAAAAATATCCCAAAAAATGAGCCCCACCCCTATGTTTATAGAGGTTAGGAACTAAAATCTTGCTCAAAAATATCTTCTAGCAATTGCACCCGATCTAGACTAATTCTCCTTGAAAAATAGATGCATATCATCAAGAACTGGTAGTTGGTATCGATCCTTAGGTATGTTTCGGCACCGATCCCTAAGTTAGCCAGATTTTTTTGTCTTTGATTTTCCACCTCGGATCATCCTGTAGTTAGCTTCATGATTCCATGGTTGTTTCCACCAGTATTAGCTTATTTCAATATCCAAACAGTGGAGTTGTAGAAGAACGAAGTATCCAATTCAAGAGTTCATGGAGATCGATAGAGATTTGTATTAAAATAGCATAACAACACTGGAAGTAAGGTCGGGGCATCAAGGTGAGTCTATAGGAGAAAGATGGGCCCCATCGTGACAATGGATAGGAGTCGGTACTGACCGCTGGGGAAGTCGGTACCGGTCCCCAACTTTTGAGGATCCGACCTCCCGAAGTTGTTTTTTGATTTATGTTCACATCATGTTTTTGTTTGTGTCCCAGTTTTGGGTTCTATGGCCGCCTCTTCAGACGTCTTATATTGATAACTTCGATTTGACTTGTCAAGTTTGCCCATGTTCTGCCTACTCCAAAGGCGGGATAACACCACATAAAGTTTAACTGAATAGGTTATGTGTGATGGATAATCCACATAATTTAAATACCTAAACCAGTATGATAGGTAGTCTATTTGGTAAGGGATGGGTGATCCAGGTAATAACTACACGTGAGGTGGATAATCCACATAATTTTGATCATGAAACCATAGGTGATGGGTAGTCAACATAGTAGGGGATGGGTAATCCAAAGAATCAATATATGTAAGATGGGTAGTCCACATAAGTATAAGATGGACAGTCGATGAAAATTTAGATGGGTAGTCTAATAACTAAAGATGGGTAATCATGTGTATATTGCATGTTTGCATATCAGTTTATTATTATGTTATAACAATTGTGGATGCAAGAACATACTATATGTTTGAGATATTTAGTTCAAATACTAGTAAATTAAAAAAGCATTCCACTCAGAAGCGTGATCTCACTAGATATCTAATTGGTTCGAGATGGTAGGTTATTATTTACACCAAGCTGTTGTCTGACCCGAAGTTTTTTTTTTCTCCTAAAACTCTCAATACTTATTTTAGTAGGTCGGGAGTAAGGATTTTTAGGTTTTCAGTAAGACGAATAAGCTTTCGGAGATGTGTAGGAGGCAATCTAGCTATTTAGGAGTACCTATCTAATCCGCTGTGTCGTTTGATTTTAGCTGCATAGATGCAATGAGAAGTTATATAATTGCCAAGTGTTAGACTCTGGTCAACCAAGGGGGCATCTTCATATGTCGCTCTTGGAGTATTTTGTAAAAGTTATATTTTATCTTAACGTAGAATCGTGAAAGGGATTATGTAATGAATATGAAATCATTTTTTAAAATGAAATGTAAAAGCTATTTCTAAATTGTGTTTGAATTTTTTATATTTATGTGCTTCTGATTATTGATATAGTTAACCATGGTCGCATTTTATCGTCGAAATTAATAACCATGGATGACTGCAACATTCATAATAGTTAGTTTGGGGCCTCAGAATGGGGGATGTTATGTTACCCGGGTAATTGACCCGGTAACACGTGTGTCACCAAGCAAGCACATCGCTCGGCACAAAGAACCATTCAGCATAAAGCATCGTTCGACACACCTCCCCTCGTTCGACATAGAGCCCCGTTCGGCATGGAACGGTTGTTCGGCCTAGAACCTCGTTCAGCACAGAGTCTTGCTTGGCATAGATGCTTGTTCTGCATAGATGGGTCGCTCGGCATAGAGAGGTCGCTCGGCATCTTGCCTCGTTCGGTATAGATAGGTCGCTCGGCGTAAGGCCTCGTTCGGCATGGAAAGGTCATTCCGCATTGAGAGGTCACTCGACATCTTCCCTCGTTCGGCATGGAAAGGGTCGTTCGGCACAACCCCTTGCTCAGCATTGAGAGGTCGTTCGGCATTGAGAGGTCACTCAGCATCTTCCCTCGTTCGGCATGGAAAGGGTCGTTCGGCATAGCACCTCGCTCGGCATTGAAAGGTCGTTCGGCATTAAGAGGTCGCTCGGCATCTTCCCTCGTTCGGCATGGAAAGGGTCATTCGCACAGCAGTTCGCTCGACATTGAATGTTCATTCGTCATGAAGCCTCGCTCGGCATCTCCCCTCGATTGACATCAAGTCTCATTCAGCATAGACCTCGTTCGGCCTACATTCTTCACTCAGCGCACTGCCTCGTTCGGCGTGCAGGTACCGTTTGACATGCCTTCCTCGATTGGCATACGAATGTCACCCGGTCTAGATATGTGGTTCGGCAGTTTCCATTCGGCAATTTCCATTCGGCATTTGTGGCTCAGCGCGCAGAACTCACTTACCACGGGCCGAGGTATCTTGCTCCTAGGCCCATTAACGAAGTCCGACCCATCTTCGCTTATAAATAGAAAGGCATGGGCATAGTGAAATGGACCTTTTTCGAGAACACTGGGGTGACTCTGCTGCATTCAAGACTCATTCTATTTATGTTAACATTTGTATTCAAGTAGTTGGTGCACGGATTATATCTGTAATCAATTGTTGAGCTAAGCAATAAAGATTAACTTCAAAGTGGACGTAGGCAGTTAAGGCAAACCACTATTAATCTGGCGTTCTTGTCTTTGCATTTAATTTAGCATATAGTTCTTTGTTCTAATTTACTTTCTTCATTTATTCCTCTACGTAAACTTTCTTAAGGGTGTTAGTGACCAATTTTGGTGCTAACATTTTGGTGCTATCACTGGGAATCGAATTCTCAAGCCATTAGGATCTGCTTTGTAGCTACTAGATTGAATAAATCCCCTTAAGGAGATCCAACTTATTCACAGGACGTCCGTTGAATCTACTCCGAGTGTCGATCAACAACTCTACTGTGGGAAGACCACGTACCTGATCAGCCTCTCATAACGCAGACGTCCATGAGACAACTAGCGTACAATAGATAGGGCCTAGCACTCAGCAAGTTAATCCCGGCGTAGGGACTGCTGGAGCTCATAACCAGACGGAAGTTGTTACTAGGACAGAGTTCAACGACCTAATGAGAGAACTCATGGAAAGCAGGAGACAACTCACTGAACAAATTCAAGCTAACGCTAACCTCATGACCCATCTTACTCAGTAACAACATTAGAATGCTGGAGGCAGCCCCATTCCTTATTCTTCATATGATAGTTCGACCTCGTCCGACGAACCTCCCAGGTGTAGACGCCGCAAGACGAAAATAGCGCAAGCAGGTGCTACTGATTGATCAACTAGGGATCACTTACATCTTGGAGACCATACCCAAGCCGGAACGGGAAACTTAGGAGTTGGAGCACGTGTGGAGACTGGACGTCCGGCTCACCAAGACCCTAACGAAGCTGGTCCCCATGATACACGTTTGGCAGACCGCCAACAGAGGAGCTACCAACCCGAGCGGTCCCGAAGAACAAAGTCCAACCTTCCATCCTCCATAGAAACCTCAGACTTATTGGCTATGGTCAAACAGTTGATGAGAGAGAATTAAGGCTTGATTAATGAAGATTCGATGATATCCAGGAGTCATACTCCATTCACGGATACTACTCTACAGGTCGAGTACCCTAGGAAGTTTAGCATGCCAACTATCCTGGCCTACAAAGGGAAGACTGATCCTAGACAACATGTGATGAGGTATAAATGGATGATGGATTCGGCTAAACCAAATGACATGACCAAGTGTAGATGCTTTCCAATTACTTTATCCAGAATCGCCATCATGTGGTTCACTCGACTTCCCCCACGATCTATATCCCGCTTCGAAGTATTGGCGAAGAAATTTATGGAACAGTCTAGGATACATGCCACTCGTCCCAAGGATGTAATGTACCTATCTAGTGTAATCCAGCCTCCGGGGGAGTCATTAAAGGAGTATTTGCAGAGATTTCATATTGCGGCTATCGAAGTTAGCAATGCTAACGACCACACAATTCTGATGGCGGTAATATGACGAGTGGATCCGGATTCTGAGTTTGGAGATTGGTCGGTAGGAAAGCCTCTAGGCTCATCAATTCATAAGAAGAGAATAATCCAGGTGGACAAGGCATGATAAGGCACCAAAGCCTGTTCAGGAGACTGTGAAAAGTAACATCACCGTGAAACAATCCGATGACAGCTCGAGAAAGGTTCAAGTCAATGTCCAGAGCAAGCCTGGGCAATCTAGAGGGTGTAGAGGAGGAAATCCTAGAAAGAAAAGAGAAGTAGGGAAATGGAAGCTAAGGATTCTAACATATAACGAATACACCCCATTGAATGCATCTTTTGAGAATATTTACCTGTAAACTTGTAATGCTTTTCAATATAGAAAGCCTCTCCCAAAGGAGTCAACAGAGGAACAGAAGCAGACTGGGAAGTACTGTCACTTCCATGAGACTTACGGGCATAATAAAGAGGAGTGTAGACACCTCCACGATGCCATTGAAAAGCTGATTAGACAGAAAAAATTGCAGGAGTTTTTCAAGAACCCATAGGAAGGAAGGCAAGGAACATCGGACCCCGGACGTGGGCCGGCCCTACGCCATCCAGAGGAACCTGCCCGAACTGTAGGGAGACTGGTCATAAACAGTATCGTCGGTGGAGCTCATCCTACAGACAAGAACTGACAGGAAATGGAGTGGTATGCTAACTCCTTGAGGCATGCGGACTATGAGTGTTGTTCGAATGTGGAAGATAGGACCCCCACTAAGCAACAACGCATGATGACAGACGATATAGTACTTAGGAGCCGAGATGTAGATAAGGTGGAGGCTCCTACCGTCGACCCGATGGTCATATCTGCGATGATCGAGACTGCATGTATGACGAGAATTTTAATTAATTGTGGAAGTTCCATTAACATCATCTTCAAAAAGGAATACAACCAAATGAAGATGGAGACAAAAGATTTAAAGCCATCTAAAGCTCGTATCCATGGCTTTAATGGTGCAGCGGCTGATGCAGTGGGGTATGTTGAGCTGCCAGTTGAACTGGGAGAAGTTGAGCGTAGGAGGGTGCGAATCCTACCGTTTATAGTGCTGGATGTTGATTCTCCATATAATGTGTTTCTGGGTAGGCCGGCCCTGGCGGAGTTTAGGGCAGCTTTGCCTCGTGGTGTTTGAGTTTGAAGTTCCCGACAGGCAAAGGAGTTGGTGTGGTGCATGGCGATTAGGCGACCGGTCGCGCATGCTACATGGCTGAGTTGAGAGAGGCCCAGTGGAGAGAGAAAGGAAAGGTTGCGGACGGCTCCGTCCGCATCTGAAATACCGATGATTGACAAGTAGTGCCCTAGCCCTCGCTTGGGCGACATTCTTTGATCTATAGAGACATAAATCCGAGAGATGATGATGTGGAACCCAAGGAAGCAAAAGCAGCACCGGCTGAACTGACGATTGACATTCCAGTCAGCCGAGATGACCCATCACGAGTACTCAAGATTGGACCACAACTCGACCGTCAGTGGCCGAGGATCTCACTGATTTCCTCCAAGCGAACTTGGATGTTTTCGCTTGGACAAATTCTGACATGTGTGGGATTTCTCCCGCTATTACGAGTCATATGTTGAACATAGACCCGAAGTACACTCCTGTAAAACAGAAAAGGAGAGGCATGGACCCAGAGAGGTCCGCTGCTCTCAGAGAGGACATGGACAAACTCAAAGCCAATGGGTTCGTCTGTAATGCCCTCTACCCTGAATGGGTATCCAACCCTGTGCTAGAAAGGAAAGCGAATGGGAAGTGGAGAACTTGCGTTGATTACTCTGATTTGAACAAAGCATGCCTGAAGGATAGTTTCCTTTACTCAGAATCGACCACCTCGTCGACTCAACGGCTAGACACGAGTTATTGTCATTTATGGATGCATAATCAAGATATAATCAGATCCCGATGCACATTCCTGACCAAGAACACTCCAGTTTTGTCATAGACGTTGGGTTAAATTGCTATGTGGTGATGCCCTTCGGATTGAGAAATGCGGGAGCAACTTATCAGCATCTGGTGAATCAGATGTTTAAACACTAGATTGGTAGGACGATGGAAGTATATGTGGATGACATGCTCGTGAAGTCACGACAGTCAAACGACCACATTCGGGACTTAGCGGAGATGTTTGATATACTTAGACATTATGAAATGAAGATCAATCCTTTGAAGTGTTCCTTTAGTGTTGCATCAAGGAAGTTTTTGGGTTTCATTGTGAATGCGCGGGGAGTCGAAGCTAACTCGGAGAAGATTCAAGCTATTCGAGACATACAAGTGCCTAAAACTATAAAGCAGGTACAAAGCTTGAATGGGAAGGTCGCCATGCTGAGTCGATTTATATCTAGAGCCACTGATAAGTGTATTCCTTTCTTCAATGTGATAAAGAAAGGAAAGAGAAATTTCAAGTGGACATCCGACTATGAGGAAGTGTTTTGATCTCTAGTAAGGCATTTAGAAAGTCCCCCGGTACTATCGAAACCGGTAGACCATGAGTTGTTGTACGTGCACTTGGCTGCATCCCAGCATGCTATCAGTACGACTCTGGTTCGCGAGGGGGACCGAGTTCAGAAGCCGATGTACTATGTCAGTAAACGTTTAATGGGGGCAGAAAGAAATTATCCTAAGATTGAGAAACTAGCCTATTGCTTGGTGATTGCATCACGCAAGCTTCGGCCATAATTTCAGGCACACTCAATCAGTGTTTATACTGATCAACCATTGCGGCAGGTACTCCAACGACCAGAAACTTTTAGAAGGATGTTAAAATGGAATATCGAGTTGAGTCAGTTTTATATTACCTACCTGCCACGAAGTGCCATACAAGGGCAAGCGCTAACAGACTTCATTGTTGAATTTACCATGTTAGATGAATCAGACGGTAACAATGTCATACCTCCCGTTCGATGGAAGATGTACACCGATGGAGCATCTAACGACCGTTTCTTGGGACCTGGCATAGTTCTTGTGACTCCCGAAAATTGATCAATTTGTTATGCTTTGAAGCTCGAATTCCCAACAACAAATAACGAGGTCGAGTATGAAGCATTGATTGCTGGCTTGAAACCTGTCAGAGAGCTAAGGGTAAAATCGGTTGAAATCTTTTATGACTCACAATTGGCGGTATACCAGGTGCGGGGGGACTATCAAGCGACGGAGAAGAGACTTGCCCCATACCTTGCTCGGGTTCAACAGCTGCTAGAAAATTTGGAATAATATGGTATTTCGCATGTCCCACGTGATCAAAACAAAGAGGCCGATTCATTGGCAAAATTTGCAAGCACGAGAGATGCACAACAAATGGGATTGGTTCCTGTTGAAACCTTACATGCTTCGAGTATAAATGTAATGGAGATAGATTTCGTGTTAGAAACAGAAATCAAGAAGGAGTCGTGGTTGACCCTCTTCAAACAGTACTTGCTACACGGGATCTTGCCCGAAAGAAGGAGAGAAAGACGACAAGTCATTCGTAAGGCTTTACGATATGTAATGCAAGATGGAATAATATATCAGAAGGGTTCTCGACCCCTTTACTCCGGTGCATTGCCCATGATGAGATAAAATGAGTCCTGAAGGAATTCCATGAAGGAGAATGCGGTGACCATATAGAAGGGCATACATTATCAAAGAAAATCCTCCGCTATGGATACTATTGGCCAACCGTAAATCGGGACGCTGCAGAGTACGTAAGGAGATGCAACAAATGCCGGAAGTATGCAAACGGAACTCACATGATTGGTTAGTCCCTGGCCATTTGCAATGTGGGGGATCGATATAATCGGTTCCTTACCTATATCTAAAGGTGGTGCAAAATACGCTATAGTTGCGGTCGATTAGTTTACTAAGTGGGCAGAAGTAGAGCGCTTAGCCACAATCACTACCAAGAAGGTCATTAATTTTATTGTAAGAAACATTATATGTTGTTTTGGCCTCCTGTGGACTATCATTACAGACAACGGAACTCAATTCGAAAGTAAAGAGTTCAAAGAATTTTGTCAAAAGTATGACATTGAAAAAAGATTTGCAGCAGTTGCTCATCCAAAAGCTAATGGACAAGTGAAAACTATGAACAAAATAATCAAGTCCATATTGAAAAAGTGTTTGGAAAAGGCCAGAGGCAAGTGGGTGGATGAACTTCGAACAGCACTTTGGGCTCATAGAACCACCCACAAGTCCGCGACTGGACACATTCCATTCGCATTGGCATATGGCACGGAAGCTGTTATACCCGTAGAACATGAAGTTCAGTCACATCGGTTAACTCATTACGACCCCAAGATGAATTAGGAACTTTTGCTGGAATCGCGGGACTTCATTGATGAAAAATGTGAAGAAGCTGATTTAAGAGCGGCCGCGTATAAACACCGAGTCACTCGATATTATAAAGAAAAAGTCTGGCCAAGAGTCTTCGATGTGGGCGACCTCGTTTTGAAACGAGTTTTTCCGGTCCTTCGCATCTGAATCTTACCTGGGAAGGTCCATACGTCATTGAACGGAGGCTGGGAGAAGGAACTTTCAAGCTAGCGACCGTTGATGGCACGATGCTCCCTCGAGCATGGAATAGCGAGCTTCTGCGACATTATTATACTTATTCTATTCCTTTCATGTTTTAATTGCAATTTTTTCCAGCATATTTTTATTTTGTTGATTCTTAGTTTTCAGCATGTAATAAGATAATTTAACTTGCTTCATTAATAAAGGCTTGAAGCCATTTTTTCCATGAATTATTGATGTTTCTGTGTATGATAATTTTGTGGCAGAAAACTAGAGTTACATTATTCTATCTGATGCACTTATGCATATAAACGAATTTAAATCTCCAAGTCCCCTGAGTGCGGACTGAAGTACTCTGTGACCCCTGAGTGCGGACCAGAGTATAAACTAAATCTCTAAGTCCCCTGAGTGTGGACCAGAGTATAAATGATTTAAAATCTCTAAGTCCCCTGAGTGCGGACTAGGATACTCTGAGTCCATTTAGTATGTACCAGAGTATAAACGACATTAAACCTCCAAGTCCCCTGAGTGCAGACTGGAGTACTATGAGTCCTCTGAGTGCGGATCATAGTATAAACGACTTAAAATCTTCAAGTCCCCTAAGTGCGGACTGGACTACTCTGAGTCCCCTGAGTGCGGACGGGAGTATAAACAGCCTGAAAATATCTAAGTCTCCGGAGTGCAGACTAAAGTACAACTGACTTGAGTTCATCAAGTCCCCAGCGTACGGACTGAAAAATATTCGAAGTACCCAAAACATGGAATAAAGGATGTACAATTTCAAAGAATTTTCGAGTCATATGAAGATGAACTGGGGGGTTATGTAACTCCCAATAGCTCGGGTTTCGACCACAATAATAAAAAAAGATGAACAGTAAAATTTATTTGAAAGATAAAAGAACTAAATTTTATTTATTCATCCAAAATGTGATTCTACCACAACTCCTCCAAAACTCGGAGTCAAAAGTCTATTTACATTGACTATGGAAATAAATGAAAATAATTATATAATCTAAGCTAGCTCTCGTTGAACTAGTGTAACAGCTACTTCTTTGACTTCTTGGGTTTCTTTTCCTCCTTTGTTTTCTAAGGTGACTCTCCCCCTACGCGTTTTCGTTTGGACGTTTTGATTGAAGGGGAGGTAACAAACGAGGAAGAACGAGAAACGTCTAGTGGCCTGGGCCCACCAGGGAGGATGACCATCAAAGGCTTGTTCAAAGGATTATCTAAATCCACGACTTGTGGCTCGACTTTGATTTCAGTTGTCTTTTTCTTTTCCTCCGCGAGCTTCTCCTTCATGCTCATTTTAGAAGTGTGTCCAGAGGCACTTGTGATCTCAATTTCATAACTTCCTTCGACAGGATATGAAGTCTCAGACTTATCCTCATCGAGCGCCTCAATCACTCGAGCATCTGGACCAGGAGTCTCTCCCGCGTGAGTAGCCTCGCTCGCTTTATCCTTCTTCTCCTTGGCGTCATCGCTCCTCGGAGTAGGAACAGGGTCAGAGCAACCTACGCAAGAACACAAGAGATAAATGTTAGAATATAATGAACTCATGCCAAAAACATTGGCTCTTTGAACTTTAAGAAGAAAAATTATTTACTAGTTTCTTGTTGGCTCTCAACCATCCATGGAGTTTCACCCTCTAGAATGGGAGATAGTACATGAATGCCAAGCCCAGGGGCTTTCGGGTCATAACCGACGTGCTATTCGAACGAATCAAGTACTAACCGACCAGACGATTGAGTAAGGGAAGGAGCAGGAGATTCGGTTCCAGACAGATCGACGATCTCATCTTTTCCTTTTGATGAAGAGGAACCTTTGTTGTAGAGGGCCTTCACTGCAGATAGGTCCGAAGGCTCGTGCCCTCTGAGAAATTATTTTATCAAAACCTCCTTATCAACCTCCTCGGTGCCCAGCTCTACTTTTCTAATCCTTATTAAAGTTTCCCATGCCTCGGCTAGAGATTTGAGGTAGCCCTCGTCAAGAAAAGTTAAGTCCCTATGCATGAGGACACGGGCGTTGTATTCCGCGATAAGCGGGTCGAATAAGCACTTGACCACCTCCCTGCCAGCCTCTGTAGCCGCCTCAAGGCGAGAGTCAATCTTCTTGGATTCAATTCTTTTGCCCTCTTCATGGGCTTCATCCTTCAGCATCCCAACCTTAAAGAGCTCGTCGTCGAACTTTGCCTTCAGGAGTCGCGTAGCAACAATCTCATCGCAGTATCGCTACGACTCTTTTTGGACAGCAGTTTTTTCCTCTCTCTCTTTGCGGAGTTGATATTTCAACTCTTTCACTCGGAGGGAAAATGCATCCCTTTCCTTCTGAACAGAATCCTTCTCTAAAGCCAGGGCCCCGCAGCGTTGGACCGCTTCGTCAATTTCTTTCTTATGTGTAGTTCCTAGACGATTGACGACCTCTGTAGTATGTTTAGCACTTTGTTGGGCGGCTTCGAGCTGAGATTTGTACGAAGAGAGCTCTTCATCTTGAGCTTTGATAATGTCCTTATCGTGAATGGCCTCGAGCTTCAAGCGATCAATTTCGTGTTGACGCTCAACACAGACTTCCGAGACTTTTTTGGTTAAATGAAAAAATGCATCATGTTGAACATAAACGTCATTGTTATAGGCAATGACGCTCTTTTGACGTGTCCCAAAATGTGATGGATCGCTGGAAGAAACTTCAGACCATCGAAGCATATTTTAGGGAACTTAGCCTTAAGTTCGGCTAGCCTCTCCGATATCGTCGAATCTGTTGTGGGAACATGAGTAGATGGTCTTGAGAGCTCAGTTTTCTTGTGGGGTTCCCGAGATTGTCATGTGCTGGATGAACCAGAGTGTGGATCATGGGAAGCATCGGATTGGGACCCCTTGTGGCCGTATTTCTCCCTGCCTTGCTTCGAGTGAGAAGGAGGATTATAATGATATGAGGGCTGATGATAAGTTTTCTATCGAGATGATGAATCCCGGGAGTGATAATCCCAGTTATCGTCGTCATCTCTATCACGACGTCTTCCGAAGCCCGAATCCCATCCAGAGTGGTGAAAGATGGAAGACCCGCGAAGACGATCGAGCCTGTGTGTACGTCCCGTATCACCTGCACATAATTTAAATAACGACAAGTTAGAAAAGAGTAGAGCGATAGCAGAAATTTAAGTGCAAGGTGAAGTGCACGTGGCCATGTGTGTCGTAGTGTTTCCTCCCAACGGACCAGTTTCTTTATCTCTACTTATGGGATTTTTTTCACCCTGAACATGGGCTTGAGCGCCTACATTTCCTCTTGCGGGTAAATGAAGTTTAAGCGCTTTCGGATCTTTGAAATCATAGTTAAGCAAGTCGTCGGGAATAGTGAGGTTCGACAGGCCTTCCAATGAACTCTCTAAGCATTGAGGAGAAGGCTATCTATCCACCGGGGTGATTGTGACTTTAGAGGTTCCACCCGTTGTCTTCTTCCTTAGCTTGTAAGTCAGTTTTTTGTTTCCCTTCGTAGAAGGAGGCATAACTTGGATATTGTTCACCTCGACTATCGGCTCCCGAGCGGGGCTAACATTCTCGCCATGTACTTCGGGCTTTTCAGCTTCTTTGATCTCCCCCTCCTCAGATGTGTCAGGGGGGTCATGTGTTGAGGGCCCAGCTAGCTTTTTACCTTTGCCCGAGGTAGATGCTGTTATAGTGACACCTTGAGGAAGGCTTATCCGACGGCCTGCCGCCAGCAGCCTAAACTTTGAGAGCCACTCGTTCGAAATAAGAGATCTAATGTCCCGGTCTCCTGCGGGAATAGCTCGAATAGCCTCAACAGCTTCAGAATGCCCGGAGCCTTCGGGACGTGGGCTGATACCTGTAGAAGTAGATAAAGAGTTAGAATGCAAATTCCACTAAATGCAAGTATAGATTCGAAAAAGAAACTTACTTCCTTCTACCCATCTCCTTACGAAGCCGGGGGCAACGAACGTAGAACCACTCTTGCTTCTACTGGGCGAATTTGCTCTATGCCCCGGTTAGAATTTGACACTTGTTTTGTGATTCGAGAAATACAAAAGATGGGCTGTTCGATCGTCTCTTGAAATGATAAATATAACAGATATCGCTAGGAGTCGGAAGCCTGATGAAGACACTCATAAAGAGAATGCATGTGCCGTATATGAATGCAGGACTGTAAGGATGTAGTTGCGATGGAGCGATCTCAATATACTGTAATAGATCGCAGAGGAAGGAGTTGAATGGCGGCATGCTACTAACCCAACACAAAAATCTGTTGCAGGCTGTGTATCCGACTGGGGGCAGGTGAGGACGATCTTGCCTTAATGGAACCAACACATCATCGAAGGAAATCCCGTGCTCTGAGCATATGCGACGAAGAGCGCTTTCGTTAATTTTTGAGGCCTGAGAATCAATTGGATCATCTAAAAAGATCGCTGCATCCAGGGCATCAGGAGCCAAGTCAACGGATGCGATCGTAGGGCTCCGTATGTCTTGAACAGGAGTAGTCGACGGGTTTGAAGTCCCAACTACTTCCTATTGAGAGGATGGCCCGGGTCTGTCCGAGATCGTGGCAGAACTAGATTTCCTAGATATCTCTAATGCGCGAAGAACCCGATGAAACACCAGTTTAAACTATACTTAAAAAACGATCGATATTAGACATAACAACCAAAATACTCCCCCCGTGTGGTGTGTGAACTAGTGCAATCGTTCAAGTATAGTGTCAAAGGATTTAAAGTCATGAAACTAATAGGATAAAGTAAAGTAAAGGTTTCCAGTGAATGGGTTTTAATTCTGAACTTAGAAATTCATAATATATATCGAGGCTATAGTCTGTTTTTATCGAGTTAAATTCAGATTTATAGTTCTTGGGACGGAGAGTTGTCAATTCGAAGTAGTCGATATGTTTATTTTCTTAAGTCCTTGTCCTTATCTTTGTCATATATTTAGGCATGATAAGTAAGTCAAGTCAACATGGATCACGTTTGAGCTAGAATGGTTATGATTATTGCTGTCTACTTCAAGACTTAATGTCGAACGATACTCGAGAGACTCGACTATAATCACCTAACCTCTCCTCGCTCGCCCTTCACCGTTCGGCATGAAGGAGTCATGCCGAGCCATGATCATACCGAGCCGCTTCGCTCGACGCTCTAGATTCAACCCTCACTTCTTTCTTTTTTCTTCGTTCGGCACGAGGGAGTCATGCCGAGCCACACCGCTCGGCCCTATAAGCCCAATACTCATCCCTCACCAGCGTCCTCTCTTCGTCGTTCGGCATGACAACACTCATTTCTCCCCTACATTCTCTCTTTTGCCATTCGGCACGACTTATTGCTTTCCTCCAATCTTTCTTCATCGTTCGGTACATGATAGTAATGCCGAGCTACACCCATTTCTCTTCCAACCACCACTCCGCCTAGTCCTAAGGCATGTTCTAACCTCGATTCATTGTCCTCATCCACACGGTTTCTACTATCCTCGATTTTATAGAGATTCATGAATTCGAATCTCGTGCTTAGTTTCCTAGTCGAGATAAAGTGTTTAAAGGAGAGGTCATTACCTAAGAAATGACTCGAAGCTTAGGGAGATCCTGGAGTAGGAAACACGATTCTTATCAGATTCATTGATTAAGGAAGGTGGTGAAGCAACGTATTGGGTTCAAGAAGAGAAGGGAAGGGTAAATAGTTCGCAGAAGTCTGGTGGAAGATGAGCTCGTAAGTTATGTAGAGAAGGGTAAAAGTAAAAGGGAGAAGAGGAAGGAGTGGTGGCTTATATAGAGAAAAGAGAAGTTGAATAGGTATTGACCGGTGGACCCGGTCAAGGTATCTCGATGGTTTGGCATACTTATGCCGAACGACATGTGACTTGCCGAACGACTCGTTCGACATCCATATGGAACATTTTTGTGTATGTTAGAAAAGAGAAGAGGGAATTTGATATTAACTCAAAGCGTGTCGTGTTGTCTCACACGACACACTTTAGGGGGCAAGTGTTGCCCGGATAATTGACCCGGTAATGCGTGTGTCACCAAGAAAGCACATCGCTCGACACAAAGAACCATTCAGCACAATGCGTCATTCGGAACACCTTCCCTCGTTCCCCGTTCGGCATGGAAGGGTTGTTCGGCATAGAGCCTCGTTCGGCACGGAGTCTCGCTTGGCATAGAGCCCTGTTCGGCATAGATGGGTCGCTTGGCATAGAGAGGTCGCTTGGTATCTTGCCTCGTTTGTCATAGATAGGTCGCTCGGTGCAAGGCCTCGTTCGGCATGGAAAGTTCGTTCGGCATTGAGTGGTCGCTCGGCATCTTCCCTCGTTCGGCATGGAAAGGGTCGTTCGACACAACACCTCGCTTGACATTGAAAGGTCATTCGGCATTGAGAGGTTGCTCAACATCTTCCTTCGTTCGGCATGGAAAGGGTCGTTCGGCACAGCACCTCGCTCGGCATTGGAAGGTCGTTCGACATTGAGAGGTCGCTCGACATCTTCCCTCCTTCAGCATGGAAGGGGTCGTTTGGCATAGCACCTCGCTCGGCATTGAAGGGTCATTCGGAATGAAGCGTCGCTCGGCATCTCTCCTCGACCGGCATTAAGTCTCGTTCAGCACGGACCTCGTTCGGCCTACATTCTTCACTCACCGCACTGCCTCGTTTAGCCTACAGGTACTGTTCAACATGCCTTCCTCGATTGGCATACGAATGCTGCCCGACCTAGATATGTGGTTCGACAATTGCCGTTCGGCATTTATGGCTTGGCACGTAGAAGTCAGTTACCACGGGCCGAGGTATTTTGTTCGTAAGCCCATTAGGAAAGTTCGACCCATCTTCGTCTATAAATAGAAGGGTAAGGGAATAGTGAAATGGACCTTTTTCGTGAACATTAGGGAGACTCTGCCGCATTCAAGACTTATTCTACTTCAGTTAGCATTTGTATTCAAGTAGTTGGTGCATGGATTGTATCTGTAATCAATTGTTGAGTAAAGCAATAAAGATTAACTTCAAAGTGGACGTAGGCAGTTACGCCGAACCACTATAAATCCGGCGTTCTTGTCTTTGCATTTAATTTAACATACAGTTCTCTAATTTAATTTAATTTCTTCAATTATCCCTCTACATAAACTTTCTTAAGGGTGTTAGTGATCAATTTTGGTGCTAACATGTTATAAAAGGCATTCGCGAAAGTCGTTGATGAAGAGAAGCTTTACTAAAAGAGGGCTTCTCATAAGATTCGTATGCTAATATGTATTCTCCCCTCTCTCCTCAACCATTCTTATGTATCTTACTAAGATTCGTATGCAGATTTGCAAGACAGAAAGATATGGAAGCAGGAAACAGAAGAGTGACTCTAGGTGGTGAAAGCACCATAACTAATGGAAATGCTCGATCCAACACCAGATGGAACCTGGTTCAGCAGGCAAATGCTAGTCAAAATGCAAATGCCAATGTAGATGTTGTGGCTCCACCAATAGATATGGGGGCTATGTATCAGTTATTCATCAATCTGATGCAAGTTGGAGTTGCTTCAGGAGTAGGTGGAGGAAATGCTGCTAATGCAGGAGGAGTCAATCCTATAGCGCCAGTTGATAATAACTATGCTAACCTGAGTCGAGATTACAGCAGTCTAGGTAGGAAGCCTTTTCTAGAGATTGATGATGCAATAGATGTAGAGAAAAAGCTATAATATTATGAAAGGGTTTTTGTTGATTTAGGTCTGAATGATGAGCATGAAAGGAGGTTGGCTTCAAGACAGTTTCAATGAGATGCTTTGTTCTGATGGGACATGTGACCATAGGAGTACAAGATGAGGAATTGACTTGGTCGAATTTCGAAGGAGATTTGGCAAAAAAAATTGTCTGAAGTTTCCAAGTCAGCCTTGTTTAGCAAGTTTATGGAGTTGGAGCAGGAGTAAATGTCAGTGTTGTAATTCTATGCTAAGTTTGATGAATTTTCTCGTATGGATATGCCACCACTGACATTGTTATCAAGAGGGACGAGAAGTTTATCCAGTGGTTGAGGCTGGAGATTTCTAGGACGACTATGCCACATCTTTGAGATCCATCGAATGTAGTATTGGAGATGGAAATCAAAAACGCAGACCTGCTTTCTACTTTTGGGAAGGAGAAGGCCGTTGGAACCCAGTGTTCTCAGAATAAGAAGAAGTTCTTTAAAGGAAAGGGAGCTCAAATGGTGTAGCTGCTAAGAAAGGGAAGGCATATATCGTTTGCTATAAGTATGATAACAAGGGGCGCTATGCAACTGAATGTCAATCAGGTGATGGAAAGATGGTTGTGGACAAGAAGAATGTGAAGTGCTTTACCTTCTACCAGGTTGGGCATTATAAGAAAAAAATGTCTAGAAGCATCCAAGGCTAACAAAAGGAAGGCTTTTGTTTTGGAGCCATCTACATCAAGATCAACAACAACCGAGAAGGGAAAGTCTACGATGAAAGGTACACTTTTGATTTATAGCACATCGATTAGGGTAATATCTGATACTGCTGTATCACATTCATTTATATCTCAGTGTTTTTTAGATAAGTTAAGTTTTGAACCATTTTACCTTGTTACTTCCTTAAGGATATCTAATCCAATTGGAGGGTATGCAACTCTTGAGATGAGATGTGACCATCTAGAATTTGAGTTGCTAGTGTACACTTTTTCATGTAGTTTTTAGGTGTTTGATTTTGCAAGTTTTGGGATTATTTTGGGTATGGATTGGTTAGGCAAATATGATGCTAGGATATTTTGCCGAGATTGGAAAATATCAGTTAGAAACCACGATAGTAGTGATCGAATTATATACTTGGTAGATAACTCGAGTGTGGATATTTGTAGTTTACTGGGAGCAATTGAAGTAGAAGACGAAGTAAATTGGATTTTGGTTGGAAGAAAATTTGCAGATGTTTAAGCCGGTTACAAGACACCACTGAAACGAGCTATCGAGTTTCTAATATATCTTGTGCTTGGAGCTGAACCCGTAAGTAGACCATCTTGCAGGATAACACCTACCGATATGAAATAGCTAAAGGTCCAGCTAGTAGACTTAGATGGAATCGTTCAATTAGACCAAGTCGTTTGCCTCGGGAAGCGACCACGGTGTTTGTAAAGAATTAGGATGGGTTGTTGAGATCGTATATTGATTATCGTAAGTTGAATGAGAAAACGATAAAGAATTGATACCCTTTACCGAGAATTGATGATTTATTTGATCAGTTGAGTGAATCAAAGTATTTTTCCAATTGGATTTAGTGATACTATCAATTAAGAGTGGCGGAGCCTTTGAAGGCGCTTCGAACTAGATATGGTTTGTACGAGTGGCTAGTGATGCCATTTGGATTGACTAATGCGCCTGCTTTCTTTGTGGACTTGATGAAGTCGATTTTTCAAGAGCACTTGGATAGGTTCATGTTGGTATTCGTTGATGACATTTGATATATTCTAAGGATGATAGAGATCATGAGATTCACCTTAGAATGGTATTTGAGACGTTGGGGCAATATCAACTGAAAGCGAAGTTTTCAAAGTGTGGTTTCTGAAAAAGAGAGGTGAAGTTTCTTAGTTATGTAGTTTTAGAGAAAGGGTTATCCATGGATCCAGCCAAGATTGATGCTGTAAGTAGTTGGAAAAATCCCATTACGGTGACTGAGATAAAGAATTTTCTTGGATTGGCTAGCTATTATTGGTGATTCAACAAGGATTTCTTATGGATAGCAGCGCCCCTGGCTAAACTGACCAAAAAGGACATGAATTTTATTTGGCCTGATAAATGTTAGGGGCATTCCTCAAGATAAAGAATTTGTTGATCAATGGACCCGTGCTAGTTGTTCCAGATGGAAATCAAGATTTGGTGGTGTATACAGATGCATGTGGAACAGAATTAGGAGCTGTACTGATGCAAATGGGTAAAATGATTTCCTACGCTTCTCGACAGCTTAGACCACCTGAAATTAGCTATCCGACTCATGATTTGGATTTGGCGCTAGTGGTTTTTGCATTGAAAGTGTGGATGCACTACCTTTTAGGAGAATGATTCGAGTTGTATACATATAATAAGTCTTTGAGATATTTATTCTCTTAGAAAGAGTTGAATATGAGACAATGGAGGTGGCTGGAGCTTTTAGTAGCTTATGGTTTTGGTATTGATTGTAGGTTAGGAAATGGAAATAAAGCAACAGATGCACTTAGCAGAAAACATCAGAATGTTGTTGAAGCTATATTGGCTGAATAGAAGGATTTAGAGGCATTGACTACTTGGAGCATGCAATTAAGGTCAACTTCTAGTTCGAGTTAAATACTGCAACGTTGTCTTGCTTGGAAGTTCGACCAGTGTTGATCGAAAGGATTGCTTCTTAGTAGAGAGATGATCCACTACTAGCCGAAAGAATTAGAAGTTTGGAAGGTGGAACCAAGATCGATGATCTAGAAGTTTTTAGTTTTGAACAGAGAGGATGGCTAAGGAAGAAGGGACGGTTATGTGTTTCAAATGTTGGTGACCTAAGAAAGAAAGTTCTTAGGGAGTGTCATCGATCAAAGTTTACGATTCATTCTGGGGAAAATAATCTATCAGGATATGCAGCAAAGTTTCTTCTGGAAAGGTTTAAAAAGGGATATAGGCTTATGGGTAAAGCAATATGCAAATTACTAACAAGTGAAAGCTGATCATTAGAAGTCCAATAGGTTATTTCAGCCTTTAGACGTACCAGTTTGGAAATGAGATTCGATATCCATGGATTTTATTGACGGGTTGCCAAAGGAAAATTGGGGAAAGGAAAATATATGGGTCATAGTGGATAGGCTGACCAAGAATGCACACTTCATTCCCTTTAAATCAACCAGGACGATACCTGTATTGGCAAAGTTTTTTATGAGGAATATTGTTAGACTGCATGGGATTCCTAATAGTATAGTTAGTGAAAAAGATGCTTTGTTAACTTGTAAATTCTAGAAGATTCTACAAGAAGTATTAGGTACCAAGCTTAAGATGAGTACCGCTTATCACCCACAAATGGATGGGCAGACATAGTGAGTTAATAAGGTACTTGAAGATTTGTTGAGGATTTATGTGCCGGACTTTGTTGGGTCATAGGAAGACCATTTGCACTTAGTTGAGTTTTCCTAGAACAACAGTTATCGGACTAGTATATGAATAGCGCTTTTCGAATCTTTATATGGAAGGACACGCAAATCGCCAGCATGCTTATTTGAGATTAGAGATAGATTGGCCCACGGTCCAGATACGGTAAGAGAAGCCATAGAGAAAATTGAGTCAATCTAAGATAAGATAAGAGAAGCCATAGATAAAATTGAGTCAATCTAAGATAAGATAAGAGAAGCTCAATCTAGGCTGAAAAGTTATGCAGATAAAAGTCGTAAAGATCTAGAGCTCTCAATTGGAGATCATATTTTAATTAAGGTATCACCAATGAAGGGTGTGGTACGATTTGCAAAGTCAGGGGAACTGGCACCAAGATATGTTAGGCAGTTCCCTATTATAGAGAGGATCGAGAAAATCTCATACCGTGTAGGGTTACCGAGTAGTTTGCCAGGTGTCCATAATGGGTTCCACGTTTCTCATCTTACGAACTATATGCATGATCCAGTGACTAATATTGCTCCAACTACATTGGAATATTTAGTAGTAGAACCAGGTCTAACTTTTGTGAGACAATCGGTTCGAATTGTAGCGAGAGATGAGAAGAAGTGAAGGAACAAGACCGTCAGTTTAGTGAAAGTACAATGAAGTGAAAAACACAAAGACTGTACTTGGGAGACAGAGAACATGATTAGGGATATTTATCCTAAGCTGTTTATATGGTATGTTCTATATTTGTTTTATATAGACATAGTAGCTGATAGGAAATATTCATTGTTTGCATGTTTGATGTGCTTGTTTTGTAATCCTTACCGAATTTCGAGGACGAAATTCCTAAGGGAGAATGTAACGCCCCTAATTTTTGTTTAACATTATACATGACATTAATGTATATGGAGGATGAGATTTGAAAATTATAGGGTCAAGTACTAATGAACTAACTAAGATTGTTTAAAGGTTTATCATATAAGAGAATATATGAAAGGGAAAAAATAGGTAGATCCAACATTCACTACTTAAACCCTCTCCCTCTCATACCGTTCTCATTTTTCAAAACATTAAAATCAATCAAAATGAAAACACACCAAAGTCGGCCATTAAAAAGTGATAGGAGATCGAAATCAAGGGGATTCAAAGAGAAGGAGCTCAGGGAAACCTAAAGCAACATCAAATCCCAAATCTAACGTCTAATTCTAAGGTGAATAATAGGTTTTCATCTCTGTTGGTTGATTTCTAATTTGGTTATAGATAATACTCATTTTCATGATAAATATGCCATGTTTCAATTGATTGATAATTATTTGGATAGAATAATGATTTTTTGGATTTTTTATGATATTATATAAGTGGATTCTAAAGGTAAAATTTAAGTTTTTATTCTCCAGTAGTTTTGATTTTTTGATATGTTAAGTAAAACATTATTTTGAAGATGGTTTTTTAATTTCATAATTTTCCAAGTTGTATTAAATATTTTATGAATTTCCTAATGAGGAAAATGGGTTAAATTCGGGTTTTAATTACTAAAAACAATTAAATATGGTCTTTGACCTTGAAATATTTATACGATGAAGAGTATGGTATTTTGAATTTTATGTCATTTTTGGGAATTTTTCTCGAGTGATTTTGAATTATTATAAATTTATTATGTGAGACAAGCATTTAAAAAGATAATTAATTAAGGACGCTAATTATTTCGTTTAGTATGTGTTTTGGAACTTTAAAAACTGTATGGACAGTACTATAGAAAAGTATTGAGAAATAAGTTTTATCATCCAATAGAAATTGACAAGAGTTGGGATTTGGTGACTGGTAATTTCTTTTATTAGTAGCAAATCGGTTTTTTGATAATTACGACCATGCCATGTCGTCCATAACCTCACTGAGCCTAAACAACACCCCACCTATGAGTGTGAACATCAATAAGGTGGAAAACATAGGATCACTACTAGGTAGTTACAAAATGTTTCCAACCAGGTTCAAAGTTGGCAATGGCGATAACCTATGTTTGGCGCATCGCAACTTTATGGTTCATCTATGCCGTCGCCGCATGTCTTCGTCTATGTTTTAAATGGAACGGCATACTTTTATGTTTAATGCTTTCAACATTAATTATACAAATGGCAGTGACGTCGCTTTTCTTATCTTCGACTTTATATATATAGTGGCAGAATGCCGGAGTGAATTAAGTATGTTTTTACAGTAACGCTGTGACAACCCGACTTTTTCTCCACAGAAAATCGCATCATCTTGAAGAAAGAAAGGGATAGAAAGGAGAAAAGAAAGAGAAGAAAGAAGAAACAACATCAGAATCTCAAAAGCAGAACGAATAAATTATATTAATAACATAAATATTACATAGTATACAACACTAATCAGAGTTACACAGATTATACAACACATACTAGACAGTTATAAACACCTATCTAGTTATTACAACTCAATACATCTCAATAAAGAAATACCAACACAGAGAACACACAACAGAACTATATATCTACAATGCAGAATCCTCCTGCTCCATTACTCCTCCAAAATTCGTCAAAGCTAACCCGAATCCCTTGGCTACTCGTAAAAGTTTGAGTACCCAAGTGTTTAAGAAAAAAGAAGATAAAATCTGGGTCAGACATGGGTCTGGTGTGAGTAAAAGGTTAAAGTTGCTTAACTTTGAAAAACCTTTGAAAAGAAAAGTATCACGTAAAACTTCCCACACATAAAATGGAATTTTTTTTACCTTACGCTAACCAAAACACTTGATAGGAAATCCAGTGATATTATAATAAGTTTAAGGTTTTCAAGTAAATATGAAATAGCCGAAATTGTTACATCTATTAAATTTCAGCTACTAGCCACAAAAGTGGGTAATACAATCAAAACCGTTGACAGTTATTGGATTCCGGATTCCATCAATGGCAGGGCTACCGGGGTACCGCCCGTCACAGTACGTGGCCTAGATCAACATACCGAGGATCACTCCCAATCCCCTACAACACAAGACCGGAACCATCCATTACTGGACAATCCCGAACAAGACAACCCCGCAGTTGGCTTACGTTCCAACTGCCCACACAGCCGAAATAAAAAGAGACCTTTAGACAGGGGAAAATCTCGTCCTACTTGGGCATGACCCACTTAGCCTTGCTACACCTCCCATGTTTTAGCCATTCCCGGTTGATGAGGCTTAAGGCTACGATTACCTTTAGAGAACACATCTCTTAGAATGCTCATCGTCCACCTGACGATGTTCTGAAAGCATTCAATCCATACAAGTTCGTTCCGGGTTCGAACGAAACCGAAGGCATTATCTCGTTACACTCATTTTGGAATCACCCTCAGAGTTAACGACGATAACCCTTGCACTCTGAATCTTTATCTCGAATCTGAAAAACTACTCCGTCAAACTCATCTCGGAATCACCCTCAGAGTTATATTTACGAATAGTCCTTACACCTCGAGTCTTCACTCTTCACATGAGATTCACGACCTATCATTAATTTGGATCAATGTGGTTTTCGGATATCCAAATATGGAAACCCGATCCCGGTCTCATCGAAATCCAAAGCGTATCTTTTAAGGCCAAGTAGTTTTAAAGGTTTTATCTATATACACAGATAGAAAATTCACAGATTCACAATAGATAATCCATATTATCATTATCAAAAGGTAATCCAAATCATCATCACAATGCAACCAATGCATCCATATCACTCAACATACTTATCTCATATCTGAGATTCAAACCGTCCAAGGCAAACAACATCATCCATCCATATAAGCAATGATTAATAATCACACCAAATATAATTAATTTAAAATGAATTAAGTTAATTACATCATTTAAAATGAATTAAATTAATTACTTCACCAATATAAATCTTGCTTACATCACTATTAATTAATTATCAATCAATTAATTAATCATCAATCAATTATTCATTTTAATTAATCATCCCTGATTAATTAACCTTAAATTGCATTCAAGTAATTATCCACTAATTAATTTCTCAAATTAATATATACTTAACCAAATACACTAATTAATCTTTAATTACTTCCTTAATTAATTAACTATAAATTAATTACATTACTTCTTAATTAATTACATTAATTAATCCCTTCATTTATTAATTATTTCCAAATAAATCTATTTTTAATTACATCATTAAATACAATAATTAATGATCTCTAATTATATTAATTACATTAAGTAATTAATCTTAATTTAAACCATAATTGTTAATCACCCTTGATTAACTCCATTCAGTAATTAACTACCCTTAATTACTTCACCAAATTAATTACTCCTTAATTAATTATCTCTAATTAATCCCTTGATTAATTTTACAAAGTAATTATACTCAAATTACTTCCATCATGAAATCACCTTCAATTAATTACATACAGTAATTACCCATTAATTACTTTCCTTAGTAATTTCTCTTCATTTAATTACATTAAGTAATTATACTTCACAAATCATTAAATGATTATTCTAAATTAATTAAACTAAATTAATTAACTTATCTAATCAAACTAAACTCAATTAATTACAATAAGTAATTAATTCCTTAATTACTTCCATAAGTAATTATACTTAACAATTTACACAAATGATTATCTTTAAATTAATTAATCTAATTAATTAATTATTAAAAATTAATCACATTAATTAATTATTAAATAATCCTTAGTTAATAACCTTTATTAACTATTAACAATTCATTAATTATTTAAAGTAGTTAACTTATTTTAATCATTATTGATTACAAATTAATTAATCGTTAATAACCCATTAATTTAACCCCTAATTATTTAATTAAGTTTTAATTCTAACTTAATTAATCCTTTATTACTTGATTAATTAATTATTAATCATTAATTAAAATATAATCTTATTAATTAATGAATCTTAAATTACAAGTTAATTATTCTAAGAATAATTAATTTTAAACTTTTAAGATTAAACCCTTAATATCCATTTCATTAATTTATTAAATAAATTAATTATCTATTTAATTACCCTAATAATTAAATGAATAACAAATCATTAAATTATGTTTAAACTTTAACTAGTTTTAAAATCAATTTAAAACCTATAAATTTACATGATAAATAATACTTTTCTTCTAAAAGAAATTTTACAAGAGTTTAAAACAAATCACTTTTTTTTAAATTCAAAACATTTAAATTTTACTTAATCATTCAAAATTGTTAAACACTTAAATTTATAAAATTTAAATTTATTTTAAACCAAAGATTCAAATTCAAATTTGAATCAGTTTAAACTTTTTTTAAACATTTCTTTACATTTCAAATTCCAATTTAAATTCAAATTTCTTTTAAAACATTTTTAAACAATAAACCCCTTTAAAGTATTTTAAACAAATTTGAATTTAAAAACTTATTCCTTTCCATCTTAATATTCAAATTAAACTTGAACCCATAATTTAAAATTAGATTTAAAAACATATTTTAAATCTTTACTTTACACTTTTAAAACTCAGTTTAAATTTTGAAAACAAGAAAAGTTTTTCTAACCTCTAAACTAACTCGAACTACAATTAAATTATTCGAGCCGAACCTATTCTAGCTCGAACAAACACTAAAATAAACTCGAGCAACTCGAGTGACATTCCACTTGCATTTATTCAAAACTTACAGTATTGTCAGGTTCAAACAAAAACCAGCAACAACCAAAATACCCGAGCCCATCTCACAACTACTTCGAGTTCAACAATCTACAGCTTCGAGCAAAAACACGAGTAAACCCGATACAAACACGAGCAATCATCTTTCCCAAAAACAGCTGACACACCATGAACTTCGTGCATCTGCACTGCCACTCCAACCAATTCCGACCTTTCACAACGACACTCGCAAGTCGGCGACCATCCTCTAACAAAATTCCGACCATCAAATCGATTGCAGAAACACAAAATGAAAAGCAAGCCTCGAGCTCCAAAACTGTAGCAATGTGGAAACCTGGAAATGCCTCAAACTCAGGATTTCGTCCACTAGAGATCCTGACCTTCCACCATCACCTTCGACAAGCAACCCACCATCAATCACCTCAATTTGGGCGAACTCGATCATTCGTAGGGTTTGCGTCGACCAATTTACTGATCCATAGTTAAAACTAGGGTTATGTACTTCAATCCAAAACCCACATCGCCTCAATGCTTAAATCCTCTCTCCCATAATTTTCCTTGAATCTTTGATCATCATTCCATCACCAGTAAAGATACTGGCCACCCCAACCACTCAAATTGACAGAATCATACCAAAACTCTATTTTTGATTAAACCAGTAATGCCCAATCAAATTCAAACTAAATACTCTGATTTTAGTTTTAAAATTCAAGTATTAGATTAGGTAATCAATTTATACTTTTGAATTAAGGGATCTGTATGATCAAATTCTAACTTATATAAGGATTGTTCTGTATTTTCTGAATTCCCAAATAACATTACAGAAAAAAATTTCATATTAAATAAAATTTTAAACTGTAACAAATGTTCGCAGCCATATTTTGATTGAATGTTAAATCTTAAAACATATTAAATCAAATGAAGTGGATATTTTTAACCAATTCCTAAATCTGGAACTTGAGCACAAAAAAGTAAATTCGCAGCAACAAGCACAACTACAAACATACATAATGAACTTATAAAGAGCATACATACACACTTATTTCCAGAGTAAAAACAAGCAACTAATTTATACTTAGGTTTGTTTAATATAAAATGTTACTTAGCATAATTTTTTTTATGAGCAGAGCACATGTTTGAAAAGCTTGAAACCTGAATTGCTTTGATTTCAAAAACTTCAAGTTGCTTCTTGTTTTGCTTTTTAAAAACTTTAGTCTTGTATTACTGCAATTCTTTTGCTTCCAGATTTCATTTGCATGTTTCCAGATTTTTTTTTTACAGGAATGGTTGATTTAAAACAGAATTGGAGGAGATCTGCAGATGCATGCAGGTCTTTTGAGTTGCAGAATGATTTCAGGCATTTAATGTTGCAAATGATTTCTAGGTTGATGAATATGAAGAGAGCTTCAGGTTATACTTGATTTGCAAAATGAATTTCAGGTTTGAGGATGATTCAGATGATTTTGATTTAGAGGAAATATTGATTTTAGTTGGATTTTTGAGGGGATTTGCAGGAATTATGTTGAACAGAATTCTGTTTTAGATTTGGTTTTGAGGGAAATTTACAGGTTTGTTTTGATTTAAAGAAGAATAGAAAAGAAAATGAGGTGAGAAAAAAATGTGTTTATACAAATTTTTTTTTTGATTTCATTAAATTAAAAGAAAAAGAAAATTAATAGGACACTTGTTTTCTTAGTTTTAACATTTGTCACCTTAGTTTATTTTATGACTAACACATGTCATTAAGGTGTGTTAAGAGATTTACAAATGTCTCTTTAAATATTTTATTTTAATTTAAATTATTTATAAAAACTTTAACTTATTTTATTCCGTATGTATATATAAATTTCCTTTTTCTATTTAAAGAGAAATAAAACAAAACAATTTATAAATAAAAGCTTATTCAAATTTTTTTAAGTATTTATTCTTTTAAATTTCATAATATTAAATTCAAATTTGAATTAAATTATAAAACCTAATTTAAAAATCAAGTTATATATATGCATATATAACTCTTATTAATTTTAAAAATAACAATTCCTATTTCCATAAAAATCCATTTATGTTTATAAAAACTAAGTATTATAATTACTATTTGAAAATAAAAAATTAAACAGTTTTAAATGATTTATAAAAGAGATTATAATTTACTTCTATTACTCAATAAATTAAGATCATTTGTAATTTGTATTTTAAATTCTTATATATAATTTCAAGCAATATTTAAAAAGAAAATAAAACAAAGCTTTTATGTTAATCAAATTTAAATTCATATTTAAACTAAATAAAATTTTAAAACAAATAAGATTTATCATAAGTATAAACCATATAATTATTTATTAAATTATTTTGAAAAGCTAAATGTTAAATTTTAAATCAAATTTCAAATTTATCAAAAATAAATTAGAATTAGAAAATTAATTCATTTACTAAATTCCAAATTAAAGTTTATCAATTTACAATATATACAATTATATATATTATAAACATAAAACAATTTATTAGCTTTAGAAAGATAAAATCTACCAATTTAAATCTTTATTAAAAGAAGATTATTAAATCAATTCAAAATTTATTATCAAAAATTATCAAATCAATTTAATTTTTAACACAGATTATTAAATTTATATTGCAAAATTTCCGGGATATCACATTCCTCCCCCCTTAAAAGAATTTCGTCCCCAAAATTTAAAAGCAAAGGTAATTTAATAATCTATCTTAAGATTTTATTTTAAAACACAAGCATATATTAATCATATGCTATCAATCATAGCAACCAATTCATTCAAATAAACAAATCTAACTATCCAGACAAAATTCTGGATAGAATTTTTTAGAGTTTCCCAAATATAAATATATATACCGGGATACTCACTCTACAAAATCCGAACAATCCATACTATTAAGCTACAGAGCTCCTATCCAACAAGATCTACAAAACTAAACAGGATATCAAACTACAGACCAGTCCGACTCAACCATCACATCCTCCTGAAATGCTGGTTCCACAACCAGAGATAGATCATACACGTACTCCCTCAGAGATACATAAAACACATCGAATCCCAGTTATCCAAACTAGCAATTCAACCTTGAAAATCAAACACCAACTCTTACAAGAGCACAGAAAAGATCCAAAATATCTTGGAGCTGACTTACCCAGTCTTACCCAACCTTATAGCTCCTTAGATCGGAGAATACTTACCCAAAATCAAATCTCCGACTCTGAAATCCAAATTCCTTCGTCTCTTATCCACAGAACATTTTTCTGACGATTCCTGGGCTGCCTTCACCTCTCCCGATTAGCTCAACCTTTGCTGATGTCTCTAAAAACAAACTGGACCAAAACAACCCAACATAATGATTTCCTCAAGATCAATCCCAAACCAAGAATACCATCTCTACTCCACAAAAATCAGAAGACTAACTTACTTCTCCTATTCGGAAAAGATAAAACAAAAGTACTCCTAAACCGCTCCCGCTGCACAACTCTGATCTGGAATAGAAGAAAAACTCGAGCATAAACTGGACAATACATCTCAGAAATAGGGTTCAACAGATCCATAAAGAAAACTCAGATGTCCCACCTAATCCTAAGCTGAACCACCGGTAGCACTTCTAGAATCCAGTCGATAAGAAAACTCAACCTCCAGATATGGACAGACATCTGATAACTCAAGAAAACACTCAAACTATCGCAAGTCACTTTTGCGATCAACCATTTCAATATCCAAAGAAAACTGTTTTCTCTTTACCAATCAGAACATCTTACACTTATCTAGCCAATCCATCGAAGAAACGGTTCTACTCTGCTGCTTCTAAACTCCATCTCCAGAAAAACTGCTAACCAGAAGACCTTCTTGCCAGCACAGAATAGTCTGAGCTGCACTGCTAACATCCATGCCAAAGAATTCCCAATCCAAAGCTCTTCGAGAAACTCAGACATCAAACCAGACAGAAACATCCTGCTGAACCCAGCCACAACATCGAAGCAGACATACTTCCTAGACTTGTTTCAAAAAAAAATCTTCGAAGACATTCATAATCACCACATCTCATCACACAGCTACTAATTCTCGAGGTATCAAGATACCATTATTCTTATCTGCCTAACCGACAGATCCAAACTCTACTCATTCAACTTCAAAGATAGACTCTGAACCTTAACAGGTTTCCTTCAGAGATCGATGAAATCCTACACTCTGCACAACTCACTCGAGACGGTATTAGGTCTACAATCTCGACAGATACACTTCCAACCTCAACACTCAAACTCCAACCAATGGTAGTTGTGTACACACCCACTACCGTATCTACCTTTATAACCTATATTGGAAAACCTGTACGGGTAACCCAACAAATATGTAGAAGTAGATATATATATATATATATATATATTTAAAATTAAAAATACGCTCTCTCAAGAAAGAAATCACTTTAAAGCCTAGGTATTCACTCAACCTAGCGCTCTGATACAACTGTGACGACCCAACTTTTTCTCCACAGAAAATCGCATCATCTTGAAGAAAGAAAGGGATAGAAAAGAGAAAAGAAAGAGAAGAAAGAAGAAACAACATCAGAATCTCAACAGCGGAATAAATAAATTATATTAATAACATAAATATTACATAGTATACAACACTAATCAGAGTTACACAGATTATACAACACATACTAGACAGTTATAAACACCTGTCTAGTTATTACAACTCAATACATCTCAACAAAGAAATACCAACACAGAGAACACACAGCGGAACTATATATCTACAACGTAGAAGCCTCCTGCTCCATTGCTCCTCCAAAATTCGTCAAAGCTAACCTGAATCCCTTGGCTACTCATAAAAATTTGAGTACCCAAGAGTTTAAGAAAACAGAAGATAAACTCTGGGTCAGACATGGGTTTGGTGTGAGTAACAGGTTAAAGTTGCTTAACTTTGAGAAGAAAAGTAACACGTAAGACTTCCCACACATAAACATGGAAAAGTTTTTACCTTATGCTAACCAAAACATTTGATAGGAAATCCAATGATACTATAATAGGTCTAGGTTTTCAAGTAAATATGAAATAGCCGAAATTGTTACATCTATTAAATTCCAGCTACTAGCTACAAAAGTGGGTAATACAATCAAAACCGTTGACACTTATTGGATTTTGGATTCCATCAATGGCAAGGCTACCGGGGTACCGCCCGTCACAGTACATGGCCTAGATCAACGTACCGAGGATCACTCCCGATCCCCTGCAACATAAGACCGGAACCATTCCATACTGGACAATCCCGAACAAGACAACCCTGCAGTTGGCTTACGTTCCAACCGCCCACACAGCCGAAATAAAAAGGGACCTCTAGAAAGGGGAAAATCTCGTCCTACTTGGGCATGACCCACTTAGCCTTGCTGCACCTCCCCTGTTTTAGCCATTCCCGGTTGATGAAGCTTGAGGCTACGATTAACTTTAGAGAACACATCTCTTAGAATGTTCATCGTCCACTTGACGATATTCTGAAAGCATTCAATCCATACAAGTTCGTTCCGGGTTCGAAGGAAACCGAAAGCATTATCTCGTTACACTCATTTTGGAATCACCCTCAGAGTTAACGACGATAACCCTTGCACTCTGAATCTTTATCTCGAATCTGAAAGTACTTGTAACGACCCGCTATTTTGCATTAACCGCGTCCGCACATGTCGGACTTGAATAATTCAAAATACCGAATTGTTAATTTAAATTTGGAAAAACTCAGATATACAGTAAATAAATAATCATAGAATCACAGACACAGAGTAATAATATGCAGCGAAAGTAAAAGAGATAGTAGTTCATGGAGCTACTATATAAATATATAAGATACATCAGAGTTTACAACAGAAGAGTAACACGATACACAGGTACAAATCAGAATACATCACTGGAATTATCGAATACTGGAAGCAGAATAGATAGCTGGATCTTCAAGCAAGCTCCAACTCCAAAGGTGAGTCACGAAAGCTGATCAACCACTCAGTCTGACCCGAGCGTAAAGCAAAACACAAACACTCGAGTCAGGATTAACATTCTTATATCAATAAATCCAACTCAAGTGAAATAACAATCGAAATACCAGTAACTCAAAGGATGTTGCAATCACCATCCTCTAAGGATCCGTTAAAATATCTACTATGTAGTAGTGTACGCTAAATAGATAATGTCTATCAGTAATATAAAGTATCAAAATAGTGTTAAGGCGTTACAATTATTCCCCTTAACACATTTTTATAAGCATCATAGTCTATACAGCACTGTAAAATCCACCGTAAACTAGTGGGATATCAGGGAGTACTCCATAGGTATAACACAAAACAAATTCGTAGTGGTCGCGTATATAGGGATACACGTATGACAAGGCACATGAGGCAATACCCAAGGTAGTGAAACAACCGTTTGCCTGATCCGGACTGGTGAGAACGCATCGCCGCAACGATCGCAACACCGCGAAACAACACTCCTGAAAAGTACGAGGGTGCACCAATCAATCACAAGTAATGAGTAGTAGTTACGAAGAAGTGTGTTCGCTCGAGGTGGCTAACCCCATTTGGCCCGGCACGGCTCCTGATTTTAGTTATTTCCAATTTGACACAAGCGTCAAGGATATCCATTATCGTTCTCTTTCATCATTCATCACGTACATCATTCCATCCACTTCATTCTGGATCATCACTCCGCGTATGGTTATTAAAGTGGTTTTCGGTTTAGACAGAGAGTATATCCATAACCGATTCCGGTTTCTTTAATAACTTTCGTAATTGTTACACCGATTGGTCGTTTAATAAATTTCAAAACCAAATCAATTTCCATTAGAATCTATAGATCAACATTTCGTTTGTCTTTCAAAAATCAATTTCCAAAAATCAACGTTTCAAAATCCCAAATTACCATTTCAAAGTCTTACAATTCAATTTCAATTTTATTTAAACAGTTCAAATATTGATTCAAGTTCATATATATGTTTCATTCCGAAGACATTTAAATTAATTTAATTTAACATTCAAATCAATTTAAATTCATTTATCGATTTAATTCAATATTCGTTAAGCTAGCATTCAAAATAATTTATTAAATTTTCAATTCATTAAATCGATTTCTTAAGTTCCACTTCATTATATCAAAACTTCAATTTGAAATAAATTAAATTCGTCAGATCAATTCTTTAAATTACAAGTCTTACATTAATTTCAATAAATCCCATTCATTTCAATAAATCACATTTATTTCTTGTTAAAGAAATTCGATTTTCACTTAATTATTGACTTCGTTACAAATTTCAACTCAATTAAATAAGAACTAAATTTCATATATTCAAGAAGTTTAATTTCACTTATTAACTTACTTAAATTTTCCAAAACTTAATAATAAAAAAAAGCAACTCAATTTCATTTATTAAAGAAGTTCAAATCCACTTATTCAAAAGTTCAATTTCTCTTATCAAAGAATTCAATTTTGTTCAATTATCAAATAATTAACTCTCATTCAATTATTAAATAATTTCAATCTTAATTATTAATAATTTCAAACTTTAATGATTACAAACTTGATTATCAATTCAAACTTAATTATTTAGTCATTTCCACTTAATTATGAATTCAAACTTAATCGTCAAATCATTTCAACTTAATTATAAATTCAACTTAATAATTTCAATCTTAATTATAATTCCAACTTAATTATAATTTCAAATTTAATTATTAAATGATTTCAAACTTAATAATTTCAAAACTCAATTATTACTAATTCCAAATTATTTATTAATAATTCCAAATTTAATTATTAGATAATTAAATTTCTAACAGCGTTCTTTCATCAATTACTACGTTAATATTTGTTTTAGATTTCAATATTTACATTTTCCTTCATAAAAATTCAAATCCCAACTTTATTTCAAAACTTATTCTTTGCTCGAATAAAATCATTATTTTATTTTAAAATCAAATTATTGACCAATCGGATTTTTATTTAATTCTCTATCCTAGGTCAAATTCATTTGGGTATATATCATTTCAACCCGATTCCAATTTCAATTCAAGATCAAGCATAATAAAGGGAACTTGCAGTGTGATAACCGGGACGGTATCAAAGTAAATAAACAAGCAATACCAACAATCAATAACAATCCAATAATTAATTCGAATAATCCCGAAATAATCGTATTAATTCACATTGTTATTTGTGCAAATTAATATAATTATTTCTAGAATCTACACTATCATTTCATGTAGATTAAAGACTATTACATTACGGTTTTTCACTTGTTCAATTTCAATTTCAGTTCATCGATTTAAACAACATACATTCAACGGTTCAAGGTGTAATTAATCGAATCCTACATGTCAATTTATTTAACATTTAAAGGGGTCATATTATACAAATTTAACTAATCAAATTCAACTCATATGTCGATTCAAAATTTTAACTATCCAACGTCAAATTCAATTGCATAATATTTATCACTTTATACATTACAATTTAACATCCAATATAAACAACAATCAATCAATCAATTTATCATCCAAACTGTATTATCATCGCATAGTAATTAACAGATAATGGTGTCAGATGCCATAGGTGAACAGATACAGGTAATAACATATATAACAGTGTACATAACTAACAGCAGCATATTTCAATTGTCGTTTCAATTGAAATCAAATTTAAAAAATAAAAGAATATTAATCGTGAGTGATTGCTCACCTTTCGAGGCTAGATATATTTGACGAAGAAACGAGTTACGAAATCCAGGCACGAATCTCAAAACAAGGCAAGATTGAACTCAAATCGACGAACAAAGCTGGTAATAAAGAATTGACGAAATCAAATCAGAACTAGATAATGATAATTGATATGAGTGAACTTATATATATATATATATATATATATATATATATATATATATATAACACTATATCCAACTATATATAAAGAATCATATTTTAAACTCAAACGTATGCTAAATTAAGATGTACATATTTATTTTCAAATAAAATGTAACTTAATACCAAAATAAAATATATGTATACAAATCGACAATCACAAATACACTGAAACCAGATCATAAGTATATATACTAACATCTGTAAATCTAACAATTTGTTCTTATATGCATATACTTCCACCCAGAAAATGTTAGGATAAACTTATGCCTAACCATAACACAAATTCATTATACAAGTAGACTAGTATATATCATATGTATAAAAACAAAACATCTTTATTTACAGGAATAAATCCATGTTACTACACATATAGTTAATACAAAATTCAAAATAAAGTACTATCATATCTTAAGATTTATATCAACTAACTTTTGAGATTATAAACATCCAGACCTCTCTTTATATTTTACTGTAAACAATTTCAAAGCATTATATTATACTCACATATATATTTATGTATTCTATACTTTCCAGCCGCCTATTATATAAACAGATCTATGCAACTCAAAGCTTGAAATTAAATACTTGCAGACTCTAACCAAACCAAATATACTAAAATATGTATATCAAACTATTTTTTCTTTATATAATACATACACAGCACAAAGCAATATATTTTAAAACAATTTTAGTACATATATTAAATAGTACAAGTTGCTGTATATTTAAAACTAGCATAAATATAAAGTCTTGGATAACTTCTATACATATAGATAGTACATTCATCCTTACGTTGCTGGCATATACAATAAGAATCAATACATTATACAACTACATATATATATATATATATATATATATATATATAAATAACTCTTAGCATATACACATTCAGATCAAATATATAAAGGAATATATATGCAGGTACCTGCATGCGCACGCTAGAGATTGGGCATGCAACGGAGGGGCCGAGCCGGTACAAGGCGAGGATGGAAAATATTGGTTGTGCATTAGAACGGAGGTGGGGAGATGAACGCGGTGCATGCTTAGGTACGGCTGGAGCGGTGATGGAAGTTGGCGGAGGAAGGCAAGGATGATGAGCGGCTCCAAACAGGTGGCGGAGGCGGCGTGAGCTTGGTTGCGTGTATGGCGGGTTTGAGTTGTATGTGGCCATTCTAGAGATAATAGAAAGGGAAGTTGCGCTCGGGTTTGAGGCGACTTTGTGGTCGGGTCGAGTGCTGAGATGAGAGGCAGCGGTGGTGGGAAGAGGAGTTGAGGCCGTGATAGGTCAATGGTAGTGGCAGCTCGCAGGTTGGAGGAGAGGACGGGACGGTGGAGCTTTGGAAACAGCTGTGGGGAGGAGGCGTTTTGTTTGGTGGAGGAGGCGAGATTCGGATCTCGGTGATGCTGTGGCTTTTGTTGGCCATTGGAGGAGATGAGTTGCAGCGTCTAGAGAGAAAGATGGGTCCGGTTGAAGATGGACGCGGGTTCGGTTGTGGAGGACGTTCGAGGAGGTTGACGTCGGCAGGGAGGTTGAACATGCTAACGGCTGGCGTGGAGGCGGTTAAGGCCGGGTTGGTGCTGCTGGGTTTGCGTGAGATGGGAACGGGCGTGTAAGGCGAGCGATGTTTCGGAGTGGGGTTGGCTAGAGATGGGGAGAAAAAGTGGGCTGTGTGTGATAAAGGTAGAGCAAAGTTGAGGGTTAAGTTTGGAGGAAAGAAAATGAAAATTGGAGGAAGAATACGTGGGTGATGGAGGAGAAGAAAAATAAAATTTACAGCAGCTCTTCTTGCTTTACAAATAAAATGAAATTATAAAGCTGAAAGAATGAGCCGTTCGAAATTAATAAATGCAACGTAACAAAAAAAAATTTATATTTCAAAACTCATCAATGCCTTGAAAAGAGGAAAAGTAGCACTGATAACCAAGTATTGGAATGGCAACGGTTTAGATTTAGCTGAAAATAATTAAAGCAATTGCTGATTGCGTGCAAGTCTCGTTTACAATTTGAAACGCAAAGCAAAATTAAATGGTTACGGATCCAGTACCGATACGGTGTCGTTTACCGATTTGTCCACCGCGTATCGAACCTCAAAACATAGAAATAAATATACTGTAAAGACCAGCACGACGAGACGATCAAAACGATATACAAATATCAATTTTTCGATTGAATTATAAAATTTCGAAATTTTTTTTACTAGCGGAAAATGCATAAAAATCGCAGAAAAATAAGATCGACGGAGCCAAAGTTGTCCGAATTTGGAAAAATGACAAACTGACAACTTGCTCAAAAGATGTTTTAAAATTTTTCTATTTAAAAATATTTTGGTTTTGAAAACGTTTTATTTTCATCGCTTTTTAACTGATTAGATTGAAGTAAATTTACGCGCGAAATAAACTTTCATATTTTCGGAAGAAAATTTACCCGTTGCTATGTTTAATTAGACGCATTTCAAATATCAAATTTTTATTTCAAAATTTTATCGTTTAAATTGCACAAAAATTCAATTGATAACGTTATTAAAACCGGTCAAATTTACGGGTCGTTACATTCTCCCCCACTCAAAACTTTTCGTCCCCGAAAAGGAAGGAGGTAGGAGAATAGAACCAACCAAAAGAAAATAAACTGAGAAACAAAATAAACAATTAGTTTAAACCATATAAATTTTATTTTTAAATAAACTTATATTCAACAATTTGTTTTTAAATTCAAGATTTTCATTTAAATTGATTTGATTTCTCATATATTAATGTTAGGTGCTAAACGTTTCTTTCAAAATGAAATTTAATTTAAATTCAATTAGATATTCCCTTAAGTTGATTTAATTCAATTTATTAATTTTCAAAACAAATTTTATTTTATTAATCACACCTATTATTATTATTATTTTTACTTATTATTCTATTTATCTCCACAAACATTTTATAATTAAAATTTTAGCGAATAACATTTATTATACGCACTCACAGTTTATTTATAAAGACAATTTATATTATATATTATCCAATTTTCTTAAATTAACAATTTCAAAATCATAAATTTGTATAGCCATTTATTATAGTCATACTTTATTCGACAAATTTAATTCTTCTTTATTCCAAACTATTATTAAATTTATTCCCCTCAATATATCCTCTATATATTAAGTATATTTACACTATTTAAAACCACTCAATTTTTTTTTTTAAATTCCTTTAACATCATTTTATACTATATAATATTCAATTACATAGTCAACTTTTGAAAATTTAGGTAAGTTATATTTAATGCAATTGAGTATTATCCAAATAAAATTTTACAATTCGCTTATTTCAAGTTAAGTATTTAGTCAAAACTTTTGGCTTCATTGAAAATCATCTTTAAATCATAATTTTAAGAATTTATTTCCTATTGATTTCAAACCATTTCAAAGATAATAATTACGTATATACTATACATATCAAGTCAAATTAAATTTAGAATTACATACCTATATATATAAATCAAATCATACTTAAGAAATTTAAATCGATTTAATTTCCAAACAAACTGTAGCAAAGCTACGAATTAGTCTCTCCACTTTTAAACTTGAAAATGAATGTCGATGATGCGGCCGCCATTACCGAAATTATTTTTCGGCGACAAAAGAGAAGAGCTCAAATTTAATCATTTAAATTCTTTGAAAACCATTTCTATTCGAAAATATTTTAAATAATATACATTTTAAACTTTAAAACCATAGTTTGAAATTTATCGTAAATTAAATTTTCAAATTCTATTTTAAATTCACTTCAAATTCCAATCAAATTATAACCAAATTTTATAAATTCATTTATTCATATTATGAAATAGTCAATGGTTTATAAAACAATAAATGAAAATTAAATATTATCATTTCAAACAACAAATTCATTAACATTTTAATTTTAGAAAAAGTTATACTTATAAATAATATAATCTTTCAAAATTATTTTATTATCCAAATTCGAAAATACTATTGTGTCAGTTTGCTCTGTTCAAGTGTTTTGGAAATTCTATCGATAGCGTTGATCAAACGAATCGATCGAAAATCCAAATCAACATCAACAACTCAAACAACACAATATATAAAACATTTTAAATATAAATTTACAAATACACTTCTTCGTTTAACGATACAAAAATGGATTTCAAAACAAGAATAGAGATTCAAATTTGATGGACTCAAATTAAATAGAATTTTGATTTGATAACACGTTCGAGACCGAAGATAACATAATTCAATTAACGGAATCGAGAGATGGATAAGCTAATTTAATTTACGAGCAACCTTAACCGGGTAGACTGTAACTTCAAAAATAAGATCGATGCAGAATTCCGAGGCGAATCTACATTTGATCTCAAGAAATCGAATTCAGGTATAGCAGGAGATAGCTAGCATCGTAAACCGAGGATACAGAAATCTTCGGTAAATCGATGTCCATTGTAAAGGAGTTTCACCCATTTACAGATAATTCGAAGATTGGAGAGACCGCCGATTCATTATAGATATCATTCGAAGTGGAGTTTATGGGATACTCCAAAATTGAAAGAAGTCGAATAGTGAGGGACGAATGAATTTCGAAACCGAGGGAACGTTCCAAAATTCAAAGTAATTGAGTCAAAAGGAAGAGATTGAAACACGAATGAGAGTGATTCTGCAAATACATTTACCCTATATGCAAAGTTTTGCCTAGAGCTACCAAAAGCTATGATACCAACTATAATGACCCGCTATTTTGGACTATCCGCGTCCGCACATGTCGGACTTGAATAATTCAAAATACCGAATTGTTAATTTAAATTTGGCGAAACTCAAATATACAGTAAATAAATAATCATAGAATCATAGACATAGAGTAATAATATGCAGCGGAAGTAAAAGAGATAGTAGTTCATGAAGCTACTATATAAATATATAAGATACATCAGAGTTTACAACAGAAGAGTAACACGATACACAGGTACAAATCAGAATACATCACTGGAATTATCGAATACTAGAAGCAGAATAGATAGCTGGATCTTCAAGCAAGCTCCAACTCCAAAGGTGAGTCTCGAAAGCTGATCAACCACTCAGTCTGACTCGAGCGTAAAGCAAAACACAAACACTCGAGTCAGGATTAACATTCTTATATCAATAAATCCAGCTGAAGTGAAATAACAATTGAAATACCAGTAACTCAAAGGATATTGGAATCACCATCCTCTAAGGATCCGTTAAACTATCTACTATGTAGTTGTGTACGCTAAATAGATAATGTCTATCAATAATATAAAGTATCAAAATAGTGTTAAGGCGTTACCATTATTCCCCTTAACACATTTTTATAAGCATCATAGTCTATACAGCACTGTAAACTCCACCGTAAACTAGTGGGATATCAGGGAGTACTCCATAGGTATAACACAAAACAAATTCGTAGTGGTCGCGTATATAGGGATACACGTATGACAAGGCACATGAGGCAATACCCAAGGTAGTGAAACTACCATTTTCCTGATCCGGACTGGTGAGAACGCATCGCCGCAACGATCGCAACACCGCGAAACAACACTCCTGAAAAGTACGAGGATGCACCAATCAATCACAAGTAATGAGTAGTAGTTACGATGAAGTGTGTTTGCTCGAGGTGGCTAACCCCATTTGGCCCGGCACGGCTCCTGATTTTAGTCATTTCCAATTTGAAACAAGTGTCAAGGCTATCCATTATTGTTCTCTTTCTTCAGTCATCATGTACATCATTCCATCCACTTCATTCTGGATCAACACTCTGCGTATAGTTATTAAAGTGGTTTTCGGTTTAGATAGAGAGTATACCCATAACCGATTCCGGTTTCTTTAATAACTTTCGTAATTGTTACACCGATTGGTCATTTAATAAATTTCAAAACCAAATCAATTTCCATTAGAATCTATAGATCAACATTTCATTTGTAACGACCCTAAAATTCGGACCTAGTTTAAAATTTTAAAATTGCTTATTTTATGTAGAAATTCGAATTTTCACAAACAACTTCCATTGCCAACCAAACTTCACATTTGGAGTGCGTCTAGATAGACATGGGCGTGCGCCAAATTTCGTTGAAAAATATTGAAGTAAATTACGCTCGTCGCATTTACATATAAGTTTAAATCTTTTGTATAAATTTCCTATCGTCCAAACTCAAATATTTTCTCGATGTTGCATAAGAAAAATATTCTGAACTTGACGGCGCATTTCGATTCGTCAAATTTCGCTTTTAATTGCTAGCTAAAATGTTCGCTCGTGCAAATGGTTCAATAAGATTTACCACCTTGCAAACGGCGTCGAACCATCAACATCTTTATATCGTTGTGTCCGTCTCGACGCGCTGACCACAACGGTATATTTATTTGTGTCAATCGGAGTTCGGCGTTGCAAACTATAATTGTTAACGGAGCGCAAACCGGTCCGTTACGCAGCACAAACCGGTACCCAACATTTCAACATTCAAAACTTTGGAGCCATTCAGCTGCCTTGGGAACCCAAATAGCCTCCATTTTAGAAATCATCATTGCACTGACGTATGCACACTTTGAATAACGTGTATATATCCCTCTCCATTTATTATACTGTACAGCAGCTCCTTCATTAATTACTCTGCATCACTTTTCCCTTTGCCCAGAAGAGAAAATTGGTACGTTGCTTTACTCCTCTTCCTTTTCTTTCTCTCCCTCCTCCCTTTCTTCTTTCTCTTTTGTTTTATTTTCGTTCACTGTAATATGAAACAGCTCTTCCCTTCCTCCTCTCTCCTCATTATTTTGTTTACCGCAAATGAATCTCCACTCCACGTTGCCACTACAGACCCCATGCGGCCACAGCTTGCACCTACCCATGCATCCATGTACTCCGCCCCTACCAACCCATCAGCCTCCTCCACCCCATGCTACAGCCCTGCTCCCCACGGCCTCTCCCCACGGCCATGCAGCCACGTCCCACACCACCAGCCCTTACCCTCCGCCTCTCTCCCCTCCAAAGCTCCGTCTCACACCAACCGCCACCGCCTAAACCCCCTCTCCCCTCCGCATGCATCTTCCCCGCCACGTCCCACACCACCGTACAACCGCCTCCGCCTCCCCATGCAGCCCGCCCACCTGCCAGCACTACCAACCGCCCCTCACCTCCCCATCAGCCGCATGCGCCCCACATGCCAGCTTCACCGTTCCACTATGTGTCCTCCTTCCCGAGCCTCCACGCAAGCTTCCGCCACGGTAGCCACGCATCCCATGCCGAGCACCACCCTCCGAGGCTCCAGCCGACCAACATAGCCCACCCTCTCCCGCTTCCTCCCAGCTTGGCCGACCATCTTCTCCCCTCTAGCCACTTTGTTCTCTTATATATATACATACAGTTTTAAATATTACAAGTTATTGTTTATTCACAGTTGTTGATTATAGTTTTTAATATTTCAAAGTTTAGTTTCGTTTATAATTTTATGTTGCAATTATTGTTTATATAATAAATTTTGTTTAAAGCATATAAGATGTGTGTGTGTATATTAGTTTATTTAGTTGTTATATGATAATGGGTCCATGGCATATATGAATTATATATAAATTTGAAGCATGCATGCTGCAGTTATAAGTTGAAGTACAAGAAGTATAAAAAAGTTATCTATGCGTATATATATGTACATCAGCTTTTCTATTTTTAGTATGATTCCAAAGTATGAATAGTTGTTATAGTATAAAGTAATATATCATAGGTAGGAGTTGTTATTATATTAAACTTTAGTTGTCAGTAAAGTTATAAAGTAAAGTTTTATGCAGCAGTAGGGTGTACATATTTAGTTGAGGAAAAGGGTGTCCATGTTTTAAGTTGTTATATACAGTACAAAGTTTTACAGAATCAATTATATATGCTCACTTACAGCGTTGTGCTGCGTTTTATTCCAGCTCCCGCTATTCATCCGGAAACATAGGCTATTTCCATCCCGCTTGTCGAATCTATCTTGCTCCGTTGTTTGGTATGGTTTATATATATATTCAATCGATATATATATATTGTAATAAACAAATTATTGATTAATTATTTGTTGATTGCAGTTGTGTTCATTTTGCGTCGTGCTTGTTAGGGCCTATTTTATCTATTCGTCTTAGTGCTTCGCCATCATCTTCTTCAACCACGCAAGGTGAATATTTCATTCACGACTCAATCTATTATGCTATGATAATCAAGTGATAATTTTTGTTTATATTAATTTGGATGTTAATTGTTGATTGTTGGAATTGTTGAAATAAAAATTTAAATCGCTACGCAAGCTAAATTTGAATATTGCTAGTTTACGACAATTAGTTGTGACACTAAAATTATTATGCGATGTTGAATTTGGTTGTTAATATAAGTGAACTTTAATATGGAATTGAAATTGATATAGGATAGTCAACAATTTAAAATGGATTATATATGTTGAACTTGACCCCCTTAAATGTTAAATAAATCGTCGCGTAGAAATAGCGTTAACTACACTTTGAACCATTGAATGTATGATTGATATAGTAATTTGATAATAGACACCAAGTGGAAACCATGATAATCTTTAATCCGCATGAAACGATAGTGTGGATTCTAGGAATAATTATATTAATTTGCATAAATAACAAATGTAAGTTAATACGATTATTTCGGGATTATTTAATAAACTGTTAAATTGTTATGTATGGTTGCTATTACTTGTTTATTTACTTTGACACCATCCCAGTTATCACACTGCAAGTTCCCTTTGCTATGCTTTGTTTTATACTGAATGGGGTGCCGCAGTCGTATTTGTCACCAAGTCTGATGGATCCCTTCGCATGTGTGTTGATTACCGAGAATTAAACAAGCGCACTCTCAAGAACCGCTATCCGATGCCTCACATCAATGATTTATTCGATCAGCTCCATGGAGCTAAAGTTTTCTCACAACTTGATCTAGCCACTGGGTTCCACCAACTCAGAGTAGCAAAAGATAGTATTCATAAAACAGCTTTCCGTACCGAGAATGGATTCTATGAATGGTTGGTTATGCCATTTGGTTTGACCAACGCACCTGCTTATTTCGTCGACTTAATGAATAGAGTCTTTCGTGATGTCCTTAACAAGTTTGTTCTTGTCTTCATTGATGATATTCTCGTCTTCTCCAAGGATGAGAAAGAGCATGAAACACATCTTGCTTATGTTCTGGGAACTCTCTGAAATCATCAGCTTAAAGCCAATTTTTCGAAATGCCACTTCTGCCGAGACGAAGTACGATTCCTTGGCCATATTGTTTCTGAAAACGGGATTTCGGTCGATCCAGCTATGATTGTCGTAATCAATGTAAGTTCTATCCTATTCGTTATTTCTATTCGATCCATCATGTTCCTTTCTAATTTGAAAACTTATCTACAGGATTGGGAGACTCCCAAAACTCCTACTGATATCCGAAGCTTCTTGGGCCTAGCCGGTTATTATCGTAGATTCATTGAGCGCTTTGCCCGGATTTCTGCCCCACTCACTGCTTTAACTCGAAAGGATGTCAAGTTTATTTGGAGTGAGAAGTGTGAATCAGCTTTTATTGAGTTGAAGCGTAAGTCAACTTCAGCCCCAGTTCTTGCGGTAATTGACGGGAGTGAAGGATTAACTGTCTATACCGGTGCTTGTCGAGAAGGTTTAGGCGCTGTCCTTATGCAAAATGGAAGGGTTATTGCTTATGCTGGTCGTCAGTTGAAGACTCATGAAGTAAACTATGCAACCCATGATTTAGAGCTTCTTGCAGTTGTATTCGCTTTGAAACTATGGAGGCACCATCTTTTGGGGACAAAATTTGAATTATTCACAGATCATAAGTCCTTGCGGTATATTTTCTCTCAGAAGGACTTGAATCAGAGACAAGTCCGATGGCTCGAATTCTTAGCTGCATATGACCTCGACATCAATTATACTCCTGGAAAAGCAAATGTTGTAGCTGATGCTTTGAGCCGTAGCAAAGCATTGTCTTGTTGTAATCTTGTAGAAAGCATGCTATTTCAGCTTGTTATCTCCCCATCTCTTTTGGATCGCATCAAAGCTAAGCAATATGAGGACACCTTACTCTATCGCATGAAGGAGTTAGTTCTTGGTAGAGTTGGAAATGCTGACAGTAAAGTGGGAGCACAGATAGATGGTAATGGAGTTCTGAAGATTGACAACCGTATTTGTGTTCCTAATGTTGGTGGATTGAGACAAGAAGTGCTTAAAGAGAACCATCAATCATCACTTTCATTTCATCCTGGTGTCACCAAGATGTATCGAAATATGAAGCGTTTATATTGGTGGAGTGGGATGAAGAGAGATATTTCCATATATGTCAGTAGATGCACCACTTGCCAGCAAGTCAAGGCCGATCACGGGAAGACGGCAGGGTTACTTCAACCCCTAGAGATTCCGTGTTGGAAATTGGACCAAATTTCTATGGACTTCGTTGACGGATTACCGAGGACCAGAAAAGGGATAGAGAGTATATGGGTGATTGTTGATAGGTTGACAAAATCTGCTCACTTTGTTCCTGTTAAGACCACTCGTACTGCTTCGAGTTTGGGCGAGACTTATATGAGAGAGATTGTCAGACTTCATGGAGTTCCATCTAGTATTGTATGCGATAGAGATCCTTTATTCACCAGTAAATTCTGGAAGGCATTTCAGGACGTCTCGGGCACTAAACTAAATCTGAGCACGGCTTATCATCCTTAAACAGATGGCCAAACTGAGAGGGTAAATCAGATTTTGGAAGATCTGCTCCGAGCTTGCATTATTGATTTCGGTGGATCTTGGGAAGACCACCTTCATTTGGTTGAATTCACTTATATAACAGCTATCAGGTAATCCAAAATTTTCAATTTGAATAAGTAAAAATTTGAATTGAAATATAACTATCTTTATAATCAGACGAGTATCGATATGGCACCGTTCGAAGCTTTATATGGACGGCCATGCAAATCGCCAGCTTGTTGGATTGAGCCTGGTGACCGATTAGTCCTTGGCCCGGATATGATTATGGAAGCATCCGAGAAGGTCAACGAGATCAGAAGGAAGATGAAGACGCACAGGATAGGTAGAAGAGCTATGCCGATAGGCGTAGAAGAGAGGTAAAATTCCAGGTTGGAGATGAGGTCTTTCTTAAAGTATCACCTTTGAAGAATGTTATTCGATTTGGTCGTAGAGGGAAGCTCGCTCCTAGATTTGTTGGACCATTCACTATCACCGAGAGGATTGGTACACTAACCTACAGAGTTGCACTGCCGGAGAAATTTGAGGGCGTGCACAACGTATTCCATGTTTCACATCTTCGGAAGGTTGTACACGATCCATCCATGACCATTCCTATTGCTCAGTTAGATGAGGTTGATATTGAGCCGGATTTGACTATAAAGAGGAGACCACTTCGTATTGTTGATAGGGATACGAAGCAGCTTAGAAGGAAGACTGTTAGCCTAGTCAAAGTTCAATGGAGTCCCGATGATCGTGATTGTACTTGGGAAACCGAGGAGAGTATCCGAGATTCTAATCCAGAATTGTTTGTTGAAGGTAAATTCCATACAATATTCTTTACTTTATTCGATAATCTATTCTATATCTATCGTACCTCTTTTATAGTTCTTCCACTCTTTCCTTTGTTCCTTTTCGGGGACGAAAAGTTTTGAGTAGGGGAGAATGTAACGACCCTAAAATTCGGACCCAGTCTAAAATTTTAAAACCGCTTATTTTATGTAGAAATTCGAATTTTCACAAACAACTTCCGTTGCCAACCAAACTTCACATTTGGAGCGCGTCTAGATAGACATGGGCGTGCCCTAAATTTCGTTGAAAAATATTGAAGTAAATTACGCTCGTCGCATTTACATATCAGTTTAAATCTTTTGTATAAATTTCCTATCGTCCGAACTCAAATATTTTCTCGATGTTGCATAAGAAAAATATTCTAAACTTGACGGCGCATTTCGTTTCGTCAAATTTCGCTTTTAATTGCTAGCTAAAATGTTCGCTCGTGCAAATGGTTCAATAAGATTTACCACCTTGCAAACGGCGTCGAACCATCAACATCTTTATACCGTTGTGTCCGTCTCGACGCGCTGACCACAACGGTATATTTATTTGTGTCAATCGGAGTTCGGCGTCGCAAACTATAATTGTTAACGGAGCGCAAACCGGTCCGTTACGCAGCACAAACCGGTACCCAACATTTCAACATTTAAAACTTTGGAGCCATTCAGCTGCCTTGTGAACCCAAATAGCCTCCATTTTAGAAATCATCATTGCACTGACGTATGCACACTTTGAATAACGTGTATATATCCCTCTCCATTTATTATACTGTACAGCAGCTCCTTCATTAATTACTCTGCATCACTTTTCCCTTTGCCCAGAAGAGAAAATTGGTACGTTGCTTTACTCCTCTGCCTTTTCTTTCTCTCCCTCCTCCCTTTCTTCTTTCTCTTTTGTTTTATTTTCGTTCACTGTAATATGAAATAGCTCCTCCCTTCCTCCTCTCTTCTCATTATTTTGTTTACTGCAAATGAATCACCACTCCATGCTCCCACTACAGACCCCATGCGGCCACAGCATGCACCTACCCATGCATCCATGTACTCCGCCCCTACCAACCCATCAGCCTCCTCCACCCCATGCTACAGCCCTGCTCCCCACGGCCTCTCCCCACGGCCATGCAGCCACGTCCCACACCACCAGCTCCACCCGCCACTACCCTCCGCCTCTCTCCCCTCCAAAGCTCCGCCTCTCTCCCCTCCAAAGCTCCACCTCACACCAACCACCACTGCCTAAACCCCCTCTCCCCTCCGCATGCATCTTCCCCGCCACGTCCCACACCACCGTGCAACCGCCTCCGCCTCCCCATGCAGCCCGCCCACCTGCCAGCACTACCAACCGCCCCTCACCTCCCCATCAGCCGTATGCGCCCCACATGCCAGCTTCACCGTTCCAATATGTGTCTTCCTTCCCGAGCCTCCACGCAAGCTTCCGCCACGGTAGCCACGCATCCCATGCCGAGAACCACCCTCCGAGGCTCCAGCCGACCAACATAGCCCACCCTCTCCCGCTTCCTCCCAGCTTGGCCGACCATCTTCTCCCCTCTAGCCACTTTTTTCTCTTATATATATACTTACAGTTTTAAATATTACAAGTTATTGTTTATTCACAGTTGTTGATTATAGTTTTTAATATTTCAAAGTTTAGTTTCGTTTATAATTTTATGTTGCAGTTATTGTTTATAGAATAAATTTTGTTTAAAGCATATAAGATGTGTGTGTGTGTGTGTATTAGTTTATTTAGTTGTTATATGATAATGGGTTCACGACATATATGAATTATATATAAATTTGAATCATGCATGCTGCAGTTATAAGTTGAAGTATAAGAAGTATAAAAAAGTTATCTATGCGTATATATATGTACATCAGCTTTTCTATTTTTAGTATGATTCCAAAGTATGAATAGTTGTTATAGTATAAAGTAATATATCATATGTAGGAGTTGTTATTATGATAAACTTTAGTTGTCAGCAAAGTTATAAAGTAAAGTTTTATGCAGCAGTAGGGTGTACATATTTAGTTGAGGAAAAGGGTGTCCATGTTTTAAGTTGTTATATACAGTACAAAGTTTTATAGAATCAATTATATATGCTTACTAACAGCGTTGTGCTGCGTTTTATTCCAGCTCCCGCTATTGATCCGGAAACATAGGCTACTTCCATTCCGCTTATCGAATCTATCTTGCTCCGTTGTTTGGTATGGTTTATATATATATTCAATCGATATATATATATTGCAATAAACAAATTATTGATTAATTATTTGTTGATTGCAGTCGTGTTCATTTTGCGTCGTGCTTGTTAGGGCCTATTTTATCTATTCGTCTTCGTGCTTCGCCATCATCTTCTTCAACCACGCAAGGTGAATATTTCATTCACGATTCAATCTATTATGCTATGATAATCAAGTGATAATTGTTGTTTATATTAATTTGGATGTTAATTGTTGATTGTTGGAATTGTTGAAATAAAAATTTAAATCGCTATGCAAGTTAAATTTAAATATTGCTAGTTTATGACAATTAGTTGTGACACTAAAATTATTATGTGATGTTGAATTTGGTTGTTAATATAAGTGAACTTTAATATGGAATTGAAATTGATATAGGATAGTCAACAATTTAAAATGGATTATATATGTTGAACTTGACCCCTTTAAATGTTAAATAAATCGTCGCGTAGAAATAGCGTTAACTACACTTTGAACCATTGAATGTATGATTGATATAGTAATTTGATAATAGACACCAAGTGGAAACCATGATAATCTTTAATCCGCATGAAACGATAGTGTGGATTCAAGGAATAATTATATTAATTTGCATAAATAACAAATATAAGTTAATACGATTATTTCAGGATTATTTAATAAACTGTTAAATTGTTATGTATGGTTGTTATTGCTTGTTTATTTACTTTGACACCATCCCAGTTATCATACTGCAAGTTCCCTTTGCTATGCTTTGTTTTATATTGAATGATATTGGGTTGAAATGATAAATACCCATTTAAACAACTTGGCCTAGGATAGAAAATAAAAGTAAGAAACCCGATTGGTCAACAAAACCATTTTCGAAATTGAAATATATTTTAAATTAAGGAATGAACTTGACAATTTGTTTGGAAATTTGATAACGGTTTTAATGAATATAATTGAAATAAATTTCCCGGATTTAATTGAGATAAATTTTATGGTTAGATTGAAGTAAAATTAATGGATTAAATTGAAACGGATTAATAAACCCATGTAATTAAATAAAATGAATTGGCAAATTTAATCGAAATGAGATTTAGAAACAAGTAAGTTTAGAATTTAACAATTTATTAGATTTGTTAGGTTAAGATTAAAACTCGGGTTTAAATTAAATGGAATTGGAACATGTTATAAATTGTATTTGAAATTTAGAGAATTTGATTTAAGAGGAATACAAAGCTAACTAAAGTTTTATGGATATAACTTAGTGATATTTAAATTTAAAATGATTTTAAACTTACAAATTAATCAAATCAGGACATTGTAAATGAAAATGGATTCCTTCGATTTAGGAATTTCATTGAATAAGTAAATAAATCAAATGAGGTTTGATAAAAGGAATTTAGTAATGAAATTGATTTATCGGATTTATGACAACGGTGGATGTAAGCATGAAGTGAAATGAATAGAATTTGATTTAATAATTTAAACTAAGTTTACCACTAAATTGAATTCATTGATTATGAACTAAACTTAACAAGCGACATTTAGATCTTATTAAATTAAACTTGAATACTTACCATTCAAATGTTTGGAAAAATTTGCATTTGGAAATATGTTTTAAAATATCTAAAATAAATTGAATCGTGAAATGTCAAAATTTGGAAGTCAAATTTGCACCTTGACTTTTGGACTTTGATTTGTTTAAGACGTTAATTTAACAGACCATCGGGTAATAAATACGTAGTTATTAAAGAGACCGGGATCGGGAATGGACATACTCTCTGTCGATACCGAAAACCACTTTAAAACTATTATGCGCGAAGTGTTGATCCAGAATGAAGTGGATGATTTGGTGAACGCGTTGACTGAAGAAAGAGAACGATATTGGATAACCCCTGACATGACTAAAACAGGAGCCGCGCCGGGCCATTGAGGATCGCCACCTCTAGCGGACACGCTTCTTCGATGCCATATCTATTACTTTTGTGATTCGATTTGGGTGCACCCCTTGATTTGGGAGTATTGTTTCGCGGTGTTGAGATAGTAGCTACGATGCTCAACATCAGTCCGGATCACGCAACTACTAGTATCCTAGTTGGTATTGCCTCATGTACCTTGTCATACCGATTATCCTATTCGCGACCACTACGTTTTGATTTGTACCTTGAGTATATGAATTGCCCTCTGGTGACTACCGGTTTTGGGGAAACTACGGTCTTGTATATGCTTTTGGGAATATAAAATGTGTTAAGGGGAATTATGGTAACGCCTTAACACTATTTTAATATTCTATTTTACTGATTAGACATTACCTACATACCGTATTCTATTGTATATAAAGATAGTTTGTCTTATCCTTAGAGATGTTATTTTATTCATCTTTGAGTTATGGACTTTATTTCCTACATTTGATTATCCTGCATAAGTTTTTGAGTCCCGACTCGAGTGTTTCTTTTGTATATGCTCGGGTCATTCTGAAGCTATCCAGTTTGCTGATCAAGGTTGGTTGAAGATGCTGAAGACTTAGCATTTATCTTTATCAATCTATTTTGATGTCCGTGTCTGTTGGACATTTATGTATTTCCTTTCAGTCACCTTTTGTTTAGACATTGTTGTACTATATGTAGTAGCTTCATGAACTGCTATTATGACGATGTATTTCCGCTGCATTATTCTGTGACTGTTCTGTGACTGTGATGTTGTATAGATTCTCATTTACATCTATGTATTTATAATCCCATAATTATTCGTGTTTTGTAGTATTTAAGTTGATATGTGAGGATTATTGTCAATTTAAATGGTCCAAATATACGGGTTGTTACATCATTTGTCTTTCAAAAATCAATTTCCAAAAATCAACGTTTCAAAATCCCAAATTACCATTTCAAAGTCTTACAGTTCAATTTCAATTTTATTTAAACAGTTCAAATATTGATTCAAGTTCATATATATGTTTCATTCCAAAGACATTTAAATTAAATTAATTTAATATTCAAATCAATTTAAATTCATTTATCGATTTAATTCAATATTCGTTAAGTTATCATTCAAAATAATTTATTAAATTTTCAATTCATTAAATCGATTTCTTAAGTTCCACTTCATTATATCAAAACTTCAAATTGAAATAAATTAAATTCGTCAAATCAATTCTTTAAATTACAAGTCTTACGTTAATTTCAATAAATCCCATTCATTTCAATAAATCACATTTATTTCTTGTTAAAGAAATTCGATTTTCACTTAATTATTGACTTCGTTACAAATTTCAACTCAATTAAATAAGAACTAAATTTCATATATTCAAGAAGTTTAATTTCACTTATTAACTTACTTAGATTTTCCAAAACTTAATAATAAAAAAAAGCAACTCAATTTCATTTATTAAAGAAGTTCAAATCCACTTATTCAAAAGTTCAATTTCTCTTATCAAAGAATTCAATTTTATTCAATTATCAAATAATTAACTCTCATTCAATTATTAAATAATTTCAATCGTAATTATTAATAATTTCAAACTTTAATGATTACAAACTTGATTATCAATCAAAACTTAATTATTTAATCATTTCCACTTAATTATGAATTCAAACTTAATCATCAAATCATTTCAACTTAATTATAAATTCAACTTAATAATTTAATTCTTAATTATAATTCCAACTTAATTATAATTTCAAATTTAATTATTAAATGATTTCAAACTTAATAATTTCAAAACTCAATTATTACTAATTCCAAATTATTTATTAATAATTCCAAATTTAATTATTAGATAATTAAATTTCTAACAACGTTCTTTCATCAATTACTACGTTAATATTTGTTTCAGATTTCAATATTTACATTTTCCTTCATAAAAATTCAAATCCCAACTTTATTTCAAAACTTATTCTTTGCTCGAATAAAATCATTATTTTATTTTAAAATCAAATTATTGACCAATCGGATTTTTATTTAATTCTCTATCCTAGGTCAAATTCATTTGGGTATATATCATTTCAACCCGATTCCAATTTCAATTCAAGATCAAGCATAATAAAGGGAACTTGCAGTGTGCTAACCGGGACGGTGTCAAAGTAAATAAACAAGCAATAACAACAATCAATAACAATCCAATAATTAATTCGAATAATCCCGAAATAATCGTATTAATTCACATTGTTATTTGTGCAAATTAATATAATTATTTTCAGAATCTACACTATCATTTCATGTAGATTAAAGACTATTACATTACGGTTTTTCACTTGTCGTTCAATTTCAATTTCAGTTCATCGATTTAAACAACATACATTCAATGGTTCAAGGTGTAATTAATCGAATCCTACGTGTCAATTTATTTAACATTTAAAGGGGTCATATTATACAAATTTAACTAATCAAATTCAACTCATATGTCGATTCAAAATTTTAACTATCCTACGTCAAATTCAATTGCATAATATTTATTACTTTATACATTACAATTTAACATCCAATATAAACAACAATCAATCAATCAATTTATCATCCAAACTGTATTATCATCGCATAGTAATTAACAGATAATGGTGTCAGACGCCATAGGTGAACAGATACAGGTAATAACATATATAACAGTGTACATAACTAACAGCAGCATATTTCAATTGTCGTTTCAATTGAAATCAAATTTAATAAATAAAAGAATATTAATCGTGAGTGATTGCTCACCTTTCGAGGCTAGATATATTTGACGAAGAAACGATCCAGGCATAAATCTCAAAACAAGGCAAGATTGAACTCAAATCGACGAACAAAGCTGATAATAAAGAATTGACGAAATCAAATCAGAACTAGATAATGATAATTGATATGAGTGAACATATATATATATATATATATATATATATATATATATATATATAACTATATCCAACTATATATAAAGAATCATATTTTAAACTCAAACGTATGCTAAATTAAGATGTACATATTTATTTTCAAATAAAATGTAACTTAATACCAAAATAAAATATATGTATACAAATCGACATTCACAAATACACTGAAACCAGATCATAAGTATATATACTAACATATGTAAATCTAACAATTTGTTCTTATATGAATATACTTCCACCCAGAAAATGTTAGGATAAACTTATACCTAACCATAACACAAATTCATTATACAAGTAGACTAGTATATATCCTATGTATAAAAACAAAACATCTTTATTTACAGGAATAAATCAACGTTACTACACATATAGTTAATACAAAATTCAAAATAAAGTACTATCATATCTTAATATTTATATCAACTAACTTTTGAGATTATAAACATCCAGACCTCTCTTTATATTTTACTGTAAACAATTTCAAAGCATTATATTATACTCACATATATATTCATGTATTCTATACTTTCCAGCCGCCTATTATATAAACAGATCTATGCAACTCAAAGCTTGAAATTAAATACTTGCAGACTCTAACCAAACCAAATATACTAAAATATGTATATCAAACTATTTTTTTCTTTATATAATACATACACAACACAAAGCAATATATTTTAAAACAATTTTAGTACATATATTAAACAGTACAAGTTGTTGTATATTTAAAACTAGCATAAATATAAAGTCTTGGATAACTTCTATACATATAGATAGTACACTCATCCTTACGTTGCTGGCATATACAATAAGAATCAATACATTATACAACTACATATATATATATATATATATATATATATATAACTCTTAGCATATACACATTCAGATCAAATATATAAAGGAATATATATGCAGGTACCTGCATGCGCACGCTAGAGATTGGGCATGCAACGGAGTTGCCGAGCCGGTACAAGGCGAGGATGGAAAATCTTGGTTGTGCATTAGAGCGGAGGTGGGGAGATGAACGCGGTGCATGCTTAGGTACGGCTGGAGCGGTGATGGAAGTTGGCGGAGGAAGGCAAGGATGATGAGTGGCTCCAAACAGGTGGCGGAGGCGGCATGAGCTTGGTTGCGTGTGTGGCGGGTTTGAGTTGTATGCGGCCATGCTAGAGATAATAGCAAGGGAGGTTGCGCTCGGGTTTGAGGCGACTTTGTGGTTGGGTCGAGTGCTGCGATGAGAGGCAGCGGTGGTGGGAAGAGGAGTTGAGGCCGTGATAGGTCAATGGTGGTGGCAGTTCGCAGGTTGGAGGAGAGGACGGGACGGTGGAGCTTTGGAAACAGCTGTGGGGAGGAGGCGTTTTGTTTGGTGGAGGAGGCGAGGTTCGGATCTCGGTGATGCTGTGGCTTTTGTTGGCCATTGGAGGAGATGAGTTGCAGGGTCTGGAGAGAAAGATGGGTGCGGTTGAAGATGGACGCGGGTTCGGTTGTGGTGGACGTTCGAGGAGGTTGACGTCGGCATGGAGGTCGAACATGCTAACGGCTAGCGTGGAGGCGGTTAAGGCCGGGTTGGTGCTGCTGGGTTTGTGTGAGATGGGAACGGGCGTGTAAGGCGAGCGACGTTTCGGAGTGGGGTTGGCTAGAGATGGGGAGAAGAAGTAGGCTGTGTGTGATAAAGGTAGAGCAAAGTTGAGGGTTAAGTTTGGAGGAAAGAAAATGAAAATTGGAGGAAAAATACGTGGGTGATGGAGGAGAAGAAAAATAAAATTTACAGCAGCTCTTCTTGCTTTACAAATAAAATGAAATTATAAAGCTGAAAGAATGAGCCATTCGAAATTAATAAATGCAACGTAACAAAAAAAAATTATATTTCAAAACTCATCAATGCCTTGAAAAGAGGAAAAGTAGCACTGATAACCAAGTATTGGAATGGCAACGGTTTAGATTCAGCTGAAAATATTTAAAGCTATTGCTGGTTGCGTGCAAGTCTCGTTTACAATTTGAAATGCAAAGGAAAATTAAATGGTTACGGATCCGGTACCGATACGGTGTCGTTTACCGATTTGTCCACCGCGTATCGAACCTCAAAACATAGAAATAAATATACTGCAGAGACCAGCATGACGAGATGATCAAAAGATATACAAATATCAATGGTTCGATTGAATTATAAAATTTCAAAATTTTTTTATACTAGCGGAAAATGCATAAAAGTCGTAGAAAAATAAGATCGACGGAGCCAAGGATGTCCGAATTTGGAAAAACGACAAACTGACAACTTGCTCAAAAGATGTTTTAGAATTTTTCTACGTAAATATATTTTGGTTTTGAAAACGTTTTATTTTCATCGCTTTTTAACTGATTAGATTGAAGTAAATTTACGCGCGAAATAAACTTTCATATTTTCAGATGAAAATTTACCTGTTGTTATGTTTAATTAGACGCATTTCAAATATCAAATTTTTGTTTCCAAATTTTATCGTTTAAATTCCACAAAAATTCAATTAATAACGTTATTAAAACCGGTCAAATTCCACAAAAACTCAAAAAAAATTATCTCGTTACACTCATTTTGGAATCACCCTCAGAGTTAATGACGATAACCTTTGCACTCTGAATCTGTATCTCGAACCTGAAAGTACTACTCTATCAAACTCATCTCGGAATCACCCTCAGAGTTATATTGATGAATAGTCCTTACACCTCGAGTCTTCACTCTTCACATGAGATTCACGACCTATCGTTAATTTGGATCGATGTGGTTTTCGGATATCCAAATATGAAAACCCGATCCCGGTCTCATCGAAATCCAAAGTGTATCTTTTAAGGCCAAGTTGTTTTAATGGTTTAAAACAATTCAATTATCTATATAGGCACAAATAGATAATTCACAAATTCACAATAGATAATCATCACAATAGATAATCCATATTTATCATTATCAAAAGGTAATCCAAATCATCATCACAATGGAACCAATGCATCCATATCACTCAACATACTTATCTCATATCTAAGATTCGAACCATTCAAGGCAAACTACATCATCCATCCATATAAGTAATGATTAATAATCACACCAAATATAATTATTTTAAAATGAATTAAATTAATTACATCATTTAAAGTGAATTGAATTAATTACTTTACCAATATAAATCTTGCTTACATCAATATTAATTAATTATCAATCAATCAATTATTCATTTTAATTAATCATCCCTTATTAATTAACCTTTAGTTACATTCAAGTAATTATCCACTAATTAATTTCTCAAATTAATTATACTTAACCAAATACAGTAATTAATCTTTAATTACTTCCTTAATTAATTAACTATAAATTAATTACATTACTTCTTAATTAATTACATTAATTAATCCATTCATTTATTAATTATTTCCAAATAAATCTATTTTAATTACATCATTAATTATAATAATTTATGATCTCTAATTATATTAATTACATTAAGTAATTAATCTTAATTTAAACCATAATTGTTAATCACTCTTGGTTAACTCCATTCAGTAATTAACTACCCTTAATTTCTTTACCAAATTAATTACTCCTTAATTAATTATCTCTAATTAATCCCTTGATTAATTTTACAAAGTAATTATACTCAAATTACTTCCATCATCAAATCACCTTCAAATAATTACATACAGTAATTACCCATTAATTACTTTCCTTAGTAATTTCTCTTCATTTAATTACATTAAGTAAGTATACTTCACAAATTATTAAATAATTATTCTAAATTAATTAAACTGAATTAATTAACTTATCTAATCAAATTAATCTCAATTAATTACAATATGTAATTAATTCCTTAATTACTTCCATAAGTAATTATACTTAACAATTTACACAAATGATTATCTTTAAATTAATTAATCTAATTAATTATTAAAAATTAATCACATTAATTAATTATTAAATAATCCTTAGTTAATAACATTTATTAACTATTAACGGTTCATTAATTATTTAAAGTAGTCAACTTATTTTAATCATTATTGATTACAAATTAATTAATCATTAATAACCCATTAATTTAACTCCTAATTATTTAATTAAGTGTTAATTCTTACTTAATTAATCCTTTATTACTTGATTAATTAATTATTAATCATTAATTAAAATATAATCTTATTAATTAATGAATCTTAAATTACAAGTTAATTATTCTAAGAATAATTAATTTTAAACTTTTAAGATTAAACCCTTAATATCCATTTCATTAATTTATTAAATAAATAAATTATCCACTTAATTACCCTAATAATTAAATGAATAACAAATCATTAAATTATAATTTTACTTTAACAAGTTTAAAATCAATTTAAAACCTTTAAATTTATATGATAAATAATACTTTTCTTATAAAAGAAATTTTACATGAGTTTAAAACAAATCACTTTTTTTAAATTCAAAACATTTAAATTTCACTTAATCATTCAAAATTGTTAAACATTTAAATTTATAAAACTTAAATTTATTTTAACCAAAGATTCAAATTCAGATTTGAATCAGTTTAAACTTTGTTTAAAACATTTCTTTACATTTCAAATTCCAATTTAAATTCAAATTTCTTTTAAACATTTTTAAACAATAAACCCCTTTAAAGTATTAAAAAAAAATTTGAATTTAAAAACTTATTCCTTTCCATATTAATATTCAAATTAAACTTGAATCCATAATTTAAAATTAGATTTAAAAACATATTTTAAATCTTTACTTTACACTTTTAAAACTCAGTTTAAATTTTGAAAACAAGACAAGTTTTCCTAACCTGTAAACTAACTCGAACTACAATTAAATTATTCGAGCCGAACTTATTCTAGCTCGAAAAACACTAAAATAAACTCGAGCAACTCGAGTGACATTCCACTTGCATTTATTCAAAACTTACAGTATTGTCGGGTTTAAACAAAAACCTACAACAACCAAAATACCCGAACCCATCTCACAACTACTTCGAGTTCAACAATCTACAGCTTCGAGGAAAAACACGAATAAACCGATACAAACACGAGCAATCATCTTCCCCAAAAACAGCTGACAAGCCATGAACTTCGTGCACCTGCACCGCCACTGTAACTAATTTCGACCTTTCGCGATGACACTCGCAAGTCGGCGACCATCCTCCAACAAAATTCCGACCATCAAATTGATTGCAGAAACACAAAATCAAAAACAAGCCTCGAGCTCCAAAACTGTAGCAATGTCAAAACCTGGAAACGCCTCAAACTTAGGATTTCGGCAACCAGAGATCCTGACCTTCCACCATCACCTTCGACAAGCAACCCACCATCAATCCCCTCAATTTAGGTGAACTCGATCATTCGTAGGGTTTGCGTCGACCAATTTACTGATCCACAGTGAAAACTAGGGTTAAGTACTTCAATCCAAAAACCCCATCGCCTCAATGCTTAAATACTCTCTCCCATAATTTTCCTTGAATCTTTGATCATCATTCCATCACCAGTAAAGATACTGGCCACCCCAACCACTCAAATTGACAGAATCATACCAAAACACTATTTTTGATTAAACCAGTAATGCCCAATCAAATTCAAACTAAATACTCTGATTTTAGTTTTAAAATTCAAGTATTAGATTAAGAAATCAATTTATACTTTTGAATTAAGGAATCTATATGATCAAATTCTTACTCATATAAGGATTGTTCTGTATTTTCTGAATTCCAAACAACATTACAGAATTTTTTTTCATATTAAATAAAATTTTAAGCTGTAACAAATGTTCACAGCCATATTTTGATTGAATTAAATCTTAATACATATTAAATCAAATGAAGTGGATATTTTTAAGCAATTCCTAAATCTGGAACTTGAGTACAGAAAAGTAAATTCACAGCAACAAGCACAACTACAAACATACATAATGAACTTATAAAGAGCATACATACACATTTATTTCCAGAGTAAAAACAAGCAACTAATTTATACTTAGGTTTATTTAATATAAAATGTTACTCACCAGAATTTTTTTTATGAGCAGTGCACATGTTTGGAAAGCTTGAAACCTGAATTGCTTTGATTTCAAAAACTTCAAGTTGCTTCTTGTTTTGCTTTTTAAAACTTTAGTCTTGTATTACTGCAATGCTTTTGCTTCCAGATTTCATTTGCATGTTTCTAGAAATTTTTTTTACTGGCATGGTTGATTTAAAACAGAATTGGAGGAGATCTGCAGATGCATGCAGGTCTTTTGAGTTGCAGTATGATTTTAGGCATTTAATGTTGCAAATGATTTCCAGGTTGATGAATATGAAGAGAGCTTCGGGTTATACTTGATTTGCAAAATGAATTTCAGGTTTGAGGATGATTCAGATGATTTTGATTTAGAGGAAATATTGATTTTAGTTGGGTTTTTGAGGGGATTTGCAGGAATTATGTTGAACAGAATTCTATTTTAGATTTGGTTTTGAGGGAAATTTACAGGTTTGTTTTGATTTGAAGAAGAATAGAAAAGAAAATGAGGTGAGAAAAAATGTGTTTATAAAAGAAATTTTTTGATTTCATTAAATTAAAAGAAAAAGAAAATTAATAGGACACTTGTTTTCTTAGTTTTAACATTTGTCACCTTAGTTTATTTTATGACTAACACATGTCATTAAAGCGTGTTAAGAGATTTACACATGTCTCTTTAAATATTTTATTTTAATTTAAATTGTTTATAAAAACTTTAACTTATTTTATTCCTTATGTATATATAAATTTCCTTTTTCTATTTAAAGAGAAATGAAACAAAACAATTTATAAATAAAATCTTATTCAAATTTTTTAAGTATTTAATCTTTTAAATTTCACAATATTAAATTCAAATTTGAATTAAATTATAAAACCTAATTTAAAAATCAAGTTATATATATGCATATATAACTCTTATTAATTTTAAAAATAACAATTCCTATTTCTATAAAATTCCATTTATGTTTATAAAAATAAAGTATTATAATTACTATTTGAAAATAACAAATTAAACGACTTTAAATGATTTATAAAAGAGATTATAATTTACTTCTATTACTCAATAAATTAAGATCATTTGTAATTTGTATTTTAAATTCTTATATATAATTTCAAGCAATATTTAAATAGAAAATAAAACAAAGCTTTTATGTTAATCAAATTTAAATTCATATTTAAGCTAAATAAAATTTTAAAACAAATAAGATTTGTCATAAGTATAAACCATATAATTATTTATTAAATTGTTTTGAAAAGCTAAATGTTAAGTTTTAAATCAAATTTCAAATTTACCAAAAATAAATTAGAATTAGAAAATTAATTCATTTACTAAATTCCAAATCAAAATTTATCAATTTACAATATATACAATTATATATATTATAAACAGAAAAAAATTTATTAGCTTAAAAAGATAAAACAATTTAAATATTTATTAAAAGAAGATTATTAAATCAATTCAAAATTTATTATCAAAAATTATCAAATCAATTTAATTTTTAACACAGATTATTAAATTTATATTGCCAAATTTCCGGGATATCACAAACGCCGCTCGTCTTGAAGTCACCATTCATCAGTGTCGGTGATGTTGTTCTTGCTTACAAAAATGCTAAGCTTTGTTTTAAAATGGATAGGTAAATTATATTTCTTCTAGGTCAATGACATTATTTTTTGCATTTTATTTTATCCTTAAAAGAATTTAGGTTTTGACTTCAACCTTAGATAGAGGTCGACAAGGTCTCTAGCACCGTGTGATTTATATGATGTCCTATTAAAGGTGGAGAACCTTAAGCCTCTTTGTGGACATTGCTATTGATGTCGAAATAGATTAATATTAACCTATCTAAGGGCGGCAAGCCATATATTGTATGATTTCGACTTTAAACATTAGGGATACCAATGTCATTTCAATTGTAAATTTCGATACTATCATTTCAATTGTAAATTGGGGGTACGAATGTATTTTCGACACTAAACATTTGGGGTACAAATGTCTTTCAAATTAAATTTTTGCTTAGACTGTTGGGGATACAAATGTATATCATTTGGTATATTAAAAGTTAAGAGTAAATAACCTAATCCAAGACACCAATAGACATAGCTTAACCATGTGGGTGACATGAATTAAATTGTTAAATGATGGGTTCATAGTTATCCTAGGAAAACTATAAGATATGAGATGGATTGTCCATATCATGTCGAAGATGGATAATCTTTATGAATTGAATGAAGGGTTCATGGTTAACCTAGGAAAACTATGGCATGTGTGATGGATATTCCACATAAACTTTAAATGAGCTAGGCATGTCTGATGGATAGTACCTATAATTTAAATAGCGAAACCATGTGTGATAGGTAGTCCATTTGGTAAGGATGGGTAATCCAAGTAATAATTTCATGCAAGATGGGTAATTCGCATAATTTTGTTAATGAAACCATGGGTAAGGGGCAGTCCACGTGGTTGGGATGTGTAATCCAAAGAATTAATATATGTTAGATGGGTAGTCCACATAATTATAAGATGGATAGTCAGTGAATATTTAGATGGGTAGTTTAATAACTAAGGATGGGTAATCCTGTATATAATGCAAGTTTGCAAATCAATATATAATTATGTTATAATAATTGTGGCTGAAGGAACACAGTCTATGGTTGATATATTTAGTTCAAATACTTACGAGGGGAAAACTGGTTCAGCGGCGTTGTCTCACTAGATATCTAGTTGGTTCAAGATGGTAGGTTATTATTTATACTAATGTTTATCTTGAAGTTTTAGTTTCCCCTTAAAATCTCGGGTACTCATTTGAGTAGGTCGCGAGTAAGGGTTTTCTAGTTTCCAGTTAGATGAATAAACTTCCGGAGATGCGTAAGAGGCAATCTAGCTATTTAGGAGTACCTATCTAATCTGCTGTGATGTTTGGTTTTGGCTGCTTAGATGTAATGGCAAGTTATATAATTGCCAAGTGTTAAACTCTAATCAACAAAGGGGGCATCTTCATATGTCACTCTTGGAGTATTTTATAATAGTTATATTTTCTCTAAATATAGAATTGCGAATGGGATTATGTAATGAATATGAAATCAAATTTTGAAATGGAACGTGAAAGCTATTTTTTAATTATGTTTGAATTTTTTCATACTCATGTGCTTCTAATTATAGATATGATTTACATAGAGCATTTTGTCATCAGGAGGAAATAAATATGGATGACTGCAATATCCATAACAGCTAATTATTGGCCTTAAATGGGGGATGTTACAAGTTGGCATCGGTGCACCAATTTATATAAAGCTTAAAAGATTTTAGAAAACATAATCCTAATGAATTAGAGAATTAGATTGGGCTTGGGAGGATACAACAATAACGTGATTTTATTTGCAATATATAATCATGTATTCTCCCCTCTTTCTTAGACCGTTCTTATGTATCTTACAAAGGCTCATATGTAGATTTACAAGAAAGAAAGATATGGAAGCAGGAAACGGGAGAGTGGATCTTGGTGGCAGAAGCACCACAACTAATGGAAATGCTTCGCCCAACTCAAGGAGGAACTAGGGTCAATAAGAAAATACTAATCAAAATGCAAATGCCAATGTAGGTGTTGGGCCCTACCAGTAGATATAGGGGTTATGTATCAGTTCTTCGTCAATCTGATGTAAGCTAAAGCATATGCGGGGGTAGTTGGAGGAAATCCTGCTAATGCGGGAGGAGTCATTTCTGTAATGCTAGTTTGTAATAACTACGCTAAGAAAGTCGAGATTACACCAGTCTGAGTAGGAAGCTTTTTTTTGAGACTGATAATGCAATTGAAGTGGAGAACTGGCTGTTACATTGTGAAATGAATTTCGTTGATTTGCGATTGAATGATGAGCGGAAAAGGAGGTTGACTTCGAGACAGTTGCAAGGAGCTACTTTGTTCTGGTTGACGAGGTGACCATAGGAGTACCAGAGGAGGAATTGACTTGGGTAGAATTTCGAAGAAGATTAAAGGAAAGGTTCATGTCTGAAATAGCCAAGTTTTCCTTTCTCAGGAAGTTTATGGAGTTAGAGTAGGCGGAGATGTCAATGTTGGAATACTCTGCTAAGTTTAAAGATCTATCTAGGTATAGATATACCACCATTGACAATGTTATCAAGAGGAACGAGAAGTTTATTCGGGGGTTGAGATTGAAGTTTGCTAGGCGACCATGCCACATCTCTGGGATCCATCGAATATAGTAGTGGAGATGCAATTAGAAACGAGGAAATGCTATCTACTTTTGGAAGGGAGAAGCTAGTTGGAACCCAGCGTTCTCAGAATAAGATGAGAAAGTTCTTTAAGGGAAAGGGAGCTTAGAAGGGTGGATCTGCTATGATAGGGAAGGCAGATATCATTTGTTGTAAGTGTGATAAGAAGGGGCACTATGCAAGTAAATGTCAATTAGGTGATGGCAATATGGTTGTGGGCAAGCAAAATGAGAAGTTCTTTAACTACAACCAAGTGGGACATTATAAGGACAAAGATCCAAAAGCAGCTGAAGGAAAGGTGTTTGTTTTGGAGCCATCTTCATCAAGACCAACAATAGTTGGGATGGGAAAGTTGGTGATGGATGGTATGCTTTTGATTCAAAGCATATCAGTTAGGGTACTGTTTGATACCGGTGCATCACATTCATTTATACCTCAGTGTTTGGTAGAGAAGTTATGTTTAAAACCATTATACCTTATTACTTCCTTTAAGATATCTAATCCAATAGGAGGGTAAGAAACTCTTGAGATGAGATGTGATGATTTAGAATTTGAGTTGCCAAGATATACTTTTGCCTGTAGTTTGTATGTAACAACCTGTAATTTCACTACTTCGAAACTGAGAGATTTCGTTTGTTTTAAATTTAAAAAGGTTTAAAATCTAAACAAATTGTATATAATTGATAATAATAGAGAATTTTTTTTATAGTTGATAATTTAAAAAGTATAAATTTGGATTTTAGAACAAATCAACAAAAGTTAAATTTTGTTAAAAATAAATAAATGCTTAAATAAATAGGTTTTAATATTTATTTAAAAAGATAAATCTTATTGAAAACATTTAATAAAGATAGTAAAAGTATATTAAAATATTTAAAAGTATGTTAATAACCGTTTTATAAAATAACCAAATTCTATCGCATTTTGTTAGTTTTACATACATTTTAAAATTACAGATTTTGATATTATTTAAATATGATTTTAAAATATAAACAAACATATTTTAATTTATTTTGAAGAAGTAAAAAGTTCATTTCTTAACTTGGTTTACATAAATAAATAGTTTAACTAAAACTCAAAATGTGCAGTAAAACATTTTTTCGAATATAAATGTTTTGTCGATTAAAAGTTGTCGCAGCATTGTCGCACCTGTATTTTCTTATATAGGAACACATGTTCAAATGGTGTAAGTATTAATTAATTCATTAGTCAAATTTACTTTCACTAAAAATACTTAGAAAATTCTAGAATATAATTAAGAAAAAATAAGCATAAAAAGACAAACATGTCATTTCAAAGCAAAAAGTAAGCATCAAATAAAAACTAAACATAATTATTATATTCCTTACGTAATACTTAAGTGAAAATGACATAATGTAATGATTTGAAATGTGATGTTAAGTGTTGAAAAAATAAGGTTGCTTAAAAAGTAACTAAATGGTATTTTGGTCTTCTTACAAAATATTATTTTAACTCAAAACTTATTCAATAAATAAGCATCCACTTTCTAACTTTTTTTACACTTCTTCTTTTTTGTTTTTTCAAGATTTTTTTTCCACTCTCTAATGGCTTCTTCTCTTCTCTTTCCTTACTAACTTTTCTTAAAATCACATCAAATCAACTACAAACACCATCACATTTGCAAAGACCTTATAATATCACCAAAGTATGGTTTGGTATCTAAGAAGCAAAGAAATGATGGAGGAAGAGGTAGAATAAGGCAATGCCAAACCATTTGGAAGGAGGAAAGCAAGTCGTGAAGCTCCGGAGCAAGAAAAAGAGAAGGAGGTGCTGTTGGAATCAAAAAGAAAGTGTATGAAAAATATTAGTAGAGTCGAACTAATAGTGAGTACTCAATTTAAAGTTAAATCATCCTTATAACTATTTTAATATGTCCATTAAGACCCTTGAATAAATTATTGGAATGTTTGATAACTTGGATGTGAAATCGTATGATCATATGATTGTTTATGTGGTTGATAACTTGTTTGATAAATGATAAAAGAAATGATTAGAAATTAACCATAGTTAATTTAATAATAACATAAATCCATATAAATGTGTGTATGATAATTATTTAGCCTCTTAATGATTTCAAAATATCTAAAAAGATTACAAATGATATTACAATATAATAGTATAAAATGAAATGAAATGGAATATGAGTTTGAAATATAAAGATGTTTTTAAAATTATTTTAAAATGATTTATAAATGTTTTATAAACATTTAAATGTGCTTCCAGGAAGTTTGAAAAGAAACTGAAAAACATGTCAAAACTAGGCGCGTTGCATAACGGTATTTCGCGATTTCGCGCCATAAAAGTTAAATGAGTGCACAAAGTGGAATATAACTCGAAATTCTTCGTGATAAGAATTTATGGTCTAATACATCCATATTTTTTCAACGAAGAAAGAAAATCAACATTTCATCAAGTAAATTTTGAAATATGTCAAAAACAATTTTCTTAAAACATCGCGGTTTTGTAGTTCAGAATCCAAAAAGGGATTTCTTCATGAATGACTTTTTAAATTATTTAAAAATATGAAATAAATTTGATAAATCTATTAAAATGGTTTAAAATAGATTTGGAATGGAAACATGAATTTTCAAATAAGCTTACATAACACTTTCCGCAGCACTTTTATGATGCGAATTTCATAACCTTTTGAATATGAGTTTCAAACTTAACAATCCTTCACTAAATCTTTTGTGAATGATTTTAAAGGAATAATTAAGTAATGTAAAGATGGTTGGGAAGTTTTAATAAGAGTTTGAATAAATGGTTAGGATGAACTTTTATACCGCTTAAACAAAAAGTGAAGAATACTAAATGTAATTACAAACTGAATATGCGGAATCGACTAGTAAATTTGTCCCATCTATGAGATCTAGAAAGATAAAACAAAGTGTTTAACTATGATTAGGAATGGAGCAACTAGTGCCCTGAACTTCCTGGCCTATATTTTCTCGTTCTAGGCGAGGGGTGGATTAGATCGAAAGGAAAGCCCTGATGCTCTAAAAGATCATATTTAAGTTTTTCTATGATAAAAGAAAAGAAACAAATGATTTGAATGTTAGTTAACCACTTAACATCTTTTAATATGATTAGCCGAAAAATCAGAGATCGAATTTGGGTGATTCCTATCTAAAAACCCCTTCAAAATAATTTTCAAAACAAAACATATCGAAGACAAAGATCTTCATGATGTAGGATTACTTGCCGTTAGTCCCTGGAGGTGAAATTTACCATATCTAAGGTGGCATTAGTACTCTGTTGTGAAAATCTTCGATTTGCAAGAATATGATTTGAAGTTAAGAAAGAAATCTTTGATTAAGATTTAATGAATGATTTGGGAATATTTTTCCTAAGTTAAAAATTATAGCTTGAATGTAAGAAATCTTTGATTTAGATTTAATGAATGATTTGGAAAGGTTTTCCTAAGTAAAAGTGAAAAGAATTTGGAATTATACCAAAATCTAAAGAGTTTTAAATAAACCAAATGATTTGATAAATGAGGCTTAACGATTCCATATACTCTTGAAAAGAAGGTGAAATTAATTGAAAAGAATATATCTAAGAAAGATATTTTATAAAAGATGAAGTAAGTGATTGATGATTGATATCCGCATATGAATTTAACATCTTTTAAATTGATAATTGGCTTCAAAGGAACCGAGGTCGGATTTGGGTGATCCTACTCGAAAACCACTTCGAACCAATGTATACGTTCGAAAGTGAAGACATGTTGAAGATGATGATTATTGAAGACTGTGAATCTTTATAGCGTGTAGACTGCTTGTTGGCATGCTCTAGGTCACTCCCATTATAGATCTATTTGTAATAGCGGTCTCCTCGTTGTGGAGATTTTTCGGACTGCAAGTACTACTTGCTGCTAGTGGTAGTAGGAGAGTGCCTTCGGTTTCGTTCAATCCAAGAATGAACTTGTATGGATGAATATCTGACATTGCATTTCTAAAAAAAACAATGTTTGATTTTTACAAATGTACATCTATTTGGTGGTGGAGAAGGCAACTTCTCTTAGCTTAACACCCTTCTCTGAGACATATGTGCTCAGAGGTTATATGCTTGTGGAAGTCAAATAGCGATCAAAGGCATGGCACTGTGACATTCAAAGTGAAAGAAGACGTGTTATGTGAAAAGGTTATCGTTGCCTCGAGCCTCATCAACCGAAAATGACCGAAACATGATTAGATGCGGCAAGGCTAAGTAGGTCATTCCCAATTAGCATATATTCGTTCCCTTCTAGATATATTTCTTCCCGCTATGACGCTCAGGATGTAAATTATTTTGGTTTGTATGCTTGAGCGTGCTCGGTTAAAGGTCGGTAACAACCAAGGGATGATATATTCGGTACTATCTAGTTATTGAGATAGGGCAGTCTTGTGTTGGTAGAGGTTCCATTGTTCCTCGAGGCATCCATCTTGAGGTTTACCATCGAAAGGTAGTCCCTTCCTCTGGTCATTTGTATCATAATCCATTCTCCAACAAGAACCTGCAGTTTTATTTGTATTGGCATAATGAATAGCCTCGAAATGCTATATGGTAACCATTTCAGCTAAGATTAATAAGTTTATTTGCAAATGTTTTCAAAGAATGTTAGTAGAAATAATATCAAATATTTTAATATATAAAAGTGTTTGAAGTTATCATAAGGTAAAAACCTGTGGGTGCTTATGTGTGGATGTAGTCTTATGAGATACTCTTTCTTTTCAAAGAATTTTATTTAGAGGCTGATGCATGACTCTGCCATTTATTATTGAGTTTTCTCATGCTGGTTTATTAAGCCTGATCTCAGTATTTTCAATACTCAGGTTAGACCTGAGTAGTTTCAGGTTTAGTTGAAGACGGTTGGAGTTTCCAGAGGAGAGCTGGAAATATTCATCTATGTATGGACATATTCTATTATCCGCTTAGTGAGTTTCATACATGATAGGGGGTTCTCGCTTCTTGTTAGGTAGCGAACGGACGACACTTACTCCTACATGTCCCTGAGATTGAATATCAAAGGGTTGGTTTGCCAATTAGGCTTACAGTCGAGAGGCTGGCCGTAAAAGCAAAGTGTGAGGTAGCAGTGTAAGCTACAGTGGTTGTATTCGCCGTCGATGGCTGAAAAGCCTATATCTTTACATTTGGTATCAAAGCTGAATGTTAAGAGAGAACCTTGGCTTTATTAGGGTAAAGACTCATCAGAGATAGGGTTAGTGATACCCTACGATGAGTGACCCATTAAAGATAGGGTTAGTAACACCCTAGAACGAGTTTGAGCGTATTATATATGAGTGCTTATTTTCTAATGACTAGTAAATTGTTTTGTGTTGATTTATCTATTGAGTGATTTATGGATTCTGATCAATGTGCCTGATCACCATTATCGATAAGGGTTCTAAACATTTAAACAAGTCGACCTGACACGTTGATTTTGAAAAAAACTAGTTAATGAAATAATTTTACCTAGGATTACAATTTGAATACAAAGTATATACTTTAAAAGGTTGTATAATTAGAAATCAAGATTATTCAAATTTAAATATGAACATCATGCGGTTAGAATTTCACAATTTGACTATAAGATGTTTCATAAAGATAATCGATAAGTAAGAAATCTGATAAGGTAAATCAGATCTTCAATAGTTATTCCAAAATAATAAATTAATAAATGACAATGTTAAGTTACTATCGTAAATTAATCAATTGTTTGATTTAAAAGTTTAAGTACAAACACCATATGAATTAAGTTTCACGACCTGACTATAATGTGTTTGATAATATGATTTGTTTAAGAAATGTACATATATGATGACAATGTATTTAAATAATGGAAATTGATTGTGTAAAATGATGAACGTAAAAGGAACAAGAATTTAAATTCGAGTAATTTAAAGAGTTGAGGTAATTTAAATGAAGTTAATTAATATAAGATAAAATGAATTTCAAAAATAGGTTTTATAAAGTAATCTTTAAAGGATTTTGATAATGGTATTATTTCAAATATAAAGAGATATTTTATGATAATTAGTTTGAATGGTTCGAAAATAAACTAAAAATGGGTAGGTAATGTGTTCGGATGGTAAGCACTTCCCTTAAGTATTACTCTTTTTGTTAAGAGGATATATGATACTATTGGTAGTATCCAATTCCTTGAATTATTCTGGAGTTATTCGATCTATATAATTTTCTTAAGTTAAAGAATCATTAATTGATAAATTGATTAGTAATCTTTATAAAAATGTTTAAATCAAGGTAAATTGTGATCGCTAATTGTTAAAATAAACTAGAATTCTCGACGATTTTGGACAGTTAAAAATTTCTAAATCACACCTAACTCAGAGCTAAGAAATTTATGAAAACTTTTTGTAGAAGATTGAAATACTTTGAGTAAATGAAATAAGATAAGGATAATTTATAAATCTGATTTATGAAGAAAATTTAAGAGTTCAAAGTATGAGGATTTAAATATGGGTAGTTTTAAAAATTGTTTTCAAAGGTAGAAAATTAATAATGGTTTAAATAAGAAATAATTTTTATAACTTATGAATTTGAGACAACAGTAAATTAGAACAAAGTTTAAATTTGTTAGATAGACAGATTTAAGTAAAACCAATTTGAAATTTGGGATTTGTATATAATCTTAGAATGTAAAGGTATATCATACAAATATAGATTTAAGTCATGAGCCACTAAGTAAAATAATAACTCTTTAACAAGGTAATTATAACTTGGAAAATGTTTTATTAATGAATTCTAGCATTAATTAATGATTTGGACTTAATTCTTTAAAAGTGATTGATTTGCATAAGTTATAAGATGAAATAACCTTAAGTAGTAGTTTTATGAAATGATTCGTAAATAATATTCGTGTTAAAGGAAATATACTAGTTAAAAGATTGTAGGAAAACTTTTTTATACATAAATCACCTTTTGAGTGAAAAGTGGTTTCTTTGAAATATTTCCCTTTAATAAAAATATTTAAAAACAAATAACCAGAAGGATTATATTAAAAGAACCTTTTTAAAGTATTTGGGCTTAAGATAAATTTTTATGAATGTTTTCAAGGTTAAAAAATACATATTGTTATATGTAGATCATCTCATCATACAATTTTGATCTAAGATTCGAGTTTGGAACTTTGAGGTGTTTACAACAGTCCGAAAAAGGATTTATCACTCGATTCTTAACGATGAACATTGATAAGGGTTTGTGGTTAGGTACTTGAGTTTTCTATTATAGTTGAGAATTATGCAAGGAAAGCAAAGGTTTTGATCTAGAAGCCTGATCAGAGTCCGTACTAGAGGATCGGTGGATCGATACTAATTCGAAAATAAAGTTGTGTATTCGAATAGGAGAACGAATAAGATATTTCATACAGATGATCTATGTATATTGTATGGAATTAAGTTTGAAAATAAAAGTTTTGGGCAAACTTTTATTCGGGGTAATTTCGAGGACGAAATGCTTTTAAGTAGGAGAGAATGTAACGACCCGTAATTTCACTACTTCAAAAACAAGTGATTTCGTTTGTTTCAAATTTGAAAAGGTTTAAAACTTAAATAAATAAGTTATATATAATATATAATCATAGAGAAATTATTTTTTCTTATAGTTGATAATTTAAAAGTATAAATTTGGATTTTAGAACAAATCAACAAAAGTTAAGTTTTGTTAAAAACAAAAAAAATGATTAAATAAATATGTTTAAATATTTTATTTCAAAAGATAAATCTTATTGAAAACATTTAATAAAGATAATAAAAGTACTTTGAAATATTTAAAAGAATGTTAATAATCGTTTTATAAAATAACCAAATTTTGTCGCATTATGTCAGTTTTAAATACATTGTAAAATTGGAGATTTTCATATTATTTACATACGATTTTAAAATAAAAAGAGAAATATTTTAATTTATTTAAATAAGTAAAAAATTCATTTTTTAAATCTGGTTTACATAAATAAATAGTTTAACTAAAACATCAAAATGAGACCGTAAAACATTTTTCGAAAATCCACGTTTTCTCGATTAAAAGGTTGTTGCAACGTCGTCGCACCTTTATGTTCTTATATAGGAACATATATTCAAATAGTGTAAGTATTAATTAATTCATTAATCAATTTTTCTTTTACTAAAAACACTTAGAAGATTCTAGAATATAATTAAGAAAAAGTAAGCACGAAAAGACAAACATGTCATTTCAATGCAAAAAGTAAACATCAGATCAAACCAAACATAACTGTTATATTCCTTACTTAATACTTTAGTGAAAATGACATAATGTAATGATTTGAAATGCGTTGTTAAGTGTTGAAAAAATAAGGTTATTTAAAAAGTAAGTATAGGGTATTTTGGTCTTTTTACAAAATATTATTTTAATCCAAAACTTTTCTATAAATAAACATCCACTTTCGCACTTTTTTACACTTATTTTTTCTTTTTTCAAGCTTTTCTTCCACTCTATAATGGCTTCTTCTCTTCTTTTATTTACTAACTTTTCTTAAAATCACATCAAATCAACTACAAGCACCACCAAAATTTTGCCAAAGACCTTAGAATATCACCAAAACATGGTTTAGCATCTAAGAAGTAAAGAAATGATGGAGGAAGAGGTAGAATAAGGCAAGGACGAACCATTTGGAAGGAGGAAAGCAAGTCTTGAAGCTCTAAGCAAGAAAAAGAGAAGGAGGTGATGTCGGAATCAAAAGAAAAGTGTACGAAATAGATTAGTGGGGTGGAACTAATAGTAAGTACTCAATTTAAATTTAAATCATCCTTATAACTATTTTAATATTCCATTAAAACCCTTGAATAAATTATTTGAATGTTTGATAACTTGGATGTGGAATTAGATACTTATATGATTGTTTATGTGGTTGATAATTTGTTTGACAAATGACAAGAGAAATGATTAGAAATTAACCATAGTTAATTTAATAAGAACTTAAATCCATATAAATGCGTGTGTAAATTATTTAGTCTCTTAATGATTTCAAAATATCTAAAAAGATTAGAAATGATATTATAATAATATAATATTATAAAATGAAATGAAATGGTACATGAGTTTGAAATATAAAAAATATTGTTTAAATGAGTTTAATATGATTAATAAATGTTTTATAAACTTTTAAAAGTATCTCCAAGAAGTTTGAAAAGGAATTGAAAAACGAGTCAAAACTAGGCGCGTTGCGTAACGGTAGTTCTCGATTTCGCGCCATAAAAGTTAAATGAATGTACGAAGTGGAATATAGCTTGGAATTCTTCAAAATAAGAATTTTCCGGTCTATTGTATCCATAGTTTTTCTACGAAGAAAGAAAATCAACATTTTATCAAGTAAATTTTGAAATATTTCTAAAATAATTTTCTAAAAACATCGCAGTTTTGCAATTTGTAATCCAAAAAGGGATTTCTTTATAAATGATATTTTTAAATTATTTATAAATATGAAATAAATTTGATAAATCTAGTAAAATGGTTTAAAAGAGATTTGGAATGGAAAATATGAATTTTCAAATATTAAAAAGTTGGTTAAACCAAATAAGCTTACATAACACTTTCCATAACACTTTTATACCGCGAATTCTATATCCTTTTGAATATGAGTTTTAAACTTAATAATTCTTCTCTAAATCTTTTGTGACCGATTTTAAAGGAACAATAAAGTAATGTAAAGATGATTTGAAAGTTTTAATAAGAGTTTGGATAAATGATTAAGAAGAATTGTTTATACCACTTAAACAAAAAGTGAAGAATACTGAATGTAATAACAAACAGAGTATACGGAAACGACTAGTGCATTTTCCCACTTGTGAGATCTGGAAAGATAAAACAAGGTGTTTAACTAAGGTAGGAATGGAGCAACCAGTGCTTTGACCTTATCTGGCCTATATTTTCTCTTTTTAGGCGAGGGTTGGAATAGATCGAAAGGAAAGCCCGGATGCTCTAAATGATCATATTTAAGTTTTTCTAAGATAAAATAAGAGAAACAAATGATTTGAATGTTAATTAACCACTTAATATCTTATATCAATGATTAGCAAGAAAAACTAGGGTTTGGATTTGGGTGATTCCTATCCGAAAACCCCTTAAAACTAATTTTCGGAACAAAACATATTGAAGACAAAGATCTTCGTGATGTAGGATTACTTGCCATTAGTCCCTGGAGGTGAAATTTACCATATCTAAGGAGGCAGTAGTACTCTGTTATTAAAATCATTGATTTGCAAGAATATGATTTGAAATTAAGAAAGAAATCTTAGATTAAGATTTAATGAATGATTTGGGAATATTTTTCCTAAGTTAAAAGTTATAGCTCGAATATAATAAATCTTTGGTTAAGATTTAGTGAATGATTTGGAAAGTTTTTTCTAAGTAAAGGAGAAAAGCATTTGAAATTATTCCAAGATCTAAAGAGGTTTAAATAAACCAAATGATTTGATAAATGAGGCTTAATGATTTCATATACTCTTGAAAAGAAAGTGGAATAAATTGAAAACAATATATCTAAGAAAGATACTTTATAAAAGATGAAGTAATTGATCGATGATTGATATCCACATATGAATTTACATCTTTTAAATCGATAATTGGCTTTGGAGGAACCAGGCTCGAATTTGCGTGATCTCTATCCAAAACCTCTTCGAACCAATGTACATGTTCGAAAGTGAGGACACGTTGAAGATGATGTTTATTGAAGACCGTGGACCTTTATAGAGTGAGCATTGCTTGTTGACATGCTTTAGGTCGCTCCCATTTTAGAGTTATTTATAGCAGTAGTCTCCCCGTTGTGGAGATTTTTCGGATTGCAAGGACTACTCACTGCTAGTGGTAGTGGGAGAGTGCCTTCGGTTTCGTTCAGTCCCGGAACTAACTTTTATGGACGAATGTCTAATATTGCATTTCTAAAAAATCAACGTTTGACTTTTACAAATGCACCTATGTTCGGTGGCGGATAAGGCAACTTCTCTTAGCTTAAAACCCTTCTCTGAGACATATGAGCTTAGAGGTTGTATGCTTGTGGGAGTCAAATAGTGATCAAAGGAGTGGCAGTGTGGCATTCAAAGTGAAAGAAGATGTGTTATATGAAAAGGTAATCGTTGCCTCAAGCCTTATCAATCGGAAATGACCGAAATAGGTTAGATGCGGTAAGGCTAAGTGGGTCATTCCCAACTAGGGTATGATCATCCCCTTCTAAATATATTTCTTCCCGCTATGACATTTGGGTTGTAAATTAATGTGGTTTGTATGCTAGAGCACGCTCGGTTAAAGATCGTTACCGATCAAGTGATGATATATTTGGTACTATCTGGTTACAGAGATAAGACGGTCTGTGTTGGTAGAGGTTCCTTTATGATGTTCCTTGGAGAATCCATCTAGAGGTGTACCCATCGAAAGGTAGTCCCTTCACTTGGTCATTTGTATGAAAATCCATTCTCCAATAAGAACATACGGTTTTGTTTGTATTGGTGTAATGCATATCCTCGAAATGCTGTATGGGTAACCATTTCAGCTAAAACTAATAAGTTTGGTTGCAAATGTTTTCAAAGAATGTCATTAAAAATAATATCAAATGTTTTGATATATAAAAGTTTTTTAGTTATCATAAAATAAAAAACCGTCCATGTTTATGTGTAGGCGTGGTCTTCTGAGATCTCTTTCTTTTCAAATGATTTTATGTAAAGGTTGATATATGACTCTGTCATTTATTATTGAGTTTTGTCATGCTGGTTTATCAAGCCAAATCTGGAAAATACTCGGGTCAGATCCGAGTAGTTTCAAATTTGGCTGAAGACTGTTGGAGTTTCTAGAGGAGAGCTGGAAATATTCATCTACGTGCGGACAAATTCTAATATCTGTTGTGGTTTGTTTGTTGTTTGTCAACATTTGAAAGGGATTCTATTATAACTATCCAGGCTGAATCTAAGTTAGACTCTAATATTGTATTTTAAAATTTTCCGCTGTAAAGATTATTATTGAAATAATATATGTTATTCTACTCGTGTGAGATTTTGTTTTGTCTTTATTTTCTTTCTACCCTTAATCATCCACTTATTCGTGCAATTTGAGTGGACATGTGTGATTTATTGTCAACTCAAAGGGTACGGGAAAACAGGCCATTACATTGTATGTGTTTGATTTTGTGTTTTTTATTTTGGCTATGGATTGGTTCAGCATATATGATGCTAGACTATTTTTCCTGGATAGGAAAATATCAGTTAGACACCCTGATAGTAGTGATCAAATTATATACTCAATAGATAACTAGACTATGGATATTTTACTTTATTGGGAGTAGTGGAAGTTGAAGACAAAACGAATCGGTTTTTGGTTGCAAGGGAATTTGGAGATATTTTTGAGCTGGTTATTGGACTATTATCGAAACACGCTGTCAAGTTTTGAGTAGATCTTATGCCAAGAGCTGAACCCATAAGTAGACCACGTAACAGGTTGACATTTGTTAACATTAAGGAGCTAAAGGTGCAGCCAATGGACTTACAAGGGAAGATTTTTATTAGAACAAGCAGTTTGCCTTAGGAGCGGCTGCAGTGTTCGTAAAGAAATCGAACGGGTCATCGAAATTATGTATTGATTATCATAAGTTGTATGAGATTTGGCAGTAAGTTTCCATCAATTGAGAGTGGCGAAGGAGAATATCCCTTTGACAGCATTTCGAATGAGATATGGTTAGTAGAGTGGTTAGAGATGTTATTCAAATTGACTAATGCGCATGCTTTCTTTGTAGACTTAATGAGCTAGATTTTCCAAGAGCACTTGGATAGATTTGTGTTCGTATTCAATGATGACATTCTGATATACTCTAAGAATGAAAGAAATCATTAGATTCGTCTTAGAATGAAGCTTGAGATGTTGATGCATCAGCTGAAAGTGAAGGATTTAAAGTGTAACAACCCGCAAATTCGTACACCTTGAGTCGACACTATTCTTCATCATATCGACTCAAAATGAATGGAAATACGAACCATTAGCGTAAAGAGAAGGAAGTAGAAGAAGAAATAAAAAAACAATATCAGAATCTTACAATCGCAGCGAAACAATATATAATAGATAAATGACTGATCTCTAAACAAAAAGAACTATATTGTCTTATATATTACATCATTAGAGTACAACAAAATTCATAGCACACAACTGGACAGTAATCATAACCTATCCTCAAAAAAACTGATTATGCAATTAATCATACACAGCGGAATATACATCAAATACGTGTGATACGTCTCGCCACCCAGCTCGTCTTCTGAGCTCCACAGCATCCTTTCGTGTATGCTATAATACTCGGTCCGACCCAAGCATTATAGCGAAATAACACCCGATTCAGTCTGGAATACCAGCTTGAGAAAACACACTTAATTGGATTATTTACGTTTCTAAAATCCTCTAAATCAAAGGTATCTCAAAGACCACACCACAAATAAACATGCCAGGTTTTTACCTTACGATAGCCAAAACATTTCTTATCAAATCCTCTGATATTAAGGTGGTGTCTATATACAAATACTTATTCAAATAGCCGAAATTGTTACTTTCATTAAATTCCAGCATAATAGGTGGACAAACAAGTCCGTAGGCACTTATTGGTGATTGGGTTTCCATCAATGGAAGGGCTACTAAGGTACCGCCCATCGTAGTACCTGGTCTAGATCAGAGTACTGAGGATCCACCCTAATCCCCTACAACACAAGACCGGAGCTACCCTTTAATTGATTGTCCGAATAAGATCACCACGCGGTTGGGATCAGCAACCGCCCACACAGTCGAATAAAAAGGGACATCTAAACAGGGATGACCTTACCCTAATTAGTTGCTAGCCACTTAGCCTTGCTGCATCTCCCCTATTTTAGCCATTGCCGGTAGATGAGGATCGAGGCTATACGTTACCTTTTCAGCACTTGTTCACTTAGAATGCTCGCCGACCTCCTGACGATGGTCTAATAGCATTCATCCATACAAGACCGTTTCGGGTCCGAACGGAACCGAGGGCACTATTCTTTACTACATCCATTTTGGAATCGCATTCAGGATTAGTAGCGATTAGCCCTTACACTTCACTTCTCCATCTTCGACTCCAAGCTCTTGTCTTCCTCACGAAAACGTTCAAAGCAGATTGAAGTGGTTTTCTGGAAATTAATCCCAATCCCGGTCTCTTCGAAATGATCAGCGCATTGGTCAATACTGATAGTCGGCTATTTAACCATTAATTAACATCCACAAACAACCATCAGGCCTTAATAATTTTCCAAATTTTTATTTCATAATATCTTCGCAAGATATTTTTCTACACTTCAATCCTTTGAAAGCAATTTTCAAATCACTTTTCTCTCGTGGGATAAACTTCCAAATATTGTTTATTTCCAGTGCAAATCACCAAGTCTAAATACGTTAGATTTAAAAAAAAATCTAAACCACTTTATCCAAAAATATATACTTTAAAACACTTAAAATAAAACTATTTAGAACACTTATTTAAAATACTAGTTATGAAATTTATAACAATTTCTCATGTACAACTAAAGCCAAAACTAAATTTAAAATAAAGTCATTTTATAAGGTATAAATACTAAATAATTATCTTTTAAATTATAATACTAGTTAAATCTTTAAAATATTGACTTCTAAAATTAACTTAATAAATCTTTACTTTTAAAAAATTCTAAAACCACTAAATAATAATTTCTTTCTAAAACATTTTTAAAACTACTTTAAAATCTCTAACTTATACTTAAAAATCTGCTTTGAAAACGTACTTGGCTTTCCAGGAAAATACACTTTCCATTCCATACCTTTAAAAATAAGCCACCGTTATCCCGCTTTTTGCAAGCCCATGATACCAAAAGATCGATCGGAAACAAAAGGCAGTTCGTCTCAAAGATTGGTTATACATTGCTTCGCTATGGATATCGATGAATTTTATCCAAGCTCGGATCAGGCTACAATTGATAGGGCACGGCAAGCCAAGTCATGAAAGCTAGCATTTCAAATTTCTGGTTAATCGGAGTTCATATGAAGTAGATATGATCGATACAAGGTAGGAAGAATATACTGTTCGTATCCATCAAAGAGTTGGGGTGATGTCCATTTCGAATCCATCAGGTTCGTATCCATCGGAATGGCATCACCACATTATGTTCGAACCCATCGGGTTTGGTGCAGTTCAAATCCATCATTCGCATCCCTCAGGAAATCATGTATTGGCTTGTTCGAATCGATCGATTTCGTATCCATCGAAAGGATACCGACTCGATCTATTCGAATCCATCCCAGGGCTTTGTTCGAATCGGTGCTGTTCGAATCCATCCGGCATTGGGCTCTTCGCATCGACCCAGAAACGGTGACATCGTATTGGTTCAGCTCGTATCCATCATGGTAAAAATACTTCGGGTCGATCACAGAGGCTTAGTTCGAATCCATATGGTTCGTGGTTATTCAAATCGGTAGTGCGTAAGTCATTGTTCGTATCCATCTCACTTCGTATCGATAGCACGATCGATATGCAGTACACCTATAATGATCGATGCGAACAAGGGCTACCATGAATCAATAATTGGTTCGAATAAGTACTGAAACAAATGGATGCAAAAAAATGGTTTATACGAGCGAAACTTCGGGGATAGATGCGAATAAATCGGTCAAATTCGCCACACAAAGTGGATCAACCCAAGGATTTCACGACATGTCATCGCATGCGCACATGCCTCGATCGAGTCGAACGAGATGGATACGAAACATGGATTCGAACACGATAGTGTTCACAAGAGTGCAATTTTGCATCGATCATATCTAGCGATCTACAGATCCAAATGCAATGAAATTTTCACAGCATCTTCCATACAAGGTAAAGATTGTTCCTGTCAAGTTTCAGCTCGATTGGATCAATTTTTCATGGATATGAAATCGTTTCGTATCGATCACAGATCGAGTAAAAACTTGGTGGGGTCGGTCGCGTGAGCCCACTCACATGCCAGAAGAAGTCTCCCGAAGTTTGAGCGCGATCTCAACCTCCTACGCATATAAATAGCCCCCTGAAGCCCATAGAAAAGGGATCTTTTGGCCATTCGACGTCCAGACTCTGCCGAATTCAATTCTACGTCTTTCTATCACCATTATATTCTAGCATCAGATCTATAACTTGCTGTAATATGCTGTAACAGATCGAAATCATCAAAAGAATCAATAAAGTCATAAACTTCAGAGTGGACGTAGGAAAGATCGCCGAACCACTATAAATCCTGTGTTTCTGATTGTTATTTCTGAATCGTTGTGCTTGATATTGCTTAGATCTGAGAATTGTGTTAGAATATTGCTGATTTGTATTCATATACTGGGCTTTCGCGATACTGGGGTTTGTGACCATTTTTGGTGCAAACAACCACTATTTAATTTTAAACAGATCACCCTTTCCTTATAAATTTCCATCCTGAATTTATATGTCCAAATTATCCTCTGATAAATATTTCACTTTACTTATAAATCCTGTTTATAAATTTCATAGTCTCATTTGCTTATAAAACACAGTTTCAAACAATAAATCAATTTCCAAATCGATTTTCAAAATTTATTCCACTTCAAAAATAAATTCGATTACTTACTCAATTTCATTTCAAAACCCATTAATTTCAGATTTTACTTCTTTATTATGATTTAAAATCTTATTTGTACCGAAAATACCAATTTCATACTATTTTCCAAAATTCTTCTTTATCTCTCCCAAACTATTTTAAACCTTGAATTTTAAAAAATATATCCTTTATTTCTTTAACTAATATCACTTAAGTTCAAAAATTCATTTATTCTCATTTATTTAAAATCTTTTTCCCATACTCGGAATTTATTTATTGGAATTTAAAAATCAACTTTAATCCTTTTCCAATTCATTCTTTAATTTATCCAAATTCTTCTAAAATTATATTACTTAAAATTTCCCTTTTTATTTCCTTTAAAAATCCAAACTTTATATATATTTTTATTTTCTCAAAATAACGATATATATTCAACCAAGCCATAACATTCAATAATTTCAATTCCCAATATAATCAATATAATCTATCACTGATTATCGCATAAATCACATTACCGAATATAAAATAAATTCAGCATATTGAGGAATCCAGTTGGATCCCTCCAACCTATTTCCCTGCATCCACGAATGTTAGCACAATACAAAATACCAATCCCACTTCGAGGTAGAATATCGCGGTATATGAGGTCATCTGCTATTATGCGGGGCGCATAGGGTCTCATCCGCTATATAATGTGAGACATCAATCACTCCAATATATATATAGACACACATTATTATATACAATATCACATCCAGTCAATTCAATCATTCAACCAATAATTTAAATTTAACTATTAAATTTAAAAGGTAATCCAAATGGGTGAGATTAACTCACCTTTGACTTTTGTTTTGCAATCAGACCAAAACCGGCTATTTTCTTCACGATTTTGGACCTTGTACAAACATTGTATGGTTTATTAATATTTTAAATAATCGGATAATTAATTACCATTTAATTAACTAACAATTTAATTTAAATAATCATTTCCCATTTTAGTAACTAAAATAATTAAATGAACAGTTAAGCAAGATATTTACCTTAATACATTGTTTTAAAATAAATTAGTAAATTTATAATGTATATATGTATACTTATTTTTCTTCTGAAACTACATATACTTAAAATTTTATTTATATAGATTCAAAATCTGATTTATATATAAACTTTCCAACATTCAAAATTCTTATATATTGTTTCTTCTGTCTACCTATAATTAAGATAGGCCTGTATATATATACATCTACATTTAGATTGTACTTCTCTTTACTATAAACATATTCATATATATATATATAAAGCTTTAAATTAAAATAATAAATTGATTTATGACTTACTGTAAAAATAATATACCATGCTATCATATATACACACACACATATATAAAGCTTATTTTATTTAAAACAAAACTGTTATAAACCTTGCTGCCAGTTTCTGACAAGTGAAACAATAACCAACTAATTAAATTTGAAGATTTAAAATTGGGTAACATTGAAATTTAAAAAAACATATTTAAAAAAAATTAAATTACCTAATTCACATAGGAAAACGAATCAACGAGCTTCTGCCCCAACAGCTTAGGCATCTCTCTGACCATCCAACGCCAACTCGAACACATCACAAAGTCGCGTCACTTGTATCTTGTTCTCACGCTCAATCCTCTATGCAGTTGCGGCCGTACTCGAACGCGGAGCATGAGCTCGAGCACACCCAGACTGATTTGAATTCCCCTTCTTGCTAAACTGCAACGTGAGGCTGTGCATCGCCTACAATGGTTGATGTTGAACTTGCGATTCGCAAACTCAAATCTGAGGAAGGCTTGGCTTTAATTTTGAATTTGGGGAAGGAATGGAAAAGAAGCTCGCGATCGATAATTGATCGCATGATAGAAATGTTTGAGAATGGAGAGATTCCAACCTTGGTTCGTACGTGATGAAAAGCGATTGAATTCGCGTATACAATCGGCATTTTTTTCACTTCTGATGTTGTAAAGTGATCGGCCATCAATTAACTTTTTTTTCTATCAAAGAAAAGGCAGGGGTGGCTTCAGCTATATGATTGAATTTAATTGAAAAGGCAAAATTCGTGTTGAATAACAAGCTATAGTGATTTGTTTTTGACTGGTCACAATATACAATTTTAATTTAAATTTAAATTCAAACATCTCAAAATCGAGCTAAAAATCCCAACCTCCTATCGAGGCGTGCCGCTAGGCATTTATAATGTTATGCCCCTTTTCCGAACGAAATGGAAATTGTTCCTAGTCCTAATTCGATCGTATGGAGAAGATAGCTTTTTGGACCCAGTTATTATATTAAATTTCGATATAGATTTCAGTGTGTTTATCTACCGTACGACTACGGGACAACTCCAAATACTACAAAAATTGAAATTCGATAATAATACACTATTACAGATCCAATGGAACAGGTTTCGTCAAAATCCAATACAATGCCTCGGAAGGTTATTTTAAATATCAATTTAAACGATATATTTTTAAAACTGAACAATTCACCTTAAAATTTAATTTAAAAAGTTCTATTACCTTCAAAATTATCAACATAAATTTCATAAGCCTTTGAATTATTTTCAACCAGCCCAGAATTCCCGATTCAGCAATTTACCTATTTTCCAATTATTAAATTCAATAATTTAATTGGCAAATAAATAGCGATACTTGAAATTCAAGTTAAATTAACTTTCAAGTATTTAAAATCAATTAAATATTCAAATTTAAAACATCTAAAATTTTTGGGTTGTCACATCCCTTCCTCCCTTAAAAGGATTTCGTCCCGAAATTACTAGTTAAGAGGAATGTTCCACAACGCGTTAATTTTTTCTTTCCAAAATCAAACAGTTTTAACAACACCCAAACAATCTTTTTATTAAAGACACTATCACGCTTATTAACATCCTAAACTCATCCATAACTTCCAAACAATATTATTTATTCAATAGTTCAAATTTAAATTTAAATTCAAATTTTAAATTGTCAAAAAATTTCTAACTCTCTAAATTTTCGAAAAATATCGCCAGCGTCTACTTTGCGCGGCTAGCTCGTTGCAACTACAAAATGCCACTACAAGCCCCCAAATTCAAAAAGAAAATAAAAGCCAAGTGGCTAGATTAGAAAACCGTCAAATTTCATACGTTAAATTAAATACATACCTTTGTCGGGCCACTCAAATTTATCTTCTGAATTCAAAATAATCAATTTTCCTTTGCTTTTAAACACCTGTTTATCCTACTTAGCCATAATATCCAATTATAGAATTTAACATCATTTTATTCACTTCTTTAGAAAATTTTCAATGATTGGTTTACTTAAGCCCGTATGATGCACATGTATCATCCATACGCAATACCAAATCTGATCGCTCACTCAATTACTCAATTTCATTTTCGAAATAGTATCATCCACTCGACTTCCTAGTGCGGACTCAGATCTGGATTCTTGATCAGAAACCATCATTCTCCTTGCATAGCCACAATTATGATAGAGAATTTCCAGAATCAATCAAAATCCATATCCAGGTTCGCCGTCGAAAATCGAGAGAAAAATCCCAACTCGGATCGATATGACTATCTCGAAATTCTGTGCTCGAATGTGGATCAAATCGCTATGCGAATAAAATAATATATGTATATCCCACGTATTTATCTAAATTCATTATTAACTATATCAATTCTATTTTATACACATTTATTCTAATTTCTATTCACTTATCCACACTTACCCTTTTCACCGTTTTACTTAACCTTCATTCAAATATTAACTTAGTATATTTCTCAATTCCAAATTTACCTAAAAATTTCACCATCCATTTCTTAAGTTCAATATAAGTATTTTATATACTTCTTATATTTATCTTTACTTAGCTCTATTTTATTTCACTTAAATTTCCAATTCCATTTTGAAATCAATTTGCCTTCCACTTCAAAATATTGAATTATATCAACTAACTTCCATTCATATTTGATCCATATCATTATTTTAAACTAGACTCGTTTGCTAATTTATTTTAAATATCAATGGATTTTAATTCCAAACTCTTATAAGATTTTCAGACTTACTTTACTTAATCCAATTCAAATTGAATTCCAATACTCAGTTTACTTTCCATTTACTTACAATTTAAATCAATTTGTTCATTCACAAATTTATTCCTAACTTAATAAATTTTATTTCAATGGCCATTTCATTTAGTCTAGTCTACTTATGCCTTTTTCCTTAAATTCACTTTTGTTTAATTTGATTCAGTTACACTTCAATTTAATTCAAATTTTTAACTTCTATAAATTTCACAACTTATTTACATTCCACTTACTAATCTTCCCCAATTCACTTCTTTTAATTGGTTTACTTACCGCTGTATGTTATTATCACACTTTCTTTTACTTAACTCTTTCCCAGCTAAATTTGATTCTAATAAATTTCAAATTTTATAAGTTATTAAACCCATTCTTACTTCACAAACATTTTAAATGAGATTCCAGTGTTTAAACAATCCCTCAACATTTCAAAATCACCTTTGATATCAACAATATCAAAATCCTTTTGAATTTCAAAAACAGTTTTACCAACCAAACTTCAACATCCACAACATTTAGTTAGCAATTCCTCTCTTGAAAACTCGAAAATGAACATCGATGATGCTGTAGTCATCACCAAAGTTATTTTCCAGCGATCGAAGTGAATTCAGTGCTTTTACCTCTTTAAAAATATTTTCCAAATATTTTTAAATTCCAAATGTCCCAAGGTTTCATATCCGATTCCAAATATTTCCAAAATAATATCACTATTATTCCTCCAAAGCCTTTTTGAAATCATTTTCAAACCCAAAGGAGGTAAAATCTCCAAATTTTCGAATTTCAAATTCTTTTCAGTTCATTTTCACATATTACTGTAGGATTTTATCTCATTTCAATTATAAATCACATTTATAATTTATATTTACAAATTCCATTTGGTTATCTGTATTTATTTCCGTAATCTTTAGTTACAATTTCAATTCCTTATTCCATTTCTATTAAACAATTATAATAATTTAATAATATCACTTCCTAACAACAAAGAAACCATATATAACTATAATAATTTTCGAAAAACCATTTCTTTCCTATACAAAAATAATTTTGGGCAAAATCATTTCATTTACCCTATTTTAAAACAATATCGTTTCGAATTGTTCTGTGCAAGTGTTTAGAGATCCCTATCAATAACATTAATTACTCGTATTGACCAGAATCCATAAGCCACTCAACAAAGCAATCAACACAATATAAAACAATTTTTATATTCACTAACAAATAGACGCTCATATCTATTAATACACTCAAACTCATTCTAGAGTACTACGGACTCTATTTCTAATGAGTAATCGCCATCAGAGCCAAGGTTCTCGCTTTTCAGCTTTGATACCACTTGTAACAACCCGCAAATCCATACCCCTTGAGTCGACACTATTCTTCATTATATCGACTCAAAGTTAAAGGAAATATGAACCATTAAGGTAAAGAGATAGAGGTAGAAGAAGAAATAGAAAACAATATAAGAATCTCACAATCACAGCGGAGCAATATATAATAGAAAATGATCAATCTTTAAAAAAAGAACTATATCTGTTTTATATATTATATCATCAGAGTACAACAAAATTCATGCACACAACTGGACAGTAATCATAACCTATTCTCACAAAAACTGATTATGCAGTTAATCATACACAGTAGAATATACATCAAATACGTGTGATACTTCTTGCCATCCATCTCGTCTCCTGAGCTGCATAGCATCCTTTCCAGTATTCTATAATACTTGGTCTAACCCGACCAATATAGCGAAATAACCCAAGAGTCAGTTTGGAATACCAGCATGAGAAAACACACTCAATTGGATTATAAACGTTTCCAAAATCCTTTAAATCAAAGGTATCTCGTAAGACCACGCCATAAATAAGCATGCCGTGTTTTTATCTTACAATAACCAAAGCATTTCTTATCAAATCCTATGATATTATAGTAGTGTCTATATACAAATACTTATCCAAATAGCCGAAATTGTTACATTCATTAAATTCCAGCATAAAAGGTATACAAACAAGTCCGTAGGCACTTATTGGAGATTGGGTTTCCATCAATGGCAGGGCTACTGGGGTACCACCCATCACAATACCTGTCTAGATCAGAGTACTGAGGATCCACCCTGATCCCCAACAATACAAGACTGGAGCTACCCCTTACTGGATAGTCCGAATAAGATCACCTCGTGGTTGGGATCAGCAACCGCCCACACAGTCAAATAAAAAGGGACATCTAGACAGGGATGACCTTATCCTAATTGGTTGCTAGCCAATTAGCCTTGCTGCACCTTCCCTGTATTAGCCATTCTTGGTTGATGAGGCTCGAGGCTATGCGTTACCATTTTAGCACACATTCTCTTGGAATGCTCACTGTCCTCCTGACGATGGTCTGATAGCATTCATCCGTACAAGTCCGTTCCGGGTTTGAACGGAACTGAAGGCACTACTCCTACTGCATCTATTTTGGAATCACCCTCAGGATTAGTAGCGATTAGCCTTTGCACTTTACTGATCCATCTTCGACTCCAACCTCTTGTCTTCCTCACGAAAACGTTCAAACCGGATCAAAGTGTTTTCGAAAAATTAATCACGATCCCGATCTCTTCGTAAAGATCAGCGCATTGGTCAATATTGATAGTCGGTTATTTAACCATCAAATAACATCCACAAACAACCATCAGGCCTTAATAATTTTCCACATTTTTACTTCAAAATATCTTCGCAAGATATTGTTCTACACTTCAATCCTTTGAAAACAATTTTCAAATCATTTTCTCTCGCGGAATAAATTTCCAAATATTGTTTCTTTCCACTGCAAATCACCAAGTCTAAATGTTTTAGATTTTAAAATAGTCTAAATCACTTTATCCAAAAATATGTACTTTAAAACACTTAAAATAAAACTACTTAGAACACTTATTTAAAATACTAATTATGAAATTTATAATAATTTCTCATGTAAAACTTAAGCCAAAACTTATTTTAAAATAAAAGTTATTCTATAAGGTATAAATACTAAATAATTATGTTTAAATTAAAACACTAGTTGAATCTTTAAATATTCACTTCTAAAATTAACTTAATAAATCTTTACTTTTAAAAAATTGTAAAACCTCTAAATAATAATTTCTTTCTAATACATTCTTTAAAACTACTTTAAAATCTCTAACTTATACTTAAAAATCTGCTTTGAAAACATACTTGGCTTTTCAGGAAAATACGCTTTCCATTCCACACCTTTAAAAATAAAACACTATTTATTTTTAAACAAATCACCCTTTCCTTATAAATTCTCATCCTGAATTTATATTTCCAAATTATCCTCTGATAAATATTTCACTTTATTTATAAACTCTGTTTATAAATTCCATAGTCCCATTCTCCTTTTAAAACACGGTTTCAAACACTAAATCGATTTCCAAATCGATTTCCAAAATTTATTCCATTTTAAAAATAAATTCCTTTACTTACTCAATTTTATTTCAAAACCCATTAATTTCAGATTTAACTTCTTTATTATGATTTAAAATCTTATTTGTACTGAAAACAAATTTCATACTATTTCCCTAAATTCTTCTTTATCTCTCCCAAACTATTTTAAACCTTGAATTTTAAAAAATATATCCTTTATTTCTTTAAATAATATCACTTAAGTTAAAAAATTCATTTATTCTCATTCATTCAAAATATTTTTCCCATACTTCGAATTTATTTATCAGAATTTAAAAATAAACTTTAATCCTTTTCCAATTCATTCTTTAATTTATCCAATTTTTTCTAAAATTATATTACTTAAAATTTCCTTTTTATTTCCTTTAAAAAATCCAAACTTTATATATATTTTTCATTTTGTCAAAATAACAATATATATTCAACCAAGCCATAGCATTCAATAATTTCAATTCCCAATATAATCAATATAATCCATCATAGATTATCACATAATTCATAATACTGAATATAAAATAAATTCAACATTTTGAGGAATCCAGCTAGAGCCCTCCAACCTGTTTCCATGCATCCACAGATGTGAGCATAATGTAAAATACCAATCCCACTTCGAGGTGGAATATCGCGGTATATGGGGTCATCTGCTATTATGCGGGGCGCATAGGGTCTCAACCGCTATATAATGCAATATATATATACACCATTATATATAATATCACATCTAGTCAATTCAATCATTCAATCAATAATTTAATTTTACCTATTAAATTTAGAAGGTAATCTAAACGAGTGAGATTAACTCACCTTTGACTTTTGTTTTGCAACCCGACCGAAACCGGCTATTTCCTTCACGATTTTGGATCATGTACAAACATTGCATAGTCTATTAATATTTTAAATAATAAGGCAATTAATTACAATTTAATTAACTAACAATTTAATTTAACTAATAATTTCCCTTTAAAAGTCTTTTAGTTACTAAAATAATTAAATGAACCAGTTAAGCAAGTTATTTACCTTAATACATTGTTTTGAAATAAATTAGTAAATTTGAAATGTGTGTGTATATATATATACACTTATTTTTCTTCTGAAACTATATATACTTAAACTTTTATTTATATAGATTCAAAATCTAATTTATAAAAAAACATTCCAATATTCAAAATTCTTATATATTTTTTTCTATCTACCTATAATTAAGATAGGTCTATATGTACATACATCTACATTTAGATTGTACTTTTCTTTACTGTAAACATATTCATATATATATATATATATAGATTTAAATTAAAATAATAAATTGATTTATGCCTTACTATAAAAATAATATACCTTGATGTTTTACATATAAATATATACATATATATAGCTGGTTTTATTTAAAACAAAACTGTTTTAAACCTTGCTGTCAATTTCTGATAAGTAAGACAATAACCAACTAATTAAATTTGAAGATTAAACTTGGTTAACATTGAAATTTAAAAAAATGTTTTTAAAAAAAAATAAATTACTTAATTCGCACAGGAAAACGAATCAACGAGCTTCTGCCCCAATAGCTCAGGCTTGAGTTCTCTTTGACCATTCAGGCCAGCTCGAACTCATCACAAAGTCGCATCGCCTGCATCTCGTTCTCATGCTCAATCATCCATGCAGTTGCGGCACTACTCGAACGCACGCGCATGAACTTGAGCACACCTAGATTGATTTGAATTTCCCCTTCTTGTCGAACCGCAATGCGAGGCAACACATCGGCTATAATGGATGATGTCGAACTCGCGATTCGCAAACTTAAATCTGAGGTAGGCTTGGCTTTGATTTCGAATTTGGGGCATGAATGGAAAAGAAGCCCACGATTGATAATTGATTGCACGACATAGATGTTTTAGAATGAAGAGATTTCTACCTTGGTTCGTTTGCGTTGAAAAGCGATTGAACTCACGTACTCAATCGCCATCTATTTCTCTTCTGATGTCGTAAAGAGATCGGCCATTAGTTAACTTTGTTTTCTATCGAAAAAAGGGAAGGGTGGCTTCAGCTATAAGACTGAATTCAATTGAAAGAAGGAGAGGAGACGCATGTTACACGAAGGACACGTGTTTAAAGGCAAAATATATGTTGAATCACAAGCTACAGTGATTTGTTTTTGACTGGTCACAATATACAATTTTAGTTTTAATTTGAATTCAAATGTTTCGAAAATGAGCTAAAATCCCGACCTCCTATCGAGGCATGCCGCTAGGCGTATATAATGTTATGCCCCTATTCCGAATGAAATGGAAAAGGTTCCGAGTCCAAATTCAATCATATGGAGAAGATAGCTTTTTGAACCCAGTTATTATATTAAATTTCGATGTAGATTTCAGTGCGTTTATCTACCGTACGACCACACGACAACTCCAAAAACTACAAAAATTGAAATCCGATGATACAGTATTACAGATCCAATGGAACTGGTTTCGTCGAAATTCGAGACTATGCCTTGGAAGGCTATTTAAATATCGACTTAAACAATATATTTTTAAAACTGAACAAATCACCTTAAAATTTTATTTCAAAGGTTCTATTACTTCAGTATTATCAACATAAATTTCAGCCTTTAAATTATTTTTAACCAGCCCAGAATTCCCGATTCAGCAATTTACCCAGTTTCCAATTATTAAATTCAATAATTTAATTGCCAAATAAATAGTGATATTTGAAATTCAAGTTAAACTGATTTTCAAATATTTAAAATCAATTAAACATTCAAATTTAAAATATCTAAAATTTCTGGTTCGTTACACAAAGTGTCATTTCTAGACAAGAGAGGAGAAGTTTCTTGGTCATGTAGTTTCAAAGAAAGGATTGTCCATGGATCCAGCCAAGATTGACGCTGTATACAGTTGGAAAAAATCTGAGACCGTGACTAAGATAAGGAGCTTTCTTGGATTGGTTGGCTATTACAGAAGATTCATCAAGGATTTCTCACGGATAGCAGCACCCCTGACTAAACTTACCAAAAAAGATGTGCAGTTACCCGATAAATGTGAGGGAGCATTCCTTGAGTTAAAGCATTTGGTGACCAATGCACCCGTGTCAATTGTTCCAGATGGGAATTAGGATTTGGTGATGTATACTTATGCATGTGAATTAGGAGCTGTATTGATGTAGAGGGGTAAAGTGATTGCCTACGCTTCTTGGCAGCTCAGACCACATGAAGTTAGATATTTGACCCACGATTTGAAGTTAGTGGCATTGATTTTCACGTTGAAAGTGTGGAGCACTACAACTTAGGAGAATGATTCGAGTTGTATATGGATCATAAGTCTTTGAGGTATTTATTCTCTTAGAAATAGTTGAATATGAGATAGTAGAGGAGGTTGGAGTTTTTAGCAGCTTTTGATTTGGTATTGAGTGTACAGTAGGAAAAGGAAATAAAGTGGCAGATACACATAGCAGGAAACATCAGGACGTGGTGTTAGCTATATTTGCTAAATGGAAGGATTTAGAGGCGTTGACAACTTGAAGCGCGCAGTTAAGATCAACTGCTAGCTTTATTCAAAGTACTGCCACGTTGCCTTGCTTTGAAGTTCGACCAGTGTTGATCGAAAGGATTTCTTCTAAGTAGAGAGATGATCCATTGCTAGCTGAAAGGATTAGAAGATTGAAAGCTAGAACCGAGATCGATGATCTAAAGAATTTTAGTCATGACCAGAGAGAATGGTTAATGAAAAAGGGGTGGTCATGTCGAGATGTTGGTGACCTAAGAAAGGAAGTTCTTAGGGAGTGACATCGATCAAAGTTTACGATTCATCCTGCCAGAGCCAAGATGTATGAGGGTATGAACGCAAGTTTCTTCTGGGATGGTCCGAAGAGGGATGTAGGCTTATGGGTAAAGCAATGTGCAAATTTCTAGCAATCGAAAGTTGAGCATCAGAAGCCCAGTGGGTTGCTTCAGCCTTTTGACATACCAGTTTGAAAATGGGATTCGATATCCATGAATTTTATATATGGGATGCCAATGTCAAATAGGGAAATGAAAGGTTTTGGGTTATAGTGGATAGACTGATCAAGAGTACATACTTCATTCCCGTTAAGTCAACCAGGATGGTACTTGTATTTTCTAAGTTATTTATGAAGTATATTGTTAGACTACATGGGATTCCAAGTAGTATAGTCAGTGACAGATATGCCTTGGTCACTAGTGAATTCTGGAAGGGTTTAAAGAAGATATTATGTACCAAGCTTAACATAAGCACCACTTATCACCACATACGGATGGGCAGACATAGAGGACCAATAAGGTACTCGAAGGTTTATTAAGGGCTAATGTACTAGACTTTGGTGGGTTATTGGAAGATCATTTACACTTGGAAGATCATTTGCACTTGGTTGAGTTTTCCTATAATAACAGTTATCAAACTAGTATAGGAATAACACCTTTCAAAGCTTTGTATGGAAGGCCGTGGAAATCACTATCATGTTGGTTAGAGACCGAAGACAGACTAGTCCTTGTTCCAGATATGGCAAGAGAAGCTATGAAGATGATTGAGTTAATCCGAGATAGAATAAGAGAAGCTCAATCTAGGTAGAAAATTTATGTAGATAGAAGGCGTAAAGATCTAGAGTTCTTAATTGGAGATCGTATTTTCATTAAGGTATCACCGATGAAGGGTATGGTACAATTTGGAAAGTCAAGTAAAGTAGCACCGAGATATGTTAGACTGTTCCTGATTATGGAGAGGATCAGGAAACTCATGTATCAAGTGGGGTTACCATGTAGTTTGTTAAGTGTCCACATTGTGTCTCATGTTTCTCATCTTAGAATGTATATGCATGATATAGAGACTACTATTACTCCGTTTGCATTGGAAGATTTAGTAGAATCAGATCTAACTTTTGTGAAATTACCATTTATGGTTGTAGCAAGAGATTAGAAGTTAAGGAACAAGAAAATCAGAATAGTGAAAGTCCAATAGAGTGAAAACGAGAAAACTATACTTGGAACACAGAAGACATGATTAGCGGTACTTGTCCTGAGCTGTTGTGATCGTATGTTCTATATTTGCTGTTTATAGACCTAGTAGCTGGTAGGATATACAAGCGTTGTTTACATGTTTGATGTGCTTATTTTATAGTCCTTACTGAATTTTAAGGAAGAAATTTATTAAGAATGAGATCCTGTAACACCCCTAATTTTATTTTAACATTATTCAGGATATTTAATTAGATACACTAAAATGAATGATGTAAATGGTTAAGGAGAATGAGATTTAAAAATTTATAAGGTCGATCCATCGCTAAGGAGAATGAGATTTAAAAATTTATAAGGTCGATCCATCGCTAATGAACTTGGTAAGATTGTTTAAAGATTTATTATACAAGAGAACATAAGAGAGGGACAAAATAGGCACAATCAAAAAGAAAATACACCAGGGCTGGCCATTAATAAGCAATAGGAGATAGAAATCGAGGGGATTCAAAGAGAAGGAGCCTAGGGAAAAATAAAGCAATATCAAATCTCAAATACAACTTTTAATTCTAAGGAGAATAATAGGTTTTCCATCTTTATCGGTTGATTTTGAATTCGTTTATGGGTAATACTTGAATTATTTTGATAAATTATGTCATGTTTTGGTTGACGATTATTGTTTGGATAGATCAATGATTTATGGGATTTTTTATGAAATTATTTAAGTGGCTTCTAAGAATAAAACCTAAGGTTTTAATCTTCAATTGCTTTGATTTTTTGGTCTGCTGGGTAAAGCATTTTTTTAGGACGAGTTTTTAATTTGGTGATTTTCCAAGTTATATTAAATATTTTATGAATTTCCTAAGGAGGAACTTGGGTTAAATTCGGGTCATAATTATTAAGAATAATTAAATTTGGTTATTGGTGTCGAAATTTTTATATGATGAAAAGTATGATATTTTAGAATTTATATGATTTTTGGGAATTTTTCTCAAGTGATTTCAAATTATTATGAATTTATTATGCTAGACAAGCAATTAGAAGGATAATTAATTAAGGATATTAGTTTGTATGTGTTTGGAACTTTAAAAACTATATGCAGCGGAACTTTGAAATGTATTAAGAAAAATATTTTATCATGCAATAGAAATAGGACAAGAGTTTGGATTTGGTAAAAGGTAATTGCTTTTATTTGTAACAAATCAGTTTTCTTGATAATTACGAGCATGCCATGTCGCCTATAATCTCTCCGAGTCTAAACAACACCGCATTTACGAGTGCTAATGTCAATAAGGAGGCAAACATAGGATAACTACTTAGGTAGTCATGAAATGTTTCCAGCCATGTCGAAGTCGAAAATAGTGGTAACCTAAGTTTGGCGGCATCTCAACTTCGTGATTCTTTTATGTCGTCCCCGCATGTCTTCACATTTGTTTTAGGTGACCTCGCATACTTCTATTTTGAATACTTTCGACGTCAATTATACAAATGGTAGGGACGCTGCTTGTCTTGACGTCGTCATTCATCAGTGTCGGTGGCGTTGTCTTGCTGACAAAATAGCTAAGCTTCATTTTGAAAAGGGTGGGTAACCTATATCTCTTCTATATCGATGACCTTATTTTCAGCAAAGTATTTCTACCTAAAAGAATTTAAGTTTTGACTTCAACCTTGGATAAAGGTCGATAAGGTCTTTAGTGATGTGTGTTCTACATATGTCCTATTAAAGGCGGAGAGCATTAAGCCTCTTTGTCGGCATTGCTACTGATGTCAACATAGGTCCACATTAACGTATTTAAGGGAAGCAAGCCATATATTATATGATTTCGACTTTAAAAATTGGGGATACCAATGTCATTTTGATTGTAAATTTTGACACTATTATTGGGGATACTACCGTGGATTTGTTTTAACATGCTAAATGTTTTTGAATTGGGATTTTTCATTACATTCTCGAGAACTGTGATGACACGGATTTTCGCGCTCGAAAATCGATATCCATATTTCACTTGTATTCGAATGTCGTAGATTCAAAACGTTTAAATCCGATTCCCCAGAGATTTTAACACATGGAGTATAACAACACAGTTGAAGAAAATGAATAATATCATTGATATATAATAGTTGATTACAACAACGATAAAACTAATTGATCATCAGCGATATAAAATACAGTGGAAACAAATAACTCCAAAAGATAATATCTTCAAAAGTCCTCAAGATAGATACACCAACATATAGTGGCTCCATTGCCAAAGTTCCAAAGACTCCAATTGCTAGAACCACCAACATGTTTTCCAAGCGTGATGCGAGAAACCCCCATCACGTTGAATTAAGAAAGGTCAGTCATGGGACTATTGTGAGCAAAAAAAAAAAAAATTCTTTGAATAAAAACAAACAAAAGAATTTAAAAAGAAATCCACAATGCTTTTTGGAAAATGAAACTACTCTAAGGCCTCTCGCCGCATACACAATGCAAACGCAGAATTGGAGGAGATTTCTCCTTATGATAGTCAAACATGCTTAATACGCAAAATCCTTTTGATATTATTATTAGTGCATAGTGCAGAAAACCTTTTGAAAGTATAATATTAATCTTAGACAGCATAGACATTTCACACTTACGCCTATTATAGTTACCATGTTCAATAGCAGGTTACCGCCACATTCCATGGCAGGTTATACAACTAAAACCATATAGGGCGCGTATTGTTTCTTTGGATTTCCAACAAATGGTCAGGCTAAGGAACTTCCTGGGCACATGGGTACGCCTCTAGAGGGATGCCCCGAGAACTTAACCAGCTCTCTACCGACACAAGGTCGGGTTACCTTGTAACTAGGTAACTACTACACAAGCATGCCATCCCCCGGTTGTTTGCGACCTTTATCCAAGGATCCTCAATCATAAAGCAACAACCACAAAGTAATAAATTTGCAATAACCACAAAGGTTAAATATTTTGGCTCCATACCATGATACCACCCTTTTCCAGAAGGAAATGGACATACCCTAAAGGGCGAGACCCTCATAAACTTGTTGTATCTTTCCCGTTTCGACCATTTTCAGTTTTTGAGGTCCTGATGCAGTCTCGTCTACAAAGCTACGCTTTACACAAAAGCCATGCTTCGATCAACAAATGATCAGCAACACTTCGTATGCCACATTACCAAATTGTGAATGTATCACTAGTAACCATCAACTACATAACCTCTGAGCTCGTACGTCTCAGAGAAGGGTGTTAAGCTATGGGAATAAATTCTCCGCCACCAAAAAGAAATGTATTTAATAGAAACCAGCTTTACATCTCAAAGTGTAATGTGAGACACACATCCATACAAGTCTGTTCCGAGTTCGAACAGAATCGAAGGCACTTCACAAATAAGCCCTTGCAATCTGGGTATTTACAATCCCAATCGGACTCCAATTACCCACGAACACTATCTGAAATTCCCGGGCCAAACGATTAGATGCCCAAAGTAAATATCATCAATAAATATGATAATAAACCTATTCAATAATTCATAAGATACTCGGGTTACCAGATCTACGAAATATACAGGGGTATTGGTTAGTTCGAAGGGACAACTAACTTTTCGTGGAATATATCTAGACCCAACAGAAAAAATAATGGATACTCAACTTAGGTCGGAATATCCCAAAGTACACACAAGCTTATCCCTCTTCGGACTTTGATCCTCCCATGAAATCACAACCAAAATTTCAAATTTGGTTTTAATCGAAATTGTTTTATCGATACAAACCTTCATCTTTTCCAATTTATTTCAATTTAAAATTTCAAATTCATTAAAGTTGAAAACGAGAAGATTGATAAGAAACCGATAAAGATACGATGTAAGGATTTTCTACAACAAAATTTGCAGGGCCAGAACTGCACCAAAGCTTCCTCCCGGAGTTGCCACGAAGACATCAGAGAATTGAAATTTTAAATTGAAATAATATGGATAAGAAAATATGAAGATTTGTATTGATAAAACAATTTCGATTAAAACCAAATTTGAAATTTTTATTGTGATTTCGTATGAGGATCAAAGTCAGGAGAGGGACAAGCTTGTGTATACTTTGGGATATTCCGACCTAAGTTGATTATCCATTATTTGTTCTTTTAGGTCCAAATATATTCCACGAATGGTTAGCTATCTCTTCGAACTAGCCAATACCCTTGTATATTTTGTAGATCTGGTAACCCGAGTATCTTGTGAATTATTGAATAAGGCTACCAAATGTGATGACCTCGAGCCAAACCCGAGTTCCACTTCTTCTTCCCCACTTTGTAAAATAACCAGATACATATGATGCTCGTGCATGTGTACAGGTCGTCTGAGCAATGGCGATCGACGTTGTCACTTCCCACACGTCACTGACTCTGCCCTCAACCACCACGATCACCCAGAACCCATCATTTCGTCGGGAATCAAAATCGAGTTACTCGACATAGTTGAAACCCAAACTTGATCACTAAAGCCAGTTCATCTCGCCACCCTAGATCGCCAAAAGTCATGCAATTCCGACCAAAGCTGCGCCATCGACCCACAATCCTTTTTCCTCCGGTGCGAACGATTCCGATCATACCACGACAATGAAATTGCCCCTTGAATAACGTCGAACAGAACTAGATCCAAAACCCTATTTTGTCGAACCTACGCCGCGTAGATCGTCAGAAAAATTCTTAAATATTTTTCCCTAAATCTGCAACAGCCAAGCAACCTTCACCATTAATTTCGACCTTCTCTTCGTCATGGGTCGACGGGAATTCATGGAAATAGGTTTTCCGATCATCATGCGAATGCTCGATATTTACTCACTTAAAAATCAAGATTTGATTATCAAGATTCATCAAATCGTAACACATATCAAATTGCAAAGTCAAATTATGAACTTAAAACCATTGATTTTTCTGATTTTAACAGATTTTACTGTAAATCCTTATTTCGAAAAATATTTACTAAGTGATTCTGCTTACAGTTATTTTTTAAAAATGAAATTGTATGGTTAGTATCATTTCCACTTCAAAGTTCTTAGTCTAATATTGATTTTACAAAGAGATTTTGAACTTTAGACTTAAAGTTAGAACGTTGAAACCAAGAACAGGGACATGTACATGTGTATCAAAACATGCAAATTCAACACTTGCATATATACAAACATATTTGCATCCATTCAAGCATTCCACTATCACACAATCAAGCATTTATCCATGAAAATCAAGATATATAGATATATAGGGTTACGAGTTTACTCACAATCTTGAAAACAAAGCAGAATTTCGAAGTCTGGAAGATGATCTTATGCCCTTTGATCTGATCTGAAACTTGAAGTTTAAGATGATCTGGCATTGATCAAGTTGAAGACTGTTTCGATAAATTTGAATTAACTTGCATGCTTCAGTTTTAAGTTGATCTTTGAATATCTAGAAGTAGATTTAGGTCTGGAGCTTGATATTTGATTTAATTTTTAAGCTTTGTTTGATTTAGAACTAGGCTTTGTTGAGTATATTTCTTTTCTTTCTGGTTTTAAGTTTTGCTATTGGTTTTTGAAAGAATGAAAGAAAAATGGGAAGAGAAAGGAAGGAGTGTATATAGAGTTTATTTCCTTTACTCATAAATTTTAAAAAGAAAATTAAATTAGGACATTTGTTACATTTCATGCTAATTCATCACACTTGTTCAATTATTTTGAGAAAGGTTTACATTTGTTATTATACAATCTACTTCTTTTACACTTGTTTAATACAAATACATTTATGTTTAGCCCTTTGTTTTAATTTATTTACAAATTATGTTTTAAACCTTACTTCATTATTGATTTATGAAACAAGTTTCTATTAATATGTTTTATACTTCCAAAAAGGTATGTTCATGTCAAAGCTTTTATATTTAAAAGAAATGATCATTCTATAAATCTTATTAAATCCCAAAAGATGTGTATATTTTAAAATTTTAAACTTTAAAATAGAAATTTGATTTGGAAATTCAAATATAAATATATTAAAAATAAGTTGGATTTTAAATACTCTATATTTTAAATTAATGAATCTTTTTCTAATTATAACATGTATATTTAAATAGTTATATCATATATTTTGTACATATATACACAGAAACAATCCAGATTTGAATTTGGATTCGGAAACTTGTTCAGTTATTTCAAAATCCAGTTTGAAAATAGTTTACAAGTATATACGTTAAGCAATCTTTTTTAATAGGATGAAACGGTGATGAACAAACATTAGACAGAAAAACCAAATGATTTGATTTCAGATTTGGCTGCAATAACCTGGTTAGTATTTGTAATTGTTGAATTTTAAGAAAAAAAATCAGGATTTTTAGTTTGTTAAATTATGGGAAATCGCGAGTTAAACAGAATTTTTTTTTCGTTAACTGCCGATGATCTACAAAGCAATCATCGTCGGGGTTAGAGCTGGAGAAGGCTAGAACATCGGGGAACTTGGGAAAAATTGGTGAAGAATTTTTAGATGACCGTGTGTGATGTTTGACATAGATTTAGGGTTTATAAACCCAGTTTGGTCGAAAAAGTTCATGAGGGAAGTTCACCGTCGTTTAGGCAATTATGGTGATCGGATCGGGGGGAGAAGTTTCAAGGGTTGTCGAGGCAACTCTGGTCGAAGAGTCTTGGTTGATAGTGGATGAGATCATCGATGCGAGGCATTTTTAGGTGATCTTGTTAGTTCTAGTAAATGGATCAAACTGCTCATTTTTGTGTTTCGATTGAATTCGATAAACTGGGTGGCCGTAGCCTTTGTAGGGGTTATCGGCGACATGCCGAAGGTCGGGGCAATGACCAGAGGTGATCGAGGCGATGGTGTACGTGCATATGTACATCTGGTGTCAGGTTTGAGATGATGGAGTTTGCCCCGAAGTTGATTTCGAGGGGATGTAGCATTGGCTCTTGGATGGATATTTTCTGGGTAAAGATTGATTTTGAAATCTTATCGAATTAATTCCAAAATATGACAATGTAATGACCCAATTTTTCGACTTTCGAAAGTCGACATCAATACGTCCACTGTATCCAATGCCGACCAATTGAATGCCAGAAAACCAAACCATTAGGGTTTAAGAAGAAATAGAAACGACAATAGAATCTCACATTTCGTAGCGGAACAACACATAATAGATAAATGAATAATCTTTAAAACAAAGAACTATATCAGTTTATACATACAACATTAGAGTTCACAACAACACAATACAACACTGGCAATCGTTATAACTTGACTCACATGGAAAATTTACTTAAAGTTTTCTACTTTAATTTCCAAATTCCAATTTTATTTATTTCTGGTATCCTACGATGCCAAAAATATATTCGGCTAAACTATTGCCTTCAACGATTTCAATCACAAATATAATCGTACACAGATTATAAATAATCACATCACAATATATGAAACAAATTCACACAATTTGAGGAATCCAGTTGGATCCCTCCAAACTCTTTCCTTGCATCCACAGATGTTAGCACAACAATTAAATATCAATTCCACTTCGAGTTGGAATACCGCGGTATATGGGATTATGTAAAGTCATCTGCTATTATACGGCGTATAGGGTCTCGCTATATAATACGAGAAATCAATCACTCCAAATATATGTATATATAGATATCCTACTATATCTAATATCATCAATAGATAAACTATCAAATTCATCCAAACAGTCTATAAATAACCGAATTTCCAATTTAAATTTGAGTGAGAAGATATGGATACCAATGTACTTTCAACATTAACGATTGGGGGTACTAATGTATTTCAAATTAAAATTTTACATAAACCATTGGAGATACCAATATATATCATTTGGCATATTAAAACTTTAAGGGTAAATAATCTAATTGGGGATGCCAATAGACATAGGTTAAACATGTGGGTAACATGAAATAAATTGTTAAATAATGGGTTTATAGTTATCCTAGGAAAACTGTGGGATGTGAGATGGATAGTCCACATCATGCCAGAGATGGATAATCTCTATGAGGCTAATGAATGTTTCATAGTTAACCTAGAAAAACTATGAGAGTTGTGATGAACCCACATCAATTTTAAATGAATGAGTTATGTGTGATGGGTAGTTAACATAATTTAAATAGCTAAACTATGTGTGATAGGTAGTCCATTTGGTAAGGGATAGGTAATCAACCTAATAATTACATGTAAGATGGATAATCCCCATAATTTTGTTAACCATAGGTGATGGGTAGTAACATGGTAGGGGATTGGTAATTAAAAGAATTGATATATATGGGATGGTTTGTCTACATAAGTATAAGATGGACAGTTAATGAAAATTTAGATGGGTAGTCTAATAACTAGAGATGAGTAATCTTGTGTATATTGCATTGTATATATGTACATTATTATGTCATACCATCGTGGATGCAGGAACATAGTATATGTTGAGATATTTAATTCAAATTTTTATGAGGGGAAAACCCATTCCGTTCAGTGGCGTGGTCTCACTAGATATCTAATTGGTTCGAGATGGTAGGTTATTATTCATACCAGATTCTTGTTTGACCAAAAAAATTTATTGTTTCCCTTAAACCCTGGGGTACTCAATTGAGCAGGTCGAGGGTAAGGCTTTTTAGGTTTCCAGATAGACGAATAAGCTTCCGAAGACGTGTAGGAGTCAACCTAGCTATTTAGGAGTACCTATCTAACCCACTGCGTCTTTTGGCTTTGGCTGCTTGGATGTAATTGCAAGTTATATAATTGCCAAGTGTCAGACTCTGATCAACCAAGGCCATCTTCATACCTCATTTTTGAATTATTTTGTAATGGTTATATTTTTCTTAACGTGGAATTGCGAGTGGGATTATGTAATGAATATGAATCATATTTTGAAATGGAGTGTAAAAGATATTTCTGAATTGTGTTTGAAATTTTTTCATATTCGTGTGCTTTTGATTATTGATATGATTAATATAGCTGCATTTTGTCGTCGGGAATTAATAACCGTGGATGACTGCAGCATCTGCAACAGTTAGTTTCAGACCTCGGAATGAGGGATGTTACAAAAGAGCCAACTGCCTCTTTAACATGACATACTAGTTTACTTCACGCCTCGAGCACCGAGGCTGCAAACATTGCCCCATGTTCGCTCCATGCGCACACCAAAATCCATAAAACCAAATCTAGATTGAGGAATGATGCTCTTAATGGTAGCTCATCACATAGCTCTGTAGGCATCCCTTGATTTAGCAATTACAGGTTGTGAGGCATGTGAGGTTACGCACTTACCTTTTCCTTCTAGCAATTCCTACTAGGAATGCTAATACTGTCTTCCAAGCAGTAATGCAATGCTAGCATTCATCCATACAAGTTGTTTAGAATATTAAAAAATCGAAGGCGCTACTTCTACTACAACCATTTTTGGATCAGGATTAGTAGCAAGTAACCCTTGCGGCTCAAAGAACTTCGTCTTCGATTCCATTATCTCGAACCAGTCTCAAACCTCCTCCAAAGCATAGAATATGCATATGGTTTTGGAGTGGTTGCAGTTTCGAATCATCTCTTACACCCCCCGGCCTACCGGTCGCTCCAAAATTAAATCGCTAGCTTCGGTAAACTCAACTCCGGTTCCGATGGAAATAATCGGACAATGCATAAATGCAGAGATCACCTCCTTACCGTTTAAGTGGATGGATTTCCTTATCATTTATCCTGGGAGAACAACACGAGATTTATATGTATGGTACAACATCATCAAGGATGACTATGCCGTATACCCTGTTTCCCCTAGATATTTCCAAAGTTGTATTTTGACCAAGATTTAATAATCGATTATTTAGCTATAAAATAAACAAACAACAATCCAGAGATTTAATTTCATGTGAGATCCACTAGCCTCAATTAATTGATCTTTGATAATTAAATTTCTTTTCAATTATTTGAATTGAAATACCTTCCCAAAAGATATATTCACAACCCATTATATTCCTTTCAATATTTGGAAAAATATTCATATACTTATCTCATATGTATAAATTATATGTAACACCCCAAATTTTTGATATCGTTATTTAGGTGATTTAGTTAGATAAACTAAATAAAATAACGTGTTGATAAGGGGATTAAAATTTGACTTAATTAAGGTAGTTGTGCCTTTTTAACTAATAAATTTAATGAAGTGTTTAAAAGTGAATTAGAGGAGTGGTACTACGTGAAAGATGCCATTCCAATATCATCTTCCTTAGGCCGTGTATTTCAAAACACACATTCACTCTCATTTCTAAAAAATTAAATGCTTGGCCGGCCACCATTAACGAAGGAAGAAGAAGAGGAAACAAAAGAAAAGCTTAAGGAAAGCAAATTCAAATCAAAATCATTCAAATCTAAAGCTCCTTAATCATTAAAGAAAAAGGAGAACAATATTTACATATCTTATGGTTTCGACTTTAAGATTAAACCCAAATTATTTTGCAAAGGTTTGCTATGTTTTGAGTGATAAAGTGATATATATACATGTTGATGATTTATGTATGTTCATACAGATTTTATGACATGTTTTGAGATAAAACCCTATTAAATGACATTCTTTAGCCTAGAGAGTTTTTAGATGATCTAAAAAGTTATTTTGGAGATGGGATTCGATTTTTAGAATTTTCTGAATTTTTGTGGAATTGTTATGAATTTTCTAGGGAAGAAAAGGTTAATTTGGATTATGAAATTATTTACGGGAAAAATAATTATAGTTTGGATTCGAAAATTTTATATGCTGAAGAGAACATGTTATTTGATTTTTTGGAATTTTTCTTGAATTTTTCAAGGTGTTTTAATAGTCATATAAAATTATTTGAGGTATGAGACATAAATGTTTTATATAATTATAAAGGAGAAAAAAGGCTTTTTCAAAATTATTCTGCAACGACCCGTATTTTTGACCATTTTAAAGTATTAAATTTAATGTAATTATTAAATAAAAATGGTTAAAGATAAAAATTCAATGGTTTTGAATGTAAATATTAGATATGAATTTGAATAAAATTTTGAAATAAACTAATTTTGAAGATCTTGGTAATAACAAATATTGAATGAAAATGCGATGTATTGAATGCGTTTATAATCAATAGTTGGATTAAATAATAGATGTTAAATTTATTAGATGTAAATAAAGTAATTGATTGATAACTAAAATTCAATTAAACTATAATTGTAACAACCCACATATTTTACGATTGTATATTTAAATGTTTTATCTAAAAATAGCATCATTAGTAGGGTTAAAGTCTGAAATGCTACTTTTTTTAAACTGTCAAATTAGGACTCGAGACTACTTCCATTGAGTTCAAAATGGCATTTACAACCTTTTTGAGTATAAACATCGATATGTTTAGAGTTGAGAGGAATTTTGCTATTTTTCTATCGGGCTTTGGGTTTGGGTTTCAGCCCCTTTAACTCATCTAATACCCTAACTCTACATCCAACTCCTATTCACTCACTTTATTATTTCCTACCACTTAAGATAAAAGTAAAATAGGGGAAGAGATAGGAAATTAGAATTCCTAAACCCTAGTTTTGCTAGGAAATTCAAGTTCTTTCTCTAAAATCAAAGAGAAGCTTAGGTAAGCATCCTCTTCATCTTCTCCATCTCAATCTCTCTTCAATTTTTAGAAATTCCTATAACCTAACTTAGGAAATTCATTTCATTTGATCATAGATTGAAGATTCTTGAGCTGTTATTGAAGAGAAATCAATCTTTGCTTGTTTAAGAGCTTCTCATTTCTATATTTGAGCTTAAAGGTGAGTTCTTGAACTCACATCTGCGTCTATAACTTTCATTATTGTTAGGTATGAATTCCTAACATCTATTCATGTTCATTTTCTTTTGATTTGAACTGATTTGGTGAATTTTCCAAATTTTGGTGTTTTGAAATCATAATCTTTATAGATCCTATCTTGGATATTTGGACATGTTATTTAGGGTGTATCGAAGAGCCTATAAGGCTGCGTTGTCGCCTGGCATAAATCCCTAGTCTCCGTTTCTCGTCCAATCGCTTTCGACTCATTTTGGCCATCATTGGCATAATCAAATTGTTGCCCAGACCAGGCGACCAGACGTATGGTTATCAAGCCCAGATGTCTAGTTAAGGTTGGTGGAGAAAAGGAAAAATATACGGCAGAAAATAAAAAAAATAGAAGAGACAATTCCAGACGCTTGACAATTTGGTTCAGACGTCTGGTAGGGGTTCAGACATCAGGTTTGAAATTTCAGACGTTTGGGAAGTTTTATGGAATATTTCCAGAAACCCAATCCAGACGTCTAAATGAACCCTCGGACGTCTGGAACTTTCATGTTTTGCCTATTTTTTGAGTGAATTTCCAATGTTTATCAATTTTTGTTGATTCGATTAGTTGTTATCACTTTTATCGACTTTAATGACTTCTTTTTCTTGATTTTTGGGAATATCTATTTCGATGTATTTGGTATCGATTTCTTTGGATTTGATTCACATCTTCGAATATGAATTTTTGGTGACCGATAGTTTTTGCAATCGTTTTCTATGATTTGTCACTTTAAAATACAAGGTTTCTAAACTAATAGTAAATACTCAAACTCTTACACAAAAATGATTTCATTGTTTACTTTTAATATAAAGCTCGTTGTTTTGAAAACCGTTTTCCAATCTATTAATATATACAAACCTTTACCTCATTCGTTCGAGAAATCCAATTAAATGATTTAGCAAAACAAATGGTATGAAATGCTTGCGTTTACTTTGTCGGTTAATTCTTAGACTTATTCAACTGAAACTCGTGTGACAATTTTCGAGTTGGAAATCTACAATTTGTTCATAAATACTTAAATTAAGCCAGGGTTATGGGACATAAAGCTAAACTAATTAATTTACTAGCTTAGTGTAATTCACACTTTTTATCGATCAATGGTGATCATTTTATGGTTTAGACTAGCGATATGCGATGTCTCTTTGTCTATGTATGGGTCTGTACCTCATTTTATTGAGCTTCATCTCATTTCTTTTATAGGCTAACGACCTATGGGTTCTTTGGAGTTTCGACTCATTTTTATAGGCTAGCAACCCATGTTTTTTTATGGGGTTTGGTTCATTGGATGTATCGTTATTGTACGACATCGATGTTCCGGCTTGTCAAGATCATCGGATGTACCGTTATTGTACTACGTTGATGTTCCGGCTTATCAGGATCATCAGATGTACCGTTATTGTACTATGTTGATGTTCCGGCTTATCAGGATCATCAGATGTACCGTTATTGTACTACTTCATTGTTCTGGTTTATTAGGTTCATCGGGCGTACCGTTATTGTACTATGTCGGTATTCTAACTTGTTGGAGTTTCAGGTCCATCGGGCATAACGTTATTTTACTATGTCGAAGTTCTGAATTATTCAAGTTTCAGGTTCGTTGGGCGTACCGTTACTGTACTACGTCGTAGCACCGGCTCTATGGTTAGCGACCATGGGATAGCAACCCATTTGTGATACACGTGTTGGTGATTTTTCATGCTCCCGTTTGTTAAAGGCCTCCCCTTTGCGATTTCTGGATTTCTAGTTGATGATCTCTAAAATTTGTGTTTTACTAATTTTTGTAATTGCATTGATATGCTTGTCAATATTTGTGGTTTGGTGAATAAAATAAAGAATATGACATTCTTTTTGGCATTTGAGAATATTCGAGATATTGTATGATTTTATTGTTGTTAAACGTGTACTTGTCATAATATGGCATTATTGTTATCATATGTTTTTGTCATATCTCTTACTCTATCTCATTTTATGTGATATTTATATCTAGACTGATCTGTTTATTATTTTCTTCTTAAATAATACTCGGGTTAGACCGAGGTATTTCAGATGCTTCCGCTTGACTTCTTATCTGGATCTGTTATCCGACTTTTGGCTAACTACTTAGCTTTGTAGTTTTTGTTTTTATACATTCGAGATAGAGACTTCTTAATGTATACATATTCTTTTGTCTAGCACTTATAACTATTCTTTTGTGATGTAGTGGATCTTACATAACCACTACTTTGATGTACTCTTTTATGTGTTATATTCGTATCCATTTCCGCCTTAGTGATATGAATATCTATGACTAATTTGTGTTATGCTTATTTTATATTTGTTTCCGAAGAACACATAGCCACTGTGTAGTAGCCTTGAGTTTGCAATTGATGTGTCAGATTTCCTCTTGAAACAAAATGCGTGTAATGCTATCTGACATATCGGTACTCGCACAAAGCAATTACATAGATGGTCGCTCCTCAACAGCCTTAATCTTCATACTAGGTGATGGCATTACTCTGTAGTATCCTTGGCTATTGTTGGTATAGAGGTGAGCGTCACAATAATAACGAATTTTTTTAAATATTGAACAATTAAGTTGTTTAAATTTAATATTGGAAATTATTTGAATAACTGAATTCTGAATTTAATATGATTTGAAAATGATATCGATGGTTGAGGTAAATTTTATCAAACAACAAGGAAGATTGTAAACATTTAAAAATGGATTTAAAAGTGAATAATTAGAAATTAGAAGTTTTATATTATAACTGAGATGTTAAAATAGCGATCCGGTTATTGGTCTGAATTGGCTAGCCTGTAACGTTGGAAAATTAAAATGTTTTGACTCAAACACAGTGGCTCGTGATAAGTTGATGTATGCTAAGGCTCTTATTGAAATATCCCCTTTCAAGCCTCTCCCATCCTCTATTTCTGTCCAGCTAGCTGTTGGTCATGTTGAGGTAGTTCGTGTTCGCTACGGTTGGGTTCCGGAAATCTGTTCATCATGTCACTCCTTTGGCCACCTGGCTACTGCCTGCTTGCATTCGGAAGCCGTCGCGATGCTCCGAAGATCCCTTTGCCTCGCCCCCCTCGTAGGATTTGGGTCCCCAAGGTTACATCCCCTGGTTCTCTGATTTCCCCTTCATCGGCTGTTCCATCTGCTGACTTGCCTCCGTCGCCGATGGTTAGGCCTGATTCTGTGGTTGTTATTCCTGATCCTGGTTCGACGCCGTTGCCTGTCGCTTGGGATGAGCCCGAGGGGTGTTGGATTGATCCCATCTCTGATATGAGATTTAACCCGGTCAATGGATCTTTCTTCCGGTTTGTTTCTGATGATCAGCGGGACCTTCGTTGCCTTCGCTACAAACCTTCTGGTGATTCCTTAGTTCTTGATTTGGATGGGTTATATGCGAGTTCGAATTCTGCGATGCTAGCTGATATTACCTGGGATCGTTCTTTTATCTACTCCTCTGATGCTATGGGTTATGATCCATGTCTTGCTCTTCTTTTCCGACCTTTTGCTGGTTTTTGTGGATCCGTTCCTCTAGTCGCTTCTCTGGTGGATGGATCTGATGTGATATCTTCCTCTTCGGAGGAGTGCTAGTTTTTTTTTCCTAGTTTTAGTTACGGTGACATATTTGTCTCGTACCTATGCTGTATTTTCTGTATTATCTCTTAGTAGTTAAGGTGCTTTACCTTACTCCTGTACTTCAACTTTATTATTTTCGTAATAAATAGTGGGCGGTCCACTATAAAACCGGCTTGCTTTGCAAAAAAAAAAATAGCGATCCGGGACACATTCACGGATTTCGACGAAACTAGTTCCATTGTATCCATAATAGGTTATTGTTATTATCGGATTTCAAATTTCGTAAAGTTTGGAGTTATCGTTTGATTGTACGGGATATAAACGCATTGAAACTATTATCGAAAATTCAATATAATATTGGGTTCAAAATGCTATCTTCTCCATATGAATGAATTAGGACTCGAAACCTTTTCCATTGCGGTCGAGATAGGGGTATAACATTAGAACCACATAGTGGCATACCTCGTTAGGGGTTCGAAATTTTAAGTTACGTAATCAAAACGATTTGAAAATTAAGTTTTGTATCAAATAGTCGGTCTTTTACATCACTTTCTTTTCTTTCAATTCCAAGCCACCCTATGATGACCTACCTTGCCACGTACATTACATTTCCCTCCTCTTTTGAAACACATGCAAACGAGCCAGTAGAAGAAATAAATAAAATCGAACTTCAAAAATTATTTTCTCACAATTTACTCACTTAAAAATCATGAAATAAGTTCCTAAATTCCTATTTCATCGTCCTCTTCGATCTGGTACAAGTATTATATGATGCGGCGCTTGTTGGGGAGATCGACAGTGAAGGTTGGATGGTGTTTTTAGACTAGGGTTTAGGATTCTGGGGTTTTAGGTCATCGATTAGCGAAACGAAGATTAGAAATAATCTCGTGAGGGAAAATGGCATCTCGGTGGGAAGTATTGGAAGGTGCGGTCGTGTGGATGGGGGCAGCTATGTACAGTCAATGCCACGTAAGGCATGGTCGTGATTTTCTTAGGAAGGCCGAGCTCGGGTTAGTGGATATGAGAACTTTGTGCTCGGCGAGAGGAAGTAGATGGTGAAGACGAAATTCAATTTCGACGAGTGTGGATCTGTATCAGTGGAATTTGTGCATGCGTGGATTGGGTTCTTTGTCTCGTGCACGTTCGATTGGGAAGAAGGAGAGAGGGGCACTTATGTAAATACTTTAAACGTATGCTTAGTTTATTTTAATTAATTTAAAGTTTTGTTCGATAACTTATAGAATCTATAACTCATACATGTGAGGTCCGATTGGGACGAGACTTTTTGCATTGCGATCATGGTGACAAGAGCTTCACAATGAAACTGATTGGGAATCGTTTAGAGCTAGTTAGAATTTAAATCAAATTGAACGTCATTCAATTTGATTTAAAATTGGAAACTCAAGGTGACCTAAAACCCCGATATTAAATCTAAAATTGTGGGTGTTTTATAATGCTCACAACGTACTAGAACATCTTTATGCTAATTAAATCTAAAATTGTGAAGTGATATAAATTTATTGATTTCTATTTGATAAATTTAATTGTCATCTAAATTGTCATCTGAATTGACCGTTAAAATGAAAACTGACAGTTAGATTAGAAATTGGGATTGAATTACCAGTAAAATACCTGATATTGATAACTATGAAATTGTTGTGAATTATATTGTCTGTTTATTCGTTTGATTGCGATGGATGCTGTTGGTTGATATTTTGGATGATTTGGATATTTATTTATTCTGATATGTCATATTGTGACACTGTATATTATTTACGGTATACAAACTGTAAATTGAATTATTTCGAATAAATTAAGAAATAGGTTTAAATGATACAGACCTATGACACTGTGATTTGGATTGAAATGATATATATCCACCCTTGAAATTAAATTGGAATAACTGATCACTTAGCCATAGGATAAAAAATTATATATGGACACCACTTTGGTTAAATTAAATGATTTTAAAAAATTTGATTTGAAATTATTTAAATGGCTTTGATTTAAAAGAAATAAAAATCAAGTTTATAGATATCAAATTATTTTCGAACGTGAGCCTTGAATGTTGAAATTTAAATTTGGTAATCAAGATTTTTTAAATAATCGAAGTTGAGATTTTGAAGTTTTAATCGAAATAAAATTTGAGTTTTTGGAAATCGACTTGTTTTTAAAAGATTGGATTTTTATTCGAACTTTGAATATTGCTAAGTAAAAGTTGTATAAATGATATTTCAAAATTGAGCTCGGAATTGAATTATATTTGAAAATTGGATTTTAAATTGAATATTGAAGAAAAATTTGGTTAAGTTTTTTAAATCAATATTTTGGAAATCGAGCTTGGAATTGATGTAAATCGAAACAGTTTAAAATTGAGCACTGAATTGAAATGGTTTCAAGTTGGAAATGAAATCGAAATTGAATTATTTGGACCGAAGACGAAATTGATTGAATTGAAATCGAAATTTAATCGATTGAATGGAAATTATAATTGACTTGAATTTGGAAGTTGGAATTGAATTAGTTTGACTTTGAAACTATTTTCAAATAAATTATTTTCTTGTAAACTATTTAAAATCTATATTCTTTGAATGTTTAAATTATTATTATTTTCCAAATTATTTTACTATTTAAACTATTTTGATAATTAAACTATTTTAACCATTTAAACTATTTTTAGCCATTTTAAATGCTTTTAGCTATATTAGTCATTTACACTATTTTAACTATTTTAATTATTTTTACTATTTTAAGCTATTCAAACTATTTTTCAAAAATTTAAACTAGTCAAGAGTGGAAGGTTATCTTTAAATCATGCATTTAAATAGGAAATGGGTGAAATGAAGCTATAACCCAACTTGGAATTCGAAACGATTCCGAAAATGAAATCGAGACTTTGAGGTGAAGATAATTTTGAATTGAAATAGTATATTTTGAGTAAATACGGTGATTTCGAAATAGATTTGATTTTTGAAGTGGATATGATATCTTGATATCAAGTACGAATTCTTTTCGAAATGTAAAAGAAACCAAACAGTGTGTAAAACAACGTTTGGTTGTTAAAGACACCGGGGTCGGATATGGGCATACTCTCTATCGATGCCAGAGATACTTTAAGAACCATGTACGAGGAGGAGACTCCAGAATGAAGCGGTTGGATTGGCGTCGATTGCTAGATTTGAAGAAAAATAACGATGATGAATAGACCCCAGGAGTTGTGCCAATTTGAAATGACAAAAAAAGGACGGCTTGACAGCGCCTAGTGGGTTAATTACCTCGGGCGGACATCCCTTTGAATTTCTTGGACTCGATTCATATTATTACGCTTGTTATTGATTTTGATTGGTACACCTTGATTTGGGATAGCCTTCCTTTGACTCAATATGGGACGGATGGACGCGGTTGGCCATCATGGCTATGATGCGTTATCACCAGCCCTACGACTCGAACTGGTAGTATCCTACCTTAGGCAATGCCTCACGTGCCTTGTCACACTTTTATCCTTATATGAGACCCATACGATTTTGACTTAGCGTTGTATAACGGCGCGTCCCTATCCACCGACCATTTAAGTGGTGTTTTATATGCAAACTATACAACAATGCTTAAAAATGCGTTAAGGGGGATCAATGTAAAGTCTTAACGCTAAGAAAAATATTTATTTTATTGATTAGACATTATATATAGCATATTCTACATCATATACATATTTTGACGGATCCTTAAGAGATGGGGAATCCCGTAACATCTCTTGAGTTATCGCACACACGTTATACACTGGATATGAGATATGAAAACCCATAAGAATCTCTGATGCCATGACACTCATATTTCATATGCGATATTGATTTGACTCACATAAGAATATTTTAGTCCTGACTCGAATATTTTGTCTTTTACATTACGCTCGGGTCAGTCATGACTTTTTCAGCTTATTGAAGACTTACACTGAAGGACGAAGATGAAGATTTGGTATATTATTACGTTATTATCCTTGCATTATGTTCTCCGATACATTATTTATTTATCCCTGATGTATATATTACTCTAATAATTGTTGTATAGATTATAATCAAATGTATAGTATAAACGGTTTATTTGATTATTATATTTTATCGTTTCGCTGCAAGTTTCTGTGTTTGGTTTCTTCTTCCGGTCTTATTTTTCTTAATTAACCCTAATAATTATCTATGTTTCAGATTTCCTGGATTGGAAACATGTGCATTATTTCAACTTAAACCTTTCCAAAATGTGGGACACACATATTCAAATTTCCAAATAAGGAAAGTCAGCAGCACTTTTCAATATAAAATTATGGCAACCAATCAAAATTAGAAAAACAAGGCAGGTAGGGTACAAAAGAATTATTTTAAAGTACAAGTAAATTGTTTTCTTCTATTTCAACCCTTCAGCAGAGCTTCCGCCTTCATTCCAGACCTTCCGACAAGGTCGAAGGGTATCAAACTTTTAGGCTTGGTCAAATACCAAGGCACAAGGTATCAGGCAACTAGTACGTAGTGAATTGAAAGAGGTCGAATGGTTTAGGGATGGAATTTTAGAGCTTTCGAAGGAGATGAAACCTTGTTTTAGTTTCATAGAAAATACACCTGCTAGCTTTCGACAAAGAGCTTTAGAAATTGTCAAAAAGGTTTAAAAAAAAAATGATTCAATTGGTTTGGTTTTAAATGAAACCTTCCGAAAAATTCGAAAGGTATAGCTTTCGATAAGGCCGAAAGCATAGTTGTCGTTTCCTAACCTTTCGACACAGATGAAGTCAAATGTTATCTTTTGTTTTCTAAAACTTGTCGTCTCTCTTCATTGGTTTAGAAGGGTTGGTTCCAACACCAACACTTCATTATTTTTGAATGGTTTTAAAAGGTTTTATAAAGGTTTCAAAGCAGTTGCTTTCGACAGCAATGTTTTTCCGATCCTTTTGCATAATCTGAAACGACCCGACTTTCTTACCACAAAAAATCGTATCATTTTGAAGAAAGAAAGGGATAGAGAATAGAAAAAAAGAGAAGAAGAAAGAGACAACACATCAGAATCTAAATAGCGAAACGAATAAATTATATTATAACATAAACATTACATAGTTTGTAACCATTATCAGAGTTACACAGATATACATCACATACTAGACAGTTATAAACACCTGTCTAGTTATACAACTCAATACAACACACAAGAACAACTCGGAGAAATCTACACAACGGAAAACTATATATATCTAAACATAGAAGCCTTCTGCTCCATTGTTCCTCCACAATTCGTCAAAGCTAACCTGAATCCTAACCTGAATCCCTTGACTACTCGTAAAAATTTGAGTACCCAAGAGTTTAAGAAAAACAAAATAAACTCCGGGTCAGACATGGGTTTGTGTGAGTAACAGGTTGAAGTTGCTTAACTTTCAAAAACCATTTGAAAAGAAAGGTATCACGTAAGACTTCCCACACATAAACATGGAAAAGTTTTTACCTTACGCTAACCAAAACATTTGATAGGAAATCCGATGATATTATAATAGTGTCTAGGGTTTTCAAATAAATAAGAAATAGCCGAAATTGTTACATTATTAAATTCCAGCTACTAGCCACAAAAGTGGGTAATACAATCAAAACCGTTGGCACTTATTGGATTTTGGATTCCATACAATGGTAGGGCTACTGGGGTACCGCCCGTCACAGTACGTGGCCTAGATCACCGTACCGAGGAGTACGCCCGCTCCCCTGCAATACAAGGCCAGACCCATTCCTTACTGAATAGTTTCGAACAAGATAACCCCGTGGTTGTAGCTAGCAACCACCCACACAGCCGAATATAAAGGGGCCTCTAGACAGGGGTAAATCTCGCTCTCTAGTGGGGGCTACCCACGAAGCCTTGCTGCACCTCCACTATTTTAGCCATTCCTGGTTGATGAGGCTTGAGGCTACGATTACCTTTATAGGACATATCACTTAGAATGCTCATCGTCCACCTGACGATGTTCTGAAAGCATTCAATCCATACAAGTTCGTTCCGAGTTCGAACGAAACCGAAGGCATTACCTCGTTACACTCATTTTGGAATCACCCTCAGAGTTAACGACAATAACCCTTGCACTCTGAACCACAATCCCGAACCTATAAGTACTATCCCGTCAAACTCATTACGGAATCACCCACAGAGTTATACTGACGTATAGTCCTTACAACTCGAGTCTCCACAAAGCTCCACTTTGATTCATGACCTAGCGTTTAATTGGAATCAATGTGGTTTTCGGATATCCAAATATGGAAACCCGATCCCGGTCTCATCGAAATCCAAAGCGTGTCTTTTAGGTCCAAGTTGTTTTAAGGTTTTAAAACAATTCAATACAGTATCTATATACACACAGATAGATAACTCACAAATCACAATTGATAATCAACATTATCACATAACAGGTAATCCACATTATATCAAAATAGATAATCCATATATCAGCATCACAATAGATAGTCTAAGTTATCATCACAATGCAACCAGGCATTCATACCACACAACATTACTTATCTCATTACTTATCTCATTGATTAATTAATCATAATTAATCAACTTTAATTACATCATTAATTGTAATAATTAATGATCCTTAATTATATTTAATAAAGTTATCTTCCTAAATTAATTACCTTAAGTAATTAACTCATAATTATTAATCATCCCAGATTAATTACATTTAGTAATTAACTAACTTAATTACTATATTAAACAAATTAATTATCCTTTAATTAATTTCTTAATTATTCCCTTGATTAATTACTAAGTAATTTCATTCCAAATTACTTCATTCTTAAACATCTTTATTTAATTACATTTTGTAATTATCAATTACTTAACTAAGTAATTTCCAACCTATTAATTACATACAGTAATTATTTTTAAAACCCAAGTGTTTAAAATTAATTAAACTTAATTAATTAAAATAAACAATCATATTTAACTAAATTAATTACATTAAGTAATTAATTTCTTAATTACTTCATAAAGTAAGTAAACTCAAACTATTCACAAATGATTATTATTAAATTAATTAATCTAATTAATTATAAAAATTAACCATATTAATTAATTATTAAATAATCCTGGTTAATGACCTTCATTAACCCTTCTTTAATTATTTCATTAAGTAATTAACTTAGATTAATTACAATCTTTAATTATCCATTAATTAAAGTCTAATTATTTAATTAATTAACCTTGATTAAAACTTAATTACCTAATTAAAAATTCTTTTATCATTAATTAAATAATCTAATTAATGAACTTAACTACAAATTAATTAACCCTTAATCAATATTTATTTATTCCTAACCAATTAATTAATTAAATCAATTAATTATTCCTTAATTACCTTATTAATTAAATTAATTTCAAAACATTAATTTTAACTTAATTTTAAGATAAAACATTTCCTAATTATGTTTAAAAAGTAATTTATTTTAAACAAATTACTTTTGAACTTACTTTTAAATTTCATTTCAATACAAAATTTAAAATGAATAAATTTAAACTTAATCAAAATTTAAACAATTTAAAACCCTTTTAAAAATTTGAAGACAAACAAGTGTTTGTCTTAGAAATGAAATTCATAAGAATTTTGAAAACTAAATTCATTTCAAAATTTCAATAAATTTCAATTTACATTGTTTAAATCTTTCAAGTTTAAATCTTCTTTTACTTTTAAGACTGAAATTCATATTTGATTCCCAGATTTAAATTCAAATTTAAATCTTGCTAATATTTTTGAAAACTTCAGATTTAGAATTGGAAACTACTCACCATTATAAAGTAGATTAACAAGTTTAAGTTTAAAAACTTTATATGATTATTTATTAAAAACTGAGATTTAAAACTAACTTGAATTTTAAAATTTTCAAACACATAGTACAGGTTTACTATTAAAACCTGTAAACTAAGAATACCCGAGAACACCCAAATATACTTCGACTTAAAACCCATTTTCCCCGAGACTATTGCTCAACAACTTCGAGTCAAACAATGATTTACCCGAGACACTTCTCTGCTAAACCAAACATCACCAGTAACCCATCACCGTGCATATGCACGGCGACTCTGGCCATCATTGGTCGCCATGGATGATCGCTACACATCAGAATCCCATCCTACAACACATCATGAACATCCAAAACAAGCTACCACTCACGAAAACAAATTCAACCCCCAATTCAAAACCTGGAATAGAAAATCAGGTTTTCTGTCAAAACCTGTCAACGGCAATCATACGCCGCTCCGACAACCTGAGGTCCACCCACTCCGGCCTCGAACTCAACCACACACCACCTACCGATCCTCAAAAGATCATAGCACTCGATCCATCCTTCTCCTCAAACTGACCCAATTCTTAAACCCATTCAAAACTAGGGTTTAACAAAAGATTTTCAAACTGCACCTTCCTCATTGAATTACAATATTCCTAATGATTTTTACAAGAATCTACAAACCTTCCTCCACAACTCAGAAAAACCCCGAGTTTTCTCAAGTCCAAGATCACAAGAAATTGCTAAAAATCCATTTATAGTTTAATAACTAACTGCACATTGACCTAACATCTAAAAATCCTAATACTTGATTTGAAAATCAAATTTCATTTAGTATTTTTGATTTATACTATTGAATTACTAAACTAACTTGTTTAGGTTTGGTACAAATTTACATGCATGATGTTTCCTGGGTTTACAGAGGCAACATTCTATATTTAACTTACTTAAAATTTTATAAATATTAACTTAAGAAAATAAATCAACTTTACTTTAAAAATTTAATCATTTCAGAAACTAAATTAAAAGATAGTTGTTTTAGATGTTGTTTTGTGCCAGGCAAATCAATAAAACAGAATAGGCATAAAGTGAACATATGCAGACATATCATCTTCATACCAGATTTTCAAAAATACACAAACAATATTTTTTTATATCAAATATTTAACATGCAACCTATTTTAATTTTTAACTTTAAAAAGTTACTCACCTTTTTTTTTTAAATACAGAGCTTCAGTTTGCCCCCTTTTTGAAATTTGCAGAAATAAAAATGCAGGCATGATAAACTGGAACTTGCAACATGCTTGAACTTGAAGCTTTGAAAAACAGAAATGCTTATGTTTCCTGGCTTAAATACTTGCATGCAGAGTACATTCATTTCCAGATTAACAAAATGCAGGCCTGATCCTCTTTTTACTTCATGTTGAATTGATATGTAGTTGTGATTCCAGAAACAAGAATGCAGTTGTATGCAAAGCCTATTTGATTTTGAGGATGTTGAATTTCATGGGAGGAAGGTTTGCATGTTGTATTTATAAACTGGTTTGGTTTTGCACAGGTTTGTTTTAGGATAGCAAATGCAGAAATTTAAAGATGCAAGATTTTGATTTTTGATACGAAGATGAGTATTGATTTTAAAGAGGTGTTTAAAGTTTTTTTTTCTTTTTGATTAAGGAAATGAAAAAGCAAATATGAATGAAGATGCAAGCTTATATAAATGAAATTTTCAGATTTGCCAAATAAAAGAAAAATTAAAACAAAATTTAACACTTGTACAAATTTTATACATTTGTCAATTTGTATATTTATCTTTCTAACACTTGTTAAATGAATGTTTTAAAAATGCAACACTTGTCTCTTTAAAATAATTAACACTTAATTTACAAATTAATGTGTGTATTAGCCTAATTTTAAATTGTTAGTTTTTATTTGAATATGTATATAAATTTATAAATGAAATAAAAACAAACCATGTTTATAAATAAACTTATACATATAGAAATTAAAACAATTAAAATTTATACTTTGGAATTTTCAAATTCAAATCAATTAATTTCAAATCAAGTTATGATTACAAATTTAATTTGAAATAACAAATTGCAAATTTTATTAAAAATCTATTTATAAAGACAATACACTATTAATATTGTTTTTTTTAATAATATCTTATTATTAAATTAAAATTATTTTAAAAGAAATTATATTTTTATCAATAAATCATCTATTTTATTAAGCCATAAATTTTTTTATTAATTCATTCTAAATTTAAAACTCAAGCCAATTTAATTTAAACATTTAATATTTTTATTATCAACTTTAAAATCATATATTTATTTATTAAATAGTTTTAAAAACTCAATACTAATTTAAATCAAAATTTTCCATATTAAAATGTATATATTAGAATTTTAAAACATGATTCAATTATTAAATTTAAACCAAAATCATTTATTCAATAACTTTGAAAAACTAGTATTAAATAAAAACAAATTTTCAAATTACTACAAATATTAACACTAGAAAATATGCTTTACTTATTAAAATTAAAACAATGCTAATCTATTTAAAATATAAACCATATATTTATATTGTAAATAGAAATCAATTTATTATTTTAAAAAGATAAAATAACCAATTGAATATTTATTAAAGATGATTATTAAATCTATTTGAATTATTATTAACAAAATATCAATATCAATTTAATTTTTAATATAGATTATTAAATTGACATTGTTAAAAATTCCGAGATATTACAATTCTTCCCCCTTAAATGAATTTCCGCCCCGAAATTTATGACAAAGGTAATTTAATAATCTCATTAATGATTTAATTTTAAAATACAAGCATATATCAAACATGTGCTAAGAACCAAAGCAACCAATTCAACCAATCAAACAAATCTAATTATCCAGACAAAATTCTAGATAAAATTTCATCGAGATTCCCCAAGTATATACATACATATACCGGGATACTCGCTATAGAGAATCCAAACAATTAATACTATGAAGCTACAAAGCTTCTATTCATCTATATCTACAACACTAGACAAGATATCAGACTACAGACGAGTCTGACTCAACGACCAAAATTCCACAACTGCTGGTTCCAAAACCAGAAATAGATCATGCACGTACTCCCTCAGAGATACGTGAAACTCATCGAATCCTAATTATCCAAACTGGCAATCCAATCCTATAGATCAATCACTTAACCTTCAAGATACAGAAAAGATCCAAAACACTTCGGAGCTAACTTCTCAGCCTTATCCAATCTTATAACTCACTTTTGATCAGAGAAAACTTATCCAAAATCAAATCTCCGACTTCAGAATCCAAATTCCTTCGTCTCTTATCCACAAAACTCTTCAGACGATCCTAAGCTGTCTACAACCTTCCTGATCAGCTCATCCCTCGCTGATGCCTCTAGAAACAAACTAGACCAATCATCACAACAAAATGATCTCCTAAAGATCAACCAAGATCAAAATCTCAAACTCTACTCCTCAACATCAGAAGACAACAACTTCTTCTGTCCAGAAAAGAAAAGCAGATACACTTCCGAACTGCTTCCGCTGCTCAACTCTTATCCGAAGTAGAAGAGAAATGCTGAAGAAGAACATGAGCACAACTCAACAACACACCTTAGAGATATGGTTCAACAGATCCATAAGAAAAATACAGAAATTCCTTCAAAACTTTGAGCTGCTATACCAACTCAATCACTTGGAACCATTCTTCTATAAAGCTAAACTACCGGACTCCAGGAATCCTAGACGTTAAGAAAACTCAATCTGCAGATGAGGACAAAACTCTGACTTCCTAAAGACATCCAGAAAAACTCAGATAACCCAAGAGAAACTCAAACAACCGTAAGTCACTTTTGCAATCCACCTAAACCAATTCCAAGGAAAACTGTTCTCCCTTAATCAAACAGAACAGCTTACACTTAACTAGCCAACCCATCGAAGAAACGGGCTCACTCAACTACTTTTGAACTCCACTTCAGAAAAACTGCTAAGCCAGAAGATTCCTTGCTAACCCCGAGAACACTCCAAGTTGCACTGCCGCCACAGTTGCCAAAGAATTCTAATTCAAAGCTCTTCGAAAAACTCGGACTTCAAACCAAACACAAACACTGGCTGAACACAGTCACAACACTGAAGCAGACTCACCTCCTTAACTTGTTCCAAAAGAAAACATCTTCAGGAACATCCATAGTCACTGCATCTCATCACGCAGCTACTACTTTATGAGGTATAAAAATACCATCACTCGCTTCTGCCCAACCGACAGACCCAAACTCTACTCATCCAACTTCAGAAATGAACTCCGAACCTTAACAGGTTACCTTTAGAGATTAATGAAGTTCTTCATTACTACAGAACTCACTCGAGACGGTATTAGGTCTACAGTCTCGACAGATACACTTCCAACCTCAGACATTCAAACACCAACAAATGGTAGTCATGTTACACACACTACTACCCCATCTACCTTTATAACTTATATTGGAAAACCTGAACAGGTAACCCAACAGATAGGTAGAAATAAATATATTTATTTAAAATTACAAATAAGCTCTCTCAAGAAAGACACCAATACAGAGCCTAGGTATTCACTCAACCTAATGCTCTAATACGAACGACCTGATTTTCTTACCATAGAAAATCGCATCATTTTGAAGAAAGAAAGGGATAGAGAATAGAAAGAAAGAGAAGAACAAAGAGACAACACATCAGAATCTAAACAGCGGAACGAATAAATTATATTAATAACACAAACATTACATAGTTTACGACCATTATCAGGGTTACACAGATATACATCACATACTAGACAGTTATAAACACCTGTCTAGTTATACAACTCAATACAACACACAAGAACAACTCAGATAAATCTACATAGCGGAAAACTATATATATCTACTCGAAGAAGCCTCATGCTCTATTGCTCCTCCACAATTCGTCAAAGCTAACCTGAATCCTAACCTGAATCCCTTGGCTACTCGTAGAAATTTGAGTACCCAAGAGTTTAAGAAAAACAGAATAAACTTCGGGTCAGACATGGGTCTGGTGTAAGTAAAAGGTTAAAGTTGCTTAACTTTCAAAAACCTTTTGAAAAGAAAGGTTTCACGTAAGACTTCCCACACATAAACATGGAAAAGTTTTTACCTTACGCTAACCAAAACATTTGATAGGAAATCCGATGATATTATAATAGTGTCTAGGGTTTTCAAATAAATAAGAAATAGCCAAAATTGTTACATTATTAAATTCCAGCTTCTAGCCACAAAAGTGGGTAATACAATCAAAACCGTTGGCACCTATTGGATTTTGGATTCCATACAATGGTAGGGCTACTGGGGTACCGCCCGTCACAGTACGTGGCCTAGATCACCATACCGAGGAGTATGCTCGCTCCCCTGCAACACAAGGCTGGACCCATTCCTTACTGTACAGTTCCGAACAAGATAACCACATGGTTGTAGCTAGCAACCACCCACACAGCCGAATATAAAGGGACCTCTAGACAGGGGTAAATCTCGCTTTCCAGTGGGGGCTACCCACGAAGCGTTGATGCACTTCCCCTGTTTTAGCCATTCCCGGTTGATGAGGCTTGAGGCTACGATTACCTTTATAGGACATATCACTTAGAATGCTCATCGTCCACCTGACGATGTTCTGAAAGCATTCAATCCATACAAGTTCGTTCCGGGTTCGAAAGAAACCGAAGGCATTACCTCGTTACACTCATTTTGGAATCACCCTCAGAGTTAACGACAATAACCCTTGCACTCTGAACCACCATCCCGAACCTATAAGTACTATCCCGTCAAACTCATTACGGAATCACCCACGGAGTTATACTGATATATAGTCCTTACACCTCGAGTCTTCACAAAGCTCCACTTTGATTCACGGCCTAGCGTTTAATTGGAATCAATGTGGTTTTCGGATATCCAAATATGGAAACCCGATCCCGGTCTTATCGAAATCCAAAGCGTGTTTTTTAGGTCCAAGTTGTTTTAAGGTTTTAAAACAATTCAATATAGTATCTATATACACACAGATAGATAACTCACAAATCACAATTGATAATCAACATTATCACATAACAGGTAATCCACGTTATCAATATCAAAATAGATCCATATATCACCATCACAATAGATAATCTAAGTTATCATCACAATGCAACCAGGCATTCATACCACACAACATTACTTATCTCATTACAGAGATCACAAAGCATCCAAGACAATCAATGTCATCCATTCATACATAAGCAAATGATTTACTTCATCGCAATATAATTAATTTAAAATAAATTAAATTAACTATCTCAATCTCTAATTAATTTAAAGTGAATTAAATTAATTACTCCATCTTTAATTAATTTAAAATAAATTAAACTAATTACTTCATCAATATGAATCTTGCTTACTCAACCATTTAATTGATTACAATCAATTAATCATTCATTATTAATCACCTTAATTAATCACTCTTTATTAATTATCCTTAATTACATTCATGTAATTATCCTTAATTAATTTCTTAAATTAATTATTCTTAAACAAAACAGTAATTAACCTTTAATTGCTTCAATTAATTAATTAATCATAATTAACTACATTAATCCTTAATTAATTACATTAATTAATTACCTTTAATTATTTATCATTAATTAATTAATCAACTTTAATTACATCAATAATTGTAATAATGAATGATCCTTAATTATATTTAATAAAGTTATCTTCCTAAATTAATTACCTTAAGTAATTAACTCATAATTATTAATCATCCCAGATTAATTACATTTAGTAATTAACTAACTTAATTACTCTATTAAACAAATTAATTATCCTTTAATTGATTTCTTAATTATTCCCTTGATTAATTACTAAGTAATTTCATTCCAAATTACTTCATTCTTAAACATCTTCATTTAATTACATTCTGTAATTATCAATTACTTAACTAAGTAATTTCCAACCCATTAATTACATACAATAATTATTTTTAAAACCCAATTGTTTAAAATTAATTAAACTTAATTAATTAAAATAAACAATCATATTTAACTAAATTAATTACATTAAGTAATTAATTTATTAATTGCTTCATAAAGTAATTACACTCAAACTATTCACAAATGATTATTATTAAATTAATTAATCTAATTAATTATAAAAATTAACCATATTAATTAATTATTAAATAATCCTGGTTAATGACCTTCATTAACCATTCTTTAATTATTTCATTAAGTAATTAACTTAGATTAATTACAATCTTTAATTATTCATTAATTAAAGTCTAATTATTTAATTAATTAACCTTGATCAAAACTTAATTACCTAATTAAAAATTATTTTATCATTAAATAAATAATCTAATTAATGAACTTAACTACAAATTAATTAACCATTAATCAATATTTATTTATCCTTAACCAATAAATTAATTAAATCAATTAATTATTCCTTAATTACCTTATTAATTAAATTAATTTCAAAACATTAATCTTAACTTAATTTTAAGATAAAACATTTCTTAATTATGTTTAAAAACAAATTTATTTCAAACAAAGTACTTTTGAACTTACTTTTAAATTTCATTTCAATACAAAATTTAAAATGAATAAATTTAAACTTAATCAAAATTTAAACAATTTAAAACCCTTTTAAAAATTTCAAGACAAACAAGTGTTTGTCTTAGAAATGAAATTCATAAGAATTTTGAAAACTAAATTCATTTCAAAATTTCAATAAATTTCAATTTACATTGTTTAAATCTTTCAAATTTAAATCTTCTTTTAATTTTAAGACTGAAATTCATATTTGATTCCCATATTTAAATTCAACTTTAAATCTTGCTCATATTTTTAAAAACTTCAGACTTAAAATTAGAAACTACTCACCATTATAACAAGTTTAAGTTTAAAAACTTTATATGATTATTTATTAAAAACTGAGAGTTAAAACTAACTTGAATTTTAAAATTTTCAAACACACAGTACAGGTTTGCTGTTAAAACCTGTAAACTAAGAATACCCAAGAACACCCAAATATACTTCGAGTTAAAACCCATTTTCCCCGAGACTATTGCTCAACAACTTCGAGTCAAACAATGATTTACCCGAGACATCAGAATCCCATCCTACAACACATCACGAACATCCAAAACAAGCTACCACTCATAAAAACAAATTCAGCCCCCAATTGAAAACCTGGAATAGAAAATCAGGTTTTTTGTCAAAACCTATCAACGACAATCATACGCCGTTCCGACCACCAAAGGTCCACCCACTCCGGCCTCGAACTCAACTACACACCACCTACCGATCCTCAAAAGATCATAGCACTCGATCCATCCTTCTCCTCAAACTGACTCAATTCTTAAACCCATTCAAAACTAGGGTTTAACAAAAGATTTTCAAACTGCACCCTCCTTATTGAATTACAATATCCCTAATGATTTTTACAAGAATCTACAAACCTTCCTCTACAACTCAGAATAACCCCGAGTTTTCTCAAGTCCAAGATCACAAGAAATTGCTAAAAGTCCATTTATTGTTTAATAACTAACTGCACATTAACCTAACACCTAAAAATCCTAATACTTGATTTATAAATCAAATTTCAGTTAGTATTTTTGATTTATACTACTGAATTACTAAACTAACTTGTCTAGGTTTGGTAAAAATTTATATGCATGATGTTTCTTGGGTTTACAAAGGCAACATTATGTATTTAACTTACTTAAAAAATTTTAAGTATTAACTTAAGAAAATAAATCAACTTTACTTTAAAAAATTTATCATTTCAGAAACTAAATCAAAAGATAGTTTTTTTAGATGATGTTTTGTGCCAGGCAAATCAATAAAACAGAACAGGCATAAAGTAAACATATGCACACATATCATCCTCATACCAGATTTTCAAAAATACACAAATAATATTTTTTTATATCAAATATTTAACATGCAACCTATTTTAATTTTTAACTTTAAAAAGTTACTCACCTTTTTTTTTAAATGCAGAGCTTCAGTTTGCCCCCCTTTTTGAAATTTGCAGAAATAAAATGCAGGCATGATAAACTGGAACTTGCAACAGGCTTGAATTTGAAGCTTTGAAAAACAGAAATGCTTATGTTTCCTGGCTTAAATACTTGCATGCAGAGTACATTCATTTCCAGATTAACAGAATGCAGGCCTGATCCTTTTTTTACTTCATGTTGAATTGATATGCAGTTGTGATTCCAGAAACAAGAATGCAGTTGTATGCAAAGCCTATTTGATTTTGAGGATGTTGAATTTCATGAGAGGAAGGTTTGCATGTTGTATTTATAAACTGATTTGGGTTTGCACAGGTTTGTTTTAGGATAGCAAATGCAGGAATTTAAAGATGCAAGATTTTGATTTTTGATATGAAGATGAGTTTTGATTTTAAAGAGGTGTTTAAAGTTTTTTTTTCTTTTTGATTAAGGAAATGAAAAAACAAATATGATTGAAGATGCAAGCTTATATAAATGAAATTTTCAAATTTATCAAATAAAAGAAAAATTAAAACAAAATTTAACACTTGTACAAATTTTATACATTTGTCAATTTGTATATTTATCTTTCTAACACTTGTTAAATGAATGTTTTAAAAATGCAACACTTATCTCTTTAAAATAATTAACACTTAATTTACAAATTAATGTGTGTATTAGCCTAATTTTAATTTGTTAGTTTTTATTTGAATATGTATATAAATTTATAAAGAAATAAAAAAAAAATCATGTTTATAAATAATCTTATACATATAGAAATTAAAACAATTAAAATTTATACTTTGGAATTTTCAAATTCAAATCAATTAATTTCAAATCAAGTTATGATTACAAATTTAATTTGAAATAACAAATTGCAAATTTGATTAAAAATCTATCTAGACAGACAATACACTATTAATATTGTTTTTTATAATATTTTATTATTAAATTAAAATTATATTAAAATAAATTATATTTTTATCAATAAATCATCTATTTTATTAAGCCATAAAACTTTTTATTAATTCAATCTAAATTTAAAACTCAAGCCAATTTAATTTAAACATTTAATATTTTTATTATCAATTTTAAAATCATATATTTATTTATTAAATAGTTTTAAAAACTCGATACTAATTTAAATCAAAATTTTCCAAATTAAAATGTATATATTAGAATTTTAAAACATGATTCAATTATTAAATTTAAACCAAAATCATTTATTCAATAACTTTGAAAAACTAATATTAAATGAAAACAAATTTTCAAATTACTACAAATGTTGAAACTAGAAAATATGCTTTACTTATTAAAATTAAAACAATGCTAATCAATTTAAAATATAAACCATATATTTATATTGTAAATAGAAATCAACTTGTTATTTTTAAAAGATAAAATAACCAATTGAATATTTATTAAAGATGATTATTAAATCTATTTGAATTATTATTAAGAAAATATCAATACCAATTTAATTTTTAATACAGATTATTAAATTGATATTGTTAAAAATTCAGGATATTACATAATCCAAATGTTTTAAGTCGAAACATTTTAAAGGTTTCAAAGTTGTTAACTTTGAAGGGTTTTGAAAGTTTTCCGCTGTTTTTAGATTGAACCCAATGTCTTCGAAAGGTTTTGAGTTATATTGCTTTCAAAAGTTTTATTAAATAAGGGAGGTACCCCAGGCTTTCGACAAAGTCGAAAGGTGAAACCTTTGGACTAGGTCGATAAGAAACCTTTTGACAAGGTCAAAAGGTATGGTTTTGCAGTATTTTTGAAAGGCTAAGGTTCAAAAGGATTTAAAAGGCGGATGTCATACGTTTTAAAGCTTGTGAAAGGAAGTCTTTTAAAAGATTTAGGAGGAGTTACCTTCAATGATTTCTAAAGTTTTATTAAAGGGTATGAAGGAGTTACATTCAATACTTTCGAAGGGTTTTATAAATGGTTTTGAAGGAGTTACCTTCTGTGTTTTCGAAAAGTTGTTTAAATTTTGAATGTAAGGACTAGGCAGATAGCCTACGTGTTTTAAGTTACAAAGGACTTTAACTTACTTTAAAGGATAAACAAGCCTTATTGAACACCATTAACATTATTTTGAGTAAAGTATGTATAATATGGCAAAAATAGTTTAGAGTAAAGCTAAAGGTATATTTTTCTTGTATATATGATTTGGCGGATTAAATCATTTTGAAAAGGTTTCAAGGAAAATTTAAATAGCATTTAGCTCAGATGTTGTAGAGTAGTTAGCTCAGATATTTTGAAGGGTAGTTAACCCGAAAGAAAATGCAGGCGGTCGGCTCATTTTAAATTCAGAAAATCAGTCTGTTTTAAGGGCAGTCAGCCTAGATGACAGTTAGTGCAGGACAGTTAGTCCAAAAAGAGCCGTTAGCTCTAGTATGAACAGATAATTCATTTATTAGCATAACGGATCTTGCTAAATTTTTAAGGATAGTTAGTCCACCATTTTTTACCTGTTCTAGGTAGATAGCCCATTACCTAGCATAAAAGATGTGACGATCCAGAATTTTTGAATATTCAAAATCGGAATATTGAATTAATTTTAAATATTTAAAAGTTAATTTTTATCTTGAATTCAAATATCACCATTTATTGGGTAATTTAATTTTTAAATTAAATAATTTAAAGTTGGGTAAAATGTTGAATCTGGAGTTTTAAGCCTGTTAAAAATAATTTGGAGGCTTGTAAAATTTATATTGATACTGCTGAGGATAATAGAAGTTTTAAAATTGAATCAAATAGTGATTTGTTCAGTTTTGAAATTTTATCATTTAAACTTATATTTAAAAATAGCCTTCCGAGGCCTAGTCTTGGATTTCGACGAAACCAGTTCCATTAGATCCGTAATATTGTATTATTATCAAAAATTCAATATAATAACTGAGTCCACAAGCTATCTTCTCCATACGATCGAATAAGGACTCGAAACCTTTTCCATTGCATTACGAATAGGGATTTGACATTGTAAATGCCTGGCGGCACGTCTCGATAGGAGATCGAGCTTGTGAGTTGCTATAATCGAGACAATTTAAATTTGAATTTAAAGTCAAAAATAAATAATATAATTGAGTTACTGTAGTAGGCATTAACACGTTGAGAATTTTAAAAACATGTGTACGTCTGTGTAGAACACGCGTCTAAATGAAAAAGAAAGGAACATTATTCTCGCCTAAAAACTATAGTAGGGAATTTGCAAACAAAACAAAATCTAACTCTTCAATAAAAAAATGAATCCTCAGCCGAAACATTGAAATCGAATTTGGGGAAAAAAATAAATAATGGTTTCCCTAAAATTTCTTCAATCGAATCCTTCCCATTTCCTATCATTTCATTCTCGAGGCCGTTCTCGTCGTCTTTAGTATGAGTTGATGCTTCGAACCATCCCATCTTCTGGGTTGAGCTAGGGTCTCGAAGTATATTTGGCGTTCGATGTCGAATTGAAGACTCTCGATGGGTTGCGTGCTATCTGGTGGCGCTTTGAGGAAGGTGATTACTTGCATGCCTAGCATCGAGCAAGGGCGCACGGCAAGGGAAGTTGCGATAGGATAAGTGCTCGAGCTACAGTGGTGATAGGAAGCTTCGTCATCATTTTCGATTTCGACCCTAGGGGAAAACAGTACAAGGGTGGAAATGGATTTTGGGTTTCGATCGCAAGGAAGAGGCGGTCGTGTCGTGGAAGCTGCGAGCTGAGGTATTTTCGATTTTTTTCCTTCGGTTTAAAATTTATACTTTAAAAAAAAGAATCGTGTTTCAATGGTTTTCTACTGCGAGCTGCGAGCTGTGTATTCAGTATTGAGGACAAGTTTATACGACTGGCCAGTTGTATATTTTTGATGTTGTTGAACTCTGATGATGTATTCTGGTGATGTATGTATAAAACTGAAATGGTTTTCTTTTATGTAAAGATCATTTATAATCCATTATATTTTATTCCGCTCCAATGGTTAGATTCTGATGTTGTTTTCTATTTTCTTCTTCTACCTTTTCTTCTTTAACCTAACAGTTCGTATTTCCGTTCACCTTGAGTTGATATGTTGGAAAATAGCATTGACTCAAGAGGTACGGAACTACAGGTCATTACAGTTCGTATCAGAGCTTAGGTTGGTGATAACCTTGGCTCTGGTGGGGATTACTCATTAAATAGAGTTCGTAGAACTCTAAAATGAATTTGAGTGTTTAATAGTTTGAGCGCGTATTTGTTAGTGAATATAAAATTGTTTTTATGTTGTGGTGATTTATCGATTAAGTGTCTATGAGTTCTGGTCGATATGTGGGATGTCATTTTATCGATATGGGTTTCTAAACTCTTAAACAAGATATACCAACACAGTATTGTTTTAAATTGGGTAAATTAAATAATTTTACCCAAATTATTTTTGTATATAAAGAAAATAGTTTTTCATAAATTATTATAGTTATATATGGATGCTTGGTTGTTAGGGATGATGATATTAAATTATTATCATTAATGTGTAAAATTTAATAAGATGTTGAAAATATAACTAAAGCCAAGGAATAAATTCATATACAAAGGAAATTTGTAAATGTAAACTGCAAATGTGATTTATAGATTGAAATAAGATTTCAGAATAATATTTGAATATAGATTGAAAGGATTTGAAAATCAAAAAATTAATTTCCTATGGGTTTGAAAATGATTTTAAAGGGCTTTGGAGGAATAATTGTTATATTATTCGAAAATATTTTTAAATTGGATAGGAAATCTGGTGAGATTTGGAATTAAAAATATTTGGAAATGTTTGAAAAGAATAAAAGCATCGAACTCTTTTGGTCGCTAGAAAATAACTTCTGTGATGACAGCAGCATCATCGATGTTCATTTTCGAGTTTCCAAGAGAGGAATTGCTACCAAATTATTTTGAATTGAAATTGTTTGCAAAAGTTGGATTGATTTTAGAAATGCAAAGGATTTTGAGAAATGAAAAAAAAATTCCAGAAACTTGAATTATAAAATAGGTTGAACTCGAGAAATTAAGTGAAGTGATTTTTGAAAGGTAAAACTCAAATATTGAATTAAAAGTGGGAAATGAACTAATTTGAATAAATTGGTTAAGTGAGTATGTTAATGGAATTTTAAATTGGTTAAATAAAAGTTGAATTGTGAGCTAATAAAATTGGTTTGTGAATTAAATGATAGAAATAGAACTTGAGTATAAATAATATTCATCGCATATTGTAAGTGGATTAATTATGAATCGAAGTTGTCAAATGAAATGGAATTGGATTATTATAGAAATGATTTGAGTTGCAAATAAAATCCGATTCGAGTATAAATGAGTTAAATATGTGCTTGGATATTATTTTAACAAGCTGAGAATGAGATTAAAATTAAAATGGATAAAGAGAATGGGGTAATTGAATTTGATGAGAATCAAATTAAATAGAAGTGAACTTAAGTTATGAAGTTGAAAAAGTTTGAAGAAAATAAATTAACTTAAGTTTAAAAATAATAGAAGCTTGTCTTCGAATAAGGGTGAAAGCCCCTTAAATAAAAGTTTGGGTTAATTTAATTTGGTAAATGATTATTGATATTAGTATAGAATGTTTTCAAGCTTAATTGAATGGGTTTAAATCAAACCAACGTGGGAAAGAATGAAATGTGAGTGAATGGTTTGTAAATAAGTTAGAATGGAATAAAATTTAATATAAATTATATTGGAATCAATTTAAAATGATTATAAGCTTAAGTAATTGTTTATTCACATAAATATCGCCGAATTTTCATAGAAATAATTGTCGTTTGACAAAAATGAGATTAAATAAAATTCTATGAATTAATAGAAGTAAATAAAATTGATTTTTGAATCAATTGAAATGAATATAAGTTCGTTTGGTTTAAAAATGAATCATATGCAAGCAAGTGAGTTGTAAATCACTTAAATTGAGTAGTATGGGTTGAGAGTTGATTGAAAGCAATTGAAATAAGTGCCGAAAACTTACATATGTGCTTATGAAAGTATATAACATGCATTGTTATAGAATTCATGTTTTAGTTGTTTAAATATAAGTGAAATGCTATAAACTTCTTATATATAGTGATTATATGTTTAAATTGAGTAAGTACAGGTACCTGAAGGCCGTTTGGCAAGATTTTGGTCGCGCTAATTGCTAAATAATAAGCTGCTTGCTTAAAAATGCTAAACAGAGGTACGCCTATGCAATAAAAGTTATAAAATATGAACTATTGTTTTTTTTTTGTTTTTCCGACCGGGTAGGTCGATGTATATATATTTATATCTCTTGTCAAATTGCAAAAGCTCCTCCGTACAATGGAGACTCTGTCAAAAAATTTCGAAAATTTTGGGAGTTAGGAAAATTTTTGGAAAATTTTTTGTTAGGGACGAAACGATTTCAAATTGGAAATTGAAATAAATTAGTGGATGAACTAATTTAAAATAATGATATAAATCAGTTATAAATTGTGACGACCCGTCTTTCTAATCCCAGAAAGACGTATCATCAATGAGAAAAGAAAGGGATAGAAATAGAAAAGATAGAAAGAAAGAATAACAACATCAGAATCTCACAGTGGAATGGAACAAAATATAATACATCAGCATAACTATTACATAGTTTTTACATACATTAGAGTTATATAATATCGTACAACAGACAGTCATATACATATCGGTCACTACATACATCCAAAATACAACATACATCAACTACACAGCGGAATATATAGATACATACGTATGGGCTCCTGCTCCAAGCTCCTCAAGACTCTCAACAATCCAAAAATCTATCACTTGGCTACTCATAAAAATTTGAGTATCCAAGAGTTTGTGGAAAAAAAATATAAACTCCGGGTTAGAAATGGATCTGGTGTGAGTAAACGGTTTAAAATTGTTTAACTTTAAAAATCATTTGAAAATAAAGGTATCACGTAAGACTCCCCACACATAAACACGGATAAGTTTTTACCCTACGCTAACCAAAACATTTTATAGGAAATCCAGTGTTATTATAATAGTGTCTAGGGTTTTCAAGTAAAATATAGAAATAGCTAAAATGCTTACATCTCACATTCCAACATAGTTGGGCACAATCAAAACGTACGGCTCTTATTAGAAATTGGATTCCATACAACGGCAGGGCTACTGGGGTACCTCCCATCACAGTACGGGGCCTAGATCACCGTATCGAGGATCCACCCTAAATCCACTACAACACAAGGTCGGAACCATTCCTTACTGAATAGTCCCGAACAAGATAACCCCGCAGTTGGCTGCAGATCCAACTGCCCACACAGCCGAATAAAAAGGGACATCTTGACAGGGATATATCTCGTCCTGCATGGGCATGACCCACCTAACCTTGCTGCACATCCCCTGTTTTAGCCATTCCTGGTTGATGAGGCTTGAGGCTGTGATTACCTTATAGAACATATCTCTTAGAATGCTCATCGTCCGCCTGACGATGTGCTGAAAGCATTCAATCCATACAAGTTAGTTCCGAGTTCGAACGAAACCGAAGGCATTATCTCATTACACTCGTTTTGGAATCACCCTCAGAGTTAACGACGATAACCCCTGCATTCTGAAACACCATCTCGACCTTCACTTGAGATGCAATGACCTAACGTTTAATTTGGATTGATGTGGTTTTCGGAATATCAAATTGACACCCGATCCCGGTCTCATCGAAATCCAAACGCCGTTTTAGAGGCCAAGTTGTTTAATGGTTTAAACAGTTTAAATTCAAGACTTTGACTTCACATAACATTTATCACAGGTCAATCATACACAGTCATCACAGATATATCCAAAATATATCAAAAAGTATCACAGAATATCACCACATAGATATCAGAGTCAAGAATCATCAATTCATGTCAAAATAGTTTGATTAATTTAAACTTAATTAATTACTTAGGAATAAACCATTTTATTCTGCTTAGTTAATCACTAATTAATCAACTTATTAAATTTATTAATTACTTCTTAATTACTTACTTAATTAATTAATTCTTAATTATTAATTAATAACCTAAATTAATTATTTATAAAACATATACCATTTATTAATCACTAATTTATTACTTAATTAATCATTAATTACCAATTTAATTAATCATTAATCCTTAATTAATTACTCAATTAGTTAATTACTATTTATTTATTAATTAACTTTAAATAGTTAATTAAATTCTTAAGTTCCACTTGATTTAAACACAAGATTATAATTATCAATCTTTAATTACACATTTATTAAATCTTAAATTACTTATTTTATTACATGTATAAATTAATTTACATTTCTAATTTACTTACACTTTATATTACTTATCATCTTACGTTTGTAAACCTTTCTTGATAAATTTTAAATCAAGTTTTAACTTAAACCTTGTCAACTTTAATAACTTAATTTATACTGAACTTAGTTTAACATTTGACTTAAGATTTAATTATGCTAACCCTTAAAAAAACCCAAAGAAATCAATGCGCTAGCTCGAGCAAAACTCGGGTTTCCCCCGAACTTTCCCGCGTCCCTTCTCTCTTCTCCTCCTTCAACTTCCTTCCACTGCTTATTCTTTCTTCCTTTTTTTATTTTTAGTTAAGTTACAAAACTGCTGTTATATAAACACACTCGCGCACGCACCAAGTCGAACTCGAAGAAATCCTCCATCATACTCGAGTATCACTTGAGTCGAACAAACCACGAAGCCGCTAACACTCCCACGCCGCCGTGCACATGCACAGCGCGTCGCCACCACTCCAGCGAACCACGGCGCCCCCTGCAAGCCTCATAACGACCTCACATTCGAAATCAAACCATAGTTCATCACGAAAAGTTCAAAATCAAAATATGCTCATTTGAACGAACTGCAATTCGAACGAACCAAAAGAAAATTGCCACGACAACCCAACGTCGACCACCATTGGCTATGCGATTCCGGCCACACTTCGCCATCATCTTCCTCTACTATCTCCTAAAATCTCGTGTAGCTCGGTCGATCCAAGGCGACAAAAACAACGAATATGCAAACCCCCGAAAACATGAACCCAAAACCCTATTTTCGATTCGGCCCAAAAATCTTGCATTCGAAAAATTTTCTAGTATTTTTCTTGTGTTCATGGATCATCCAGCTAGCTTCACCAAAAATTTCAACATCTAAAATTCATTAAATCAATAGGATTTTGTAACAATGTAATTTTTGCTCATCTGTAAACTGCTCTTACATTTCTAAACTTAAAATTTATTCTTGCTTTAAAAATCTTACCATTTTGTGTTTATTCCAAATATATAATCAAAATAACAATTTAAAATATTCGAATTTAACAAGTTATTTCCTTTTTTGTTGTAATATTGATCATACAGTGACTATGTTCTTCTGTCATTCTTCAAACAATTTTTTAGGTCCTGATTTTTGTTTATACAAACATAATTAATTAAATTTCTAAGTTTTAAATTTTTTTTATACGAAGAATATAAATCTTTATCTACTTTTCTTGGCTCAGAAACTTGATAATATTGGAGAACATCATATAGCAAAGCTTCTAGTAATCAGCAAACATCACAGAACAGTACATGACAAACATAATATTTTCATGAACCAATTATTAAGTTTTAAATTTCAAAGAAGTATGTTTACTCACCTAAAATTACTGTTGAAACATAGGATAATTGTTGTTGAAAAACACTGCAGTTTGAATCCCTGAAAATCCCCCCCCCCCCCACCCACTTTATTGTTGAAAGAATTGTTTGAGCTTGCAAATAAAGATGATGTTTATTTATCTTTTCTTTCTTAGGTTAGCTAAGTTGTGAACGAACAAGTATAGTATGATGTTTAAATAGAAATTGCTTTGAACTGCGATAAGTTATAACTGGTACAGCTTCACACTGTTTTGACCATATTAGATTTTGTGTTTTAATTACTGTGATTTTCTGCAATTCGAATTGACAAAAGGTTGTGCTAATTAAATGCATATGTCTTCAAATATGTTTACACCTAATTATAGTTTGTTGATATTTTTATTTGTTTTTTCTGTAAAAAGATATTTGAATATAAATAGTTATCTTTTCTTTTGCATTGCACATATGTATTATACAACAATATGTGTTATACTCTTTTTTTCTAGATTTTGTTTTTGTCTTGCACTTACATATATTACACAGCAATACTTGATCATATTTGTTAGCATAGCTTCTTAATTTTATTTCTATTTGTAATTTTAACTTTCAAATCTTTGATTTATAACATATGTTTGTATTTACATAGTTTATATTTCTATTTATATCTTATATTTATATTTGATATGAATAGAATTGTTTTATTTTAAACATTATTATTAGAGACCACATTTATATATATATATATATATATATATATATTATATCAAATATTAATAATATGGAACCTTTAATTTAATTGAATAAGACAAATTTTATTATAAATATCTTTTTGAAAGAATATATTTTAAATTTTTAAATCAAAATTTCCTTCACAAACACATATATAAATGGAAAATGCCCAAAAATCTTATTTATTTATAATTGAAAAACTTGTACTTTATTTAATTAGATTAAATTCTTATTAAAATCTATTGCCAAAATCTCGGGTCGTTACATTCCTCCCCCGTAAAAGAATTTCATCGCCGAAATTTAAAATAAAAGTTAATTCAAAACTTTTATATTAACAATCCAAACATACATATCATCCATACAATAACAAACAATCAAACAGTCTATCCTAACAAACATCACTAGTTATCCGGACACAAATCCGGATAGGCTTTCCTAAAACTATCCAGAGTTTCCCAGTTACAATCTCTAGGATCCTCGCTCCACTACACCTTGACGAGTTTCACTACTTTGCTCCTGAGTTGCCTCTCGTCTTGATCTACAATCCGAACAGGATTCCTAACCACAGTCAAGTTTGGCTCGACTTCTAAATCTTCCTGGACTACTGGTTCTACAACCAGTGATGGGTCATGCACAAATTTCCTCAAATGGGATACATGAAATATATTGTGAATTCCAGACATCCGTTCTGGCAATTCAATTCTGTAAGCCACGGCTCCAGTTCTTTCTAATACCCGGAATGGTACAATAAATTTTGGGGCAAGTTTTCCCGTTTTTTCGAATCTTATAGCTGCTTTGATCGGTGAAACTTTGACAAAAACTAAATCTCTGATCTCAAATTCCAATGGTCTTCGACTTTTATTTGCATATTTCTTCTGACGACCCTGAGAAGCTTTCATTCTTTTCTTGATAACCTCAACCTTCGCAGAAGCTTCACGAATTAGATCGGGTCCGAGCACAAGACGATCTTTCGATTCTATCCAAAGGGATGGGGATCTACACGGTCTTCCATACAGAGCTTCATACGGGGCCATCTTAATACTCGCTTGGTAACTATTATTATAAGAGAATTCCACCAGATGAAGATGGTCTTCCCACGATCCACCAAAATCCAACACACAAGCTCGCAGCATATCCGCTAGAACTCGATTAAACCTCTCCGTCTGTCCGTCGGTCTGAGGATGATAGGCTGTACTCAATCTCAAACTCGTTTCAATAGCTGATTGCAGAGCCTCCCAGAATTTGCTGGTGAAAATAGGATCACGGTCACTTACTATACTAACGGGAACACTATGCAATCTGACTATCTCCCTTAAGAAAATCTCTGCCAGAGAAGCTATAGTACGAGTTGCCTTAACGGGTATAAAATGGGCGCTCTTAGTTAAAAGATCAATAATAACCCATATTCCTTCATTTCCTTTCTTGGTTCTAGGCAAACCATCGATGAAATCCATCGAAATCATCTCCCACTTCCAATCTGGAACTTCCAAAGGCTGCAATAATCCAGCTGACTTCTGCTGATCTCCTTTAAGTTGTTGGCAGATGGCGCAACTACTTACAAAAGCAGCTACATCCCTCTTCATGCTCGGCCACCAAAAAACTCTTCTCATATCTTTATACAACTTTGAGATTCTAGGGTGAATATTCAGTCTGGAGCGATGACACTCAGCTAAGACTTCTTGCCTCAGTCCATCTATATTAGGCACATACAAATGACCATTAATCCTCAATGCACCTTGATCGTCCACCTTGAAATCCGAGTATCAATGGTGAGATGGAACGACTTCCAAAAGAGACAAAATTGCATTTCTACTAAGAGTATCAGCTACAACATTTGCCTTTCCCGGGGTATATAGAATATCCAAATCATAGGATGCTAGAAATTCGACCCACCGCTGCTGTCTCAGATTAAGATCTTTTTGAGAAAAAAGTTATTTCAACAGTTTGTGATCCGTGAATAACTAGAACTTCTCTCCCAATAGATAATGTCTTCATATCTACAAAGAAAAAACAATGGTTAACAATTCTAAATCATGCATAGCGTAGTTCTTCTCATGTGGCTTCAATTGCCGACTCATGTATGCAATCACCCATCCATTCTGCATCAGAAATGCTCCCAGACCAACTATACAAGCATCAGTATAAACCTCAAATTTGCTCTTTCCATCCGAAATAGTAAGCACTGGTGCACGGGTTAGCCTTGTCTTTAATTCCTGGAAAGCTTCTTCACACTGAGGTGTCCACTTGAAATTTTCTCCCTTCCTTGTCAGCTTAGTCAGATGTGAACAAATCTTGGAATAATCCTTGATAAATTTTCTGTTGTAGCCAGCCAATCCCATAAAACTATGAACTTCCATCGGTGTCTCCGGCTGCTTCCACTCCAGAATAGTTTCAACCTTCGCTGGATCTACAGAGATACCTTCAGCAGAAACAATGTGCCCTAAAAAATTAACTTCTGATTTCTAGAAATGGCACTTCGAGAACTTTTCCTTCAAAACATGCCTCTTCAGAGTCTCCAATATAATTCTCAAATGCTGCTTATGCTCCTCTTCCGACTTAGAGTGGACCAAGATATCATCGATGAACACCAGAACAAACTTATTCAATACATCTCTAAAGACTCGGTTCATCAGGTCAACAAAATAGGCAGGAGCGTTGTTTAACCCGAAAGGCATAACCAACCACTCATAGAAACAATTTGGTCCCCTAAATGCAGTCAAAGGAATACTGTCCTCAGCTACCCTCAACTGACGGAAACCTAAAGCAAAATCCAGTTGAGAAAAGATAGAAGCTCCATGCAACAGGTCAAAGAGATCATCAATACAAGGAAAAGGATATTTATTTCGAATGGTCACTTTGTTCAATTCTCCATAATGAACACAGAACCTTAGCGATCCATCCGATTTGGTGACAAACATCACAGCAGAGCCCCAACAAGAAAAACTGGACCTAATCAACCCTTCTCCAAAAGATCCTTAGTCTGCTTAACTAACTCCTCCCTCTCCCTAGGAGCCATTCTCCTACTAGGCTGAATCACTGGCACTGCTCCTGGAATCAAATCAATATGAAACTCTATCTCTCGATGTGGAGGCAGACACTTAACTTCTTCAAATACATCAGGAAAATCTTGAACCACATCGATATCTTCAACCTTCTCTTGAGAAATCTCAACTCCTTGCAAAATACTATTCAAGTGAAATCCAGAATTATCACATGACACTCTAGCGATCCTACCCAAATCAGTTTCCAACGAAACTGTTCTCTCATCACAATTCAGAACTGCTTTATACTTATTGAGCCAATCCATTCCCAATATAAGGTCAAATCCCTTAAAATTTAACATATAATGGTCACAAGAAAAACTAAGGGACAGATAAGAAATCTTCAAGTCCTTACAGATCGTATCTAATTTGGTTGCCCCTCCTATAGGATTAGATACAAGAATGGGACGATCCACAACACTAAGGGTGAGAAAGAACCTTTCTACTGATTCCGGAGAAATAAAACTCAAAGAAGCACCCGAATCAAACAAAACTTTAATATATTTTCCATATAATAGTAATGTACCTTCCAATACCCCTTTGCCTTGAGAAGAAGAAGATGGTCTGGCTTCCCGAGCAAAGACCTTATTCTGAGGCGCCCTCTGTAAAAGTGGACAATTCTTGATCATGTGACCTGGCTAGTGACAATTGAAACACAACGATCTCTGAACCATTGCTGATCCTGGACCACTTTGATGTTGCTGAGATTTTCCCTGAGGACACTGATTAGCCAAATACCCAACTTGCTGACAATTAACACTTGCGAGGTCCATTGTTACTTCCTCCAGGTTTCTTTCCTTTGCCTTGCCTTTTCCAACGTGGATTAAACTTCCTCTTATTTGGGTTAGCAAAATTCCCTCCTGATGCTGCTACTGTTGCCATTGATCTCTTGTTCATCAAATTCTCATATCTCAAAGCCATATCAATTAAATCAACAAAAGATCCTTTCAAGAGCACCGTCATCTTTTCATGAAATTCTGGCCTCAATCCTTGCACAAACATTTCGTTCTTTTTGAGGGGAGTATCAGTGAGCCCTGGTCCATAGCAAGAAAGTTCATTGAATTTGGTTTCATACTCCGCTATACACATGCTTCTCTGCTTCAAGTTAAGAAAATCCTGGTATAGACGGATTTTCCCTTCTGTTGGCATAAATTTCTCCTCAAATAACTCCTTAAATCTTTCCTATGAAATGTCTTCCTTAGAAATATTTGCTACCGTTGCATCCCACCAGGCTGCTGCACCTCCCTGCAATTACCACAATGCCATTTCCCTCTTCCATTCGTCAGACAACTTCATACTCTTAAAGATGAGCTCACAAGAGCGTAGCCAAGCTTGAACTTCAATTATTGATTCTGACCCTTTAAATGGTTTGCCTCCAAGGCTGGTGAAGTCTTTGCATAAGGCGGCAAAACTAACCTGAGGCGGTACTGGATTTACAGCCTCACTAGCAGTTTGACTTCGTCTATTATCAGTCGAGGTACTGGCCCTACCTCTGCCTCTCCTTCCAGAACTCATGTTTTCCACCTGGACAGGTAACTCAACAAATTTAGATAGGTATATAATTATATAAAAATACAAATACGCACTCTCAAGGTATATATTACTCCAGAGCCTAGGTCTTATCTTAACCAGTGCTCTGATACCAACTGTGACGACCCGTCTTTCTAACCCCAGAAAGACGTATCATCAATAAGAAAAGAAAAGGATAGAAATAGAAAAGATAGAAAGAAAGAATAACAGCATCAGAATCTCACAGCGTAATGGAACAAAATATAATACATCAGCATAACTATTACATAGTTTTTACATACATCAGAGTTATACAATATCATACAACAGACAGTCATATACATATATGTCACTACATACATCCAAAATACAACATACATCAACTACACAGCAGAACTAGATAGATATATAGATACATACGTCTGGGCTCCTGCTCCAAGCTCCTCCAGACTCTCAACAATCCAAAAACCTATCACTTGGCTACTCATAAAAATTTGAGTACCCAAGAGTTTATGAAAAACAAAATATAAACTCCGAGTCAGACATGGGTCTGGTGTGAGTAAACGGTTTAAAATTGTTTAACTTTAAAAATCATTTGAAAATAAAGGTATCACGTAAGACTCCCCACACATAAACACGGGTAAGTTTTTACCCTACGCTAACCAAGAAATTTTATAGGAAATCCAGTGATATTATAATAGTGTCTAGGGTTTTCAAGTAAAATACAGAAATAGCTGAAATGCTTACATCTAAAATTCCAACATAGTTGGGCACAATCAAAACGTACGGCTCTTATTGGAAATTCGATTCCATACAATGGCAGGGCTACTGGGGTACTGCCCGTCACAGTACGGGGCCTAGATCACCGTACCGAGGATCCACCCTAAATCCCCTACAACAGAAGGCCGGAACCATTCCTTACTGAACAGTCCCGAACAAGATAACCCCGTAGTTGGCTGCAGATCCAACTGCCCACACAGCCGAATAAAAAGGGACATCTTGACAGGGATATATCTCGTCCTGCATGGGCATGACCCACCTAACCTTGCTGCACATCCCCTGTTTTAGCCATTCCTGTTGGTGAAGCTTGAGGCTGTGATTACCTTATAGAACATATCTCTTAGAATGCTCATCGTCCGCCTGATGATGTGCTGAAAGCATTCAATCCATACAAGTTTGTTCCGGGTTCGAACGAAACCGAAGGCATTATCTCGTTACACTCATTTTGGAATCACCCTCAGAGTTAACAACGATAACCTATGCATTCTAAAACACCATCTTGACCTTCACTTGAGATGCCACGACCTAACGTTTAATTTGGATCGATGTGGTTTTCGGAATATCAAATTGACACCCGATGCCGGTCTCATCGAAATCCAAACGCCGTTTTAGAGGCCAAGTTGTTTAATGGTTTAAACAGTTTAAATTCAATACTTTGAATTCACATAACATTTATCACAGATCAATCATACACAGTCATCACAGATATATCCAGAATATATCACAAAGTATCACAGAATATCACCAAATAGATATCAGAGTCAAGAATCATCAGTTCATATCAAAATAGTTCGATTAATTTAAACTTAATTAATTACTAAGTAATAAACCATTTTATTCTGCTTAGTCAATCACTAATTAGTCAACTTATTAAATTTATTAATTACTTCTTAATTACTTACTTAATTAATTAATTCTTAATTATTAATTAATAACCTAAATTAATTATTTATAAAACTTAATTACCATTTATTAATCACTAATTTATTACTTAATTAATCATTAATTACCAATTTAATTAATCATTAATCCTTAATTAATTACTCAATTAGTTAACTACTATTTATTTATTAATTAACTTTAAATAGTTAATTAAATTCTTAAGTTCAAATTGATTCAAACACAAGATTATAATTATCAATCTTTAATACACATTTATTAAATCTTAAATTACTTATTTAATTACAAGTATAAATTAATTTACATTTTTAATTTACTTACACTTTATATTACTTATCATCTTACGTTTGTAAACCTTTCTTGATAAATTTTAAATCAAGTTTTAACTTAAACATTGTCAACTTTAATAACTTAATTTTTATTGAAATTAGTTTAACATTTGACTTAAGATTTAATTAAGCTAACCCTTAAAAAAACACGAAGAAATCAATGCGCTAGCTCGAGCAAAACTCGGGTTTCCCCTGAACTTTCCCGCGTCCCTTCTCTCTTCTGCTCCTTCTACTTCCTTCTTCCACTGCATATTCTTTCTTCCCTTTTTTTATTTTTAGTTAAGTTATAAAACTGTTGTTATATAAACACACTCACACACGCACCAGGTCGAACTCGAAGAAATCCTCCATCATACTCGAGTATCACTCGATTCGAACCAACCACGAAACCGCTGACACTCCCACGCCGCCGTGCACGTGCACGGCGCGTCACCACCACTCCGGCGAACCACGGCGCCCCCTGCAAGCCACATAATGACCTCACATTCGAAATCAAACCCCAGTTCATCACGAAAAGTTCGAAATCAAAATATGCTCGTTTGAACGAACTGCAACTCGAATGAACCAAAAGAAAATCGCCACAACAACCCAACGTCGACCACCATTAGCTATGTGATTCCGGCCACACCTTGCCATCATCTTCCTCTACCATCTCCTAAAATATCGTATAGCTCGGCCGATCCAAGGCGACGAAAACAACGAATATGCAGACCCCAGAAAACATGAACCCAAAACCCTATTTTCGATTCGACCCAAAAATTCTTGCGTTCGAAAATTTTTCTACTATTTTTCCTGTGTTCGTGGATCATCAAGCTAGCTTCACCACAAATTTCAACATCTAAAATTCATTAAATCAAAAGAATTTTGTAAAAATGTAATTTTTGTTCATCTGTAAGCTGCTCTTATATTTCTAAACTAAAAATTATCATTCTTGCTTTAAAAATATTACCTTTGTGTGTTTATTCCAAATATATAATCTAAATAACAATTTAAAATATTCGAAATTAATAATTTATTTCTTTTTTTGCTATAATATTGATCATATAATAACTATGCTGTTCTGTCATCCTTCCAACAATTTTCCAGGTCCTGATTTTTGTTTATACAAAAATGATTAGTTAAATTTCTAAGTTTTAAAATGTTTTTATACGAAAAATATAAATCTTTCTTTACTTCTCTTGGCTCAGAAACTTGATAATATTGGAGAACATCATATAGCAAAGCTTTCAGAAATCAGCAAACATCACAGAACAATATATAACAAACATAATATTTTCATGAACCAATTATTAAGATTTAAATTTCAAAGAAGTATGTTTACTCGCCTAAAATTACGGTTGAAACAGAGGACGAGCAAGTATTCGAATTTAACAAGTTATTTCCTTTTTTGTTGTAATATTGATCATACAGTGACTATGTTCTTCTGTCATCCTTCAAACAATTTTTTAGGTCCTGATTTTTGTTTATACAAACATAATTAATTAAATTTCTAAGTTTTAAATTTTTTTTATACGAAGAATATAAATCTTTATCTACTTTTCTTGGCTCAGAAACTTGATAATATTGGAGAACATCATATAGCAAAGCTTCTAGTAATCAGCAAACATCACAGAACAGTATATAACAAACATAATATTTTCATGAACCAATTATTAAGATTTAAATTTCAAAGAAGTATGTTTACTCACCTAAAATTACTGTTGAAACATAGGATAATTGTTGTTGAAAAACACTGCAGTTTGAATCCCTGAAAATCCCCCCCCCCCCCCCCACCCACTTTATTGTTGAAAGAATTGTTTGAGCTTGCAAATAAAGATGATGTTTATTTACCTTTTGTTTCTCAGGTTAGCTAAGTTGTGAACAAGCAAGTATAGTATGATGTTTAAATAGAAATTGCATTGAACTGTGATAGGTTATAACTGGTAGAGCTTCACACTGTTTTGACCATATTAGATTTTGTGTTTTAATTACTGTGATTTTCTGCAATTCGAATTGACAAAAGGTTGTGCTAATTAAATGCATATGTCTTCAAATATGTTTACACCTAATTATAGTTTGCTGATATTTTTATTTGTGTTTTCTCTGTACAAAGATATTTGAATATAAATAGTTGTCTTTTCTTTTGCATTGCACATATGTGTTATACAACAATATGTGTTATATCTTTTTTTTTTAATTTTGTTTTTGTCTTGCACTTACATATATTACACAGCAATACTTGATCATATTTGTTGGCATAGCTTCTTAATTTTATTTCTATTTGTAATTTTAACTTTCAAATCTTTTATTTATATCATATGTTTGTATTTACATAGTTTATACTTCTATTTATATCTTATATTTATATTTAATATGAATAGAATTGTTTTATTTTAAACATTATTATTAGAAACCACATTTGTATATATATATATATATATATATATATTATATCAAATATTAATAATGTGGAACCTTTAATTTAATTGAATAAGATAAATTTTATTATAAATATCATTTTGAAAGAATCTATTTTAAATTTTTAAATCAAAATTTCCTTCACAAACACATATATAACTGCCCAAAAATCTTATTTATTTATAATCGAAAAACTTGTATTTTATTTAATTAGATTAAATTCTTATTAAAATCTGTTGCCAATATCCCAGGTCGTTACATAAATGGAAGATAAAATTCAATATTCAGAGTTGAAGATAGATTGAATTCATATGGAAATGGGAGAACTAATTTGAATAGAAGTAGATGCAAACTAAAGTGGTGAAGTGAAAATAAATATAAGAAGCGTATAAAATACTTATATTGAACTTAAGAAGAAATGTTAGAATTCTTAAGTAATATGGGTATCGGGAAAATATATTGAATAAGCATTTGAGTGAAAATTTAATAAAAATATGTGAAATGATAAGCGTTGATAAGTAAATAGAAATCAAACTGAATGTGAATAAAAAGAGAATTGATATGATTGATAATCAATTGAGATAAATATGTAGGATGTACGTATATTATTTTATTCGCATGGCAATTTGATCCAGATTCGAGCAAAGAATTTCGAGATAGTTATATCGATCCAAGTTTGGATTTTTCACTCGATTTTCGACGGCAAACCTTGGATATTGATTTTGATTGATTTTGGAAATTCTCTATTATATTTATGACCATGCAAGGAGAATGACGGTTTTTGATCAAGAAACCAGATCTAAGTCCGCACTAGGAAGTTGGGTGGACGATACTAGTTCGGAAATGAAATTGTGTGATCGAGTAAGCGATCGGATTCGGTATTGCGTACGAATGATATAGGTACATCGTAAGGGTTTTAATTGAAGGAATGTTGAAAATTTTGTAAAGGAGTCAATAAAGTGGTTTTAAATGTTGTGATTGGATATTATTGCTAGGTAGAGTATACAAGTATTATAAAGGAAAAGGAAAATTTGTTTTGATTTCAGAAGATAAATTTGAATTGCTCGACAAAAAGGTATGTGTTTAAATTTCTGTATGAAATTTGATTGGGTTTTTGATCTAGCCACTTGGCGTTTTGTTTTCTTTTGGAATTTGGGAGCCCATAGAGGCATTTTGTAGTTGTACCGAGCTAACCGTGCAAAGGAGATGTTGGCGAAATTTTTCGAAAATTTAGGGAGTTAGAAAAATTTTGAGAAAATTTTGATAAATCAAAATTTGGTTTTAAATTGAAATTTAAATGATTGAGAAAATAATATTGTTTGGAAACTACGGAAGAGTTTGAGAAGTTAGTAAGAATGATAATGGGTCTTTTATAAAAAGTTAGTTGGTAAGATGTTGAATTATTTGGTTTTGGGAAAAAGTAAATGGGTATTGGACCATTCTTCTTAACTAGTAATTTCAGAGACGAAATTCTTTTAAGGTGGAGGAATGTGACGACCCGAAATTTTTGAATGTTTGAAATCGGAATAATAAATTAATTTTAAATATTTAAAAGTTAATTTTTATCTTGAATTCAAATATCACCAATTGTTGGGTAATTTATTAAATTAAATAATTTGAAGTTGGGTAAAATGTTGAATCTGGAGTTTTAAGCTTGTTAAAAATAATTTGAATGCTTGTATATTGATAGTGTTAAGGATAATAGAAATTTTAAAATTGAACCTTACAATGATTTGTTCAGTTTTGAAATTTTATCGTTCAAATTGATATTTAAAAATAGCCTTCCAAGGCACAGTCTTGGATTTCGACGAAATCAGTTCCATTGGATCCGTAATATTGTATTTTTATCGGAAATTCAATATAATAACTGAGTCCAAAAGCTATATTCTCCATAAGCTCGAATAAGGACTCGAAACCTTTTCCATTGCATTCGGAATAGGTATTTAACATTGTAAACGCCTGGCGGCACGCATTGATAGGAGATCGAGCTTGTGAGTTGCGATAATCGAGACAATTTAAATTTGAATTTAAACTCAAAAATAAATAATATAATCCAGTTACTACAGTAGACAATAACACGTTGAGAATTTTAAAAACACGTGTTCGTCTTTGTAGAACACGCGTCTAAAAGAAAAAGAAAGGAACACTATTCTCGCCTAAAAATTACAGTAGGGAATTTGCAAACAAAATAAAATCTAACTCTTCAATACGAAAATGAATCCTCAGCCGAAATATTGAAATCGAATTTGGGAAAAAATATAAATAATGGTTTCCCTAAAATTTCTTCGATCAAATCCTTCTCATTTCCTCTCAATTCTTTCTCGAGGCCGATCCCGTCGTCTCTAGTACGAGTTGAAGCTTCGAACCATCCCATCTTCTGGGTTGAGCTAGGGTCTCAAAGTATATTTGGCGTTCGATGTCGAATTGAAGACTCGCGATGGGTTGCATGCTATCTGGTGGCCCTTTGAGGAAGGTGATTAATTGCGTTCCTAGCATCGAGCAAGAGCGCTCGACGAGGGAAGTTGCGATAGGATAAGTGCTCGAGCTGCAATGGTGATAGGAAGCTTCGTCATCATCTTTGATTTCGACCCTAGGGGAAAATAGTTCGTGGGCGAACGTGTATTTTGGGTTTCGATCCCAAGGAAGAGGCGGCCGTTTCGTGAATGCTGCGAGCTAAGGTATTTTCAATTTTTTCCTTCGGTTTAAAATTTATACTTAAAAAAGAATTGTGTTTCAATATATATATATCTACGTACAGAGAATATATTCATAAAAAGGATTTTAAAAAATATAAATATAGAGATTTTAAAAGTTGTAAAAAATTATATAAATTAGATTGTACGAAGTCTATATAAGTGTATATATGTATTTTCAAGTTGAACATAAATTAAGCATACATATACTCGTATTTAATTTACTAGTTTATTTTTTTTAAAAGATTTGGTGATTTAATTGTTAAATTAACTTATTTTAGTCACTAAAGAATTTAAATAAGAGGAAATTTATCTAATTAAAAATTCTTAGTTAATTGAATTTGTTAAAGAAGATAATTAATTTTTCGATTCATTGAAAATGTGTAATCATGGTCTAAAATCATGGTGAATCAAATCGAGATTGAAGCGGATTGTAATATAAGGGCAAAGGTGAGTAATCTCACTCATTTGGGTTTAATTTAAACTTAAATGGTTAAATTTAAACAATTGGTTGAATGATTGAATTGATTTGATTTGCTATATTAAATTATATAATATATATTGGAGTGATTGATTTCCCGCATTATATAGTGGATGAGACCCTATGCGCCGCATAATAGTAGATGATATTATATTAATCCCATATACCGCGATATTCCACCTCAAAGTGGAATTGGTATTTTATATTGTGCTAACATCTATGGATGTAGGGAAATAGGTAGGAGGGATTCAACTTGATTCCTCAAAACATTTAGATTTGTCCTAATATTCCATGATTGGATTTATTTGATATTCTGAGACAGATTATGTTGGTGATTGAAGATATTGAATGCTATATTCGATTTAATATAATTGGGAATGCTGAATTATTAAAATATGTTGACTGGATTTTGAAAAGATAATAAAAGAGAAAATCTTTAAGTGAGATAATTATAGAGAATTTGGATAATTAAAGGATGAATTGGAATAAGATAAAAGTCGTTTTTTTTAATTCTAATAAATAAAATTACAAATATGAAGAAATGATATTTTTGGGATGAATGGGAATAAGTGATTTTTTTATTAAAACTCATGTATTATTATCCAAAGGAATGGAGGATTTATTTAAATTTCGAGGATTAAATTTATTCAAAGGGATAAAGAAGGAATTTAGAAAAGTATGAAAGTAATATTTCAGTTAAATAAGATTTTAAATCATATTTAAGAAGTAAAAGTGAAGTTGATGGGTTTTACAGTTAAATTGAGAAAGTAAAGGAATTTACTTCAATTTGGAATAAAATCTGAAATCGATTTGAAAATTGATTTAGAATTTAAAATTATGTTTTAAAAGAAGACGAGACTATGGAATATTAAACTGGGTCTATAAAAGTGAAGGAATATGTCAGTGGATATTTGGAAGAACAAATTCACAATGGGAATTTATTAAGGGAATGAGAAAATTTGTTTAAAAATAAATAGTGATTTATTTTTAAAGGATGTGAGGGGAAGCATATTTCCCTGAATAGCCAAGTACGTTTCAAACAAATTTTAAGTATAAGTAAAAAGTTTTAAGTTGTTTAAAAAGCATGTTTTAGAAAATTTAATATTTCTAAATGTTTAAATTCTAAAGTAAGTATTTTTCAAATCTATTATTGTAGTAATTATTTAAAGGTGAATGAGTATTTTGTTTTAAAAGAGAAAATCTAGTTTTATATTTTATAAAGTAGCTTTATTTTAAATATTCCTAAAGAATATATTTTTAGTAAATTATTGAAGTAGTTTTTAATTTAAATGTTAAAGTATATTTTAAAATAAAGTGTTTTTAAATTATTTTAAAAATCTAAAACTTTGTACTTGGTGTTTTCAATAGAAATAAATAGTTGGGAATTTACCCCATGAGAAGAGTATGGTTTGAAACTGTTTCAAAGGGGTTGAAAAGTGGAAATATATCTTGTGAAAATATATTGAGATTAATAAATAATTTGGTTAAATTATTTATATTGGATGGTTGTTTCTGAATGTTAATTGATAGTTAAATAACCGACTGGCCAATGCGCTGATCGTTTCGAAGAGACCGGGATCGGGATTAAATTCTCGAAAACCACTTCGATTCGGTTTGAGCGTTTTCGTGTGGAAAACAAGAGTTTGGATTCGAAGGTGGAGCAGTGAAGTGCGAGGGCTAGTCGCTACTAATCCTGAGGTGATTCCAAAATGGATGTAGTAGGAGTAGTGCCTTCGGTTCCGTTCGAACCCGAGACGGACTTGTATGGATGAATGCTTTCAGAACATCATCAAGTGGACGGTGAGCATTCTATGTGATATGTTCTAAAAACGTAACGCTTAGCTTTGAGCCTCATCAACTGGGAATGACTGAAAATCAGGGGTTATGCAGCAAGGCTAAGTGGGTAGCACCTATTAGGGTGAGGTCATCCATGTCTAGGTGTCCCTTTTTGTTCGGCTTAGTGGTGCGGTAACTGATCCCAACCGTGGGGTGATCTTACTTGGTATTATCCAGTAAGGGATAGTCCCGGTCTTGTGTTGCAGGGGATTGGCAGTAATCCTCGGTCGGTTATCTAGACCACGTACTGTGACTGGTGGTACCCCAGTGCCTAGTCATTAGTTGGAAATCCATTCTCCCTACGCGCCAGTACGGTTTTGATTGTGCCCAATTATTGTTGAAACGTGAGAAGCAAGCATTTCAGCTAGATTCTATTTTACTTTCTACAGACACTATTATAATATCAGAGGATTTTGATAAAAAGTGTTTTGGCTATCGTAAGGTAAAAACCCGACATGTTTATTTGTGGCGTGGTATTACGAGATGCTTTTGTTTTCAAAAGAATTTTGAAACTCTAATAATCAATTTTAGTGTGGTTTTCTCACGCTGGTATTCCAAACTGACTCGGGTGTTATTTATCTATAATGCTTAGGTCAGACCGAGTATTATAGGATACAGGATGGGATGCTGTAGAGCTCAGGAGACGAGCAGGATGGTGATACGTACTTCTGTACTTGCTTATTATTCCGCTGTGTATTCAGTATTGAGGACAAGTTTATGTGACTGTCCAGTTGTATGTTTTTGATGTTGCTAAACTCTGATGATGTATTCTGATGATGTATGCATAAAACTGATATGGTTTTCTTTTATGTAAAGATCATTTATTATCTATTATATTTTAATCCGCTGCAATGGTTAGATTTTGGTGTTGTTTTCTATTTTCTTCTTCTACGTCTTCTTCTTTAACCCTAACGGTTTGTGTTTCCGTTTACCTTGAGTTGATATGTTGGAAAATAGCATTGACTCAAGAGGTACGGAACTGCGGGTCGTTATAAAAGATATTGCTATTTGGGTATAACTAGTTTTAGGACAGATAGTCCCGAAAAGAACAGTTAGCTCTGAATTTAGGACAAATAGTCCAGTAAAGAACAGATAGTTTAGATTTAGACAGGTAGTTTATTTTATTTCCTGTTTTAGCATAATGGATATTGTTGTATTATTAAAATCCATTGATTAACCAATTTGGTGGTAGGAAAGGGTTTGTCAAATATAAGTTTGGAAAAGAGATATTAGTGAGAGGAAACCCGTTCCGCTAGGCGGCGTGGTCTCAATAGTTATCAATAAACTGAGATGTAACAGATATTATTCATACTAGGCTTTAAGTCTGACTAAAAGTTTTTGTTTCCCCTTAAAATCTTTGGTGCTCAAAATTTGATTTAAGTAGGCTAAGGGTTTAGGTTTTCAGGTTTTAGCAGATTTTGGTGAATAAAGCATCTGATTACAAGAAGGTGGCCGACGGATAGCTAATTTAGGAATTATATTTTAAAATTATTCCCGTTGTGTATCAAAACAATTATGTCTATATTGCTTTGATCATCCAAGGGGAATCTTTATATGTCGCTCTTGACATATTATTGTAGATTATATTTGATCAATGCCTGGGATCGCATTTGGGATTTTTGTAACTTAGATATGATATTTTTGAAATATAATCACTGAAAATATTGTTTTTGGAAATCCGTGATTTTGCTCATATTCAAATGCTTATGATATTATGGATACATTAACATTTTCGTATTTTGTCACCAGGAGTTAATACCGTGGATGACTGCAGTACCCATAGCGCTTAGCCTTTGGCCTCTAGATATAGGATATTACCGCTTGGTAAGTAATGCCCCTGAATTTCAATTAACATTATTCGGGATATTTAATTGGATAGGATAAATAAAATAATGTGATTAATTAGGGAGATGAGATTAATAAATCCAATGCCTATGTCTTAATGAATGAACTAAAATAAGACTTACTAAATTTAAAAGGAGGGATTTTCCTAAGGGGTAAACTTGGAAATGGGGCTACATGTCTTAGTATATATCTCTCCATCCACTTTAATAAATTTTCACTCTCTCATTCATAACTCCTCACCAACTTTCGATCGGCCATCCAAAGCTCCAGGAAGAGCAATAAATTGAAGAAAAGCTAAGAATTAAATCTAGGAAATTATCTCATTCCCCAATTAACTAATCAAGGTGAATCAACATCTCATTTTTCTATGTTTGGATCAGTTATGACTTATACCCGATTTATTTTTATGATTTTGGTTAGGATATGACCATTTAAGCTTTTGTTTGGAATAACTTAGGTGTTTTAAAATGTTAATGGGCTAATTAACACGTTTTATTTGGTTTTGGTGAAATTCCAAGTTGTTTTGATCTTCATATGCTTTAAAATTTTAATATGTTGAAGTATATGATTTATAAGATTTTTGGTGATTTTTGGAGATTTTTCCTATATGGTTAACTAAGGTAATTAAATTAATTAAGCCTAAGGGCTAAAATGCAATATTTCTTCCGCCTTGGTCAAAGCCAGAGGGAAATTGCTTTCAAAAATTGATTTAGGAAAGAATTAGAGTTTTTTAAGAAAAATGTTGGCTTTGGTATACTTTTTACTATTTGAAAGCATAGGCGGAAGCGCCTTGACCAATCACAATTAGACAAGCAAAATAAAACATCACTTCAGTAGGCCCAGATGTTCCCTCCAACTTCAAAAGTCGCTTTTATCCCTTCACCTAAGTTAAAGGGTAGGCATGATGAAGAAGGGAAGAGGGGCGAAGGGTTGGGGAGCTATTCCTTTGCTTTCAAATATAAATAAAACTTGCTTTCAACCGAGACGAAGAAGGATCCTTCGATTCTATAATTTTTTATAAAAAGACTAACTTTTATATACTTAAGGAGAGGCCATGAAGGGGATTTTCAAAAGCCAAAACCTTTAAGAGTCAATGTTTTAAATACTTTCCAGAAAATTTTTTTTATACCCTTCAACAAAGTCGAAGGGAAAGGGGGAGGTAAATCCCAACTTTTCCATTGTTTTTAAAGAAAAAGTTTTAACACCTTTCAACAAAGTCAAAGGTAAACCTTATCATAAGCTCGGAAGTATACTTTCAAAGGGTTGGTCCCAACACCAACAGTACATTGTTTTTGAAAGATTTCAAAAGGTTTGACTTTGAAGGATTTTGATTTCGAAAGGTTTGATTTTGAAAGGTTTTGAAGAGGTTACCTTCAATAATTGCGAAATGTTTTGACATTCATTGCTTTCGAAAGGTCTATAAATGGTTTTATAAGTGGGATACCCCAGGCTTTCGACAAGGTCGAAAGGTAGAACCTTTCGATTAGGTTGAAAAGAAACCTTCCGACAAGGTCGAAAGGTATGATTTTGTGATGCTTTCAAAAGAAAGGTTTCTGAAGGGGTTAACTTTGGATGTTTATTTGCATTTGAATGGGACTTCATTCGAGGGGTTTTAGAAGGCTATTTTTATCCATTTTTCTAAGTAAAACTTTGCTAAGTCGAAGGGGTACGTCGAAGGGTTATAGCATAAAATACTTATCTTTGTTTAAATATATAAGGAGATACTTATTTAAATTGAATGTTATAAAACCTTTGGGACACCAGGGTAGGTTTATTGTGTTCGATACATAGTTTGGGGTTACAAACAGAAATACGCTTTCGAAAATATACATTGGGGCTATTAATGTGATTTTATTTAATTTAACCTAACTGAGGATACCAATGGAAATATGTTAAACATGTAGTATACCTAGGGAAAATAATTAATTACGGGGATCGTGAATTTTTATACATAATCATAGGGATCGTGATATTTTAATTGGCCAAGTGAAAGGATCTTAGTTAACCTAGGCAAACCATGGAATGTGCAGTGGATAGCCCACATCAAATTTCTATTGCCAGAGGTGGTTAGTCTCAGGATTTGACACCCAAGGGTTCATAGGCATTCTAGGAAAACTATGGAGTGTGCGATGGATTGCCTACACCATCTTTTATAAAATAATGTACGATGGATAATTTGCATTTATTTTAAAGGGATTTGGGATGGACAGTCCTATTATATTATGACAGATAGTCATTTTAAAGATTTCAGAGGGGAACTCTAGTAAATTGATTTTAGATGGAAAATCTATTAAATTGCTTTTAGATGGGATATCTAACAAATAGGTAGATGGAATATCCAATACATATGATTTATGGCTTTATTTCATATTATGTTAAGACAATTCATTTTGGGTGTAGGGGCATAGTAAATTATTTGCATGTTTCATTTTGGATACCATTGAGGGAAAACCCATTCCGCTAAGGGCGTGGTCTCACTAGATATCTATTTTAATAAGAGATAATATGGGATTATTCATATCAGCCTTATTGTCTGACTCGAAGTTTGTGTTTCTCCCCAAACTCTTGGGTTTTCAAAATGTATTTGAGTTGTCTGAGAGTGGGAGACTTTCAGGTTTTGGGTGAATAAGCTTCCAGAGACTTGCAGGAGGCAGTGTTAGCTATATAGGAGTTATTTTTTGTTTTCCGCTGTGATGTACTAAGAACTTTAAAATTCGTATTTATTAGTTCTCTAATCATCATAAGGGGACATCTTCATATGTCGCTCTTATCTTATTTTGTACATGTATATGTGATCTGAACATGGTTAACATCTGGGATTATGTAATCAAATCTTAAATTGAAATTCATAAGAAATGAGAAATTCTGTTTTGTTAAAGTTTAAATTTTTTCATATTTTTGTCTTTCTGTGTTGCCAATAGTTTCATGATTCCAATTTCGGTCACTCAGAAATAACACCTATGAATGACTACAGCATCCATAGCAGTTAGTTACGAGCCTCTGGAAGCGGGATGTTACAGTATATTCACAAGACATTAAGAAAGATTTCTCATTTTTCCAAATCATACTAAATATGTCAAATTTAATGTTATCTAAAACATTGTTTATTATAAACCCAAACCACTATTATTCGGGGTTAAGTATGAAAAGGATTTTTCCATACCACCATAATTAAGAACGATTATTTATCGATTTTGCATACTTGATTTTTCATAACGATCCAAGTCGTATACAGAAATAATACTTTAGACACCGAACCTCAATCTTCGATTTCAACTCAAACTATCCTTTTGAATAAAAATAAGGCTATTTAAGATGGGGTATTATTACCTCTCAAACCTTAACTCGACAACATTCTTACCTTTTAGGATAGGCAGAAGTTTTGCTACATCGAAGTCTTATATCTAATATATGGTTTCAATGATTCCGTACACTATTTATTTAAACAAAGTCTATAAAACAAACTTCTCTTTCACTTTCCAAAGTCTTATACTATAATTAGAATATTAGAATTTCATTAAAATTTCACTTAAAACATCTTTAAAATACACTTTGAAATCCCCATTTAAACTTACTTGAAATCTCGTTTAAAAACACAATTGATTTTAAAAGATAAGATCCCTTTTTTCATAGAAGTGAACGCTTACTTTTTGTGATAACCTGGATTTTTAATATTTGTTAATTGGACAATTAACCGATTTTAAATCATTGAAATACTGATTCCAGTTGGTTAAATAAATAAAATGTGATGAATAAAAGTATTTAAATATATACCGTTTATATAAGTTGATTTGAATTTGAATTTGAAATTTCAAAGATAAACATTTTAAGGTAAATTGAATTTAGAAATAATATATATATGATTTTATTTGTATATAGTTGTTATTTTCATGTAAAGATCATATTAAAATAAATAAAGGAAAGAGGTTACCAAATAAAAATTTAATATAAAGAGTTTTAGGGAAAACATTCACAATACAAATAAAGTATATGAAGTATAATTAGTTTGTATAACCATAATAAGTGTAATTGAGATTTTATATCATCTACTTTAAAATAGACAAATATGAAAATATATATATATATATATATATATATATATATATATAACTAAGTAAATTAATTTAGGATAGAAATTTTTAAACATATAAGCATGGATTTACAAATGTAAGCAAAATAATAGATTTAATGACAAGTGTAATTAGTTACTTAGCATTTAACAAGTGTCTTTGTTGTTTTTTTTATATATAAAAGATTTCAATTAAGGTTATAAATATATTCCTATATCTTCTAGCTTCCATTTTTCAAAAGCTTTTACTTACAGCAAGATTTTAGAAATCAAAAAAAAATCTGTAAGAAATAAGTACCAGACAGGAATCAAGGATTTAAAACATCAAGCTTTTGCAATCTGAAATCTGGTTCAACACAGTTTAAATCCAACTCAGATCAATGCATATCCAGATTCAAGTAAAAAAAATCCGGATCTGAAACAAATCAAACACTCGAAGCAAAGTTCAAAAATCAAAACTGCTTCTCTGATCAAAGTATTTACAGGTGAGTAACCTAACCTAACCTCTGTAACGACCCGTATTTTTATGGATCGAAAGATCGTAAAACTGTCGACATTAAGTCGTTGATGTTGTTAAGTCGTTTAGAGTATGAGTCGACCAAAGCTTAAGTCGTTCGGAGTTGAGTCGTGTAGTGCTTAGGTCGGTGGAGCGACCTATAGAGGTGACCGATTTAAGGGGTTTAGGTCATTGGGTAGTTTAGGTCGAGTGGAACGACTTATAGAATTAGCGACCTATAGGAGTTGGAGCGACCTAAGGCATTGACCGACTCATAGGTTTAAGCGACTTAAGAGGTTAGGTCAAAAGGGTGTTAGGTCGTGTGGAAGGCAGATCGGGTGGAAGTTAGGTCGTTTGAGCGACCTAAGGTAGAGAGTGACTTAAGGGGTCAGCGACTTAAGTATTAACGAGTTAGAGCGGCTTAAGAATATAGAACGAGTTAGCAACCTAGTAGTGAGCGACCTAAGAGTGTGTTTAGTTAAGTCGTGTGGCCTGGGTTTGGTTAGGTCGCGTCTTAGTTAAGTCGTTGAGTCGCTGTGCCGTGTTAGTGTTAGGTCGTTAGGTCGTCTAAGCGACTCAGGAGGAGATGCGCATGAGTGTTAGGTTGTGAGTCGCATCTGCTTTAGTGTTAGGTCGGCCATGTTGTTAGGTCGCGTAGCTGTGTTGAGGGATAGGTCGTAACTCGCGTACGAGTTAGGTCGCGCGGGTTTTAGGGCCGTTGTATCTGTTAGGTCGTGTGACCCTGTGTAGCGTTAAGTCGCGTGAGTGTTAGGGTGGCCATGTCGTTAGGTCGCGCAGTTGTGTTGAGTGATAGGTCGCGTGGAGGCTTATGTCGCTAAGTCGCGAACGAATTAAGAGTTAGGTCGTGGATGACCTAAGGGGGCGGTGACCTAAGGATTTCCAGCCTATAAATAGAGGGGTTTGGTTCACTTTTTGGCACCGGATTTTGAAGCGACGAAGTGCTGCCATTTTGAGAGCTCGACTACAACATTTCTTCACTTCTTTTCTCCACTCTAATCTAGTGATTCCTTCCATCTAGATTGAAGATCAAATCAAAGATCCAAGAGCCAAAGTTGAAGATCTTCATCCAACATAGAGAGATTTCATCGATTGAAGCGAGATTTTGCCGGATCAAGCTTAGTTCTTTGCTGTCCAGATCTGGAGTTGGTTGTTTTTGAGGTGTTTAGGTGTTTTGGTGAGTGGTAGTTATCTCTCGCACGGACCCAAAGGAGTATATTGGATCGGTGGTTTGTTTATGTGTTAAAGATAGTGATTTTGTGCATTTTTCTTAAGTCTGCATGTAGATCTATTGTTCATGATGATTTGACACCTATTTTACTACATGTTCACTTATACAAGTTTATTCATCAAGTTGTAGAGATATTGTTCATGATTCATGCTTGTTAGATTGCATGTTAGATTTGGGCTCTTTATTTACGAAATTGCCATTTTTGTTGTAATTGTTTATTTAGATCTTGTTTGAATGATTGATTACTTGGATTAATGTTTGATTTGATTGATTAGTTGATTGATAACTTGATTTGGACAAGTTGGTCGAAGATGATTCAAAAGCTAAGTGGAAAGGCTCTTGAATAAGGAAAGCTGCTTGTGGCATATGACGCGGATATTGAAGCTCATATGGATAGATTGGATGATGATATTGAGATGGGACTTTGCCATGATGCGATGGGGCAAACCATGATGTTGAGATGAGACTTTGCTATGATGCGATGAAGCAAAGCATGATGTGTGAAAGCCTTGGTTTAATCCAGACGGGATCATCCCAAGCATGTTGCTAACTCGGTGATGCGGTCCGAGTTTGTAGATAATGGTTAGCTTGAGAGGCGCTTGAGCTAGTATGGGAATAGTTGTTGAGGAGGATGACTAGAAGGATGAGATCTCATCATTATTGAAGGTTCTAGCATGCTCAAAGCAAGAGTACGTTGGGAAGGGCTGCGACGACATTCTAGGCACGGGCTGCGACGACGTGCTAGTACTCTGGGTAGTTGCGAAAATTCCTAGGCACGGGCTGCGACGACGTGCGGAGTTGTGTTTAGAACCGGGGTTGCCATTAGCCCTTGACTGACGGCTGAAAGAATGTGTCGTTCATTCAATTAACGATGGTATCGAGGCAATGATAACATTGATAGCCAGAGTCATGGATGTTTGGTTGTATCGTCACTCGGTCTCAAGAGCAATGTTTTGTGGGTGCTTATCTGATCTTGGTTTAGGCCTTGGGGGTTTGTACTTGGAAAACATCGACCTTGACTCGAGTGATAATTGTTTTACTTTAATTGCCTGCTTTGCTATGTTTGTTTCTGCTTAGTGTGTCTGGGGGCTATCACTGTAGAAAGAGGTGGAGTGGGATGGTTGGGTTCCTATTCCTTTTACCCTTTATGCTCTTTAGGTATGTTTGATAGTTGATTTACTGCTCACTAAGACTTTCGTCTGACTCAAGATTTTATGTTTAACTCTTATTACCTTGGGTTGTTCATCCATGTTGGGATGGGCAGACTAGGTAGCAGGTGACAGGTGCTGTTCTTAGTGGCCAACGCTGTTGATGACGAAGACGAGCTGGAGGCTTTTGCATATTGTTTTCTTACTATATGTACTGGGTGTTCCGCTGTTTGTATATTCTCTGAGTGATATGTAGTGAGGCTTGATGTATTGACTTTGCTGATTGTTGTATCAAACTATTAGAGTTTATATGATGAGATTCTGTTATATGGAGCTTCACTATGTATATTTTCTATTGTATTTTGTCCATGTGCTGTGAGTAATACGATAGATTCTGCTGTTTAATCTTACCTTGACTATCGTCCATGGCTGCCTGGCACGCCTTTCAGCGCACTATCTCCTTGTTTTGGTGCGGGAGTCATGGGCGGTCGTCACATTTGGTATCAGAGCTTTGGTTGATCGATTTTAGCCAACGCTCGCTGACGTAACTATGTAAGAGAGACGTAATTGTATTTTGATGGATGATTACTATATATAATATAGTAGCTTAGAAGGATTTGTATTCCTTATGTAGTTGTTTCTCAAGGTGTTCTAAATCATTCCCTTTTGTAGATATTAAGGATGAGTCGAAGTGAGAGACAAGCTGCTAGGGAAAGTCGTGCTGTTGGGGGAGCTACTGACTATGCTGCAATGTTCGAAGCTATGATGACTTCGATCATGAGAAGGATACCAACTTCAGGACAGTAAGTAGATGTTGGAGTTCAAGTTCAAGCTCCAAAACCAGTGGATTTTGCTAAGTTGTGCAAAGACTATACTTCTCTTGGAGGAAAGGTTTTTTTGGGAACAGAATCAACCATAGAAGTTCAGAGATGGATAGATGCTTGTAAAAGGATTTTTGGTGATTTGGGAATTGAGGATGCAACTAAGAGGAAGCTTGCATCAAGACAGCTTCAAGGGAGAGCTTCGGATTGGTGGAATTCTATCACCATTGATACTCCAGAGAAAGAGATTACTTGGGAGCATTTCCAAGCTAGATTTGAGGCTAAGTTCATTTCTACAGCTCAGAAATCTGTTTTGTTTAAGAAGTTTGTGGAACTCAAGCAAGGTGGGAGACCAGTTCTTGAGTATGTTTCTGAGTTTGAAGCTTTGTCCAAGTATGCTCGGTCGTATATTGAATCTCCCCATCAGAAGAATGAGAAGTTTGTGACAGGCTTGGACACTTATCTTGGGAGGCAGTTAGTGGATCATTTGGACGATCCATTTGAGAAGCTTGTGGAGAAAGCTCTCAGGCATGAGAATCTGTTTCCTAAGGAAGGATCTGTTGTTGCTGTGACCAAGGAGCAAAATGGAAACAAGAAGAGGAAGCAGCAGCAGCAGAAGGGTAAGGATGGCCAGAAGAAGCCAAAGGGTGAAGTGATCTGCTACAACTGTCAGCAGAAGGGTCATCTCTCCAGGGATTGCAAGAAACCAAGAGTGCCGGCAAAGTGTCACAACTGTGACAAACCAGGGCATTTCAAGAGGGATTGTCCGGAACCGAGGAAGGACAATCAGATTCTGCAAGCCTATGCTTTGGGGGCTGTGCCATCATCTTTGAAAGCTCCTACTGCTGAAGAGAAAGGAAAGAGTGTGGTAGTTCAAGGTATTCTTTCCATTTGTGGTGTTCCAATTAGGGTGTTGTTTGATACTGGAGCGTCGCATTCCTTTGTTTATAATGAGTTGGTAGACCGGTTGGGTTTGGAACCGGATATTGTTGATAGACCATTGGTTGTGACTAATCCAGCTGGGGGTTCGTCTTGTTTGTGTATGTTATGCCGTGGTCTAGTTGTATCGAGTCATGATTGCTCTTTTGTTTGTGAATGTTTTGTCCTGAACTTTGCGGGGTTCGGAATTATTTTGGGTATGGACTGGCTTAGGAAGTATGCGGCAAAGGTTGATTGTGAGAGGCTGGAGGTGACAGTCGAGAATGTGGAAGGGCGAAAGGTTGTGATACGATGTAAGCATGAAGAAGGCGTCTTCATGAGCTTCATGTATTCGCTGGTTGTTCCACGGGATGGACTGTCATCGGTGCCTATTGTGAATGGATTTGAGGATGTCTTTGACAAGGTCAAAGGGTTACCGCCGCATAGGGAGATCGAGTTTCGTATCGATCTAGTTGAGGGAGCCAGACCTGTTGTGATGCCTCTTAGGCGGATGGCGCCTAGGGAACAGCAAGAGTTGAAGGTGCAAGTTGATGACCTTTTACGGAAGGGATTCATTCAGCGTAGCGTGTCCGAATGGGGTGCACCAGTTGTGTTCGCAACCAAAGCGGATGGATCGTTGAGGTTGTGTGTGGATTATAAGTGAGCTGAATAAGGTGACTAAGAAGAACAAGTATCCATTGCCGAGAATAGATGACTTGTTTGATCAGCTTCACGAAGCTAAGGTGTTTTCTCAGATGGATTTGGCAACGGGATTTCACCAGTTGAGAGTGGCTAAGGATAGTGTTCCGAAGACTGCTTTTAGGACACCATCCGGTTTTTATGAGTGGCTGGTAATGCCGTTTGGATTGACCAATGCACCAGCATATTTTGTGGATCTTATGAATAGAGTGTTCAGAGATCAGTTGAACAAGTTCGTACTTGTGTTCGTGGATGATATTCTGATTTATTCCAGGACTGAAGAAGAGCACAAGATGCACATGCGTATTGTTTTGGAAATCTTGCGGAAAAATCAGCTGAGGGCTAAGTTTTCGAAGTGTCACTTCTGGAAGAGGGAAGTGAGGTTCTTAGGCCATGTTATTTCTGGAAATGGAATAGCGGTTGATCCCGCTAAGGTGGAAGCAATCCAAGATTGGGTTATTCCTAAGAATGCATCTGATGTTTTTCTTGGATTAGCAGGATATTATCGTCGGTTTATCAAAGACTTTTCCAAGGTAGCTGCACCGTTAACAGGATTGACGAAAAAGAACCAAGTGTTCAGATGGGATGCTAGGTGTGAGCAAGCTTTCGGAACCCTGAAAGAGCGACTGACAAGTGCTCCTATTTTGACTATTCCAAGTGGGAATGATGAGATGGTGGTTTACACCGATGCATGTGGTACTGGACTTGGAGCAGTGCTAATGCAAAAGGATAAAGTTGTTGCATATGCAAGTCGACAACTAAAGCCGCATGAAAGGAATTATCCGACTCATGATTTGGAGTTAGCGGAGATTGTATTTGCTTTGAAGATGTGGAGACATTACCTATTGGGAGTTCGTTTCGAGTTGTTTACGGATCATAAGTCGTTGAGGTATCTGTTCTCCCAAAAGGATTTGAATCTTCGACGGCAACGATGGCTAGAGTTTTAGCATCATATGATTTTGGTATAGCCTATACTCCGGGAAAAGGTAACGCAGTGGCAGATGCGTTAAGTCGAAGACATGCAGGATTAGGAGCCATATATTCGGAATGGAAGAATCTTGAGTATTTGGCTGGATTTGACTTCAGGCCTAGATGTGAATTGGAACCTGAGATGTTGGCAAACTTATCAATAAGACCTACTCTTGTGGAAAGAATTGGCGAGAGCCAAAAGCAAGACGATAAGCTTGTCAAGATTATCCGTGATTTGGAATCAGGATTGGATCCAGAAAAGGGTAAAGGATTCGAGGTCGATCGAAAGGGTTGGCTTCGGAAGCAAGGACGACTAGTTGTTCCCGATATAGATGAATTGAGGGATGAAGTTCTGAAGGAAAGTCATCACTCGAAGTTGACAATTCATCCAGGTGGAAATAAGATGTATCGGGATATGAAAAGGACTTACTACTGGGAAGGTATGAAGAAGGATGTTGGAAATTTTATTTCCAAATGTATGAATTGGCAGTTGGTAAAAGCCGAACAGAAGAAGCCAAGTGGATTGCTTCAGCCATTAGAGGTTCCTACATGGAAGTGGGAGCAGATATCGATGGATTTTATTGATGGTCTACCTAAAACCAGGGCAGGGAATGAAGGGATTTGGGTCATTGTAGATCGTTTGACTAAGAGTGCAAGATTCATTCATGTTCGATCAATTAGGACTGCATCGAAGTTGGCTGAGCTTTATATTAAGTGGATAGTTCGATTCCATGGTATTCCGAAGAGTATAGTGAGCGATCGAGATCCATTGTTCACTAGTGGATTTTGGAAGAGCTTCCAGGAAGTTTTGGGAACCAAGTTGTGTTTGAGTACAGCTTATCGCCCCCAAATAGATAGTCAGACCGAGAGAGTCAACCGAGTTTTGGAAGATCTCCTCAGAGCATGTGTTTTGGATTTCAGAGGATCATGGGAAGTTCCTCTTCATTTGGTGGAATTTGCGTATAATAACAGTTATCAGTCTAGTATTGGTATGGCACCATATGAGGCATTGTATGGAAGACCGTGTAACTCTCCGACATGTTGGTTGGAAACTGGAGAAAAGCTGATACTTGGGCCAGAGATGATTCGACAGACTTCGGATTGAATAGAGATCATTCGGCAACGAATGAAGGCAGCCCAAGATCGTCAGAAAAGTTATGCCGATAAGCGTCGAAAAGATTTGGAATTCGACGTAGGAGATATGGTTTTTGTGAAAATTTCTCCACTGAAGAATGTTATTCGATTCGGGAAGAAAGGGAAATTGACTCCGAGATTTGTTGGACCATTCCCGATCATCGAGCGAATTGGAAAGCTCGCTTATAAGTTGGAATTACCAGAGAAGATGTCGGGCGTGCACAACGTTTTTCATGTATCGTATCGACGGAAGTATGTGCACGACTCGAATACACTGGTTTCTGCTGATAGCTGTGAAGATTTAGAAGTTGATCCAGTTGTTACGAGACCTCGTAAGCCGCTTCGTGTTGTTGGAACCGACACGAAACAGCTTAGGAGGAAGACGATTACGTTGCTCAAGATACAATGGAGTGATGATGTTGACGACTGTACATGGGAGGAGGAAGAGAGGATGAAGGCAGCTCATCCTGAACTCTTCAAGGTATGGCCCTAAGGTGTCGTGACATCTCACGAATTTGTAACTTGTTCTAGTCTTAGAATTCTGCATGCTAGGTTAGTAATTGGATGCATGGTTTGTTGATTGCTATGGATGGTAGGCATGCAGAATAGTTTTGATTGCTCTTGTTTGTTTGGAATTTCGGGGGTGAAATTCCTAAGGGGGAGAGAATGTAACGACCCGTATTTTTACGGATCGAAAGATCGTAAAACTGTCGACATTAAGTCGTTGATGTTGTTAAGTCGTTTAGAGTATGAGTCGACCAAAGCTTAAGTCGTTCGGAGTTGAGTCGTGTAGTGCTTAGGTCAGTGGAGCGACCTATAGAGGTGACCGGTTTAAGGGGTTTAGGTCGTTGGGTAGTTTAGGTCGAGTGGAGCGACTTATAGAATTAACGACCTATAGGAGTTGGAGCGACCTAAGGCATTGACCGACTCATAGGTTTAAGCGACTTAAGAGGTTAGGTCGAAAGGGTGTTAGGTCGTGTGGAAGATAGAACGGGTGGAAGTTAGGTCGTTTGAGCGACCTAAGGTAGAGAGTGACTTAAGGTGTCAACGACTTAAGTATTAACGAGTTAGCGCGGCTTAAGAATATAGAACGAGTTACCAACCTAGTAGTGAGCGACCTAAGAGTGTGTTTAGTTAAGTCGTGTGGCCTGGGTTTGGTTTGGTCGCGTCTTAGTTAAGTCGTTAAGTCGTTGTGCCGTGTTAGTGTTAGGTCGTTAGGTCGTCTAAGCGACTCAGGAGGAGATGCGCATGAGTGTTAGGTCGTGAGTCGCATCTGGTTTAGTGTTAGGTCGGCCATGTTGTTAGGTCGCGTAGCTGTATTGAGGGATAGGTCGTAACTCGCGTACGAGTTAGGTCGCGCGGGTTTTAGGGCCGTTGTATCTGTTAGGTCATGTGACCCTGCGTAGCGTTAAGTCGCGTGAGTGTTAGGGTGGCCATGTCGTTAGGTCGCGCAGTTGTGTTGAGTGATAGGTCGCGTGGAGGCTTATGTCGCTAAGTCGCGAACGAATTAAGAGTTAGGTCGTGGACGACCTAAGGGCGCGGCGACCTAAGGATTTCCAGCCTATAAATAGAGGGGTTTGGTTCACTTTTTGGCACCGGATTTTGAAGCGACGAAGTGCTGCCATTTTGAGAGCTCGACTACAACATTTCTTCACTTCTTTTCTCCACTCTAATCTAGTGATTCCTTCCATGTAGATTGAAGATCAAATCAAAGATCCAAGAGCCAAAGTTGAAGATCTTCATCCAACATAGAGAGATTTCATCGATTGAAGCGAGATTTTGCCGGATCAAGCTTAGTTCTTTGTTGTCCAGATCTGGAGTTGGTTGTTTTTGAGGTGTTTAGGTGTTTTGGTGAGTGGTAGTTATCTCTCACACGGACCCAAAGGAGTATATTGGATCGGTGGTTTGTTTATGTGTTAAAGATAGTGATTTTGTGCATTTTTCTTAAGTCTGCATGTAGATCTATTGTTCATGATGATTTGACACCTATTTTACTACATGTTCACTTATGCAAGTTTATTCATCAAGTTGTAGAGATATTGTTCATGATTCATGCTTGTTAGATTGCATGTTAGATTTGGGCTCTTTATTAACGAAATTGCCATTTTTGTTGTAATTGTTTATTTAGATCTTGTTTGAATGATTGATTACTTGGATTAATGTTTGATTTGATTGATTAGTTGATTGATAACTTGATTTGGACAAGTTGGTCGAAGATGATTCAAAAGCTAAGTGGAAAGGCTCTTGAATAAGGAAAGCTGCTTGTGGCATATGACGCGGATGTTGAAGCTCATATGGATAGATTGGATGATGATGTTGAGATGGGACTTTGCCATGATGCGATGGGGCAAACCATGATGTTGAGATGAGACTTTGCTATGATGCGATGAAGCAAAGCATGATGTGTGAAAGACTTGGTTTAATCCAGACGGGATCATCCCAAGCATGTTGATAACTCGGTGATGCAGTCCGAGTTTGTGGATAATGGTTAGCTTGAGAGGCGCTTGATCTAGTATGGGAATAGTCGTCGAGGAGGATGACTAGAAGGCTGAGATCCCATCGTTATTGAAGGTTCTAGCATGCTCAAAGCAAGAGTACATTGGGACGGGCTGCGACGACATTCCAGGCACGGGCTGCGACGACGTGCTAGTACTCTGGGTAGTTGGCAAAATTCCTAGGCACGGGCTGCGACGACGTGCGGAGTTGTGTCTAGAACCGGGGTTGCCATTAGCCCTTGACTGACGGCTGAAAGAATGTGCCGGTCATTCAATTAACGATGGTATCGAGGCAATGATAACAGTGATAGCCAGAGTCATGGATGTTTGGTTGTATCGTCACTCGGTCTCAAGAGCAATGTTTTGTGGGTGCTTATCTGATCTTGGTCTAGGCCTTGGGGGTTTGTACTTGGAAAACATCGACCTTGACTCGAGTGATAATTTCTTTACTTTAATTTCCTGCTTTACTATGTTTGTTTCTGCTTAGTGTGTCTGGGGGCTATCACTGTAGAAAGAGGTGGAGTGGGATGGTTGGGTTCCTATTCCTTTTACCCTTTATGCTCTTTTGGTATGTTTGATAGTTGATTTACTGCTCACTAAGACTTTTGTCTGACTCAAGGTTTTATGTTTAACACTTATTACCTTGGGCTGTTCATCCATGTTGGGATGGGCGGACTAGGTAGCAGGTGACAGGTGCTGTTCTTAATGGCCAACGCTGTTGATGACAAAGACGAGCTGGAGGCTTTTGCATATTGTTTTCTTACTATATGTACTGGGTGTTCCGCTGTTTGTATATTCTCTGAGTGATATGTAGTGAGGCTTGATGTATTGGCTTTGCTGATTGTTGTATCAAACTATTAGAGTTTATATGATGAGATTCTGTTATATGGAGCTTCACTATGTATATTTTCTATTGTATTTTGTCCATGCGCTGTGAGTAATACGATTGATTCCGCTGTTTAATCTTACCTTGACTATCGTCCATGGCTGCCTGGCACGCCTTTCAGCGCACTATCTCCTTGTTTTGTTGCGGGAGTCATGGACGGTCGTCACAGCCTCCTCTGTTTTATTTTAGTGAAATGCCTTTCAGTAAACTTTTAAATTTAAAAGCTTAAGTAACAAAATATATGATGCATGTGAATCAATGTGTTGATGATTTCTTTGCATATTTGTATGTATGTAAGCTTTCTGTTTCTGTTGTTGATTTTAAAACATCTGAGTTCTTAGTTTAGGCCTCTGTTTTAAAACTGTAAAACATGAAATACCTTCAAATTTGATACATTTAACATATGGTTAACTAGTGATGCATGTTATAAAATGTGTTTGTATGATTCTCTTAAGTTCCGAGACAAGTGTATATGAATGAAGATACTGTGAATTGGTTATGCATGTCTAAAAATCAAACAAGTGAAGATTTTGCAGGTTTTCAAGCCTTTGATTGGTTTAAAAATCATTTCCATTTCTCTGATTCATTTTTGACAATAATTTCTTAACAAAGGATGTTAATTTAAACAAGATTCAAACCTTAAAAATAGTTTAAAGTTAAACATAGCAAAACTTCACGAGAAAAGTTGGAATTACAGATAAAATTTCAAATGTGATAAATTTCCAACATCGTAATTTATTTTTCCATGATTATAATTCGAATCCACCTTGAAAGTAATGAATTTTAAAACTAAAATTAAGATTTTTGATATTGCATTGAGTTAGCAATTTGGGAATGTTTGGAAACTTGTTTTTGGGAAATCTTGTTTGATCTAGATGATCGGTGAGGTCTTAATTCCCACTGGAAACAGTGGAGTGATCGGGACAGTTGGAAAAATTATGGGGTGGAGCACCAGATCACCGTGGCGGCGGCGGTAAGGTATGGAAGTTTTAAACCCTAGTTTTGGTCAATCTTTTATTTTTGGATGCTGCGGCATATCTAAAGCATCTAGTCGCTTGGGATTTGGAAGGCGGCAGCGTGGATGAATCGCGGAGATATGGCCAGCGTAGGGGAGGCTCTGGTGGTCGGCGACATGGATGCGGGGTTGTTTCTGGTAATGGAGTTTGGTTCAAGGTTCACCTGTGAAGCTCGATTTTGTTTTGGGTCAGGTGGTGGCGTATGGATAATCAGTATCGGTTGAGAGGTGGATCACTGATGAGTGGGAGGCCTTGGTGATGATCATGGCGGTGTTGATCGCCGGTGCATATGCATAGACAAGAGTGTCAGTGGTTTGGTGTTAGTATGGGAAGATGATGTATCTCGGGTAGTAACACAAGACCATGGTGTAATCGCTCGAGTTCAAACTCGAGTAAATGCCGAGTGTCTTTAAAACCTGATAACAGTTTGGTTACAGGTTATAATTTTTTTTAACTTAAACTAATTTGAAATGGAAGAGAACTCGGGTTAGAGCAGAGTGGACTTCGGGTTAGACCTGTAGCACGTGTAAGAAACTGTTTAGTAAAAGTTTGTTTCAAAAAAAACTTAATTTTTAACGAAATTTTAAAATAAAATCAGTTTGAATTCTATTATATAAATTACTTATAAAATGGTTGTTTCTTTAGCATTGTTTAGGAAGTTTGAAATTTTGTTTTATTTAAAAATTTGTTAAAGTTATTAAGGAAAAAGAAAACTTAGGTAGAAGTTTACGTATAATCACTTAATTTAATTAATAAATGATAAGGGATAATTAATCTATAATAAATCAAAGGGATGATTAATTGATCATTATGGGATTATTTATTTGTAATTAGGGTTGTTTAATAATAATTGAGTTTTAGTTAATGGATAATAAATCAGTAAATTAAGGGTTAATTAATTGATTATAAAGTAATTAAGAATTAATTATTTTGTGTTAAAGTAAATAAATTGATAATTAAGTTTTATTAATTAATAATTAAAGATAATTAATAGGTTTACAGGGTAATGAAAGAATAAATTACCCAGCTGTAATTAATAAGGAAAAATGTGACTAATTAACTTGTTAATTAAGTAAAGATAGTCCCTTGGTAATTGATTAGGTATAATTACTTAATGAGATTGATAAGTGTAATTACTTGGTGGAGTAATTGAGGGATACATTACTTAATGTACTTAATTAAAGGATTAATATAATTACTAAAGGAATTAATTAATTAGGGTAAGTAATTATAGGATGGTTAATTACTGATTGATAAGGCTGATTAATGGAGGTAATAATTAAGGATCATTAATTTATGTAATCAATGAAGAAATTAAAAGTTAATTTATGAAATTGTTTGAGAATAATTAATGAAGGATGATCAATTAAGATAGGTAATTAAGGATGATTAGTTAATTGATTTGTAGTCAATTAATTGTTAAATAAAGGTAATCTAAGTGATTGAAGATTTATAACTAATTTAATTTGAGATAAATTAAGCAAATTTGGAAACAATCCATCTTGCTTATGGATGATTTAATGATGGTTAAATATCTTGGATTGATTGATATTTCCGATATGAAATGTTTGTGTTATGATATGTTTGGGTGGACAATGATAATGTGGTTATTTTATGAGAATGAGTTGCTGGGTAAAGGCGACATCCGGTATATAAAAGTAAGTTGTATTCGCTTGAATAGCTTGGGTTAAGACGATAATGGATTCGAAGAGACTGGGATCGGGTATCGGTAATACCCGAAACCACTTCGATTTGTAATCTGCATGATTAAATATGGATTTAATGTGTGAAATCAATAGACTAAAATGGAGCAATGTGGACCCTTGAAACTAAGTAAGATACCTAGGGGTTAATTTGTGAAATTGGTTTTGACTATAACAAGTAATGAACTCCCAGTGAAATACGAGTTACCCGGGTTTCTTTTATGGTTTGAGCATGGTATTTTAAATTTTATGGGTTTACTCACGCTGGTTTCCAGCCTGACCCGGGTGTTACTTTGGTGTAATGCTCGGGTTAGACCGAGTATTACAAATTTTCAGGTAGGTACGTTCTGGAGCTCTGGAGGTGAGCTGGACGGCAAGAGTGTATAGAGTATTTTCGCTATGTAATATTGTTGTGTATCTGTGACCTGATAATTGTGTATATTCAGTGTCTGTATATATGTGTAACTCTGATGTATTTAAAATGTAGTCGACAGAATATTATTCTTTTGTAAATTGTTATTATTTATTATTTATTATTATATTTTATCCGCTGCGAATGTGAGATGTTGATGTTTCTAATCTTCTCCTTTTCCTTCTTCTTCTATCTCTTTCTTCTTTTCCTAACTATCTAGAATTTTCAGGATTGAAATTTCCGGGTCGTTACATTTGGTATCAGAGCAGAAGGTTAAGCGAGAACCTTGGCTCTGGTGGGATTACTCATTAAGAATAGGGTAAGTAGTACCCTAGAATGAGTTGTGTGTGGTATATATGAGAGAGCGTACTTGTTATTTACTTATAAAATGATTTTTAAATAAGTTTTATTTTGAATATATATATAAAGCAATAGTTTTTCCAATATATATAAAGAAATTGGTTGTTGATTATTGAAATTAAATAATGAGAATTAAGAAGTAATAGAAATACAACCAAACTGAAATTGAAATTAAATTAAAGATAAGTTTGAAACAGATTCAAACTGAAATTAAAATCTTGAATTTGGAGAAGAGTTTTTGAATTAGATAATAATGAATTGATTTCCAAATATGATAATCTTGTTTATTATCATAAATGATTGTAATATTTAATAATAAAAACGTGTTAATGAGTAAGCAAAAATGAAATGTTTTAATGGGGTAACCTTTAAATAAGTATGACATATAAATTGAAGTGGGTTTCCAACTGTGAAGTTCTGAATTCTAAATTTAAACATTTGAAATTGTTTTTAAAATGTTAAAGGAAATAATATTATTCAAACTATTTTGATTGTAATCTTATTTTAGAATAAGAAGTTGTTTGTAAACTTTAAAAGAATTTGTTGAATTAAAACTAAGGGTGGTTTAAATTTTAAAATTTGGCTTAGAGAGCCAAGAAGTAAATACGTATATATGTGTGGATATACATAATATCAAAGATAGTTTGAAATATACTCTAAATGTTGAGTTTTAATTTGGAATGAGATGTGATACCCAAAGTGATAAGTTTTTGAAATTTAAAAGTGGGAAGATTAATAATGTGAAATTTAGAATTTGAAATGGAATTCGAATTGGTAAGGTTGGCTGGGTTAAGTAAATAGAATTTAACTTTAAGAAAGTTAAACAATTTAACAAGCAACCTGAATTGGAAATTTCCAGATGAAATTGGGATTTAACTTGGGAAGTTAAATGGTTGGTTTGAATTGTGAGTTTGTGTGATCTCAAAATGGATTTGAGATCGGGAAATTGGAAATGGATGGATGTTTAAGATAATTTGAATGATACCATCCTGTTGTTATTAATAATCTTTAAGTTGAAATTGGATTTGTTTAAATGAAAGAAGAAATGAAGTGCGGTAATATATCCACTATTAGGATAAAAAGGGAAATTTAGCTTTAATTTGAAATTAAGGAGATGGAATCACTTTGGACTGAAGATTTGAATGTTAAGAAATGAATTTGTAAATTAAAATTGCATTGAACTCTTACTTGAACCTTTAATGAGTTAAGTAAAGATAGGTTAAAACTGGAATTTGAATTCTGAATTAAATGGTTTAAAAATATAAGTTGATTTGATTCAAAGAATTAAATCAACATTTAAAAATTTTACTCGAACTTATATAATTCGGGACGGTTTAAATTTGAAATTTGAATTGAACTAGTTCAAATTAAATTTGATTTGAATTAATTAGAATTGTGATTGAAGATGAATAAGTTTAAAAATTCAAATGGAAAATTTGAATTGGATTGATTTGAAATGAAACTGAAGTTGAAGAAGTTCAAATTCAAATTGGAATTGGGATTTATTCAAACAGGAATTGAGATGATTTGAAATTGAAGTGGGTTCAATTTGAAGTTAGTCCAAATTGATTTGTATAATTTGAAATTGTAATTAAAGTTGAATAGGTTTAAAATCATATGGAATTTGATTTGAATTTGGAAAGAAATTCAGATTAATTCGACTTGAATTGGGGAAAATCAAGTTCAAGGGAAATTGAAGTTATTTAAATTGGAACTAAGTCAATTTAAATGGATGTGGAAATTTAAATTGAGTTGATGGGAATGGAGATTGGAAATTAAACAGTTTGGCTCTGGTATATGTTCAAAAAAAATATTTTAATATAAACTGTTTTAAATCTATTTCCTAACTATTCACTATACAACTTTTCTTTTTAAAACCCAAGACTAATTTATGCCTATTTTACAATTATTTTTGAAGCTATTTAACAATTTTTCAACAGTTTTATAAAATAATTACTGTTTTTCAACTACTTTATAACTGATTGCTATTTTATAGCTATTTTGCAATTATTTAACAAATTCTATAACTATTTAACTATTTTCCAACTATTTTACAATTACTTAACTATTTTACAGATATATTTTACAAACAAATAATTATTATTCAAACTACTTATCTATTTTTAAACTTTTCAAATTATTTTCTAAATGTAAAGTGGACAGAGTTCGAACTGTTTATGATTGAATATCCATTTGAGATAAGGATTAAAGTAAAAATCCTATGGAATTGAAGCAATTGTGAATAATTGAATGAAAATCAAAGTGAATGTGAATAGAAAGGATTGATTTGGCTAATAACCAATAAGGATAAATACGTAGAATGTACGTATATTATTCTACTCGCATAGTGATTTGATCCAGATTCGAGCACAGAATTTTGAGATAGTATGCCGATCCGAGTTGGGATTTTTCACTCGATTTTCGACGGCGAACCTGGATATGGATTGTTGATTGGTTCTAAATATTCTCTATCATGGTTATGACTATTCAAGGAGAATGACGTTTTCTGATCAAGAAACCAGATCTGAGTCCGCACTAGAAAGTTGGGTGGACGATACTAGTTTGGAAGGAAAATTGTGTGATCGAGTGAGCGATCAGATTGATATTGCGTGCGGGTGATATGTGTACATCACACGGATTGGAATGAAATTGATGTTGAAGTTTGTGGATATGTAATGTGAAATGGGTTTTGAATGAAAATATATTTGGAAAAATATATGATGAAATAAAATAGAAATTGGATACTTCTGTGGTAAAATTTTACTTTATGGAAGTAAGTAATATGGTTAATGGCTTTATAGAGTAATCAAATTTTAATATTTGATTTGGGATAAAAAAGTAATGTATCTTTGTTATATATAGATAAATCTCCCCTTGTTGAATCTAAGCCAGAAGAAAGGGTTTTATACAAGTTTGAAATGATCTAAAGATTTTTAAAGTTATATGTATATATATAAAGGATTTCATAAGGATGATTTTGGAAAAAGGTTTTGGGAACCTTTGAATTTGGAAAGGCTTTTGATTTTTGGGTAAAATCAATATTGAAATTTGGAAAGCCTAGTTTGAGAATTATCGATTTTGGGACAATCGATTTTGTGTAAAGGAGCCTTGTACGAGATCATACTAGGTGTATGATTTGAAGATATTATATGTGTATAGTATAAAGTGTTTTGATGATGGCTCTGGGGAAAAAGGCGCTCCCTTGAAATGAACTTCTCAGGAGTGCCACCGGGTGGTGCTGCCTTGAACCCTAGGGTTTCTAAAGTTGACCCTGTGAGGAGTCCGGACAAAACTAGTTCCTGAGGATTATGAGTAGAGTATACCATGGCGAAAGTCGTGTGTGCCACTGAGAGCCAACAGTTTGCGTTTGATTTTATATCGGTAGACTGCGATCTATGGTAACATAGAAAAAGTCGTGTGTGCCGTTGAGAGCCAATAGTCTGCGTTTGATTTTATATAGGTAGAATGCGACCTATGTAGGAGTGGAGAAGTTTCGTTTTGACAGCGAAAATCGTGTGTGCCGCTGAGAGCCAACAGTTACATGGACTTTTGCTGAGATGGCAACGTAACCCTAGACTGTAACTGCGATCTGTCGTGGGTTCCATGGCTTAATCGAGAGGCCACGGAGAGCCTACAGTTACATGGACTTTTGTTGCGATGGCAACGTAACCCAGGATGTAATTGCGACCATGGATAGGGGTGATGATTTCCAGAGCATTATCACAAAGAAATTTCCTTTATGTTCAAAAACTGCTTTCTGAATTTTCAATAAAATTATTTTCAAAGTATTTTCACTAGATGTTGAAAACGGGTCTGCCAAGCGCTTGTAGATTTTCAGTCTTACGCCTGATCAACGTATGACCGAATTTCTGTGAGAACAAGGATGGACTAGTTGAGACATCGAGTTATAAAAAGTATTTTTTTATAAAAATGATTTGTAATATTATATAGATTTTAAAAGCGTTTTAAAAATGATCAAAGGAAATTTATATGATTTTAAGCATTTCAATAAATTCTGGTTTCGTTCCTTTTCGAGGACGAAAAGATTCTAAGGAGGAAAGAATGTGATAACCTGGATTTTTAATATTTGTTAATTGGATAATTAACTTATTTTAAATCATTGAAATACTAATTCCAGTTGGTTAAATAAATAAAATGGGATAAATAAAAGAATTTAAATATACACAGTATTATAAGTTGATTTTAATTAGAATTTGAATTTGAAATTTCAATGATAAACATTTTAAGGTAAATTGAATTTAGAAATAATATACATATGATTTTATTTGTATATATTTGTTATTTTCATTTAAAGATCATATTAAAATAAATAAAGGAAAGAGGTTACTAAATAAAAATTTAATATAAAGAGATTTAAGGAAAACATTCACAATATAAATAAAGCATATAAAGTATAATTAGTATATTTGTATAACCATAATAAGTGTAATTGGGATTTTATATCATCTACTTTAAAATAGACAAATATTAAATATATATATATAATTAAATTAATTTAAGATAGAAATTTTTAAAAATATAAGCATGGATTTACAAATGTAAGCAAAATAATAGATTTAATGACAAGTGTAATTAGTTACTTAGCATTTAACAAGCGTCTTTGTTGTTTTTTTTAATGTATAAAAGATTTAAATTAAGGTTATAAATATATTGTTGTATCTTCTAGCTTCCATTTTTCAAAAGCTTTTACTTACAGCAAGATTTCAGAAATCAAAAGAAAAAAGAAAAAAGAAAAAAGAAAAAAGAAAAAAAAACTGTAAGAAATAAGAACCAAACAGGAATCAAAGATTCAAAACATTAACTTTTGCAATCTGAAATCTGGCTCAACACAATTCAAATCCAAATCAAATCAAGGCATATCCAGATTCAAGTAAAAAAAAACCAGATCCGAAACAAACCAAACACTCGAAGCAAAGTTCAAAAATCAAAACTGCTTCTCTGATCAAAGTATTTATAGGTGAGTAACCTAAACCAGCCTCCTCTGTTTTATTTCAGTGAAATGCCTATTAGTAAACTTTTAAATTTAAAAGCTTAAGTAACAAAATATATGATGCATGTGAATCAATGTGTTGATGATTTCTTTGCATATTTGTATGTATGTAAGCTTTTTGTTTCTGTTGTTGATTTTAAAACATCTGAGTTCTTAGTTTAGGCCTTTGTTTTAAAACTGTAAAACATGAAATACCTTCAAATTTGAAACATTAAACATATGGTTAACTAGTGATGCATGTTAGAAAATGTGTTTGTATGATTGTCTTAAGTTCTGAGACAAGTGTATATGAATGAAGATACTGTGAATTGGTTATGCATGTCTAAAAATCAAACAAGTGAAGATTTTGCAGGTTTTCAAGCCTTTGATTGGTTTAAAAATCATTTCCATTTCTCTGATTCATTTTTGATAATAATTTCTTAACAAAGGATGTTAATTTAAACAAGATTCAAACCTTAAAAATAGTTTAAAGTTAAACATAGCAAAACTTCATGAGAAAAGTTGGAATTACAGATAAAATTTCAAATGTGATAAACTTCCAACATCGCAATTTATTTTTCCATGATTATAATTCAAATCCACCTTGAAAGCAATGAATTTTAAAACTAAAATTAAGATTTTTAATATTGCATTGAGTTAGCAATTTGGGAATGTTTGGAAACTTGTTTTTGGGAAATCCTGTTTGATCTAGATGATCGGGGAGGTCTTAATTCCCACTGGAGACAGTGGAGTGATCGGGAAGGTTGGAAAAATTATGGGGTGGAGCACCAGATCACCGTGGCGTCGGCGGTAAGGTATGGAAGTTTTAAACCCTAGTTTTGGTCAATCTTGTATTTTTGGATGTTGCGGCATATCTAAAGCATCGAGTCGCTTGGGATTTGGAAGGCGGCAGCGTGGATGAATCGCGGAGATATGGCGAAAGTAGGGGAGGCTCTGGTGGCCGGCGACATGGATGTGGGGTTGTTTCTGGTAATGGGGTTTGGTTCGAGGTTTACCTATGAAGCTCGATTTTGTTTTGGGTCAGGTGGTGGTGTATGGATGATCAGTATCGGTTGAGAGGTAGATCGCTGATGTGTGGGAAGTCTTGGTGATGATCGTGGCGGTGTTGATCGCCGGTGCATATGCACAGACAAGAGTGTCAGTGGTTTGGTGTTTGTATGGGAAGATGATGTATCTCGGGTAGTAACACGAGACCGTGGTGTAATGATATGAAATGTTTGTGTTATGATATGTTTGGGTGGATAATGATAATGTGGTTATTTTACGATAATGAGTTGCTGGGTAAAGGCGACATCCGGTATATAAAAGTAAGTTGTATTCTCTTGAATAGCTTGGGTTAAGACGATAATGGATTCGAAGAGACTGGGATCGGGTATCAGTAATACCCGAAACCACTTCGATTTGTAATCTGCATGATTCAATATGGATTTAATGTGTGAAATCAATAGACTAAAATTGAACAATGTGGACCCTTGAAACTAAGTAAGATGCCTAGGGGTAAATTTGTGAAATTGGTTTTGACTATAACAAGTACTCGTAGTGAAATACGAGTTACCCGGGTTTCTTTTATGGTTTGAGCATGGTATTTTAAATTTTATGGGTTTACTCACGCTGGTTTCCAGCCTGACCCGGGTGTTACTTTGGTGTAATGCTCGGGTCAGACCGAGTATTACAAATTTTCAGGTAGGTACGTTCTGCTGGAGGTGAGCTGGACGGCAAGAGTGTATAGAGTATTTCCGCTTTGTAATATTGTTGTGTATCTGTGACCTGATAATTGTGTATATTCAGTGTCTGTATATATGTGTAACTCTGATGTATTTAAAATGTAGTCGACAGAATATTATTCTTTTGTAAACTGTTATTATTTATTATTATATTTTATCCGCTGCGAATGTGAGATTATGATGTTTCTAATCTTCTTCTTTTTCTTCTTCTTCTTCTATCTCTTTCTTCTTTTCCTAACTATCTGGAATTTTCGGGATTGAAATTTCCGGGTCGTTACACTTTTTTATATCAAATAATTATTTCGAAACTTCTTTATATTTTAAAACAAAGTTTAAATCTTAACCTAAAACCATTACCTTTTAAAACGAATTTAACTTTGAAAAGTAAATCGATTTTCTTTAAATAAACCACTAGCTTGAATCCCCAAAATAAGTCTTTAAATCTCAAATCTCCTTTAAAACATTTATAGAGCCCCTTTATAAATCAATTTGTCATTTATAAACTCCCTTTATAAATCAATTAATTAAGGTTAATTACCATTATTAAATTAATTAATTAACTTTAAAACATCATTAATAAAATAATTCGTTAACTTATAAAACATTATTAATAAAATAATTAGTCAACTTCTTAAACGTCATTCATATAATAATTAATTACTTCAAAAATCATTAATAAAATAAATAATTAACATGAAAATATAATTAATAAAATAAATATAAACTTCAAAATATCATTAATAAAACAAATAATGAACTTCAAAATATCATTAATAAAATAAATGAAATACGTTACTTCAAATTAAAGTCAATTTAAAATCCATAATTGTTCAAATTCAGAAAGAGGCTTAGCAACAACAATGGTACTTAGACAAGTAACCATTTAATTAAATTTAACTTTCCAAATCCTATCACTAATATTTACTAAGCAAGCATATATGTAAGTAAAATAGCAGAACGATATATGAGTCAATATCCAAATCTATTCCACTATATATAAAAGAGAATAAAAGATTTTTCGTATTCTTATTTCTCCTTTAATCAGAAACAAAATACTTATCTCTCATCAATTTGAGTAAACAATTTGCAATTGCCCCCTCCAACTCTTTTTCAATCATAATTCATGTATCCATTGTATTTATGGATATTCATTGTTTTGTCTGTTAGTGTTCAAAAGCGCTTAATGTATTAATAATTAAGAAAACCTATTTTTGATAGTTCCCCTTTATTTTTTGACATCTTTTCCCATTAATTTGCAAATTCATGTTCCTAAACATCTATCTCCATTTTTGTTTAATTCAATCTTCTAATATGTTTTTCAATTTTTTCAACATTTCTAATTTCTATTTATTCTCTTGATTCTCACAAGTATATTTCCATCAAATCATTTAAGGAAACACATTTTATTATGTGAGAAACCCATTGAATTAGAACCAGCTGGATCTGGTATCTAGATGTTTTCATTTTGTAGGAAACCATCATCGACGGAGACGAATCTGAATGTTTTTTATTTGGTAGCTTTCTTTTCATATGTTTCATAGTAGTTTAAATTTGTTTTTGTTGATTACTTTCACTTCATCATTTTAAAAGTAGTTAAAAGTTGTTGATTTTTTTCGTTTCTGAAGTTGTTTTCTTATGAATGTTTTTGCATCTGATCCACATGCCTTGGTTCTTTTCACCAAATCAATAGGTAAGTTTTCATTTTTAGACTGTTATATTATAGTTTCAATTCTTATTTTGTATAAAGTTTCCAGATTTTCCAATCTTATCTGCTTCAAATTAGGTCTGCAATTAAACTACTGCATGTTCTTTTTTTTAAACTTTTTTCCAACTTTTCCAATATTTTTTTGTTCATGTTTAGTGATGTGTGGTTATCTCCTAGATTTTATTTACAATTTATTCTATTATCGTAAAAGTGTTTAATGTTACCTAGAAAGATATATACCTAATTATCAGTATCATAATCATAAAAGTAAAATAAGAATTCACAATAATGACATTTTAGGTTTGTTTTAAATATTTTGCTTCTTCTATATCCGTGATTGTGTCAATATTATCAATTTTAAACCACTATATGTTGTCATTTTCAAACCTTTTTCCAACTTTGACAATATTTTTTATTCATGTTTGGTGATGGGTAGTTGTCTCCAAGATTTTACTTATAATTTCTTTTTTTGATTGTAAAAGTGTTTCATGTTATCTAAAATGATATATATATATATATATATATATCTAATTTTGAGTATCATAATCATAATAGTAAACAAAAAGCACAATAACGACATCTTAAGTATGTTTTAAATAATTTGTTTCTTCTATGTTTGTGATCGTGCCAATATCATAAATTTGATTGTCTAATGTAAAATATTTATTTTTGAATATTGAAGAAGTATTTCATGTTAGTTAAAATGTTGTGACCATTATGCATAAGTTGTTTATTAAAAATATACACATAAAAGGATTATCTACACATTTATAGCAGCAGAGCCCTACTATCTAATCCTCATTTACAATTTTATTACCTTTGCAGCCTTATGTGTTATTACACAATTTTTATTAATGCTTGTTTATACCCTAATAATACAATTTCTTCTAACAGTAAAATAATCAAGTATATTGTGTTCTACACAATCAAATTTATGAATTTTGTGTTTGATTTCTTTTTGCTCGGTTTCTTTGTTCTCCAATAATGACATCTTAACTATGTTTTAAATAATCTGTTTCTTCTATGTTTGGGATCATGCCGATATCACCAATTTGATTGTTCAACGTAAAATATTTATTTTCAAAAATAGAATAAGTATTTCATGTTAGTTAAAATGGTGTGACCATTATGCATAAATTGTTTATTAAAAATATGCACATAAAAGTATTATCCGCATATTTATAACAGTAGAGCCCTTACTATCTATCCTCATTTATAATTTTATTACCTTTGTAGTCTTATGTGTGATTATGAAATTTTTATCATGCTTGTTTGTTACCCTAGCAATACAATTTCTTTTAATAGTAAACTTATCAAGTATATTGTTTTCTACACAATCAAAAAATTTGAATTTTGTGTTTGATTTTTTTGTGCTTGGTTTCTTTGTTCTCTTTACAAAATAGTATGTCATATCCTTGTTATGGTCGTTCAAAACTTTGGTTGTTTGCCTCATCTCTTAATTGTTTGTTTTTAGATATGTTGCCTTTAGCGATAGTGTATTGCCAAATGTAATCATGGCCATCATTTGTAATTCCAAAGCAATTACCAAATTTCTTTGTTAGCATCATAAACATTGCTTTGTGTTCCCATATCAAAGGCAATATTTTTGTTCTACCATGAATTTTTATGTCCATTCAATTTCACTATTTCCCTAAACCTTATGCTACTTCACCAGTTGTGTTCTTAGAATTGAATTCCTTGCATTAATTAAATAAAGCAAATAATAATCACTATTAATATGGTATGTTATTTTTTTCTTTCTAAAAATGTAGCAAAGATAAAGGAAATAAAAATTTAAGATGCATTAATTCATATTATCCTATATTTTCTTCACATTATACCAAAAACTTTAGTTGTTGTTAGTAATATTGACATAAGAAGACAAAAATTATGACCATTTCATTCAAAACTAATTATATTAATTTCTTAGAACTTATCTAAATGAATTATATGATCTGCTCTACCTTATTACCTCATTTCTTTTCAAAATTGAAAGATCAATCTTTTTTGGAAGTAATCGTATTTTAGTTAACTATTTTCAAGTTAAATCCATGTTTTCTTTATAAATATAACATTTTCCTACTTTTTTATTGTACCAGGCTATAAATTTGACAATCGTTTCTTGCACCTGTAACTTAAACATAAATTTTGATTATTTTTTATTTCATCGGAATTATTTTATTATTTACTACAACTTATTTTGCATATTTGTTTTCTTTGTTTTCTACCTTTTTTATCGTTTAACAATACTTAACGAGTCATGATCTTGGAATTTATTTGTTGTTCCCACTAAGATGATTATATTAAGAAGAATATGTGGAAGGTGTATCCTACTTTGAATTTCTTACTTCTTATATTTACTGGAAGTTATGGTCTGTTGCCCTGTGGCTTTCTAAGGTATTGGGCAAAGATATAGCAAGTGAAAATTTTGACATACTGCTGTTGTCTTTTAGCTAAATTATATATATATATATATATATATATATATATATTCTTGGATTGCTAAAGGACGAGTTACTATATTTGAACACCAAAGCAAAGGATTATACAACTAAAATTGTGCTAATAATTTTTCTACTTTGTTTTTAGTCGAATATATGTTGTACTTTTTTTCACAATTTATACTTTTGTTTACAAACCGCAATGTATGTTTAAAGTAAATATACTGCAACAAGGTTAACAAAGTTGCTTACGTAGATTTTTCCACTTGCGTAGCATATTAGGCAGTTTATTTAGTTTGACCTTATCAGTTCATCAAAGTTCCTTTAATTCTGTCGTTATTATGAAGCAATTTTGCTTTTCTCTTTTTCATTTTCTACAACTGATTCAAAATACTATTAGGTTATAGTTATCATGGTAAGTAAGAGTAAGGATTAGATACACATATTATTTTATGGCACTTCATTTGTGAATTTATGTTTGGTTGTGTAGTATATGTTACACTTTGAAAACAACGAAGTTTTGTTGTGCTAATCAATATAACTCAAGTGATTTATTTGGATTTCAAGCATTAATTATATTCATTATTTGGGATTGTGAACTTGAATGCGTGATAAGAATCAATTTGACGTATGTTTCAAAAAAATGAAACTATATGTTGGTATCTAAGCTATCCAATTAACTTTGAATTTTTTAACTAATACATTAATTTTCATCTTCAATCTATTTCACACATTCTAATCACTAAGCGATGGTCCTATGTTTCAACGAAGTTAGTTTATGTTGGAACTAGACCAGCCAGCAGCAGAAGTTATGGGTGAATTTCAAAATATTTAACCTATTGGATCTTCATTGGGCCTATGAACTCTAACTGAATTAGAATATTTCTATATTTCATTTAAATAAAATCATTTATTTCATTTAAATTCAAATATATTAAAATATGAAATTAATTTTACTTGATTTAGTTTATACATAAATACGTCATATACATATATGTGTGAGTGCATGTGTATCATAGTAATCCGTGGAAGGTATTATATGCCAATATGTAGAAGTTAGGATATACATCGCAACGAACATATTAAATCATTTTGTATGTCATGTATGTTGTCCAAATATGTGCATGTATATGTCTTACAAACACACACACACACACATGTAAGTATAAATATAGTATATATAATATATGAACACAAAACATTTATATATTGATAAATATATATATAAAGAGAGAAATTATTTATAATTCAAAACTAACTTAGTTTTGCAAACATAATAATTTTTAGTATTTTAATTTGTATACATTACGAATAAAATAATATTTTTATCCATAAATAATTAACATAAAATAATCTATTTATGAAAAGTCAAATTTACAATTTTCGAAAATCTAGGATCATGAAATAGAGCTCAGGAAAAATCTGGAGATTTTTCAAAGTTGAAATATTATTTTTAAAAACAAATACATTGATTTCAATAATAATTAATTAATATAAAATAATATATTTTGTAAAATTAAAATTTTAAAATTTCAAAAATTCTAGGATCATAAATGAATGGTTTTTAAAATTTTTGAAGAATTTCTCAATTAAGTTATTATTTTTAATAAATTATAAACAGTTTTTTCTAAACAATATATTATTTTTTTGGCAAGGTCAGCCGGTTTTTATAGTAGACCGTCCACTTTTATTATAGCAAATAATAAAACAATACAAAGCAGGTGATAAGCAGGAAACCTATCAACTAAAACAAGGTTTTTAAAGTGGACCGACCACTATATCTAAACTAATTTACAGCACAGGAGTCAGACAACACACCCGAACTACAGATACAAGCTGCACAAGGCAGTCACAATCACCACGTAGGGTGAAAATTGAACAACAAGCATAAAGGACAATAACATGAAACAAATATACCGAACATTGCAAAATGCCTATGATAACTAACATCAACAGGCAGGCCATAAATGGCAATTCAAACCATAACATGAGAATCAGTCCAACAGAGAAATTCAGCCAATAGGTTGAGGGGCACAATGGCAACAGAACCAAACAGACGAAAACCTAGAATTGCATAACAATACAACCAATTGCAAAATTGCCTTGCCCACCACCAGTAGCAGACAAACAAAGAAACCACCACCACCATGACAGGCAGGTCCCCAAGGAAAACAAACAAGAATGACACCAAAACCCACGCATCAACACAAGATGAAACACACAAGCACTTCGCAAACCAGAATTGCACAAGCGTCAAGACAACAGCCAATAAAAACCAAAAAACAATCCCCTTACCACAAACGATTTGAAACATAAGCACGACCAACACGTCGAAGAATCGATCCACAGCCTTATTCCAACACGCGAGAGAAGAAAGGCCTGCCATTAAGAGGTGAAAAAGTAGTCCAAATTAGAATGAAGGAAGAGCGATTGATACAATTGGAGAAGTCGCGAAACAGTGACAAGACGCCTCGCCGAACTGAGGAAGAAGGAGTGGTGATGAAACTCAGCGTGTAACAAAGCAAGGCATTGCATCGATAACTTTGGAAGAAACCATCAGGGAAAGGTCGTCGAAGCAGCAGCGGTTCGAAGATTGAAAGCAACCAGAGGAAAACACGAAGAGCTTTAAAACCACAGCAGGAAAAGCTAGGGAAGAAGGGAAGTGAAGAAAATGGAGGAAGTGGGAAACGAAATGACGCAGAAACGTGAGCGAGGGATTAGAACAGGAGAAATGGGGGGCGGCGCGAAGGAACCCTAGTCCCCATTGAGATTAGGAAGCTGAATAATAAAATTGAATCATTAAATATTAAAAATAATAAAATTTATTGAAATATTCCTAAATTTTTGTATATGTTTCCTAAATTATATAATGTTTTTTTAAAATATAAAATTGAATTTTTAACGTAATAATTATTTTATATATAATAAACAATTAAAAAATTAAATAAATATTATATTAAAAATATGAATATGTTTATGATAATTAATTTTCGAATTTGTAAATTCACATTATATATAAATAAGTGTGCTAAAATTCTTAAATCACACACACACACACACACACACACACACACACATATATGCATATATGCTATTATGAGAGAGAAATATACACTAAATATATATATGAATTTATTAATAAATATATATATATAAAAAACCATTATTAATGACAAAAATTGATTTTGTACTGTAAACAGCATTTATCTATACATAAATTAAATATTATAACAAACAAATTATGCACATAACCAAACTGATTTGTGACAACTACGTCTACTTATAAAATCTCACCTAACTAAACGTATAATAGCAATATATTTAAAAAGATATGAAATTACTCATTATATGATCATAGAATATAATTTAATTACTGTAATGTGAATTAATATTACCAATTTTGTGTTGCCATTAAATCCACGATGAAGCAATCACTTACCTTCCTTTTACTCTTTCTGATTCATCAGATTGCAAGTCCGGAATCACCGACCTCTAACTATCGAATAGTATTATTTTAATTTGAAATATATTTGTTTTAACCTGCAATGTAGAAGGTAATGGCGACCAAAAGGTTAGTTATTATTTTTAGAGATGCATACATACATACACATATGTACGTACGTACACACACACACACACACACATATACATAGATATTTATATATGGTTGTATTAGAGAAAAACAAGGAAAAACTTTTTATCGTTTTCACTTGATCTCAACCCATTATCTCCAAGAAAATTCCCTATGTTTTAGCCATCCCTAGACCTTCCCAAAACCAAAATTTTGCAGCCTAAACCCAAGCCAAAATACTATGCAATTAAATCTAATTTAGTCGCTTGTCAATATTGTATATCGATCAGTATATTTATAACTATTATAAATATGTATAACATTATTTATTTCTCAAATCATATTCAAATTTTATAATTAATATTTCATAAATATTAATTAATGTAATTAATTTATTATAATTATAAACTAATTAAATAGTTTTGGTCTTTAAGGAAATTCATCATTTCGACTGTGTAACTCTTGGGTGTAAATTTAGCTAGTGATTAACATCAAACTATTCTATTATTAACGTTCAGACGTCACTTAGGAGGTGGTGTGACATTACAGCCAAATTTGTCACTTACTCATTTTTGGTAAAATCCAACTTTAGTTTAATAAGCATTACCTGGTTATGACATTTATTTACACCAATTCTCCTCGTCAAAACTATATCATTTTGACTTATGGAATTTGGTAATGGTCAAAATTCCAACCTCATCCACATTCAACTTTATAGTCCAAATACAAAGTCTTAGTTCAATAATAACAATTATTATTAACCTAAATGCTCTGGCCACATACTTTGACTTTGAGTTGACATGAGTTGACTGTGATACTAACCGCATATAACCGAAGAGATGAATCCTCTCTTGAATACTGCTTCACTCCCAATTCTCCCACTTGACCCAACTATAGTCACTCGATGGACGTCATGCCATGATTTGGCTATAATCAAAGTAAAGCTTTTATATTGAAGATCCACTGTATTCTCATGTCGAGAGGACTGTGTAAATTAGTCACATCGATATTTTCCATTTGACCTTAGTTATATTAACTAATAAAAAACTATCAAGTGAGTCATTCTATACTTATCTAATAACTATTAGTACGTAATCCCTAGGTGTCGCCAGAAATCATGAGTAATACACCATCCAACATTTAGAGAGCGTTACATACTCCGGTCTCAATGGATACATCTACATCCAGTCTCAATGCATCTTGACTAGGAACTGTTAGTCCTTGAGATGATGGCTTTGTTGACAACAACCTTAGAATGGATTATAAAATATAAATTCTAACATTATAGTTTAGAAATATATGTATATGCAGGATTTGACCACGCAAGTACCAAGAATGAAGACTGTACAGTATAGAGATTCAAGATATCAAGAGTTAAAGATTTAAAGAATAAGTAATTTAATTAGAAATTTTGTTAAAACTCCTAGAAAAGCACTGGCATCTTGAAATCCAATTTATTCGTGGAATGGAAACCACTTTGAGCTTGTTAAAGGGATGGAACCCTAAGTAGGATAGAACCTACGAAAAATCTAGTGGATCATCGTTTTGTATCCGTTAACCTTTTATTCAAAATGATTTTAACAAATTATACTTGTTTTCAAAATGTTTTCAAAACCTTCCTTTTAAAAGAATCAAAAACATCTATCCTGATTTTAAATACTTTTAGCCTCAAAATATTCTTTAATTTCAAAATCAAATTATCCTTAGTTTTGAATTATCTTTAATAATAATATATTAACTTTTAATATTTATACTTAGATTTAAATATAAAATTATAGTAAAATTTTATATATACCAAAATATTATTCTCCATATTTATTTACGTATTTTAACTATATATATGTATATTTATAAAAGTTTAAAATAGTTTTAATATAAGATAAAAGTTATTTTCACAGAAAAACAAAACACCAAAATTTCCTTTGGGATGTCGACATATCCAAGTTACCCATGCCGATATAGTGTCAGTTAATTTCAAAAATTTGAATTTCAAAAGAAGTGTCTATTCGTCACATCCCTTAACGAATGGACATGGCTGTTGTTCTTCTATAAATAGGGGCTGTTTTCAACGAATTTCTAATCATATTTTTCTGGTTTTCACTCCTCTTCTTCTTCCATATTTCTTTATACATATTCTTACCATTACTCTGCCGAAATCAACAATGAATCTAACTAGATCATTTCTGGTTTGATTCTCTATCACTATCTCAACAAGATCCTCAGTGCTATTTAGAGTTATAGGCTTCTTTGTAATCATTTCCGTAAGAAAAGGTGTGATTGCAGCCTTGGAAATCAATCAAGTGAGAAAATGTGTGATTGTAACCTAGAAAATCAATTAGGTGAACTTGTTGCCCGTGAAATCAAGTATCTCTGCCCAAAGGATTGTGAATCTAGAGGGTGTGCCTCGTAGCCTTGAAATCGAGGGTGTAATTGTACAATTGTTTTTGAAAGGAAATTCGTAATTGTATGCGGGACTTGATGTAGGGTAACTCCGAACCAGTATAAAATGCAGTGTGTTCTTTCCTTTACTGCTTTTATTTTATTTCAACATCTGTGTTTGTTTCTATGGTCATATCTGTGTCTGAATATTGCGTACATTTGTGTTCAAATTATCATAAACTCAAAAAGATTTAGTAATTCCTTAAAACACTATTCACTCCCCTCTAGTGTTTATCCTGGCCTTAAGATCCGTAATCCGCATTTCTAACATTTGGTATCAGAGCAAGGTTTTCATAGCTTTCATAATCTGAATTTTGAAAAAATTTCAAAATGGCTACCAACACTGTACAGGTAACACTACCAACACTAGTTCTATCATCGCTGTCACTAGTTCATTTGTAGAAGGTCAGTCTATTGTCAGACCACCACTTTTTAATGACAGTAATTATGCATATTGGGCATGTAGGATGAAAATATATTTACACTCTGTAGGATTAGACACTTGAAATATCACACTGACTGAATATTCTGAACCCACAACTGATTTTTCGCAGTGGACCACTGAGCGAAAGACTGTTGCACAAAATAATTTTAAAGCAATGAATATTCTGTTTTTTTTCACTTGATAGGAATGAATTTAATAGAGTGTCAGTTTGTAAGTCTGCATATGAAATCTGAAAAACTTTGCAAGTTACTCACGAAGGAACAAACAAAGTTAAACAGACCAAAATTTCCATGCTCACAAATCAGTTTCAATTATTTAAAATGAATTCTAATGAGTATATTTCAGATATGTACAATAGATTTCAGGATATTGTGCATTCTCTAATATCCTTGGAAAAGGAATTTTTGAAAGAAGATCAAGTCAGAAAAATCTTAAATTCTCTTACTCCAGAATGGGATCAAAAGACACTTGCGATCGAAGTGGCAAATGACATCGGTACCTTGAAGATAGAAGAATTAATTGGAAATCTAATGTCGTTTGAAGTTCAAATGATTGGGAGAAGAGAAAGAAAAACATCTGAAAAGAAATCAATGGCATTTAATGCATTGACCGATGGATTAGACTCAAACAGCGACAATGATGAAGAGATAGCCTTTATGATCAAGAATTTTCAGAAATTCCTAAAATACAGAAAGATGAACAATCTCAAGAGAAACAACTGTAAGAACTCTGAAAATCAGAATGTAGTGCCAAACAATATCAAATGTTTCAATTGTGACGAACCAGGCCATTTCAGAAGAGACTGTTAGTATCTAGATAGGCAAAATCTTCCTATAAACAATGATCCCGTAAAGAAATGAAAACATGCATTTACTGCTACTCTAGATGACTCAGACTCGTCCTCAAGCGATGATGATCAGAAGACAGATAATTTAAATATGTGTTTCACAGCAGTTCACGACTCCGACGAATTCAAAGAAACGGATTCAGGAAAAGGTACGCATTTACAATACAATTGGTTCAAATTGCATGCTTAGATTTGGATGTTTGATTGATTGATTTTGAATTGATGTGTTCTTTGATTTTAAATTTTTAATTTTTTACTATTATTTTATTTTTATTTTTATTTTTAATTTTAATAGTATTATAATATTTATAGAATATACTATAATTTTAGAATTATTCCAGATATATATATATATATATATATATATATATATACAATAAAAATAATAAGTATATATATATATATATATATATATATATATATTAGAATACTTAGGAAAAACAAATCATAGAAATTCAAAGACACACGTCGATATGGTCCCCACTATGATGTCGACATGGGTACAGAATTTGAAATTCAAAATTTGAATTCAAATGGTTGAATTTCCCTCCACCTTTTTACTTCATTCAATTCTCTGAAAAGGCATCTTTTGACCAGAGAATATGTCCTTTGAGAATCTATTTATTCACTATCTTTTATCACATCTTTTCACTCTCATTTTCAAATTCAAACTCTCTCTTCAAAACTTCAAGCTCTCTACTCTCTACTCTAATGACTTCTTCAAGCTACCCCTCCACCATGAGAATTTCTAGAAAGATAAAAAGCAACTCTTTAATGATCCAGAGGCTATAAACGCATACATTAATTATGCTAACTATGGAAAAGTCCATCCCAGAAAGTTTGCTATATTTCAAGATTTCTTTTCTTATGAAATTGATTCTCTTTTTGCAAATAATCAAATTCTTAGTCTCGTTGATGCTTCTCAAAATGATTTCATTTGTTATCCAAATCTTATTAAAATTTTCAATGCAAATTTAAATCGTGGATTTTATATTGGAAATGATGATGAGATTTGGAGTAGTGTGAAAGGCACTAGAATTGTTTTGAATTGCGATCTTTTGGGTACGATTCTCAATTGCAAGAGTACGAGAATGGATCTTTCTAGTTTTAAAATCAATGAAAATGATCGTGAGACATTTCATCGCATTTTCAAAGGAAATGATAATTTTGAATTCAAAAATCGAAACTTTCGACTCAAAGCTAGAATTGTTAATCTTCTTTTACAACATACTTCGACCCCAAGATCGGGGAATTTTGACAATCCTACTTCAAAAGTTTGTAAAGCACTTTTTGCTATTTTTGGAAATTGTGATATTAATTGGGTGCAAGTTATTTTGGATGAGCTTCATCCTAAAAATCTTGAAATGGTTGAGAATACTTTGTATCATGGAATCTATGTCATTCGGATTTTTAACTATTTTGGAGTAGATTTCAAAGGAGAAGAATTTGTTTCAAGAAAGGTTTTCAATCATTCCAATATTTCTCTTATGAAAATTCCATTTGTTTTTCAACCTTATGCGACTCTTGCCGAAAAGGAAGAGCGTTTAGCTCATGAAGAAATGGAAGAGGAGGAAGAGGAAGAAGAAGGGGATGAAATGGAAATTGAAGAAGAACAATAAGGTGAAACATCTTTAGAAAGCATTGATTATCCTCCTAATCTAACCAACAAAACCCTATTCAAAAGCCAAAAGAACATTGCTGAGATTAACGGATTCTTAAACGATCCTTTAGCAAGAAGTTGGACAAAATTTCATCCAAGATGAACAAGTTTATTTCCAAAGTCAGCAAGAAGCTTGGATTATCTTCATCATCCTCTAACTAGTTTTATCTTTTCATTTCATGTTGTATTAGTTTAGTTTGTTTTAATTTAAAAGTTCATGTAGTTCTTTGTGTTTAATCGTTGTATCATGTTATCATGAAATGAGATTGAATTCCTTTTCTGTTATCTAGCTTATCTTATCTCCAGAAAAAATGTTAGTACATATTATATATACATATATATATACATAATTATTCACAAAATCAAAATAAGCCATCAAAATTCACTACACCATATCGACATCCCCCTTATGACCATGTCCACATGTACAGATCGGAAATGACATTTCATTTTGAACTTGAAATTTGGATAACTACCTTATGTCTATTCATTTCAAACGAATTTCTACACCTATAAATACCCATTTCTTCTAGAATTCATCACTCGATATTATTTCTTGTCCACTTTGTCTCTCATTCTTCTCACAAACTCGAATATGGCTAATCCAATTCATAATTTATTCGAGAATCTTGAAGAAACTCTTAATTCTTTCAAGAATATTCTTCCGCTCATTCTTCGAAACCAGCAACACTTAGAGTCGAGTCAAATGCAGATGATCAAGGAGCAAGAAAGGCATTTTGTGCAATACGATGGATGATTTCCTCCCTGCACAAGGATGATAGCGAAGCACATCCTCCAGTCTCTCTCACTAATGATAATGAAATTTGGGATGCCATTAAAGCAGAGCCTATATTTGGAGAAGAAGGATGGGTTGAAGTTCCTCGTAATGTTTGACTTGATTGGTTTGTCTGATTTGAATTGTTTGTTTTGATTTGAATTGATTGCTTTGATTTGATTTGAGTTGATTTGATTTGTATTGATATTTGGTGTGAAAAACATGTATAAATATGCATTGATATTTATATGATCTTTAATTAAATATAATGTCTATCGGTATAATTATCTCTTAATCTATCTATCATATACTCCATTTTATAGTTTATTAATGCAGGTACTTTAGTCCAAGAATGAGGGGGAGTTATATAGTTTAGAGATTATATAGTTTGGAGTTAGTTTTTGTTGATGACAAAGGGGGAGAAATATAAAATAGGATAAATAGGCATAGATTAAGGGGGAGTTATTAGTTTTAAGGGGAATTATAAGGATAGAAGTAATATTTTATAAATAAAGGTCATCATCAAAAAGGAGGAGATTGTCAGTCCTTGAGATGATGGTTTTGATGACAACAACCTTAGAATAGGATTATAAAATATAAATACTAACATTATAGTTTAGAAATATATGTATATGCGGGATTTAACCATGCAGGTACCAAGAATGAAAACTGTACAATATGGAGATTCAAGATATCAAGACTGAAGACTCATGAGCATCAAGAATATCAAGATTATCAAGAGTTAAAGATTTCAAGACTAAGTAATTTAATTATAAATTTTGTTAAAACTCCTAGAAAAGCACTGGCATATTAAAATCCAATTTATTCATGGAATGGAATCCACTTCGAGCCTGTTAAACGGATGGAACCCTAAGTAGGATGGAACCTATGAAAAATCTAGTGGAACATCGTTTTGTATCTGCTAACCTTTAATTCAAAATGATTTTACAAAATTATATCTTGTTTTCAAAATGTTTTCAAAACCTTCCTTTTAAAAGAATCAAAAACATCTATCCTGATTTTAAATACTTTTAGCCTCAAAATAATCTTTAATTTCAAAATCAAATTATCCTTAGTTTTGAATTATCTTTAATAATAATATATTAACTTTTAATATTTATACTTAAATTTAATATAAAATTATAGTAAAATTTTATATATACCAAAATATTGTTCTCCATATTTATTTATGTATTTTAACTATATTTAAGTATACTTATAAAAGTTTAAAATAGTTTTAATATAAGATAAAAGTTATTTAAAAGAAAAAAACAAAACACCAAAATTTCCTTTAGGATGTCGACATACCCAAGTTGGCCATGTCGACATGGTGTCAGTTGATTTCAAAATTTTGAAGTTCAAAAGAAGTGTCTATTCGTCATATCCCTTCACGAATGGACATGGCTATTGTTCTTCTATAAAAGGGGCTGTTTTCAACGAATTTCTAATCATATTTTTCTGGTTTTCACTCCTCTTCTTCTTCCACATTTCTTTATACATATTCTTACCATTACTCTACCGAAATCAACATTGAATCTAACTAGACCATTTCTGGTTTGATTCTCTATCACTATCTCAACAAGATCCTCAGTGCTATTTAGAGTTATAGGCTTCTTTGTAATCATTTCTGTGAGAAAATGTGTGGTTGTAGCCTTGGAAATCAATCAACCGAGAAAAGGTGTGATTGTAGTCTAGGAAATGAATTGAGTGAACTTGTTGCCCGTGAAATCAAGTATCTCTACCTAGAGGATTGTGAATCTGGAGGGTGTACCTCGTAGCCTTGAAATCGAGGGTGTAATTGTACAATTGCTTTTGAAAGGAAATCCGTACTTGTATGTGGGACTGGATGTAGGGTAATTCTGAACCAGTATAAAATCCGGTGCGTTATTTCCTTTACTGCTTTTATTTTATTTCTGCATCTGTGTTTGTTTTTGTGATCATATCTATGTCTGAATATTGCATATATTTGTGTTCAAATTAACATAAACTCAAAAAGATTTAGTAATTCCTTAAAACACTATTCACCCCCCTCTAGTGTTTATCGTAGCCTTAAGATCTGTAATCTGCATTTCTAACAGGAACATTCATAATGGTATATTTGTTTCGTTGTGATAAATTACCCACAGTTACAGCACTTTGTAACTACTATCGCAAAATATCCATTTATGAATTTTTCTTATTAAATATACTTTTAATTAAATTAATTTATTAATATATTTACATTATATCAAGAGTACAAGTGCTATATATCCATTTGTGACGTATAGACTATATTGTTCTAATTGTTTCTATTTGATAATAGGGTAGATAATACATTAGATTAGTTTTCGAATGCGCCCATCGAATCGAAACCTATATTGTGCATGACATTTATTGTCCGACATTTCACAATTGCATAATTTTTTTTCTTCACATTACTCTAGTTTGAACGTGGTTTACAAATATGGTTTTACCAATAACATACTACTATATTTTCAAAGCTTTACATTCAATGTCGCATGCATAGCACGGGTTCGCACTCGTTAATATAATAGTAGAAAAAGAATTTATTCCGCCAAACAGATGTCATCAATAATTTATTCAATTTAGTTATATTAGAACGATGTTTTATTCTACTAAATAGATGTCATCAATAATCTATTTAATTTAACTATAGTAGAACAGTATTTTATTTAGCCAAATAGATAACACCAATGAAATATAATTAATTTAACTACGTTATTATTTGAAACAACGTGTTTAAATTCAAATGCTATTTTTATATCATAAAATTATACTTCATCTAAACTGTCAACAAGTTATACTATCGTATTGTACTCATCCGTACGAGTCTAACGCAAAAGTCCGTGGGTTAATCGGATTTAAAATGAGTGAGATATGGCCTTTAAAAGTTAAACACTTATTTTATATAATTTAAACCAATAGATAAAATGTTTACTCACCCAAAACCAAACGGGCCTAACCCAACTCCACTCTAACCTTCATATGCTATGAATAGTGCATCTCCCCAAATCAATTTTGATTTCTCCATTTCAAATTCCTGTAACCCATCTTGCACATGCACGACGCGCACGCGACACAGCGCTCCAACCACCTATCGTCGAATCCAAGCATACCTAGCCTCGTCCAGCTCGTCAAGCCAGCAACCATCACCTCGCTTCTGAGGCTCCCAAACGAAATCCAACCATCTCCCTTAAATTAAAAAAGAAAGGAAAAACTTGCCCAGGTTAAAGCCAAACCCTCCTCGATCAATCGATCATCACTGCCGCTCCGCCTAATTCCAGTCGATGCCACCACCGTCGATCGAACCATAACCCCAGGCCTCAACATCGGCCTCACCTATGTGCAACTCGACAGCTACCTCTACCGCCAGCAACCAAGAAAATACGCGACCAAAAATCAAACTGCTGAAACCCTAGTCTCACCTCGATCGACCACCTCCGATCACTGCTCCACCGCTGATCGTCTCTGTCACCTCCACCATCACCCAAGCCTCCTTCTAGCTTCACGGTTCTACTTCCAAACCCCTAGATTGCCAAAATTCCATAGATAACCGAAAACTGATCATCCATCCACCACAATATAACCTCATCTCCTAAAATCACGTGACAAGCTTTAAAATTCTTGATTTATAGATGCAAACACGTCTGTAAAATCCGGTCATCAATTCGTGCTTGTCTAAAAAGTACCATCTTCGACCAGTCACTGTTTTTGGACGATTCCCGCTACCACAATCAAGGAAACGTTGAGCGACTATTTTTAAAAAATATTATAAGTTCTAACACACATCATTCATGAACGAAGCTTTGGTTGTAAATGAATAAATTGGGAGGAAATGTTTTTTGAAGTTTGGATAAGGGAGTTGCTTTCTTTGTTTTGAGTTACATGAAGTGTAGAAATGAAAAATAATGGCAGCAACACAAGCTTGAGATACATACATGTAGGCAGAGCATAAAATTAAGATGAAAAGCTTAGTAACAAGATAATGATGCTCTACTGATCTACCCAACATAAGTCATCAACCAGCATAAAGTCAGCTATGAAAGGAAAGACAAGGAAGGAAAAAAAGAAAAGAGAAGTGAAAATGAAATGGGTATGGATACTTATAATTAACCCAATAACATTGCTTTAGACATAAGCTATTCAAAATTCATAGGATACCCCATAACCAAATCCACACTCTAAGATATTATAATTAACCCAATAACATTGCTTTAGACATAAGCTATTCAAAATTCATAGGATACCCCATAACCAAATCCACACTCTAAGATAACCCATCAAGTCAACCAATCAACATAAACGATAGTTGAAATTTTGAATTTGAATTTGATTTGATTTGAGAAAAGTTTTTGAAAGAATGGTATGTGGTACTCCGCTACACAATATTTCGTTTACATATGAACCGCGAGTGACGGAAATAAAATTTTGATCGCGCATAACAATGCGACACGATCGCAAAACAATTATAAAATACAATGGTTATCAAACTTTAGATGCATACCTACAACGAACATCTCGTTCTTCTTCAGCAGTGTATCTACCAACCCTAACCCGAATCGAGATAATGCATTGAACCTATTCTCATACTCAGCAACTAACATAGCCCCCTACTTCAGATGTAGTAAGCTCCTAAAAAACATAGTCATTCTCGGCACAAACTCCATCTCAAATATTTCCTTGAATTGGGCTCAAGAGAAGTCATTCTTTTGGACATCTGTAGTGATCTAACCCCACCAATCCATAACAACATCACTCGGATGTTGCGATGCTAAATGACGCTTCATCACATCATCCAATTCCATCTCTCTAAATATCCTAGCACATAAACTAAGCCAAGCTAAACCTCTATGATCGTCTCAATGCCATTAAACCTCTTACCACCCAACTTATCAAAGTCATAGCATAGTGAAGCAAAGTTTATCTAGGGCTGAACTTGCACAACCACTTCCACGACATTCATCCTTTTGCTACTTGATAGAAGCGGCATTCCTCAGTGCCCAATTCCCACCATCAGTAATAGTACTACTCCTTACACATCTAACTCCTCCTCTATCATTAGTTGCTCTAGTACTCATAGTTCTTACTATTTGAACATAACAAAACATCTTTATGACCCTTAAGGGTAGAGTTATTTTAAAGAAAGATTAATTCCTAAGGAAAAATACTATAAGGGGATGGGATTATAGAAGAATACAAATACGCTCTCGTATATATATAATATACTCAACCCATTCTACGATATCACTTACCCTATTACTAATTAGCTATACCCAATTAGAACTAAGTATTTGCTAAACTTGCACCGTGATACCAAATCTAATGACCTGACTTTTCAACCCTCAAATGTCGACACTAATGCATCTATGGTATTCCTAAACGAGTCATGAAGGGTATAACGAACATACCCTGTCTCCACATTGGATCAAGAACAGGGTCAGAGGGATCAAAAATCGCCAATTCATATAGAGCCATCGAACCGGCCCAACCGGAAACTAGAGCCGTATGCATTATATGGACAGAAAGCAATCTGCCGGGATCATTCAATACGACAGTATGAACACGATACCAAGGCAAACCCATGGAAATACCCCCTTTCTCAAAGAAAAATAGACACTATGTAACTTTATCGCATTGCAATAGACTTATTTACCTAATCTTTTCAGCGAATTCTGTATGAGAAAAGGTTACTTTTTATTGTATTTCGTTGAAAATAACGGCCGAATTCTGCTGGAAAGACAGATAGTTAGTGTAAAGTAAAATGAAAAGAAATACAACAATAAAGAAAGAACACAATTTCAAAATCTCATAGTGAAACGACAATATATAATATCCAAAAAGATAGTACAAAGGGTTACTCGAAATTATAGAGCGATTTTAGAGTTATTAAACGTAAGTATTATCATCAACCTGGACAGTTATAACTGCCTATCCTCACAGTGCTGATACAAACATAATAATAGTGCAATGGAAATAGAAATAGATAGATAAAGGTATCCTCCAACTCTTTTCCTGAAGCTCTAAAGTGGCCTAAGCAAAACCTGCTTTACTTAGCCTACTCGAATGTGTACATGAGGAAATTAGGGAAAATAAAAGTACGTGTACATAAGTCTGTTATAAGAAACTTAAGATACATGCATCCATGTAACACTAAATTTCAAGATAGTATGCATTACCGTAAAGTTTTCCCGTTAAAAGAAACCGAACCATCTATTTAGTACATATAGTGGTATAACACACAATGTTTACGTTGTAGAATATGAATAACAAAATAGCTGTGCTGCTTGCATCTCACACTACAACAATATTAAAAGTACATCTAAAACTGCTATGGCACATTTTCATATGGATTTTCTGTTAGAGGCATCCTAAATATACTAAGCCATTCTACTAACAAGGGCCAGAAACTACCTTCCGAACATCATATCTCTCTAGATAAATTATACCATTGGTAAACGTAGCTGATCCATTCCCTAACAAGTGATACTGAATATCATCATCTCTCACTAGAAACATCGACAAGTATCTATAGATATGGAGTTAATATAGGATATAGGTTAGCCAAGCCCCTTGGCTATGCTCCTATTCAGCTTTCTGTCATTTTCGACGTCAAGGTCACATTTTCCATCTCTCACATGTGTCTTCGTCACTTGAACAGATCATGAATCCTTTCATGAATTCTAGCACAAGTCGTCTGACGAATGCTAATGCTGACCTCTTCCTTGGACTCAACACTAGAATGGACAGTTCAACTCTATATCATTAGTCTAAAATTTTAACGTTGACCTTTCCCTTAAACTTAACCTTAGAATAGATGGTTCAACTATCTAACATTTCACTTCATAATTGCTTTCAAAACGTAGATCCCTATACTAGTATTGAAGCAGTATTCAGTTGGTAATACACTTTTCCGATCCCGGACTCTCCAGAACTAAATCGATGAATTTTCAATAAACTTTATTCTTGTTATTTAAGAAGTAACCAAACAATATACAAAGATGTCCTCCTTTGGGGATCTTGTATATATACAATTCTTAAATCTAGAGACGCTTCATTCCAATGAGCCCTCCCCCGAGGATCTCAAATCATATGAAGCCATGAAGCTTTCATATACTACTTGAATTAAATGGTCAAGTTTGATTAATCAACTATCTAGTTCTAAAAATAATCGCTTATAGAAATCAAATTTCATATACTTAACATGTTTACCACCTTCTCAACTTACTATCGCTATAAAACCACTTCCAAACTCAAGTACGATTCAATCTTTGTTCAACCAAACCCTATATGCTCTATGTCAAGGATATGCAGCGAGTTATAAAAATTTATAGAAGTCCAAATACATCATTTACATGTGCCATATGATTCCCAAAGCAAGAATCGCAACAAGATATAACAATATTGTTTCATGCACATTACTACAATTTAAACATAAGTGAACAACCAAGCATAAGCTTCCACTTCCTACCTCAACCTAATAAGAACCCAAATCCTTCCTATCTTACCACTTGCTCATGGCGTAAGGCAATAAAATGCCTTAAATAGCTCATGGCCTTGATGACTTTGGGGTGAGGTGCTCCAAATCTTCTAGCTCTATGTTGATGAAAGGTGTCGATATGTTGTTGTAAGACTTATACTTGAGCTTGATAAGTTTTTGAATTAGTTTGAGTTGCTTTGCATATAGGGATTTATGAAGAGAATTAGAATGAAGAGCTAGTTGACTAAGTTGCTAAAATTTGTAAAAGGGATTCATTAGCTTTAGGGTCCTTTATATAGGCACTTAAGTGGTCAACATACCCTTCCCCTTGCCCTCTCCTACTTGGCGAAGCCTCACCCTATACATATAACTACATGCAATCGACTTTCTACATCACATGCCATAGAAAATATCACCTCTCAATAACAACATCTGACATCTTCTAAAAGCTTTCCACTAATAGATTTAGTTGCTTGCACATGCTGCCAGAGACGACGATGCATCGATTGAGTGTACCATTAGTGACGTTACCCATATACTTTGATATATAATTTGAGTAAATAATAAGGCTATTGGAAAATATTACTTTCATTATTTTTGTTAGTTTAGCGTTAACATTTTTATTATTACTTTTGTAGATCAGTAAAATAGCCATGCACATAGTTAAGATATGTGCATAACCGAGTACTTTTGCCATGTTACCTAAGCTAGTTAAGGATAGATTATATGCATCATCGTGCATTAGATTTCTATAGTTACCACTATTTGCATATGTTAATAGTTATGTAGTAGAGGCTCTTACAAAGAGATGGTTACCTACTACATGTACAGTTCATTTTTAAGATTTTGAGTTAGGTGACACCTTCTGATTTTTATATGCTCATTGGTACAGAGGTTGGTTGATTAGACCATGGTCCAGTATAGGGATTTTGCATCTTAATCTACCTGTTTACTGGGATTTCCAAACGATGAGGTTGGAGGAGGCATAGTTACCCTTACAAGTTTATAGAGGTATATAGCCAAGTAGAGGGATAATCCGAAATGTACACTCCAGTTTCATGCTCCTTCCTACCATATGTTTTATGTTTAACATTTTTTTAGAACAACAAAGGCACCATTAGAGTTGAATATCCTATTGGATTGGTTAACGCGGATGAATTTCATATTTATGTTTATGATCTTTTTATGCGAGGCTATCTATGTATAAAGCTAACACATATGATTTACGGGAATCCAAAAGGTACTTTGGATTTTGGCATATTCCCTATACTGGTACTATAAGTATATAACCAACATGCACCCCCTTGTTGATGAAGAAAGCTCTGCTTTATGTTGGAATTAGTGACACGGTATTTCCAAATCAAAGAAGAAGGCACCATAATCACGTCAGTGAAGATGACGCGTTATTTGGATAAGTAGAGGAGTAGTGATGAAGATATGAAGAGGAAAAGAGGGCTAAATCTTGTAGCAGAATCTACAGGCTTGTAGTTGATAGGCAGATTATTCCAATCGATTGGAATATGGGACAACTTAAGCCTAAGTATAACACCCTACCTTTATACCTATATAACCTAAGAGTATTACTAAGTAATACTATCGGATAACAAGGAGAATGAGGCGATGTGAGTGATACAAATGTGAATATTACCTTAGACCTACACTGAATACATATCATAATATAAATACAAATCATCTCGACATAAACAGTTTCAGTACAAAGCAATAAACACATGTGGTTCCTAAGGGTAGAAAAGTAGACGATATAAAAGAATAGAGATCATCGAGTCATTAATGTAGCGATACAAATTTAATACATCACATAGGTCTAAGTGGGATACAAAATGAGTCGAGTGACCACTAACTCTCAAATATCTATATAGAAGATGGGTCTACTACACATAATCTAATAAAATATACATATATAAGTCCATATAACGATACTGAATACTACTTATAATCTAGCCTCCAACTAGCCCAACAGACACAAATTGGCCTCCTCGACCCTAAACGTGAAACATCTTAGACTCAATCGAGTATTATATAAATAATAATGGATCAGACAATGTCTAGATTCAAAGATGAGTACATAAACGATATGCCAAGGGAATAGCGTATACATGACATTATAAGGAAATCCAAACAAAGGAATAATAAAACATCCACAAGAGAACAAACATCATTGCACACATCACACATCAAAACATCCATAAGACATCGAAACCATCATAAACATCACACATGCACATCAAGCATCCATCGGGCACATAACATCTCACACATCGAACATCCATCACACACGTCACCCATCGCACACATCGCATATCGCAGACATCACAAATCACACATCGAGCATCCATTAAACACATCCCTCATCGCATGTCAATAAACACATTACACATCATTCATTGCACGTCAATAAACATTAAAATTACACATCAATAAACACGTCGCACATGAAAAATCAATAAACACATCGCATGTAACGACCCGCTATTTTTGACTATTCGCATCCGCACATGTCGGACTTGAATAATTCAAAATACCGAATTGATAATTTAAATTTTGCAAAACTCAGATATACAGTAAATAAATAATCACAGAATCACAGACACAGAGTAATAATATGCAGCGGAAGTAAAAGAGATAGTAGTTCATGAAGCTACTATATAAATATATAAGATACATCAGAGTTTACAACAGAAGAGAAATACGATACATCAATTACAAATCAGAATACATCACTGGAATCATCGAATACTGGAAGCAGAATAGATGGCTGGATCTTCAAGCAAAGCTCCAACTCCAAAGGTGAGTCTCGAAAGCTGAACCACTCAGTCTGACCCGAGTGTAAAGCAAAACACAAAACACTCGAGTCAGGATTAATATTCTTATATCAATAAATCCAACTCAAGTGAAATAACAATCGAAATACAAGTAACTCAAAGGATGTTGGAATCACCATCCTCTAAGGATCCGTTAAACTATCTACTAGGTAGTAGTGTACGCTAAATAGATAATGTCTATCAGTAATATAAAGTATCAAAATAGTGTTAAGGCGTTACCATTATTCCCCTTAACACATTTTTATAAATGTCATAGTCTATACAGCACTGTAAACTCCACCGTAAACTAGTGGGATATCAGGGAGTACTCCATAGGTATAACACAAAACAAATTCGTAGTGGTCGCGTATATAGGGATACAAGTATGACAAGGCACATGAGGCAATACCCAAGGTAGTGAAACTACCGTTCGCCTGATCCGGACTGGTGAGAACGCATCACCGCAGCGATCGCAACACCGCGAAACAACACTCCTGAAAGTACGAGGGTGCACCAATCAATCACAAGTAATGAGTAATAGTTACGAAGAAGTGTGTCCGCTCGAGGTGGCTAACCCCATTTGGCCCGGCACGGCTCCTGATTTTAGTCATTTCCAATTTGACACAAGTGTCAAGGCTATCCATTATCGTTCTCTTTCTTCAGTCATCACGTACATCATTCCAACCACTTCATTCTGGATCATCACTCCGCGTATAGTTATTAAAGTGGTTTTCGGTTTAGATAGAGAGTATATCAATAACCGATTCCGGTTTCTTTAATAACCTTCGTATTATTACACCGATTGGTCATTTAATATATTTCAAAACCAAATCAAATTCAATTTCAATTAAAATTTATATATCAACATTTCATTTGACTTTCAATATCAATTTCCATATTTTACGTTTCCAAAACTTCCAAAACCATTTCAGAATCTTATAATTCGATTTCAAATTTTATTTAAACAATTCAATTATTGATTCAAATTCATATATAAATTTTATTTCGAGATCATTTAAATAAATTAATTTAACACTCAAATCAATTTCAAATTCATTTATCGATTTCATTCAATATTCGCTAAGCTAATTTATCATTCAAAACAACTTCTATTTAAATTCCAATTCATTTAAATCAATTACGTACGTTTAACTTCATTATATCAAAACATCAAATTGAAATAAATCAAATTCGTCATATCAATTCTTTAAATTACAAGTCTTACGTTAATTTCAATAAATCCCATTCATTACAATAAATCACATTTTATTTCTTGTTAAAGAAATACTAATTTCACTTATTTATTGACTTCGTTACAAATTTCAAACTCAATTAATAAAGAACTAAATTTCATATATTCGAGAAGTTTAATTTCACTTATCAACTTACTTAAATTTCCCAAAGCTTAATTAATAAATAAGAAACTCAATTTCATTTATTATCGAAGTTCAAATCCACTTATTCAAAAGTTCAATTTCCCTTATCAAAGAATTCCATTTTTATTCGATTATCGAATCATTAAATCTCATTCAAATATTAAATAATTTCAATCTTAATTATTAGTAATTTCAAAACTTAATAATTACAAACTTGATTATAATTTCAGATTTAATTATTAAATCATTTCCACTTAATTATGAATTCAACTTAATTATCAAATCATTTCAACTCAATTATAAATTCAACTTGATAATTTCAACTTAACTATAATTCCAACTTAATTATAATTTCAAATTTAATTATTAAATTATTTCAACTTAATAATTCCAAAAACTCAATTATTACTAATTCTAAATTATTTATTAATAATTCCAAATTTAATTATTAAATAATTAAATTTCAAACAACGTTCTTTCATCAATTACTGTGTAAAAATTTGTTTCATATTTCAATATTTACATTTCTTTTTCATAAACATTCAAATTCGAACTTCATTTCAAAACTTATTCTTTGCTCGAATAAAATCATTATTTTATTTTTTAAATAAATTTATTTACCAATCGGATTTATTTAATTCTCTATCCTAGGTCAAGTTCATTTGGGTATTTATCATTTCAACCCGATTCCAATTCAATTCAAAAAATCAAAACATAACAAAGGGAACTTGCAGTGTGATAACTGGGATGGTGTCAAAGTAAATAAACAAGCAATAACAACAATCAATAACAATCCAATAAGTTAATTCAAATAATCCCGAAATAATCGTATTAATTCGCATTGTTGTTTGTGCGAATTTATATAATTATCTCTAGAATCTACACTATCATTTCATGTAGACTAAAGATTATTGCATTACGGTTTTTCCACTTGTCGTTCAATTTCAATTTCAAATTTAATACTACAACAATTTATCCAATATCCGTTCAAAGGTTCAAAGTGTAATTTATAAGTTTTTACGTGTCAATTAACTTAAAAATAAAAAGGGGTCATATTATTCAAATTAACTAATCAAATTCAACACATATGTCGATTCAAAATTTATAACTATCCTACGTCAAATTCAATTGCATACTATTCATCACTTTTTACGTTCCAATTTAACATCCAATATAAACAACAAACAATCAATCAATTATCAACCAAACTGGATTATTATTGCATACATAACAGATAACAGTGTCAGATGTCAAAGGTGAACTGATACATACATGACAGTGCAATAAATAACAGCAGTATATTTCAATTGTCGTTTCAATTGAAATCAAATTTAATAAATAAAAGAACATTAATCGTGAGTGATGGCTCACCTTTCGAGGGTAGAGAAAATAGAAGATGACACGGATACGCACACTGATACGGACACTGAAATGGAGTTACGAATCCAAGCATGATTCTCAGAGCAAAGTAAGATTGGCACGAATCGACGAGCAAAACTGTTAAATAGGAATTGCCGAAATCAATCAAAATATTCAACATAGCAACAATTACAAAACATGTCCTACGTCAAATTTTAACAGTATAATTCTATGTGCTACCGAGATCGAAATGGTCTGAAATTTGGTATGGATAAAGATCAAAACTTGTATTTCAAAACTGCAAAAAAAATCACTTGATTCCGACGTAAGACGGAGAAGATACGATGCGTCAAACATGAACTCAGGTCGTGTTTGCAGCAGTGTAAAATAAATTCTAAGTACAAAAGAATATCTGTCTGGGTCTAACTTCCAGATCCTCGACCACATATCAAACGATGTCGGATTTTGCTGGAATTTGACATGTATAAACTACGTAACTTAAACTCCTTTTTAAAAATAGAATCAACCCATTCCGATAAAACGGGTGTGAGATATGATGCGTCAAACATGAACTCAGGTCGTGTTTGCAGCAGTGTAAAATAATTCCAAGTACAAAAGAACAGCTGCCAGGGTCAAACTTCTAGATCCTCGACCACTAATCAAACGATGTCGGATTTTGCTGAAATTTGACATGCATAAACTAGGTAACTTCGACTCTTTTTTAAAAAATAGAATCAAACCATTCCGATAAAGCATGAGTGAGATATGACATCGTGAACATGAAGTCTAACCGTTGTTCAAAAGAAAAAAAAACAATATAAACTTATATTTCAAAACCCGCATATATATATATATATATATATATATATATATACACACACTTTTAAACAACTTATATATTTTAAAATTTCACCTATATTCCTTTATAAATAAAATACTAGAAACACTATTTCATTTAAAACGCTCACAACGGATATATTAAAGAAATATATTTATGTATCTATAAACATGCTGCTATAATATGTAAATGAACTCAAAACTCAGTATATAGCTAATATAGCCTAACAGGTCAAATAAATAACAAATATATTAAATGAACCGAGAACATAAGACAGCAACCACATTTTAACAAATACACTTTATAATATATATCAGTACACATTTAAACTTGAATGTATATAGACCGAGACAAAACGTATGTATAAATTTACTAATATATCTTCAACATAACCTTATATAACCATTTATATATATACAGAATATACACAGCACTTATAATATAATATTCCATACACATTATATATTCATATATAAGATAAAAGAGGGGACGTGCAGCTACAGCTGCAAGTAAACTTGATGACATAAACACTTAAAATATATATGCCTAGAGAACAACTCATGAATATAATAACATACACATTCCCCTTTGTATGTACTTAAAATAAATATGCCTCTAATGAATACCTTAATAGTAAAGGAAGCTGCTCGCATGAAGATGTAGATGTAGAGTCGAACAAAAGAGAGGATGTAGCCATGGCTGAGATGCAAACTGTGGAAGGAGAAGATGCCACCGGGGTTGTGGAGCCTAGGCGGCAACAGTTCTCAGTGTTGCTCGGTTGTAGGCGGGCTCGGTGATGATGAAGTGGGAGGGGTCTCGGCTGGGCAGTGGCATGGTGAGGCGGAGGTCGGAGAAGTCTTGGTGGAAAGGTTTGGGCCGAGGTGAGGGAGGCGGTTTGGGAGGAGCGAACATGGGTTGCGTTTTTTTTTTTTTTTTTTTTTTTTTTCATGGGAAAGTCAGGCAGAGGCGGGACACGGTGTCGCTGAGGTGTGGGTTGTGCTCGGCCGTGACTGGTGTGGAGCACGAATGGAGGGAAGCAAGTGAGATGTAAAGGTGAGCCATCAATTCTAATTCACGAATGAAGACCGAGAGAAGGGAAGAGAGTTGGAGTTGCCTTCATGAAAACAACATAAGTATAAGCAGCTCTGTATAATAAATAAATTTTCTTTTGAATGGGAATAGAAATGAGGGAGAGACAAAGAGAAGCATATGTAAAGGAAGGGGCGTGACAATTACAGGATGATAGCTCAAAATATATCTTCCCAAGACAGACTAAAGAATATGAAGAGCAATAGACACGAACAAAAATCTAAAGGCAACCGGTGAAAATAATTTTGAACAAAAATGGAACAGCAAAAGTTACCGATTGAATTCCACAGAATATTTAAAGACTAGTGTCCATTCATATGCACGGTGAAATTTTTTTTTTGAACGGCACAGAACATAAAAGAGTTTCAAAAAGGTTATCGATACGGCTAACCATTCCACAAACTTCGTCGTGTACCGAGCTCTGAAACATACGAACGAATATGTTGCGGAGATCAGCACGGCGAGACGATCAAAACGGTATACAGACATCGATGGTACGATTTAATTATAATAATTCGAAATTTTATACTACGGAAAATGCATAAAAATCGCAGAAGAATAAGATCGACGGAGCCAAAGATGTCCGAATTTTGAAAAACGACAAACTGACAACTTGCTCAAAAGATGGTTTAGAATTTTTTTTTATGTAAAAATAATTTGGTTTTGAAAACGTTTTATTTTCATTGTTTTTTAACTGATTAGATTGAAGTGAATTTACGCGCGATATAAACTTTCGTATTTTCAGACGAAAATTTACCAGTTGCTATGTTTAACTAGACGCATTCCAAATATAAAATTTATATTTAAGAATTTTATCGTTTTAAAATTGTACAAAATTTCAATTAAATACGTTACTAAAACCGGTTAAAGTTTACGGGTCGTTACATTCTCCCCCACTCAAAACTTTTCGTCCTCGAAAAGGGAAGAAGTAGGAGAATAGAAACAACCAAAAGAAAATAGACTTGAATTACGAAATAAACAATTAATTTAAACCATATAAATTTCAATTTAAACAGATTAATATTCACTAATTGGTTTAAATCCGTTCATATTAGATCAATAATATTCATTCAATTTAAATTTGTTAGTTCAAACTATAAATCACGATTTAAATCAAATTGATATCCAATAATTGAATTTAAATTCAAAGTATTTCATTAATTGATTAAATTGTTAATTTATTAATTTTCTCAAAGCAAAATTTATTTAATTTATTTCATTTATTCATTATCTTATTATCCAATTATACCCTATTAATAATTAATAATCATATTTTATTCAACAAATTCAATTCTTCTTTATTTTAAATTATTATTAAATTAATTCCACTTAATATATCTTATCACATATATATTAAGTATATTTACATTTTTTATAACTACTCACATTTATTTAAAAATTCCTTTGATATCATTTTATATTGTATAATATTCAATTACGTAGTTAACTTTAGAAATTCTAGGTAAGTTATATTGAGTGCAATTAAATGTTATACAAGTGAATTTCTAATTCAATTCTCTCAAGTTTAAATATTAATTCAAAATTTGGTTTCATTTATAATTGAAATCATCTTTCACCCAAATTTTAAGAATTCAATTTCCGATTAACTTCAACAATTTGGAGATAATTATATACATACAATATATCCAAGTCAAATCTAAATTAAATATTAATATATATATATATATATATATATATATATATATTTTTAAATCAAGTCATACTTTAGAAATTTCGAATTCATTTCAAAACAAAAGGGTAGCAAGCTACTGACGGTCTCTCCACTTCGAAACTCGAAAATGAATGTCGATGATGCGGCCGTCATCACCGAGATTATTTTCCAGCGACGAAATAAGAGAGCACTGATTTTAACATCTAAAATTCTTTGAAATAATTTCTATTGAAAATATTTTAAATACATTACACTCTAAAACTTTCAAATCGAATTTTTGAAATCACCGGAAATTAAATTCTCAAATTCTTGATTCAAATTCATTTAAACTTTCAAATCTGGATGTTGAAATAGTCAATGGTTTACAAAATGAAAATCGTATATTATTATTTTCCAACAATAATTCATTAACTATTTAACTTCAGAAAACTTATACTTATTTTTTCAAAATCTATTTCATTTTGAGACAATTGTTTCAGTTTGCTCTGTTAAAGTGTTTTGGAAATCCTATCGGTAGCGTTGATCAGACGAATCGATCGGAAACCCAAATCAACATCAATAACACAACAAAACAATATATAAAATATTTTAAATATTAATTTACAAATACAATTTCTCACTTGACGATACATGAATGGATTTTCAAAATAAGGACAGGGTTTCAAATTTTGATGGACTCAATCAAAGATTTTTTTTTTTTTTTTTTTTCGATAATAAGTTCGGAAGAAAAGATAAGGTGATTCGAATAATAGAATCAGGAGATGGATAAGCTTATTTAATTCACGGGCAACCTTAACCGGGTCGACCGTAACTTCAAGAATAAGATCGATGCTGAATTCCGAGGTAAATCAACATTCAATCTCAAGAGATAGAATTCAGGTAAAGCACGGAATAGATAGCATCGTAAACCGAGGATACAGAAATCTTCGGTAAATCGATGTCTATTGTAAATGAGTTTCACCCATTTACAGATAGATTTGGGATTGGCGAGACCGCCAACTCACTATAAAGATCATTCGAAGTGGAGTTATGGGGTACTTCCAGAATCAAAAGAAGATAAATAGTGAGATATATGAATGAATTTTGAAACCGTAGAGAACGTTCCAAAATTCAAAGGAATTTGAGTTGAAAGGAAGAGATTGAAACTCGAGTGGGAGTGATTCTGCAAATACATTTACCCTATATGCTAAGTTTTGCCTAGAGCTACCAAAAGCTCTGATACCAACTGTAACGACCCGCTATTTTTGACTATTCGCATCCGCACATGTCGGACTTGAATAATTCAAAATACCGAATTGATAATTTAAATTTTGCAAAACTCAGATATACAGTAAATAAATAATCACAGAATCACAGACACAGAGTAATAATATGCAGCGGAAGTAAAAGAGATAGTAGTTCATGAAGCTACTATATAAATATATAAGATACATCAGAGTTTACAACAGAAGAGAAATACGATACATCAATTACAAATCATAATACATCACTGGAATCATCGAATACTGGAAGCAGAATAGATGGCTGGATCTTCAAGCAAAGCTCCAACTCCAAAGGTGAGTCTCGAAAGCTGAACCACTCAGTCTGACCCGAGTGTAAAGCAAAACACAAAACACTCGAGTCAGGATTAATATTCTTATATCAATAAATCCAACTCAAGTGAAATAACAATCGAAATACAAGTAACTCAAAGGATGTTGGAATCACCATCCTCTAAGGATCCGTTAAACTATCTACTAGGTAGTAGTGTACGCTAAATAGATAATGTCTATCAGTAATATAAAGTATCAAAATAGTGTTAAGGCGTTACCATTATTCCCCTTAACACATTTTTATAAATGTCATAGTCTATACAGCACTGTAAACTCCACCGTAAACTAGTGGGATATCAGGGAGTACTCCATAGGTATAACACAAAACAAATTCGTAGTGGTCGCGTATATAGGGATACAAGTATGACAAGGCACATGAGGCAATACCCAAGGTAGTGAAACTACCGTTCGCCTGATCCGGACTGGTGAGAACGCATCACCGCAGCGATCGCAACACCGCGAAACAACACTCCTGAAAGTACGAGGGTGCACCAATCAATCACAAGTAATGAGTAATAGTTACGAAGAAGTGTGTCCGCTCGAGGTGGCTAACCCCATTTGGCCCGGCACGGCTCCTGATTTTAGTCATTTCCAATTTGACACAAGTGTCAAGGCTATCCATTATCGTTCTCTTTCTTCAGTCATCACGTACATCATTCCAACCACTTCATTCTGGATCATCACTCCGCGTATAGTTATTAAAGTGGTTTTCGGTTTAGATAGAGAGTATATCAATAACCGATTCCGGTTTCTTTAATAACCTTCGTATTATTACACCGATTGGTCATTTAATATATTTCAAAACCAAATCAAATTCAATTTCAATTAAAATTTATATATCAACATTTCATTTGACTTTCAATATCAATTTCCATATTTTACGTTTCCAAAACTTCCAAAACCATTTCAGAATCTTATAATTCGATTTCAAATTTTATTTAAACAATTCAATTATTGATTCAAATTCATATATAAATTTTATTTCGAGATCATTTAAATAAATTAATTTAACACTCAAATCAATTTCAAATTCATTTATCGATTTCATTCAATATTCGCTAAGCTAATTTATCATTCAAAACAACTTCTATTTAAATTCCAATTCATTTAAATCAATTACGTACGTTTAACTTCATTATATCAAAACATCAAATTGAAATAAATCAAATTCGTCATATCAATTCTTTAAATTACAAGTCTTACGTTAATTTCAATAAATCCCATTCATTACAATAAATCACATTTTATTTCTTGTTAAAGAAATACTAATTTCACTTATTTATTGACTTCGTTACAAATTTCAAACTCAATTAATAAAGAACTAAATTTCATATATTCGAGAAGTTTAATTTCACTTATCAACTTACTTAAATTTCCCAAAGCTTAATTAATAAATAAGAAACTCAATTTCATTTATTATCGAAGTTCAAATCCACTTATTCAAAAGTTCAATTTCCCTTATCAAAGAATTCCATTTTTATTCGATTATCGAATCATTAAATCTCATTCAAATATTAAATAATTTCAATCTTAATTATTAGTAATTTCAAAACTTAATAATTACAAACTTGATTATAATTTCAGATTTAATTATTAAATCATTTCCACTTAATTATGAATTCAACTTAATTATCAAATCATTTCAACTCAATTATAAATTCAACTTGATAATTTCAACTTAACTATAATTCCAACTTAATTATAATTTCAAATTTAATTATTAAATTATTTCAACTTAATAATTCCAAAAACTCAATTATTACTAATTCTAAATTATTTATTAATAATTCCAAATTTAATTATTAAATAATTAAATTTCAAACAACGTTCTTTCATCAATTACTGTGTAAAAATTTGTTTCATATTTCAATATTTACATTTCTTTTTCATAAACATTCAAATTCGAACTTCATTTCAAAACTTATTCTTTGCTCGAATAAAATCATTATTTTATTTTTTAAATAAATTTATTTACCAATCGGATTTATTTAATTCTCTATCCTAGGTCAAGTTCATTTGGGTATTTATCATTTCAACCCGATTCCAATTCAATTCAAAAAATCAAAACATAACAAAGGGAACTTGCAGTGTGATAACTGGGATGGTGTCAAAGTAAATAAACAAGCAATAACAACAATCAATAACAATCCAATAAGTTAATTCAAATAATCCCGAAATAATCGTATTAATTCGCATTGTTGTTTGTGCGAATTTATATAATTATCTCTAGAATCTACACTATCATTTCATGTAGACTAAAGATTATTGCATTACGGTTTTTCCACTTGTCGTTCAATTTCAATTTCAAATTTAATACTACAACAATTTATCCAATATCCGTTCAAAGGTTCAAAGTGTAATTTATAAGTTTTTACGTGTCAATTAACTTAAAAATAAAAAGGGGTCATATTATTCAAATTAACTAATCAAATTCAACACATATGTCGATTCAAAATTTATAACTATCCTACGTCAAATTCAATTGCATACTATTCATCACTTTTTACGTTCCAATTTAACATCCAATATAAACAACAAACAATCAATCAATTATCAACCAAACTGGATTATTATTGCATACATAACAGATAACAGTGTCAGATGTCAAAGGTGAACTGATACATACATGACAGTGCAATAAATAACAGCAGTATATTTCAATTGTCGTTTCAATTGAAATCAAATTTAATAAATAAAAGAACATTAATCGTGAGTGATGGCTCACCTTTCGAGGGTAGAGAAAATAGAAGATGACACGGATACGCACACTGATACGGACACTGAAATGGAGTTACGAATCCAAGCATGATTCTCAGAGCAAAGTAAGATTGGCACGAATCGACGAGCAAAACTGTTAAATAGGAATTGCCGAAATCAATCAAAATATTCAACATAGCAACAATTACAAAACATGTCCTACGTCAAATTTTAACAGTATAATTCTATGTGCTACCGAGATCGAAATGGTCTGAAATTTGGTATGGATAAAGATCAAAACTTGTATTTCAAAACTGCAAAAAAAATCACTTGATTCCGACGTAAGACGGAGAAGATACGATGCGTCAAACATGAACTCAGGTCGTGTTTGCAGCAGTGTAAAATAAATTCTAAGTACAAAAGAATATCTGTCTGGGTCTAACTTCCAGATCCTCGACCACATATCAAACGATGTCGGATTTTGCTGGAATTTGACATGTATAAACTACGTAACTTAAACTCCTTTTTAAAAATAGAATCAACCCATTCCGATAAAACGGGTGTGAGATATGATGCGTCAAACATGAACTCAGGTCGTGTTTGCAGCAGTGTAAAATAATTCCAAGTACAAAAGAACAGCTGCCAGGGTCAAACTTCTAGATCCTCGACCACTAATCAAACGATGTCGGATTTTGCTGAAATTTGACATGCATAAACTAGGTAACTTCGACTCTTTTTTAAAAAATAGAATCAAACCATTCCGATAAAGCATGAGTGAGATATGACATCGTGAACATGAAGTCTAACCGTTGTTCAAAAGAAAAAAAAACAATATAAACTTATATTTCAAAACCCGCATATATATATATATATATATATATATATATATATATATATACACACACTTTTAAACAACTTATATATTTTAAAATTTCACCTATATTCCTTTATAAATAAAATACTAGAAACACTATTTCATTTAAAATGCTCACAACGGATATATTAAAGAAATATATTTATGTATCTATAAACATGCTGCTATAATATGTAAATGAACTCAAAACTCAGTATATAGCTAATATAGCCTAACAGGTCAAATAAATAACAAATATATTAAATGAACCGAGAACATAAGACAGCAACCACATTTTAACAAATACACTTTATAATATATATCAGTACACATTTAAACTTGAATGTATATAGACCGAGACAAAACGTATGTATAAATTTACTAATATATCTTCAACATAACCTTATATAACCATTTATATATATACAGAATATACACAGCACTTATAATATAATATTCCATACACATTATATATTCATATATAAGATAAAAGAGGGGACGTGCAGCTACAGCTGCAAGTAAACTTGATGACATAAACACTTAAAATATATATGCCTAGAGAACAACTCATGAATATAATAACATACACATTCCCCTTTGTATGTACTTAAAATAAATATGCCTCTAATGAATACCTTAATAGTAAAGGAAGCTGCTCGCATGAAGATGTAGATGTAGAGTCGAACAAAAGAGAGGATGTAGCCATGGCTGAGATGCAAACTGTGGAAGGAGAAGATGCCACCGGGGTTGTGGAGCCTAGGCGGCAACAGTTCTCAGTGTTGCTCGGTTGTAGGCGGGCTCGGTGATGATGAAGTGGGAGGGGTCTCGGCTGGGCAGTGGCATGGTGAGGCGGAGGTCGGAGAAGTCTTGGTGGAAAGGTTTGGGCCGAGGTGAGGGAGGCGGTTTGGGAGGAGCGAACATGGGTTGCGTTTTTTTTTTTTTTTTTTTTTTTTTTTCATGGGAAAGTCAGGCAGAGGCGGGACACGGTGTCGCTGAGGTGTGGGTTGTGCTCGGCCGTGACTGGTGTGGAGCACGAATGGAGGGAAGCAAGTGAGATGTAAAGGTGAGCCATCAATTCTAATTCACGAATGAAGACCGAGAGAAGGGAAGAGAGTTGGAGTTGCCTTCATGAAAACAACATAAGTATAAGCAGCTCTGTATAATAAATAAATTTTCTTTTGAATGGGAATAGAAATGAGGGAGAGACAAAGAGAAGCATATGTAAAGGAAGGGGCGTGACAATTACAGGATGATAGCTCAAAATATATCTTCCCAAGACAGACTAAAGAATATGAAGAGCAATAGACACGAACAAAAATCTAAAGGCAACCGGTGAAAATAATTTTGAACAAAAATGGAACAGCAAAAGTTACCGATTGAATTCCACAGAATATTTAAAGACTAGTGTCCATTCATATGCACGGTGAAATTTTTTTTTTGAACGGCACAGAACATAAAAGAGTTTCAAAAAGGTTATCGATACGGCTAACCATTCCACAAACTTCGTCGTGTACCGAGCTCTGAAACATACGAACGAATATGTTGCGGAGATCAGCACGGCGAGACGATCAAAACGGTATACAGACATCGATGGTACGATTTAATTATAATAATTCGAAATTTTATACTACGGAAAATGCATAAAAATCGCAGAAGAATAAGATCGACGGAGCCAAAGATGTCCGAATTTTGAAAAACGACAAACTGACAACTTGCTCAAAAGATGGTTTAGAATTTTTTTTTATGTAAAAATAATTTGGTTTTGAAAACGTTTTATTTTCATTGTTTTTTAACTGATTAGATTGAAGTGAATTTACGCGCGATATAAACTTTCGTATTTTCAGACGAAAATTTACCAGTTGCTATGTTTAACTAGACGCATTCCAAATATAAAATTTATATTTAAGAATTTTATCGTTTTAAAATTCTACAAAATTTCAATTAAATACGTTACTAAAACCGGTTAAAGTTTACGGGTCGTTACATCGCATATCAATTCATTCATGTTTGTTTAACTGTATTTGATTTATTCATTTTACTCTCTAGTTTCATCTTCATTGCTGCTACTGTTGGCAGCTGAGTCTACAACGGAGCCTCACCACTTATTAGATGTAAAGAGAGCCCTACTCGTAAATATTTTGAGCGTCCTTACCAGTCTTTAGCTGCACCATAAATGCCTTACTTCCTCACTTCGCACCTCACATCCCATTGACAACCACCTTATTTCATTCTATACTGCACATCCCATTGGCCCGTGCAGTAGTCTGCAACCACGTAACGGTGGGGCCTAGTCATCACATCCATCAAGGAGCGACCCCGTGGTTGGTCAAGTTTGGATAGAGCTAGTAAAATTTTGGCAATCAAATCTGTGTAAGAAATTTTATATCACACACTTCGATCCACTCAAAAGCGGACATAATCATATTCCCGCTTTAAAATAAAATAAAGGAATATCATAATATATCTCACATATAAAGTCAGAAATCTAATAATATAGATTAATATATGTGTATAATATAAAATAATTCACCAATATCCTGTAAAAATACTCGGCCTTCAATGAATTACCCAACATTATGCCAATGTTAAATAATTAAATATACTTCATATGGGCATCCCACACCATCTGGTGAAATACAATTACTTAACACCTGTAATTAATCGACATCAAACAAATTTCCACTTCGCTTATTAAAGCATTCTTTGCTTAATGTTTACTTCAATCATTATTCTTCATTTTCATTACTTCATTGCTCAGCGCGATGAGTAATTTAACTTCCTCTTATTTGTAGTAATCCAATCAACAACTATCCACAGACACATCTAAATATTATTTAATTAGTAACTAATGAGATGAAAGGTTTTATTTAAATACATTTCATTTTATTCTTCTCCTCTTTTTATAAAATAAAGTTCAATTAAATTCAACAACAAAACATCTCTTTTATTTATTTCTCTCTCTTTTAAAATAATAAACATCAATTCTCCCATTTGATTAAAAAAATACATATTTTAAAACCACTTATTTAGTTTCAAAAAAACCTATATTCGAACCCATCAATGAATTTAAAAACCAAAAAATCCTCTCATTTATAATATTATGGAAATACTATAAAGAAATTTGAAAATTCCAACTATTTAAACACCAATTTGAAGTACGTTATTTACAATCCAAAAGTATTTCTAAAACCCAAATGCATAATTTCGAAATTCATATTTGGAATCCTTATTTATTTCAGATCTCTAAAACCCCTTCGTAAAAATAATTTACTAGACCCAAATTTTCTTTTAATAAAATATTCTGAATATTGTATATAAAAATAAAATTTTAACTTATAAAACCTAATTTCATAGCATTATTCAAAATTCTTTATTCATTTCGTAATCCTTTTAAACTGCTTTGGAATAATAATTTGCTAAACTATAATTCACCTTTTATATAAATTCCCCAAACTGTTTACACTAAAATATAGACACACATGTATATATAAAATTCATTTGTATCACGAAATTCTAGTTTCCCATTCTAAAATAATTTAACTCAAACATCATTATAAACATTTCTAGATGATTTAAATCAATTTATCTTTATTTAAAATGATCAAATACAAAATATATTACTTTCAAAAATAACACTTAACAATAATATATATAATAATAAGCTTTATTTTTAATATTTTCCATTAGTAAATAATTTACATTGAACTTATTTTTATCCAAAATATTACTTTGTAAAATCTCCAACACCATATTTATTTTAACTTAAAGCATTTCCTAAAGTTATAAATAAAATTCTATTTTTATAGAAATCCTTTAAATATTTTTATAATCAACGATAATAGGTTCAATTAAAACTATTCAACAATTTGCTTATTTAATAAAATTCCAGAATTCATTCTTTTCCAAATTATTACTAATTCACACAATCCTCAAAATTATTCCACTTTATATATTTCTAAAACGCTTCCACTTTTATATTTTTGTTTTAATTACAATATCTTCGATATTAATAGGAAAACCATTCCAAAAGTTCACCATTTTTTTTCCAAAATAACAGCATTTATTTCAAGCCTTTCATTTAAATTAATTCATACTTTTCTGATCAATTACTGTTGTCATCTCATCACAACAATAATCAATCAAAGACTAACAACAATACATCATTAAATAATCAACGAATTCAACAAAAATAGAATATAAATCATAGTGGCATATTATCAGAACACACCCAAACAATGTCAATAAACCGAATCAACCATTCCAAGCCATAGCACAAATCAAGCAGCAGAACACAAAGTATTAAACAATAGTTGTGAGTAAAAAGAATTTACTCACCGAAATCCTAGCCAAGTCTTTGCTGCCTCCGACCCATGTCTTAAGCAGAAGCCCTAGAGAATGACATGCACCTGTAAGGACCCGCAAATCCGTACTCCTTGAATAGACACTAATCTCCACTAATTAACTCAAGATGAACGGAAATACGAATTCTTAGGGTTTAAAAAGAAAAAAAAAGATAGAAGAAGAGAGAAAAGATAGAACATAACAGAAAGAAAACAACAGAACAATATCAGAATCTCACAATCGCAGCGGAACAACATATAATAGATAAATGAATAATCTTTAAACAAAGAACTATATCAGTTATTACATCACATCATATTACATTACATTACATTATCAGAGTTTACAACTACAACAACAAACAACAACAAATAGCAGAAAAGAAATACTATGTACTAGAAATATGCCATGCTATCCAGCTTGCCTCCAGCAACTCTCGAATTCCAGAATATCCTGATAAACCTTAACTCTAGACTGCCCGTGTGGAAATTGTGGACACCCAGAGTTTAGGAAGGAAAACAATAAACTCCGAGTCAGTCATGTGAATGGTGTGAGAACTTAAAATAGTTATTTATCTTTAAAAACAAAATATAGGAATATTTTTTAAAGTCAATTCGCAATGCTTTTAAAAATGAAACTACCATAAGGCCTCCCGGCACACACACAATGCAAACGCAGACTTAGGGGAGATTTCTCATTATGATAGTCAAAGATGCTTACTACGTAAAATCAAATCATTTTTGATATTATTATTGGTGCATAGTGTAGAAAAAATTTCGAAAGTAGAATATAAATCTTAGTCAGCATAGGTACCATTATATTATGCCTACTATAGCTACCATATTAAATGGAAGGTTCTACAACTAAAACCGCACAAGGCTCGTATTGTTTCTTTGGATTTCCAACAAATGGTCAGGCCAAGGAACTTCCCATTGCCACATGGAAACGCCTCTGGAATGACGTCCTGAGAACCTAACCGGATCTCTGCCAACACAAGGTCGGGTTACCCCTAACTGGGTAACTACTGACACGAATATGCCATCCCCCGATCGTAACCGATCTATATCCAAGGATCCTTGATTTCCAACAACCACAAAGCAATAAATTTGCAGCAACAACATAGGTTAAGTGATGCAGCTCAGACCAGGGTTGAAAAATTACAAGTTATCGACATGAGTCGTTCACGATTTAGTGGGAGTTTATGTCGTTCACAACTTAACAGATCAGAAGAAGAAGTCATGAGTCATACACGACTCAAGTTGTCACGAGATAGGGAACAGAGCTTTAAGTCGAATGGAAGGATTGAGTCGTCCACGACTCAACGTGGAGGAGTTGAACCATACATGACTCAACTGGAGGCCATGGAGTCTCGAGAGAAAGAGCTACGGGTTAATGAAATGATTTTAAGTCGTTTGCGACTTAACAAGAAGAATGCAAAGGAAATACGACTCGATGGGAGCCTAAATCGTTCTGATGTGATGAGTCGTACACGTCTTAACTGCATAGCTATGAGTCGTACACGACTCAACGACTTATATATAAGTCGTACACGACTTATCCTGGAGCAGGGAAGAGTACCAGCAAGTAAAGCCTTTGAGTGGGAGGCGGAGCACGACCTATGTTGAGTCGGTGAAGTCTTGAGTCGGTCATGAATTGAGTCGGTGAAGTCTTGAGTCGGTCATGTATGTAAATTTGTGTTGAGTCGTATGTCGCGTACTTTCTTAAGTCGTATCATTTTGGGGTCGTGTATGTGTGTGTTGTAATATAAGTCGTGAGTCGCTGTCTGTTGCATTTCCTTGAGTCTTAAAGCGTTGAAGTTGAGTCGTTTAAGCCGTGTGTTGGTGAGTCGCAGCTGTCCAGGTTGTGCCTTTAGGAGTTGGGTCGTGCTTGGGGATGAGTCGGTGCCGATTCAATGAGTCGTAAGTCGCAAACGACTCAAGGACCAGGGTTGTAAACTTCTATAAATACGCGTGTGTTGTACATTTTTAAGGTGGTTGACTTTTGAATAAAATTCTCTTTGATTACTTTGTGCTTTCTTTTAATTGGTAGTTGAGTGTGATCTCCTATCTCCACTTACGTCATTCGAGTGCGCCCGAATCCACGTTTGTTGAAGCCGATTCACGGAATCTAGTGCGCTAGATCAACGTACGAAGAATCATAGATCTTTGAACACGGTATAGTGCGCTATCAACGTGTTTGAGATAGCTAGAATTCGGTATCTTCGGATCAACGAATTTGGGCATTTCGGTATCTTCATTCCATCGATCGCTACTTTCACCGATTGAAGTTTGTTTTGATTAATCCGCTGCGTCAGTTTTGGTATCAGAGCCATACTTAGCCAATCATAGCTAAGTTGATTCTTGGAGCCAAGTATTTGAAGTTGAAGTTTGAAGTTGTTGTTCATCGTGATCATATCGAAGTTGCAACAAGTTTGAAGATTTTGATCCATCTCATTTTGGATCTAGGGTTGGAGAAGTGTTTGAGTTTGAAGTTGTTTGGAAACCTTGAGCCGAGCCAAGTTAAGCCGTGAATTGTTGAGGCCGAATTCACTTGTTACCGAGTTAAGGGGTTTGAGCCGTGTAAAGCTATTGCCGAGACAAGAGTTGAGCCGTGACTTGTTGTTTGTGAAGTTCAATCATGCCGCCTAGAAGAGCTAACCGACATCAAAACGTTGAAGCTTTGTATCGAAGAGAAGAAGCCGATCAAATGGAACAACGTATGCACGAGAAGATTGATGAAGGCATAGGAAGGTTGGAGAAGCTTATGATCGATATGAATCAAAGTAGAAGAAGAAATTCACCTGAATCCATCCATGGAGGAAGTAGAATTTCGCCACATTCAGATCGGGAAAGGAGAGAGAGCCAAGATCATCGAAGTGTTGATAATCGAAGTAGGAGGAATGTTGATGATCATGATAGACGGAATGTTGGTAGTAGGAGTGGTGGTAGAGATGTTGGGGGGCGTGAAAGACAACGTTATGCATCAGACTTTGATGAAGAGTTTGACGGTGAGAGGGAAGTATTCATTTCAGAGACCGAGATCAAAGACAACGTCAGTATCGGGTTATTGATGATGATCGACGTTGGGAATCGGGAATGAAGATGGAGATTCCGGAGTTTAAAGGAGGGATGGCAGTTGAAGAATTCTTAGATTGGTTATCTAATGTGGAGGAAATTTTTGACTTTAAGGAGGTTCCGGAATATCGAAGGGTGAAGTTAGTTGCTACTAGGTTGAGGGGGAGAGCGTTGGCGTGGTGGCAGCAAACTAAACTTACCAGAGAACGGATGGGAAAGTCAAAGGTTGTAGAGTGGGATAAGATGAAGAAATTGATGCGAGCTACATTCTTACCATACAACTATCAATCACTTATGTACCAGAGATTGCAGAATCTGAGGTAAGGGACGAAGTCTGTTAGTGATTATGCTGACGAATTTTACCAACTCATTGCCAGGAATGATATTATGGAAACGGAAGAACAGCTAACTGCTAGATTCATTGGGGGATTGAGAATGCAGATCCAGGATATGGTTAATATGTTTGATCCTAGATCAGTGGCAGAGGCACATCAGAAAGCGTTGGCTTGGGAGAAGTAAGGAAGGCGTGGAGGTGGTGTGTTTACTAATTCCAATAATCAAGCGAGGGGTGTTAGTGGAAGTTCTAATGTTCCTAAACCTGTCAATAAGCCAGTGGTGAAGGAGGCTGAGAAGGCGAAGGTTAACAGTGGTTTCAAATGTTATAATTGTCAGGAGTTGGGACACAAAAGCAATGAATGTCCGAAGCCGAAGAAGAGAGCAATGGTTGCTGAGATTGGGGATGATGATGAGGAGGCAGAATGTTCAAATACACCTTATGTTGAGGAGGAAGAAGAATTGTCTGGAGATGAAGGTTGTAATCTTATGATGAGGAGGTCATGTCTTACACCAAAGCAAGAGGAGGATTGTAGTTGGTTGAGAAGCAATATTTTTCAGTCGACATGCACTATTCTAGGAAAAGTTTGCAAGTTTGTTATTGATGATGGAAGCTGTGACAACATTATTTCTACAGAAGCAGTAAGAAAGTTGAACTTGAAAACTGAGAAGCATCCTAAACCGTACAAGCTAGCATGGTTAAGGAAAGGTGGTGAAGTGAAGGTGTGTCGAAGAGCTTGCGTGAAATTTTCTATTGGGGAGAAATACAAAGATGAAATCTGGTGCGATGTAGTGGACATGGATGTGTGTCATCTGTTGTTGGGCAGGCCATGGCAGTTTGATCGAGCAGTACAACACGATGGTCGAGCCAATAGCTATAGTTTCATGTTCGAGGGTACTAAAATCACTTTGGTTCCCAAGAAGCAACAACAGAAGGAGAGCAAGCTAGAGGAGATTGAGGAATTGAAAACTCTGTTGACTTTGAAGGAGTTTGTTAAGGAGGTTGAAGAGGAGCCTGAAGTATACTTGTTGATTGGGCATGAGAGCAGTGAAGAGGTTGAAATTCCAGAAGAAGCGAAGCCTGTTTTGAAAGAATTTGAGGATGTATTTCCAGAGGAGTTGCCTAAAGAGTTACCGCCACTGAGAGACATTCAACATCAGATCGATCTTGTTCCGGGAGCAGTATTACCACATAGACCACATTATCGAATGAGTCCGAAGGAACATGAAGAGTTGAGGAGGCAGGTGGAAGAGTTGCTTGAACAAGGGCGAGTGCAGGAGAGTTTGAGTCCATGTGCTGTACCAGCTTTATTGGTACCCAAGAAGGATGGAACATGGAGAATGTGTACATATAGTAGAGCTTTGAACAAGATTACTGTCCGCTATAGATTTCCTATGCCGAGGTTGGATGATTTGTTAGACCAGTTGAGTGGGGCAACTATCTTTTCAAAAATTGACTTAAAGAGTGGTTATCATCAAATTCGAATTAGACCGGGAGACGAATGGAAGACAGCTTTCAGGACGAGAGAGGGGTTATACGAATGGTTGGTTATGCCATTTGGTTTATCAAATGCACCTAGTACATTCATGCGGGTGATGAATCAAATTTTAGACCATTCATTGGGAAGTTCGTGGTGGTTTATTTCGATGATATTCTGATATATAGCAGGAGTATGGAGGAGCATGTTCTACATTTGAGGGAAGTGTTGATTATTGTTCGTGAAGAACAATTTTATGCTGCTACGAAGAAATGTGTGTTTATGGCAAGAAGTGTTTTATTTCTGGGTTATGTTGTTTCAGGAAAGGGTATTCAAGTTGACCAGAATAAAATTGAAGCTGTCAGAAATTGGTCACCACCAAAGACAATTACAGAGGTGAGGAGTTTTCATGGGCTAGCGTCATTCTACCGAAGATTTATTCCATGCTTCAGTAGCGTGATGGCTCTAGTTACTGATTGCATGAAGGGGAAACAGTTTGTATGGTCAGAGGAAGCGGGGGTTGCTTTTGAAAAGATTAAGTCACTATTAATGACAGCACCAATTCTTGTTTTACCGAATTTTCAGTTGTTGTTTGAATTGCATACTGATGCTTCGAAAGTTGGTATTGGAGGAGTTCTGAGTCAGAATGGGAAGCCAGTTGCTTATTTCAGTGAGAAGTTGTCAGGGGCAAAGATGAGATACAGTACATATGACGTTGAATTCTATGCTGTTGTGCAAGCGATTAAACATTGGAGACATTATCTATTTCAGAAGGAGTTTGTTCTGTACACTGATCATGAGGCATTGAAGCATATGCAAGGGCAGGACAAGATTTCCGCGAGACATGCATCATGGATTGCTTATTTACAGCAGTTTACTTTTGTCGTTAAGCACAAATCAGGGGTAACAAATCGTGTAGCGGATGCTTTGAGTAGAAGGAACCATTTGTTGACTACAATGAAAGTTGAGGTGACAGGGTTTGAATTATTGCCAGAATTGTTTGGGGAGGATCCTTACTTTGCAAAGTTTGTTGAGAAAGTTAAGGATGGAGATACTGATGAATTTATGTTGGTTGATGGATTCTTGTTTAAAGGAAATCGATTATGTATTCCAGAGAGCAGCTTAAGAATGAAGATTATCAAAGAATTACACGAGGAAGGACATGTGGGCCGTGATCGTACATTACAGTTGATTTCTCAATCTTACTTTTGGTCGTCGATGAGAAAAGAAGTTAAAAGATTTGTGGAGAGATGCCACATTTGCCAGGTTTCAAAGGGAACAGCGACGAATGCAGGGTTATATATGCCATTACCTGTACCGTCTAAGCCATAGGTTGATATCAGCATGGATTTTGTTTTGGGTTTACCTAGAACTCAAAGGGGGAATGATTCTATATTTGTTGTGGTGGACAGATTTTCGAAGATGGCACATTTTATTGCCTGCAAGAAGACAGCGGATGCAGTTCGAGTGGCACAATTATTCTTTAAGGAGGTGTATCGATTGCATGGTTTACCAGAATCTATTGTTTCTGATCGGGATACTCGTTTTCTGAGTCACTTTTGGTTAAGTTTGTGGAAGATGGTGGGAACGAAGCTGAAATTTAGTAGTGTTTATCATCCGCAAACTGATGGACAGACAGAAGTTGTAAACAGGTCATTGGGAAATTTGTTGCGATGTCTTGTACAGGATAATTTGAGAAGTTGGGACATGAAATTATGCCAAGCAGAATTTGCTCATAATCATGCCATAAATCGCAGTACGGGATTCAGTCCATTTCAGATTGTATATTCAAATTTACCAAGGGGGCCGTTGGATTTAGCAGTAGTACCACAATCGAAGGGGACAGTTAAACGAGCTGCTGATTTTGTTGATGAGTTGACTGAATGTCATAAAATCGTTCAGGAACGATTGGTGAAAGCAAATGAGAAGTATAAGCGAGTTGCAGATTTAAAACGACGAAATATTGAATTTAACGAAGGTGATTTGGTGTATGCTGTGTTAACAAAGGATCGTTTTCCAGTGGGCACTTATAATAAGTTGAAAGCCAGAAAGATTGGTCCTGTAGAAGTTGTGAAACGGATCAATGAAAATGCTTATAAATTGAAGCTACCGGAGGACGTATACACTTCTGACGTATTCAATGTTAAGCATCTTGTACCATATTATGGGGATGAACAATCTGAGGTGGAGGAAGTTACAAATTCGAGGTCGAATTTTTCTCAACCAGGGGAGGATGATGCAGCTCATACCAGGGTTGAAAAATTACAAGTTATCGACATGAGTCGTTCACGACTTAGTGGGAGTTTAAGTCGTTCACGACTTAACAGATCAGAAGAAGAAGTCATGAGTCATACACGACTCAAGTTGTCACGAGATAGGGAACAGAGCTTTAAGTCGAATGGAAGGATTGAGTCGTCCACGACTCAACGTGGAGGAGTTGAACCATACACGACTCAACTGGAGGCCATGGAGTCTCGAGAGAAAGAGCTACGGGTTAATGAAATGATTTTAAGTCATTTGCGACTTAACGAGAAGAATGCGAAGGAAATACGACTCGATGGGAGCCTAAATCGTTCTGATGTGATGAGTCGTACACGTCTTAACTGCATAGCTATGAGTCGTACACGACTCAACGACTTATATATAAGTCGTACACGACTTATCCTGGAGCAGGGAAGAGTACCAGCAAGTAAAGCCTTTGAGTGGGAGGCGGAGCACGACCTATGTTGAGTCGGTGAAGTCTTGAGTCGGTCATGAATTGAGTCGGTGAAGTCTTGAGTCGGTCATGTATGTAAATTTGTGTAGAGTCGTATGTCGCGTACTTTCTTAAGTCGTATCATTTTGGGGTCGTGTATGTGTGTGTTGTAATATAAGTCGTGAGTCGCTGTCTGTTGCATTTCCTTGAGTCTTAAAGCGTTGAAGTTGAGTCGTTTAAGCCGTGTGTTGGTGAGTCGCAGCTGTCCAGGTTGTGCCTTTAGGAGTTGGGTCGTGCTTGGGGATGAGTCGGTGTCGATTCAATGAGTCGTAAGTCGCAAACGATTCAAGGACCAGGGTTGTAAACTTCTATAAATACGCGTGTGTTGTACATTTTTAAGGTGGTTGACTTTTGAATAAAATTCTCTTTGATTGATTTGTGCTTTCTTTTAATTGGTAGTTGAGTGTGATCTCCTATCTCCACTTACGTCATTCGAGTGCGCTCGAATCCACGTTTGTTGAAGCCGATTCACGGAATCTAGTGCGCTAGATCAACGTACGAAGAATCGTAGATCTTTGAACACGGTATAGTGCGCTGTCAACGTGTTTGAGATAGCTAGAATTCGGTATCTTCGGATCAACGAATTTGGGCATTTCGGTATCTTCATTCCATCGATCGCTACTTTCACCGATTGAAGTTTGTTTTGATTAATCCGCTCCGTCATTAAGTATCTGGGTTCCATACCATGATACCACCTCTATCCAGAAGGAATGGCATACACTAAAGGGGCGCTACCCCCTAATAACCTTTCCGCATCCTTCCTGTTTTGACCATTTCCGGGGTGTGAGGTCCGACACAGTCTCGTCCACAAAGCTACGCTTTATACAAAAGCTGTGCTTTGATCATCAAATGCTCAACAGCACTTCATATGCCACATTACCAATTTGGGAATGTATCACTAGTAACCATCAACTACATAACCTCTAAGGGTGTTAAGCTAAGAGAATAAATTCTCCGCCACCAACTGAAATATATTTGATAGAAACCAGTTTTACATCTCAAATTGTAATGTCAGACACACATCCATACAAGTCCGTTCCGGGATCGAACGGAACCGAAGGCACTTCCAAAGAAGTCCTTGCAATCTGGATATTCACTAATCACGTCCGGACTTCCCATCACATATGGAATCTCTATACCGGGGTCATTCGGTGCAGATACATTCGATGGTAATCCTTCCATTTTCAAAAATATCTGGTCTTCAACACCGGTCTTCAAATGCAATCCATAACGACGTATCACATATTCGGAATGGGTTATACGACCCCAAGGTCCTTTCCCGGCTAACCCGAATAGTGAGCGCTTATTCAAAAATAAGTGTGGCATTCAAATTCAAGCAAATCACAACAAATACCCATTTAAAGGTAAATATTGATAGTCGATTAATGAACTATCAATGGATATGCACAACATCACCAGATTCCAAATAATTTTCCAAATTATTTATTTTCCAAAAATATCTTTACAAGATATATAATTACAATACTTCAAAAATAAATCAATATTTATTTTTAAAAAAATTCCCCTTTCTTTTATAAATTCCATAGTGAATTTATATTTCAAAATATCTACTGATATACGGTTTTCAATAGATTTCAAATATTCATTTTCAATTTATCTTTACAAAGATAAATTCTCAAAAACGTTTCATTTCATATTGGAAAACATTTCCATACTTATTTAATAATAAGTAATTTACAAATCCATTTATTTTCAACACTTGAAAAATATTCAATATACTTAAATCGAAATTAAGTATATATTTCATTCTTTAAGAAAAGGTGCGCTTAAACACATTTATTTGGGCCCAAAGCGAATGTTGCGTAAAACATCGTTACGACGACCAAAAATCACTAGTATAGGGATTCGAAATTAAGATAGATATATAAATCCTAATACTATATAAAACATTTCCTTTCGGAAATCATTTACTATAACAACAGTGTTATAGTCCATCATTTCCTTCTATTTTCCGAAAGCGTCTATTTCAAAAACAAATGTTGAAATCTATGGTTTCGATAGTTAATCCATTTTAAAACATCTTTAAAACAATTAACTTCATTTTATAATACCACTTCCCCAAAAACATGTCCATTTTCTTTAATAATATATTCACTGTTCAAAATCGTGAATATACTTCACTAACCAAATTCAATATTTTCTACACATTTTATTTCAAGGATAATTCGCTATCCGAAATCGCGAATATATCTCCTTTAATAACCTTCTATATTAAATTTATCAAATTCAATTGATTTTGGATTTACAAACAATGTTTATAAATTCCATTTCTATTTATAAAAACTTCGATTTATAAAAATCCCTTTTTATAAACCAATTCAATTTATAACTCAATTTTATACCAAAAATCTAATTTATAAGTTAATTACTTATAATCTTTTATTTTACGAAAATCTATTCATTTTAAAATTTCATAATTTATAAATCTATAAATTTCATTCACTTATGAAATCCATTTTTATTTCATTTTAACACTTATAAAAACTCATTTTATAATTCCTATATTTTTAATTTATAAATATTAATCTTAGAAATCTTTTATATAAACCGTTTATAATAATTCAAAAATCTCAATTTAAATAAACCAATCCTTTTAATAATTTACAAAACGTTATTTAAAACTTATATAACTCCAAAATCATACTTAAGTACTATTTCCAAAAATATAACTTTTATAACAATAAAATTTTATTGTTTATTTATTTTAACAATTCAAAATTTAATAAAACGTATACTTTCAAAAATCACTTTAAAATTCTTTTTAAAATCAAAAATCGTTATTTTAAAACTTCAAAAATGGATCTGATGATGCAACAGCACCAAATAGTCAATCGCAACATCCAAATATCATATATCGATATGATAATCAACAAACATCACAATATCTATAATCAAATAACTACTGGTGAGGAATCCAGTTGGATCCCTCCAACCTGTTTCCCTGCATCCAAAAACATTAGCACAATACCAATTCCGTTCAAAGCGGAATATCGCGGTATATGAGATAGGGTCTCATCCGCTATATAATGCGGGAAATCAACTCCAAGTACATAAATAATACCAATTCCATACGAGTTGGAATTATCACGGTATATGTTTTTAATAAATAACATCCGTTTACTAACGGCGCATAATGTCTATTTCAATCAATAATAGATAATAAATTTATCATCCAGACATACAATCAAAAATTTTAAATCTAACTATTTAAAATTAACATCGAACAATTTCGATTGAGTGAGAAGTTCTCACCTTGGTTTCAATTCCGTTTCCATCTTTTATTTCGAATAAAATTAAACGAGCGTTTAATTTTGCCCAAAATTAAAACTACCTCCAAACGACTCCAATCAAGTTCCATAGCGTAGTGTTCGTCCATACGAACCCAACGCAACTTGTTTCGTGCGTTTTCGACCTCGTATGAAAAAGATACGATATTCAGAAGTTAATACGATTCTTAATATAATAATTTCACAATTTTATTTACATTTTTAAACCAAGATTAATCTGGGCCGTCCAAACTTTTTTCCAGGAAATCAAGGCCGCATCCTTCCTTTCCCTCTCCTCTCTCACGTTCACGTTCTACAGGTTATACACGTTGAAACCCATAGCCGCCCCCTAGGGCTTGATGCCACGACCACCACAATCAACTTCAGGCCGATCAACGACCATGGTTTTGAAGCTCACGACGAATGCTACCTTCGGCTGCAAGATGGTGGAACTCGGCCTCCGTTTTCTCCTCGAAATTCGTGCCGACCGTGGCGCCTTCCAGCTTGATTTGCCGTCAATCCAGAGCTTCGCTTTCGATCTCTACCATTGAGATCATAGATCTCACTCCCCTCTACAACATTGAAGTTAAAAGATTTCGCTAATTGTTGATGGATGAAGAGATAATTGAGGGAGAAGAAGATGTTATTTCAGCCATTGATATGGTAGGTGGCGGCTAGGCTGAAAAAATTTAGGGTTTTGGCAATTTGTGAAAATAATGAACGTTTGTGGCCTTTTACAGAAAATATCCAAAAACACTATTCATCCCGGAATTTCCGAACTTCAAATCTCGCGCTGTGAACGGCGTTTTCTAGGGTTTACCCCGCGTTCCAGACACAATGGAACATGTTTCGAAGGCTAATTCGATCATCTATACGAGTTACGGCAATAACCAATCAAATTTAAAATTAAATCGGTTAATCAAATTTCTAGGCGTTTTAGCTTGCCCTGGACAAACGGTAAATCCGATTGACACGAAATTTGAAACCATACAATAATATCACATTACGGATCCGATGAAACTAGTTTCGTCGAAATCCGAGACTATTTGAAAAATGGCTATTTTAACTCGTCAATTTAAATATTAAAATATTCAATTTTCACAAATTAACTTTAAATTCGATTTTAAAAGTTCTATAACATCATTCTAACTCTAATATGATAAAATAAAATTTTACAAATCATTTTCAATCATATTTAACCCAAATTTCAGTTATTTCTGTATTTTTACATATTAAATTATCGATTTAATTATCCAATTAAATCTAATTATTCGAAATAAAATTTATTCGACTGTTTAATTTCACTTATTAATATTTAAAATCAATTAAATATACGAATTTTAATTAACAGAAATTCTGGGTCGTTACAAACTCCCCCCCCCCCCCCCCCTAAAAGAATTTCGTCCTCGAAATTACCAAGTAAGAAAAAATTACGGAATCTATTAATTTTCCCAAAATCCATAGTTAAACTCCTTTCAACAACTTTACTAAGTTTTCAAATCATACATAGTTATCTTTTCAAACCAAACTATATTGTTTAACTTTCAACTCCAAATCAAAACTTAGTTTTCACAAAATTTTCCAATTTTTCTCAAAAATATTCTAACGCCTTAAGTTTTCGGCAAAATTCGTCAGAGTCTCCTTTGCGTGGCTGGATCTGAAAAAAATGACAGTATATATATCAAAAATATACATATCAAGTGATGAGGCATCCCGGAGGGGAAAAAAGTGTAAAAGTACGATATTTAATCCAAGGTATGTACATTATTTATTATTAGCAAGCATATACGGCTAATATAGCGCGAAAGCGAGCTCCAAATGCGAAGCAAACGCGATCCGCACCTACTAAACACTCAACAAACAGATGAGAAACATGTATATAGACAATAATACCGATATACAACATATAGCAACATAATAACTATATATGCCAACATAGCAAATGCAGTAAAAGCAATATATTCAACCATCAACCAACTATCATTCAACTAACATCCATAACCAATATATATTCATTCATATTCTCATTAATATTCAATGAAATGGGTTTTCAATTTAATCACATTTGATTCATTAACAGTGGATGTTTTTATTAACATTCATTTTCAATTATTTTATATTCACTAATTCATATTCAAGTTGGTTCACTTCCAAATCAAATTCGATTCTATTTAAGATTCACTTAACTTCCAATTGGATTTCAATTACTTTAACTTTCAATTACTTTAGCTTTCAATTTCATTAACTCAATTTCATTAACACTTAATGAATTATATACAATCAACTAACAATCATATATCAACCAATGTATATTAATTACAACCAAATTCCTTTGCTTATATTCATTCAATTTGTTTTAACACCTTTACTTTCAATTGGTTTAATTAATTGATTTTCATTCAATTATTCAATTTTCAATTTATTAGCTTTATGAATTAACACTTATATTCATTATTCCATATCCATTCATTTACATTTAGATTTATTTAGATTTAATCCACTTATTAATTCAATTGCTAATACATTAAACATTTCAAGTTGAATTCCATTTACATAACTTAAGTTCATATCCATTTAATTTACTTTATTAATTTGCTTCGATACCAAAATAAACTTCATTCAACATTACTTAAGTTATATTCCATTTAAACATCATTTGTTTTTAGCTAACTTAAATTCCCACTTATAAATCAATTTAGATTCCAATTCTAAAGTAAATTCCATTTAACTTTTAATTTATTTTTTATTTACAACTCATATTCATAAATATATTCATATAGTTTCACTTCTGATATATATAAGTTTATTTCACAATTGTAAATCACATTAATTATAATTTCATACTTATAATTCTTTTGCTTATACAATTATTCTTTTACAATTGTCGTTTTTATTTAGATTATTCAAACAACTTTTAATTAACTTATATATATTCTTACATTTTTAATCAACCAAACAATCAACTTATATACACTTTAATAATTCTTGAAAAATTATTCCTTTATATATAAAATATAATCAAGGTAAAATTATTTCATTTACCCAATTTAAAACAATATCGTGTCGAATTGTTCTGTACAAGTGTTTAGGGATCCCTATCAACAACGTTAATTACTCGTATTAACAGAATCCGTATACCACTCAACAAACCAATCATCACAATATAAAACAATATTATATTCCCTAACAAATACGCTCTCATATCTATTATTACACTCAACTCATTCTAGAGTACTAGTGACTCTATATCTAATGAGTAATACCCAACAGAGCCATGGTTGTCGCTTAACCATATGCTCTGATACCAGATGTAAGAACCCGCAAATCCGTACTCCTTGAATAGACACTAATCTCCATTGATTAACTCAAGATGAACGGAAATACGAATTCTTAGGGTTTAAAAAGAAGAAAAAGATAGAAGATGAGAGAAAAGATAGAACAGAACAGAAAGAAAACAACAGAACAATATCAGAATCTCATAATCGCAGCGGAACAACATATAATAGATAAATGAATAATCTTTAAACAAAGAACTATATCAGTTATTACATTACATCACATTACATTACATTATCAGATTTTACAACTACAACAACAAACAGCGGAAAAGAAATACTATATACTAGTAATACGCCATGCCATCCAGCTTGCCTCCAGCAACTCTCGAATTCTAGAATATCCTGATAAACCTTAACTCTAGACTGCCCGTGTGGAAATTGGTGGGCACCCAGAGTTTAGGAAGGAAAACAATAAACTCCGAGTCAGTCATGTGACTGGTGTGAGAACTTAAAACAGTTATTTATCTTTAAAAACAAAATAGAGGAATATTTTTTAAAGTCAATTCGCAATTCTTTTTAAAATGAAACTACCATAAGGCCTCCCGGCACACACAATGCAAACGCAAACTTGGGGGAGATTTCTCCTTATGATAGTCAAAGATGCTTACTACGTAAAATCAAAACATTTTTGATATTATTATTAGTGCATAGTGTAGAAAACATTTCGAAAGTAGAATATAAATCTTAGCCATGATATGTACCATTATATTATGCCTACTATAGCTACCATATTAAATGGCAGGTTCTACAACTAAAACCGTACAAGGCTCGTATTGTTTCTTTGGATTTCCAACAAATGGTCAGGTCAAGGAACTTCCCATTACCACATGGAAACGCCTTTGGAATGACGTCCCGAGAACCTAACCGGATCTCTATGTGATGTCTCGGGATTTTGGGCAATAATTATTTAATAATCTCATTAATAATTATTTTAAAATGTGAAATATTGATTTAATAATTTAATTCAAACAGGAATTTTCTTTTGAAGATTTATAATCATTTAATTTGTCAAATGATATTCTTTTCAAAATAGTAATAATTTAATTTAAATTGAGAATCTGATTGTTTTCAAATGTTAAGAATATTTAAGTAATAAAATTCATCTCTCTAAATTGATTTAAAAATATTTATTGTAAATAGGAATTTTGATTTCTTATTTAAATTTATATTTAATATAGAATATTTTCTAACTTATTATATATAAATGTATAATTTGTAAATTGATTTAAATTAGCATTGAAATCTTTTCAAAAAGTTTGTTTTAAAAATCTATCTTATATTTTCATAGAAATGTAAGTAAGTATTTATTTTGTTTATAAAATAAATATAGTTTAAATTTTGTTTTATAATAAAAGTTTATTTTGTTTTGTTTTAGAAATTGTTTTCTTTGAAACAAATTTAATTCATTCATGTTAAAGTATAACATTTGATTTAAAACTCTTGAATAAGATAAACTCAACATTATTCTTCTTTTAAAAATCTTCTCTTTTGAAATTTAGTTTTAAAAGAATATTATTTTGAAAAATATTCAAGCAAACATTTAAAATGTATAGTTTTATAAAGAAGTTTATAAGTAAACATGTAATCAATTTAAAGGCTAATGTTAATAAATAATTAAAACATGCTAAAACAAATTAGAAATGGTTTTAGAATAAATTTAAATACATTTTTAAATTAAAGGAATTTATTTTAAAATCTAGATAAACATGTGTTAGATTCTTAAACTAATAGTAGACACTTGTAAATTTATCTACACCTTAATACAACAAGTGGCATTGTTTTAAAACTTTTTATTTTAATTTATTTTGATAAGAAAACATAGCAATGCATTTGGTTAAAACATTCTCTGTAAAAAGAAATCTAAAAATCAGACTTCAGTAAAATCAGAAACCCAAAACAATGCATGTTTTAAAATTTCTGCAAACAAATTCATGTCTGCAAATTCAATCAAAATCTACAACCCAAATTTCATATCTGCAAAAACCCCAAAACCATTTAAAAATCTGCAATCTGAAAGCAATCTTCAACCTCAAACTCAAGCAAAGAAGAGTGGGGTCTGCATGCAATAACTTTGAAAACAAATTGGAGGCAATTGCAGTTTTATAAATCAACATCAGGCAAGCAACTTCAGTAATCATCTACAACTAGCAAATGCAATCCAGATTAATCATGCATTTCAAATCAGGGTCCTCGAAAATTGAAATCTGCATCTAATTTGTGCTCTGCACCTTCATTTAAAAAGTGAGTAAGCTTCTTATTTTTTAAAAACAGTTTTCTTTTAAAATAAAAATCAAACATAATTTACAGAACTTAAGTTTTTAATATACAGAAATCAAAACATGTTTTGGCAAAATTTGTTCTGTTCTCTATTTTAAAAATGAAATGAAATGAGTAGCTTCACATGCACAAAAGCCTGAGATATCAGAGCATATGAATTGGAAGATATAAGCATGTATGATGATGACTGTTCTGTGTACATATATGAATATGTTTATCTGTGTTGATTTTCCTGTAGTGCAAATCCAACTTGTTTTAAACTAAGAAATCCATTAATAGGAAATTCCTTATCACTTGAATTGTTTCGGTTAGAAATTTTTGTGTATGCAAAATATGTTTGTTTGGTATAAAATTAGATTTATAAATTTTAAGTTAGCTTAGTAAAATCTGTTGCCTTTGAAGACCCCAAAAACTAAACATCAATGAAATGTAAACAAATGCCAAACAGTTTAAATCAATTAACAGTTTTGTAATCTGAATTCATTTTTAAAAACAGAATTTTTAAACAAATTTTATATTTTTAAAATTTCTGTGGGATGAGTATCTCTGTTTTGAATAGAGTTGGGTCCTTTTGGTTTGTTTAAATTTCTAGTGGATTTTGGTGGAGATGGGTCTTCCTGGTGGTAGAATATAGATGGAGGGGTAGGGGAAAAATGGACAGAAGTTGTTTCAGTGGAGGTGGTGACTGTATTTGGGATTTCCAGGTTTAAGCCTAAATTGGAGTGGTCGGGTTTTGATAGCTGCTTGATCTCTTTGTGATGCATCTAGTGAGAAGGGATTTTGTGAGTTTGCAGAAGGGATGTAGAGGAAGCTATAGCCAAGGTCGCGTCAACGATGGTGACCGGAGGTGGGACTTCTCGGTGTTGACAGGTTTCGGGTATGATACAGATGGGTTTTTTTTTCCAGGCTGCAGTTGATTTCCTATTTTTGATTTCATGTCGATGGGAGGGTTTGGATGGTCGTGATAGTATAAGGAGATGGTCGGCGACTTGTAGTAGTGGGTTAGCATGGCTGGAGTTGGCCAAGGTGACGGTGCACATACACTGTACATAATTGAATTCTGGTGAACACTGTTGGGTTGTTATGTGTTTTTGTCTCGAGTATTCCTCGGGTTAACTTTGCAGTGACTTGGAGTAGTTGGTTTGGAAACTCGAAGTAGTGAAGGGGGTTTTCTCGGATTAGTATAGCTGCAGGGTAAAACCTGAAGTTTTGCATTTTTTTAAATTAAATGAAATTCGTATTTTTAAAGTTGGAATTTGACTCAAGTGGAAGTTGAAACTTGATTCAAGTGTAACTTGAATTTGAATTCAAATGAAGTTTGAATTCAAGTTTTTTTTAAAAAAATGAAAATTTTAAAATTTAAACAAGTTTTAAATTGAGTATTGAATCAAGTTAAAAACAGTTTCAGGTTTACTTTTAAAACCTGATTTTTGATTCAAACCAGTTTTATAAGTTTTTAAATTATGAACAAATTCAAATGTTTTCAAGCAAGATTTAAATTTAGTTTTAAAACAAGTTAAAAACAGTTTTCAGGTTTATTTTAGAAACAGTTTTGATTTCAAAACGGTTTGTAAATTTTAAAATAAAAGAGAGATCTAAAAATGAATTTTGATTTCAAATAAGTTTTAAAACTTGAAAGAATTTATTTCCTTTAATATTTTGAATCAAAGATATGAAATGTTAATTTAAATTTGGAAGTTAATATAATCAATCTATTTTCAAAGCATGATTTATTTTAATCAAGTAATTTTGTTTTAACTTTTCTTTTATATTTAAGTAATGTTCTTTAACATTCATTTTATTTTCAGGTTTATATTTGTTTAAAGTTAGATTAATGTTTAAATAGTTAAACATTTTAAATATTAAATTTTTAAATGGAATTTGAATTTAATTTTAGAAATGTATTGTTTAAATATATTTTGAATGTAAATGAAGTCATTTTATAAGTAAATAAATTATTTTCAAAATAATTAAAATAATTAAGAATTTACTTAATTATTTGGTTTTAAATAATGGTCAAGATTAGAGATGATTTATTGATAATTAATCTGAGATAATTTTTCTTAAGTAAGTAATTTTTGAAAATGTTGTTAATTAATAATAATAATTACCTAAGGATAATTAAGTAATTAATTAATGTAATTAATTTTGATAATTAACTAGATTAATTGAATATAATTAATTGTAATTTGTTAAGTATAATTAATTAATAAAAGTAATTAAGGAATTAATTACTTATTGTAATTAATTTTGATATTGTATTTATTTAAGTTAATTAATTTAGTTTAATTAATTTAAGTAAATCATTTAATAATTTAATGGAAATAATTGTTTATTGTAATTAATGGTGCAGGATTACTTAGAGAAGTAATGAATGATAATTACTAAAATGTAATAAAGTAAGTTGGATAATTACTTTTGTAATTAATCAAGAGATTAATTAATTAAGATAATTAATTTTTGGATAATTAATTTGATTAATGAGTAATTAAAGATAGTTAATTACTAAATTGAATATAAATCAAAGTGATTAATAAATAGATTAGTTAATAAATGTAATTAATTCTTATTCAATAATTTATTTAAATATTAGAGAACATTAATTATTATAATTAATGATGTAATTAAGGTTTGTTTAATTAAATAATAATTAATTAAGTAATTAATTAATTGTAATTAATTAGGGATAAATATAATTAATTATAATTAATTAATAAACGAGTAATTAAATGTTAATTACTTATGAATAAGGTTAACTAATTTGTGAAAATTAATTAAAGACTAATTACTTATTGTAATTAGTGGATGATTAATCTAAAGTGCTTAATCAAGTTAAATACTTAGTGGATAATTAATTAACTGGGTTAATTAATTTATGGATATTAAGCAGGAATTATAGAAGTGTTAATTAATTTAATTTATTTTAGATTAATTAGGGATGGTTGTAATTAATTTAATTCATTTTAAATTAATTCTATCTGATGGCTAATAAATCATTGCTTATGGATGTTATTGATTGAATGATTGTGATCTCAGTAATGAGATGAGTTGTATTTATGTGATATGGATGTTTGGTTTAAGTATGATAGTTTGTGATGGATTATCTGTTTATGATATGAATGTGATTATCTATTGTGAGATGTAGTTTATCTATCTGTGTGAAATAGATAATAATGAAATGAGTTAATTGTTTAAACCCTTAAGTACAACTTGGACATTAAGATGGCGTTTGGTTTCGGTGAGACCGGGATCGGGTTTCCATATTTGGATATCCGAAAGCCACATCGATTCCGATTAAACGTTAGGTCGTTAATCCAAGTGGAGCAAGCGAAGACTCGAGGTATAAGGGCTATACGTCAGTATAACTCTATGGGTGATTCCGTAATGAGTTGACGGAATAGTGCTTATAGGTTCGAGATGTGATTTAGAGTGCAAGGGTTATCGTCGTTAACTCTGAGGGTGATTCCAATACGAGTGTAATGAGATAATGCCTTCGGTTTCGTTCGAACCCGGAACGAACTTGTATGGATTGAATGCTTTCAAAACATCGTCAGGTGGACGATGAGCATTCTAAGATTGATGTGTCCTATAAAGGTAATCGTAGCCTCAAGCCTCATCAACCAAGAATGGCTAAAACAGGGGAGGTGCAGCAATGCTTCGTGGGTAGCTCCCACTGGAGAGCAAGATTTATTCCTGTCTAGAAGTCCCTTTATATTCGGTTGTGTGGCAGTTGGCGACGGCCAATCTGCGGGGTGGTCTTGTTCGGAACTATTCGGTAAGGAATGGTTCCAGCTGTGTGTTGCAGGGGAGTTAGGGTGGCTCGTCGGTACGGTGATCTAGGCCACGTACTGTGACGGGCGGTACCCCAGTAGCCCTGCCATTGATGGAATCCATAATCCAATAAGTGCCTGTACGGTTTTGATTGTGCCCAACTATGTTGGAACGTGAGATGTAAGCATTCCAGCTATTTATGTATTTTATTTTGAAAACCCTAGACACTATTATAATATCACTGGATTTCCTATCAAATGTTTTGTTTAGCGTAAGGTAAAAACTTTTCCATGTTTATGTGGGGGAAGTCTTACGTGAAAACTTTTGTTTTCAAAGGATTTTCTTAAGTTAAGCAACTTTTCCCCGTTTACTCACACCAGACCCATGTTTGACCCGAGTGTTTATTTTATGTTTTATTAAACTCTTGGGTACTCATATTACGCATGAGTAGTCAAGTGTTTCAGGATTGCTTTGACGAGTTCTGGAGGAGATATTGGAGAAGGAAGCTTCAGTGTGTAGATATGTAGTGGTTCCGCTGTGTTTGAGTTGTATATGTTTTCTCTGATATACTTGAATTGTAATTGCTAGACAGATGTTTATAACTGTCTAGTTTGTGTTGTATTAGCTGTTTAACTCTGATGTATATTATACTATGTAATGTTTATGTGATATAATATAATTTATTCGATTCCGCTGTGACATTTTGATGTTGTCTATTTCTTTCTTTCCTTTATTTTCTCTTTTCTATCCCTTTCTTTCATCTTAGCGATGCGACTTCCTGGAGTTTGGAAGGCGGGTCATCACATTGTGGTATCAGAGCTCTAGGCTGAGCGAATACCTAGACTCTGGAGTGGTGTCTATCTTGAGAGAGCGTATTTGTAATTTCGAATATATATATATATATATATATATATATTTGTTTATTTCTACCTATTAGATTGGGTTACCTATTCGGGTTTTCCAATAAGTAATAAAGGTAGATAGGTAGTGGTGTGTGTAACACAGCTACCAATGGTTGGAGTTCGAGTGTTTGAGGTTGGAAGTGGTCTGCTAGGGCAGTATTGGGCATCTTGAGTAGCTTGGCAGTTTGGTGTGAAGGATTTCACCAATCTCTGAAGGAAATCTTTTCAAGATTCGGAGTTTATCTTTGGATTATAAGCTGGATTGCACTCGTGTGAGTGGATTTTCTTGAGTTTGGATCAGTTGGGAGTACTGGAGCCAGCAATGGTATTTTGGCAACCTTAGGAAGGAGTTCTGTCTATATATGAGTTTGAGACTCAGTTTGGCAGAGTGTTTTGAGCTTGGTTTGGGAGCGAGTTTCCTGAGAGATATCTATCTATCTGAAGACTCTATTGTGAAGAGGCTGGTGTAACTTTGAGGTTCGATGAGTCTCTGGACAAGGAAGATTTGGCAGCAGTAGCAGAAGTGAGTGGCCTGTTCTTCGGTGGTTCAGAAATCTCTGTGATTCTTCTGTCAGTAGTCCGGGAAGATGGTGGAGCTTGTCCATTTCTTCTGGAAGCCCATCTGAGTGTGATGTTTGTGGTTGGAGGTACACCACTAGTTCTTCTTTTGGATAGAAGGTTTTAGCTGTTCTGATTTTGTAGTGAGAACGATTTTTTGGAATTTGAACTAAGTGGAAATGCAAAAGTGACTTGCGATGGTACGAAGGTTCTTTGAGTGACCTTTGTTTGGATTGAAGCATCTTTAGTGGATATTTGAGTTATCGAAGTGGTGTTTTCTGGATATCTTCGAAGGAGTTAAGATTTGCATCCACATCGAGGGTTTGAGTTCTGTTTGGACTTGGCTCTTAAAGCTTTACCGGTGGTTCAGCATAGTAAGAGGTTCTTTGAAAGAGATCTGTTTAAGTTGGCAGGATTTAGTGGATCCAGTTTTCTGCTTGAATTTTGTTGTGGTGTTATGACCGAATCGGATAGGTCACTGAGATTTTATAGAATTTGATGAACAATATTCCGGGATAAGTTGATCAAGTCTATACTTGTGTTCATCAACAGCATTCTCGAATCAGAGTTGCGCAGTGGAAGCCTGGTGGCAGCTATTCCTGACAGAAGCAGCACCCGATTCTTTGGGAATTTGAGTTTTGTCTTGGATCAGAGAGTTTCTACAGGAAATTCATTTGGATCTGGAAGCTTAGATGTTTGTTCACCTGTTCTGTTACAGAATAAGAGTAGTATGTTTGGAGTCTTCTGATGTTTGTGTAGTAGAGTTTGTGTGGTAGATTGAATTGATCTAGAAAGTGGAAGGCGGCACATGAGCGACCGGAAAGATTTGTAGATAAGAGATTGTATCTTTCTATTTTCTCTTAAGAGTTAAGTATTTGGTCTACAGGATTGAATTTCCAGTTCGGATGGCTGGAATTTGTTTTGTTTTCCACGTATGTCGGAGGGAGTACGTGTGTGGTTTATCTCTGGTTTTAGACTCAGTAGTTCGAGGAGATTTGGAAGTTGATCAGGACTTGTCTGTGGTCCAGTTTCCTGTTTAGATTTGTAGATCTTGATATATAGGAGCTCTAGATCTGTGTAGTGTAGCTAGTTTACATTCTATAAGGCGAGTGTCCCGGTGTTTGTACCTGGGAAACTTTAGGGAATTCTATCTAGAATTTTGTCTGGATAATTAAAATTGTTTGTTTGAATTGGATTGCTATGGTTGCTAATATTTTGGTTGATAGCATATGTTTGCTCTTTTAAATTTTAAAATTTATATGGGATTATTAAATTACCTTTGCTTTTAAATTTCGGGGACGAAATTCTTTTAAGGGTGGAGGAATGTGATGTCCCGGGATTTTGGGCAATAATTATTTAATAATCTCAGTAATAATTATTTTAAATTGTGAAATATTGATTTAATAATTTAATTCAAACAGGAATTTTCTTTTGAAGATTTATAATCATTTAATTTGTCAAATGATATTCTTTTCAAAATAGTAATAATTTAATTTAAATTGAGAATCTGATTGTTTTCAAATGTTAAAAATATTTAAGTAATAAAATTCATCTTTCTAAATTTATTTAAAAATATTTAATGTAAATAGGAATTTTGATTTTTTATTTAAATTTATATTTAATAAAGAATATTTTCCAATTTATTATATATAAATGTATAATTTGTAAATTGATTTAAATTAGCATTGAAATCTTTTCAAAAAAATTATTTTAAAAATCTCTCTTATATTTTCATAGAAATGTAAGTAAGTATTTATTTTGTTTATAAAATAAATATAGTTTAAATTTTGTTTTATAATAAAAGTTTATTTTGTTTTGTTTTAGAAATTTTTTTCTTTGAAATAAATTTAATTCATTCATGTTAAAGTATAAAATTTGATTTAAAACTCTTGAATAAGATAAACTCAACATTATTCTTCTTTTAAAAATCTTCTCTTTTGAAATTTAGTTTTAAAAGAATATTATTTTGAAAAATATTCAAGCAAACATTTAAAATGTATAGTTTTATAAAGAAGTTTATAAGTAAACATGTAATCATTTTAAAGGCTAATGTTAATAAATAATTAAAACATGCAAAAACAAATTAGAAATGGTTTTAGAATAAATTTAAATACATTTTTAAATTAAAGGAAATTCTTTTAAAATCTAGATAAACATGTGTTAGATTCTTAAACTAATAGTACACCTTAATACAACAAGTGGCATTGTTTTAAAACTTTTTATTTTAATTTATTTTGATAAGAAAACATAGCAATGCATTTGGTTAAAACATTCTCTGTAAAAAGAAATCTAAAAATCAGACTTCAGTAAAATCAGAAACCCAAAACAATACATGTTTTAAATTTTCTGCAAACAAATTCATGTCTGCAAATTCAGTCAAAATCTACAACCCAAATTTCATATCTGCAAAAACCCCAAAACCATTTGAAAATCTGCAATCTGAAAGCAATCTTCAACCTCAAACTCAAGCAGAGAAGAATGGGGTCTGCATGCAATAACTTTGAAAACAAATTGGAGGCAATTGCAGTTTTATAAATCAACATCAGGCAAGCAACTTCAGTAATCATCTACAACTAGCAAATGCAATCCAGATTCATCATGCATTTCAAATCAGGGTCCTCGAAAATTGAAATCTGCATCTAATTTGTGCTCTGCACCTTCATTTAAAAAGTGAGTAAGCTTCTTATTTTTTAAAAACAGTTTTCTTTTAAAATCAAAATCAAACATAATTTACAGAACTTAAGTTTTTAACATAGAGAAATCAAAACATGTTTTGGCAAAATTTGTTCTGTTCTCTATTTTAAAAATGAAATGAAATGAGTAGCTTCACATGCACAAAAGCCTGAGATATCAGAGCATATGAATTGGAAGATATAAGCATGTATGATGATGACTGTTCTGTGTACATATATGAATATGTTTATCTGTGTTGATTTTCCTGTAGCTGCAAAACCAACTTGTTTGTAAACTAAGTTATCCTTTAATAGGAAATTCCTTATCACTTGAATTGTTTCAGTTAGAAATTTTTGTGTATGCAAAATATGTTTGTTTGGTATAAAATTAGATTTATAAATTTTAAGTTAGCTTAGTAAAATTTGTTGCCTTTGAAGACCCCAAAAACTAAACATCAATGAAATTAAAACAAATGCCAAACAGTTTAAATCAATTAAACAGTTTTGTAATCTGAATTCATGTTTAAAAACATGAATTTTAAACAAATTTTATATTTTTAAAATTTCTGTGGGATGAGTATCTCTGTTTTGAACAGAGTTGGGTCTTTTTGGTTTGTTTAAATTTCTTGTGGATTTTGGTGGCGATGGGTCTTCCTAGAGGTAGAATATAGATGGAGGGGTAGGGGAAAAATGGTCAGAAGTTGTTTCAGTGGAGGTGGTGACTGTAATTGGGATTTCCAGGTTTAAGCCTAAATTGGAGTGGTCGGGTTTTGATAGCTGCTTGATCTCTCTGTGATGCATCGAGTGAGGAGGGGTTTTGTGAGTTTGCAGAAGGGATGTAGAGGAAGCTATAGCCAAGGTCGCGTCAACGATGGTGGCTGGAGGTGGGACTTCTCGGTGTTGACACGTTTGGGGTATGATACAGATGGGTTTTTTTTCCAGGCTGCAGTTGATTTCCTATTTTTGATTTCATGTCGATGGGAGGGTTTGGATGGTCATGATAGTATAAGGAGATGGTCGACGACTTGTAGTAGTGGATTAGCGTGGCTGGAGTTGGCCAAGGTGACGGTGCATATGCACTGTACATGATTGAATTCTGGTGAACACTGTTGTGTTGTTATGTGTTTTTGTCTCGGGTATTCCTCGGGTTAACTTTGCAGTGACTCGGAGTAGATGGTTTGGAAACTCGAAGTAGTGAAGGGGGTTTTCTCGGGTTAGTATAGCTGCAGGGTAAAACCTGAAGTTTTGCAGTTTTTTTTAAATTAAATGAAATTCATATTTTTAAAGTTGGAATTTGACTCAAGTGGAAGTTGAAACTTGATTCAAGTGTAACCTGAATTTGAATTAAAATGAAGTTTCAATCCAAGTTTTTTTTTAAAAATGAGAATTTTAAAATTTAAACAAGATTTAAATTGAGTATTGAATCAAGTTAAGCACAGTTTCAGGTTTACTTTTAAAACCTGATTTTTGATTCAAAACAGTTTTGTAAGTTTTTAAATTATGAACAAATTCAAATGTTTTCAAGCAAGATTTAAATTTAGTTTTAAAACAAGTTAAAAACAGTTTTCAGGTTTATTTTAGAAACCAGTTTTGATTTCAAAACTGTTTGTACATTTTAAAATAAAAGAGAGATTTAAAAATGAAATTTGATTTCAAATAAGTTTTAAAACTCTAAAGAATTTATTTTATTTAATATTTTGAATCAAAGATATGAAATGTTAATTTAAATTTGGAAGTTAATATAATCAATCTATTTTCAAAGCATGATTTATTTTAATCAAGTAATTTTGTTTTAACTTTTCTTTTATATTTAAGTAATGTTCTTTAACATTCATTTTATTATAAGGTTTATATTTGTTTAAAGTTAGATTAATGTTTAAATAGTTAAACATTTTAAATATTAAATTTTTAAATGGAATTTGAATTTAATTTTAGAAATGTATTGTTTAAATATATTTTGAATGTAAATGAAATCATTTGATAAGTAAATAAATTATTTTCAAAATAATTAAAATAATTAAGAATTTACTTAATTATTTGGTTTTAAATAATGGTCAAGATTAGAGATGATTTATTGATAATTAATCTGAGATAATTTTTCTTAAGTAAGTAATTTTTGAAAATGTTGTTAATTAATAATAATAATTACCTAAGGATAATTAAGTAATTAATTAATGTAATTAATTTTGATAATTAACTAGATTAATTGAATATAATTAATTGTAATTTGTTAAGTATAATTAATTAATAAAAGTAATTAAGGAATTAATTACTTATTGTAATTAATTTTGATATTGTATTTATTTAAGTTAATTAATTTAGTTTAATTAATTTAAGTAAATCATTTAATGGAAATAATTATTTATTGTAATTAATGGTGCAGGATTACTTAGAGAAGTAATGAACGATAATTACTAAAATGTAATAAAGTAATTTGGATAATTACTATTGTAATTAATCAAGAGATTAATTAATTAAGATAATTAATTATTGGATAATAAATTTGATTAATGAGTAATTAAAGATAGTCAATTACTAAATTGAATATTAATCAAAGTGATTAATTAATAGATTAATTAATAAATGTAATTAATTTTAATTAAATAATTTATTTAAATATTAGAGATCATTAATAATTAGAGATCATTAATTATTATAATTAATTATGTAATTAAGGATTGTTTAACTAAATAATAATTAATTCAGTAATTAATTAATTGTAATTAATTAGGGATAAATATAATTAATTATAATTAATTAATAAATGAGTAATTAAATGTTAATTACTTATGAATAACGTTTATTAATTTGTGAAAATTAACTAAAGACTAATTACTTATTGTAATTAGAGGATGATTAATCTAAAGTGCTTAATCAAGTTAAATACTTAGTGGATAATTAATTAACTGGGTTAATTAATTTATGGATATTAAGCTGGAATTATAGAAGTGTTAATTAATTTAATTTATTTTAGATTAATTAGGGATGGTTGTAATTAATTTAGTTCATTTTAAATTAATTATAATTGATGGTTCATTAATCATTGCTTATGGATGTTATTGATTGAATGGTTATGATATCAGTAATGAGATGAGTTGTATTTATACGATATGGATGTTTGGTTTAAGTATGATGGTTTGTGATGGATTATCTGGTTATGATATAGATTACCTGTTTATGATATGAATGTGATTATCTATTGTGAGATGTAGTTTATCTATCTGTGTGAAATAGATAATAATGAAATGAGTTAATTGTGTAAACCCTTAAGTACAACTTGGACATTAAGATGACGTTTGGTTTCGGTGAGACCGAGATCGGGTTTCCATATTTGGATATCCGAAAACTACATCGATTCCGATTAAACGTTAGGTCGTTAATCCAAGTGGAGCAAGTGAAGACTCGAGGTATAAGGGCTATACGTCAGTATAACTCTGTGGGTGATTCCGTAATGAGTTAACGGAATAGTGCTTATAGGTTCGAGATGGTGATTTAGAGTGCAAGGGTTATCATCGTTAACTCTGAGGGTGACTCCAATATGAGTGTAATGAGATAATGCCTTCGGTTTCGTTCGAACCCGGAACGAACTTGTATTGATTGAATGCTTTCAGAACATCGTCAGGTGGACGATGAGCATTCTAAGATTGATGTGTCCTATAAAGGTAATCGAAGCCTCAAGCCTCATCAACCAGGAATGGCTAAAACAGGGGAGGTGCAGCAAGGCTTCGTGGGTAGCTCCCACTGGAGAGCAAGTTTTATCCCTGTCTAGAGGTCCCTTTATATTCTGTTGTGTGGCAGTTGGCGACGGCCAATCTGTGAGGTAGTCTTGTTCGGAACTGTTCAGTAAGGAATGGTTCCGGCTTTGTGTTGCTGGGAGTTAGGGTGGCTCCTCGGTACGGTGATCTAGGCCACATACTGTGACGGGCGGTACCCCAGTAGCCCTTCCATTGATGGAATCCATAATCCAATAAGTGCCTGTACGGTTTTGATTGCGCCCAACTATGTTGGAACGTGAGATGTAAGCATTCCAGCTATTTCTTTATATTATTTGAAAACCCTAGACACTATTATAATATCACTGGATTTCCTATCAAATGTTTTGGTTAGCGTAAGGTAAAAACTTTTCCATGTTTATGTGTGGGAAGTCTTACGTGATACCTTTTGTTTTCAAAGGTTTTCTTAAGTTAAGCAACTTTTATCCCAGTTTACTCACACCAGACCCATGTTTGACCCGAGTGTTTATTTTCTGTTTTATTAAACTCTTGGGTACTCATATTACGTATGAGTAGTCAAGTGTTTCAGGATTGCTTTGATGAGTTTTGGAGGAGATAATGGAGCAGAAAGCTTCAGCGTGTAGATATATGTAGTAGTTCCACTGTGTTTGAGTTGTATCTGTTTTCTCTGATATACTTGAATTGTAATTGCTAGACAGATGTTTATAACTTTCTAGTTTGTGTTGTATTAGCTGTTTAACTCTGATGTATATGATACTATGTAATGTTTATGTGATATAATATAATTTATTCGATTCCGCTGTGACATTCTGATGTTGTCTGTTTCTTTCTTTCCTTTCTTTTCTCTTTTCTATCCCTTTCTTTCTTCTTAGCGATGCGACTTCCTGGAGTTTGGAAGGCGGGTCATCACACTCTGCCAACACAAGGCCAGGTTACCCCTAACTGGGTAACTACTGACACGAATATGCCATCCCCCGATGGTAACCGATCTATATCCGAGGATCCTCGATTTCCAACAACCACAAAGCAATAAATTTGCAGCAACAACATAGGTTAAGTATCTGGGCTCCATACCATGATACCACCTCTATCCAGAAGGAATGACATACACTAAAGGGGCGCTACCCCCTAATAACCTTGCCGCATCCTTCCTGGTTTGACCATTTCCGGGGTGTGAGATCCGATGCAGTCTCGTCCACGAAGCTACGCTTTATACAAAAGCTATGCTTTGATCATCAAATGCTCAACAGCATTTCGTATGCCACATTAACAATTTAGGAATGTATCACTAGTAACCATCAACTACATAACCTCTAAGGGTGTTAAGCTAAGAGAATAAATTCACCGCCACCAATGGAAATATATTTGATATAAACCAGTTTTACATCTCAAATTGTAATGTCAGACACACATCCATACAAGTCCTTTCCGGGATCGAACAGAACCGAAGGCACTTCCAAAGAAGTCCTTGCAATCCGAATATTCACTAATCACGTCCGGACTTCCCATCACATATGGAATCTGTATACCGGGGCCATTCGGTGCAGAGACATTCGACGGTAATCCTTCCGTTTTAAAAAATATCCGGTATTCAACACCGGTCTTCAAATGCAATTCATAACGACGTATCACATATTCGGAATGGCTTATGCGACCCCAAGGTCCTTTCCCGGCTAACCCGAATAGTGAGCGCTTATTCAAAAATAAGTGTGGCATTCAAATTCAAGCAAATCACAACAAATACCCATTCAAAGGTAAATATTGATAGTCGGTTATTGAATTATCAATGGATATGCACAACATCACCAGATTCCAAATAATTTTCCAAATTATTTATTTTCCAAAAATATCTTTACAAGATATATAATTTCAATACTTCAGAAATAAATCAATATTTATTTTTAAACAAATTCCCCTTTCTTTTATAAATTCCATAGGGAATTTATAATTCAAAATATCTACTGATATAAGGTTTTCAATAGATTTCAAATATTCGTTTTCAATTTATCTTTACAAAGATAAATTCTCAAAAACGTTTCATTTCATATTGGAAAACATTTCCATACTTATTTAATAATAAGTAATTTACAAATCCATTTATATTCAACACTTGGAAAATATTCAATATACTTAAATCGAAATTAAGTATATATTTCATTCTTTAAGAAAAGGTGCGCTTAAACACATTTGTTTGGGCCCAAAACGAATGTTGCGTAAAACATCGTTACGACGACCCAAAATCACTAGCATAGGGATTCAAAATTAAGATTGATATATAAATCCCAATACTATATAAAACATTTCCTTTCGAAAATCATTTACTATAACAATAGTGTTATAGTCCATCATTTCCTTCTATTTCCCGAAAATGTCTATTTCAACAATAAATGTTGAAATATATGGTTTCGATAGTTAATCCATTTTAAAACATCTTTAAAACAATTAACTTCATTTTATAATACCACTTCCCCAAAAACATGTCCATTTTCTTTAATAATATACACACTGTCCAAAATCGTGAATATACTTCACTAACCAAATTTAATATTTTCTGCACATTTTATTTCAAGGATAATTCGCTATCCGAAATCGCGAATATATCTACTTTAATAACCTTCTATATTAAATTTATCAAATTCAATTGATTTCGGATTTATAAACAATGTTTATAAATTCCATTTCTATTTATAAAAACTTCGATTTATAAAAATCCCTTTTATAAACCAACTCAATTTATAACTCAATTTTATACCAAAAATCTAATTTATAAGTTAATTACTTATAATCTTTTATTTTACAAAAATCTATTCATTTTAAAATTTCACAATTTATAAATCTATAAATTTCATTCACTTATGAAATCCATTTTTATTTCATTTTAACACTTATAAAAACTCGTTTTATAATTCCTATATTTTTAATTTATAAATATTAATCTTAGAAATATTTTATATAAACCGTTTATAATAATTCAAAAATCTCTATTTAAATAAACCAATCCTTTTAATAATTTACAAAACGTTATTTAAAACTTATATAACTCTAAAATCATACTTAAGTACTATCTTCCAAAAATATAACTTTTATAACAATAAAATTTTAATGTTTATTTATTTTAACAATTCAAAATTTAATAAAACGTATACTTTCAAAGATCACTTTAAAATTCTTTTTAAAATCAAAAATCATTATTTTAAAACTTCAAAAATGGATCCGATGATGCAACAGCACCAAATAGTCAATCACGACATCCAAATATCATATATCGATATGATAATCAACAAACATCACAATATCTATAATCAAATAAATACTGGTGAGGAATCCAGTTGGATCCTTCCAACCTGTTTCCCTACATCCAAAAACATTAGCATAATATCAATTCCGTTCAAAGCAGAATATCACGGTATATGAGATTTATAAAATATTATCCGCTTAATAGGCGGCACAATAGGGTCTCATCCGCTATGTAATGCAGGAAATCAACTCCAAGTACATAAATAATACCAATTCCATGCAAGTTGGAATTATCGCGGTATATGTTTTTAATAAATAACATCCGTTTACTAACGGCGCATAATGTCTATTTCAATCAATAACAGATAATAAATTTATCATCCAGATTTACAATCAAAATTTTTAAATCTAACTATTTAAAATTAACATCGAACAATTTCGATTGAGTGAGAAGTTCTCACCTTGGTTTCAATTCAGTTTCCAACTTTTATTTCGAATAAAATTAAACGAGCGTTTAATTTTACCCAAAATTCAAACTAGCTCCAAACGACTCCAATCCAGTTCCATAGCATAGTGTTCGTCCATACGAACCCAACGCAACTTGTTTCGTGCGTTTTCGACCTTGTATGAAAAAGATACGATATTCAGAAGTTAATACGATTCTTAATATAATAATTTCACAATTTTATTTACATTTTAAACCAAGATTAATCTGGGCCGTCCAAACTTTTTTCCAGGAAATCAAGGCTGCATCCTTCCTTTCCCTCTCCTCTCTCACGTTCACGTTCTACAGGTTATACACGTTGAAACCCATAGCCGCCCCCAGGGCTTGATGCCGCGACCACCACAATCAACTTCGGGCCGATCAACGACTATGGTTTTGAAGCTCACGACGAATGCTACCTTCGGCTGCAAGATGGTGGAACTCGACCTCCATTTCCTCCTTGAAACTCATGCCTATCGTGGCACCTTCCAGCTTGATTTGTCATCAATCCAGAGCTTCGCTTTCGATCTCTACCGTTGAGATCATAGATCTCACTCCCCTCTACAACATTGCAGTTAAAAGATTTCGCTAATTGTTGATGGATGAAGAGATAATTGAGGGAGAAGAAGTTGTTATTTCGGCCATTGAGATGGTAGGTGGCGGCTAGGCTGAAAAATTTAGGGTTTTGGCAGTTTGTGAAAATAATGAATGTTTGTGGCCTTTTATAGAAAATATCCAAAAACACTATTCATCCCGGAATTTCCAAACTCCAAATCTCGCGCTGTGACCGGCGTTTCTAAGGTTTACCCCGCGTTCAGGACACAATGGAACATGTTTCGGAGGCTAATTCGATCATCTGTGCGAGTTACGGCAATAAACGATCAAATTTAAAATTAAATCGGTTAATCAAATTTCTAGGCGTTTTAGTTTGCCCCGGACAAACGGTAAATCCGATTGATATAAAATTTGAAACCGTACAATAATATCACATTACGAATCCGATGAAACTAGTTTCGTCGAAATCCGAGACTGTTTTAAAAATGGCTATTTTAACTCGTCAATTTAAATATTAAAATATTCAATTTTCACAAATTAACTTTAAATTCGATTTTAAAAGTTCTATAACATCATTCTAACTCTAATATGATGAAATAAAATTTTACAAAACATTTTCAATCATATTTAACCCAAATTTCAATTATTTCTGTATTTTCACATATTAAATTATCGATTTAATTATCCAGTTAAATCTAATTATTCGAAATAAAATTTATGTGACTGTTTAATTTCACTTATTAATATTTAAAATCAATTAAATATACGAATTTTAATTGACAGAAATTCTGGGTCGTTACAGCACCTCTCTCTTCTGTCGCTTAAAACTATTCACCGTCGCAATGCCACTAACAAAGCATCACGGCTTTTCTATATCACATGCACAAACGCCATCTCCACTTGCTCAACCACATCATCACACTCCTCCAACCCATGCCAGAACCAAAGCCATGACTCCCATTCGGACCACCTTCATCATCCACTTCCCTAAACACTAGTCGCATCTTCATTATCGATCTCACATCACAACACTTGGGTCATGGCTCCTTAAACCACCTCATCCCTCTAAATCGTGACTTGCTTCATCCGGATGCCCCATCGTGACACCTCCTTTGGCGTCGGCTTCAATCACTTCGAGTCTATTGCATCATCGATGACGATATCTGCCTCAAAGAACGATAAGATATTTTTTCTAAAATCACGAATTGATTTTGTGACGGTGCTTGCTTCAATAGATAAGATGATCCTAGCTTTCCTTTAAAGTAGAAAAGAGAGGTTCTAGAAAAAGGAAGAAAGAATGAATTAAAATGGGCCTGACACTTATTTTAATTCAATTCATTTTAATTAATTTCCTTTGCATTTAAGTTTAAATATTAATCCTTGACATTTATTCATAAATATATTTCAATTCAATATAAATTGATTTACACTTCTTTCTACAAGTTTAAATCTTGATAATTGAACAATTTTATTCAATTCAATGCCCGCTTATTTTTATTTAATCATTCATTATGCTATTACAAAATAATTTTGTTTTCTAACTATTCCAATCATATATAAAAATTATTTACATTTGAAAATATTTTATATTGGTTAAATCATTTTATTCAGTCCAATATAGTATATAAAAGGAACTTATTAACAAAACCTTTTATTAAATAGAATTTACTTAATAAAATTTTAATTTCAAAATATCAATTATCACAAATCAAATTCAAACATTTTTATTTTAATTAAATTTATTTATATGACATAAACAACAGAGTTTTTATAGTCTTCCCCCTTATGCAAATTACGTCGTTGCAATTTCTTGCGGGGAAACTGTAATACCCCATAAAATAAACAGTATATAGATTAATATTAATTAGTAAATAATTAAATAAGATAAAAAATGGAGAGTAAATGCTAGAATTTATCACAAAACAATCACCATTATGTCATGGTGATTTTTTGAGCAACTTTAATATATAAAATTTTGCAATCGAAGTTCAAACGAAGAAGTTATCTACGTTTGGAGTTTTTCGATCAAAAATAATAAATATGGGACCACTCCCAATCGATAGCATCATTATGTCGGTCGACCACCTATAGGGAGTGGTCGATCGATTCAAGTTGTGGTGGTTGGGGTTAAACCTCAGCCTAATGATCAATATTTAATAATGGATAGAGTTGAACCTAGCTCATATAAATATAGTCCTAGTCCCTCACTTTTCTTCTTATATTTTCTGAATAGAGCAACAAAGCTCTACAATTTTCCCTTCTTAACTATTTCTAAAAATTATAAAACTGATATATATATATATATATATATACACACATACATATATATATAGGAGAAGAGTAGAAAACAAATAAATAAAAGTAGAGAAGGAGTGAATCAATTCTGTGAAAAAGGTGAAATCAATTATTACAAATCTAAATTTCCACTTACTCAAATCTGTAATTCAATTGTGTATGTATATATTTTTTATCAATATTTTTGGACTGGAAAGGAAACGGAGTCAATTAAAGGAACAAATTTGGATTTGGATATTTGGAAAGTTTGAAAGATGAGTGGACGATTATGTAATTTATATATAACACTAAAATTTATACCGTTGAATTTTATTTGATTATTTTGCATATGCATGATCTATTGAATCATGGGTTTAAAATGAATATATTGATTTGAGACCTTGCCTAAATATTCTCTATGTTATGTAATTATGATGGAATGGCTTATAAACCATAATTTGGAAATTTTGCAAAATTAGTCCAAAAAAATTATAAAGCATGAGGTTGATAAGATTATAAAGTTTATTCCAAGTTTATGTTTATTGTGCTATAAATTGTTTAACATTTATTAGGAATGCCCTAATTTGACTTGGAATGTAAGTTTATATATTTTAATTTGTTGTATTTATTTCTGTGTAAATTTACATAGACTATCTAACTTCGCAACATGCATAAAAAGTGCATCGTTTGGAATAATAAAGAATATGCCTAAGTGAAAGAGACATGAAAAGTATGGATGTCCTTCTTCATGGTCTGCACTGCCTATTTCAATAGAAATGAAAGATGATAATTCCTTGTAGTTTCAAATGGAGCAAAAATCCCACTTTTAGGTAGTTTATGGATAGTTATAACGGTAATAATTTTCCTTTTTGGTGAAGGATAGCTCCAATATATAAAATATGGAGACAAACATTCTTTGTAGAATTTATACATAAGTGTATATTTTGAGATTTCTAAACATAGAATTTAAAGAGTCCAAAATAGATATATACACACACATATAACCACATCTACTAATTATATATATATATATATATATATTTGTGTCTATGTGTGTATACGTAGGTAAATTATAAAGCCATACACACACACACACATACACACACACACACACACACACACATATATATATATATATATATATATATATATATATATATATATATATATATATCGGTACTCATATTAGTTACGATTTGGACGTTAAATATTAATAACGTAATAAATAAAAGTGTTAGGAGGTTGCAATGGAAAAAGATGTAATAACCCCAATATTTATGAATAATGATTGAAATACTAATGGGTAATAAATGCGCAAATAATAAGGAGTTATAAAAGCCAAATGGAGACATAAATTTGTTTAATAAGAATAGATACAGGAATAAGCATGACATTTATGGAGAAAACTGAATAGGCATAATAAGTTACATTTGAAATGAATAAATAAATGTCATTAGTAATATCCAATTTGAATAATGATGACAATTTATAAAGGAAAATTAACTGAGAGTGAAGAAATAAATGGCACTAATTAGGAGATAAAGAATGAAGTTGACAAGCGTATAATATAAGAAAAAGTTCATAGCAAGCAAATAAATGAATACTAATAAATAAACTTAAGAGCTATAATAATTCCCATAGCAGAAATTATAAGGCCTCAACAATACGTCTATGATAGGCACGAATTAGCGGGCCTAGCCCATTAATTAGGTTAAGGATAAATGGCTTGGTTTATTATGGATTGGGATGCGAGGTAGGTAGAGTTACACAACAAAAGTCTGCTCTTTACCTAGAGGCTACTGACAGTTGTGTATATGTACTACTAATGTGAGACATCTCCAAATATAAGACCCATTGGGCAGTGAAATAAACGTTCGCATATAAGTGGGAGGAAATACACCAAGGGTTCACCTCAGATTTGAAGTATTAAATGGCTTGGTGTCTTTAGGCACATCAAGGGATATACTTCGAGGACTGAGGTATTAAATGGCTGTTAAGTCTACCTCCTTTTTATTTATAAAGTCTTAAATAACCTACAACAGTACGTAATTGGAAAATGGGGTTTACTTCATTTCAAAATAAGAGGTATTAAGTAAATGGAATGCGCATTTCCTTGACTTATATTAGGTAAGTCTAAGTGGGATTTCGTCTATGAGGGTCGATGGGCTATGTCGGTGTTGTTGATATAATGGTATTTCGAAGTAGGGCATGCATATAGTCTTTGATTATGAACAGTCTTGAGCGGTTGTTAGCGAAGACTTAGGTTACTCCTTGACAGATTTTGCTTCATACTACTGTAAAATCTATACGGGATACGCAAGGAGCTCGAGGTTTAATCAATTGTTTGTTTTTCAAAGGTGAGTCAGTTAACCCTTAGATAAGTCTTTGAGATGTGTTAGCAATACGAGTAATTAAACTATAAAGTCATATCTAAGAGTCATCGACATTCGTAGTTGAAGCCGATTGTCTATCGATTACGTTATAGAAGGCCTGCTTTGTGGTTGAGGTATTAAATGTTGGATTTGCTTCCTCTATATTAATTAGTTGGGGTTTTGTTATGGGTGGTACAACACTTATACACACACATAGAGAGAGAGTGACACTCGCGCGCACGCGCATGCACACACGCAGATATATATATATGTGTGTGTGTGTGTGTGTGTGTGTGTGTGTGTGTGTGTGATTATTCCTCAAAGAAAGGTTGGATATATCTTGCGGTGCAAATGGAAATAAATGGATAATCCCAAGAGTAGTAGACATAACATTTAAATAGAAATCAATCGACAAAAAATTAGGGTTATGGATAAACTATATAATTTACCAGTCACCTGAACGTTATTAGCCCCTCTTCATTACAAGCCATATGATACATGTAGAGGGACAAGCTACTAGTGCAAGACGGGAATGGTAGATGGAGAGGTCTTCTGATTCATGCTCGGTACTGACAAGACAGCTAGATAACCAAGGAGTAATATCGATTTCAAGGTAGTAGCCTTTGTCTGTATATATGTTTTATTATATTTTACTATTCTACTATGAGTTTGCTCTTTGACATACTCATGTCTATTACAGGTTACCATTACCAATGATTCGTACCTTAAAAGACTTGGGTTTCGATTTAGTCAAAATTAGGTGCAGGTTGCTACATTTGGTATCAGTGCTTAGGTTAGTCGGTCATAAGAATTAGGATACGTTAAGTGGACAATTTTCATTTTTACATATAATTGTGTATGTATATATATATATATATATATATATATATATATATATATATGTATATATATATATATTATATGCCAAACTCAATGAATTTTGATTGTAGAAGTAGTTGCAACATATCTTTATAAGATGGATAATGCAACTATGAGTTGGAATAATAATTCAAGTTAAGTTGATAAATGTACCCCGAGTACCTTATGGGGCGTAGGTTGTACCATAAATCGTTGACCAAGAAGAGCATAAGCACGACATATAGAAGTATCCCTGAAGGTAAATGGTACTTGACTTCGTTGTTGGGCCTAGACATCCCTATCATTGTGGATTTTGATGGATTATCGATCAATGATGTACACTTTTTCTAGTTAAAACGGGAAGCAAGAATCTATATGTTGCAGATAGCCGGGAGTAAGAATTGAGCAAGTTCCCGCAAGAATATGTGCATTGACCACCTCAAGATGATAGGTGGATTTTGATATATTCTTAATGAAGATAAATTAAGAATAAATGGAAAAGAAGAAAAATCCAAAAGGAATGATAATTAAAATCAATTTCCAAGTCAGACCCTATATGAAAGAATCTAATAAAAGATTCTAAATATTCTAGGAATATTTGAAGTAGTCTTAAAAGAATCTGTTTTAAAATAAAAAGACTCTAGTACTGGAAAGTTATTGTTTTAGAAAAAGCAGAAAAATTTAGTAAATTTAATTAAGATGCTATTTAGAGATTCCTAGTGAAGTTTTAAAATGTTTGGGTCAAAAATTTCAATTCAAAGGTTTTTGGTAAAGAGGTTTTTCATTTTTGAAGTAACCTTAAAATAGAGCATATATTTGCCTCGTTGAATTCTTTATTATTATCAACTCAAAGTTTTAAAATTCTTTTGAAGGATTTAATTAATGGAAATGTTATTTGGTTTAAACGGGGGTAAAGAGGATGGATAGGTAAGAATGCTCGATATCAAAGATAGAAAAAATATTCCTATATAGGGAAAATACAAAGAAAAAAAACTGAAATAGATTTATACATACCTCTTTTCATGCTAATGAAGAAAAGCCAAATGACTAAAGTAGTAAGCTAACGCACTACAACGAGTATAGCGAAAACAATAAAAGAGGAAAAGAGCTATATAAGTAGAAGCCATTTAGGTAGAAGAAATATAAATAGTAACAATGTTAGGAAATTTAAATAGAACCAACGTTAGGAATTTTATTAAAATAAGCTTAGTATTCTAACTAGAAACAATATAGGAGAAGAAAAGAAAACGGAAGAAAGGATAATTTCATTATGTGTAGTAATTGTGCATTTATTTTAAAAGTCCCCCTCATAAGCTATTAGAATCTCTGCTAAGGTTGAAAGTAGAAATAGCATGAATAATAGAATAAAGGTTATCCTTGTCTACTCCAGTTTTCATTGCTTAAAATTATAGAAGATGTTTTGAAAAATGGTTTGGTGCAACAATTGAGTATTTAGATGCAAATATAATAAATGTTTTGAGTTAAAAATTCTACTTTTCAATAAGTAAATCTCTATTTTAGAAAGTCCTAAAAAGAGGAAAATTGATTTAATTATTATTCATGAAATAAAAGCTTGGTTCTTGCTATTTGAAAATAATGAAATAATGTGTTGTTTTAAGGAAACGATCATTTTAGTGGCTTTTGAACTTAATATATAAACTTCCTTCTTAAGTCCTAAATTATAGTATTAAAAGTTATGAAACCAATAGTTATAGTTGGTTAAATGAGGAATTTTTCATGCCCCTAATGGAAACTAAGAAGTTTTTGAAATTTAACAAAAAGGTTTCCAAATCTATATTTTCAACGATAAAAAAATAAATTGGGTTAAGTACTTTATGCTATGAAGTTCTAATTCTATAAAAAGTGATGAAAACCAAAACAGTAATGAATGCTAGTGGAACAATAATAAGGAATCTCCGTTGAATATAATAAATAATGGCATGAACCTAGAAATGTTTTATTAGATATGTGTGAAAGTCATAGGAAGAACCCACAAAGGGATGAAAATAGTAACAAAGTATACTTTAGCGAGTCCTCGAGTATACTTTCATGAAAGATCAAAGATAAAGAAAATAAATACCTAAAATTGAATACTATCAAGCGATTTGGATTAAAAGAAGATAGTAATATAATTGGAGAAGAGGGTAATGAGATAGCGAACACATATAGAGAACATTGGTTAACTCAAGGTCAAAGAAGGTAAGATAAGTGGTAGGAAAGTTATTCCACCAAGCTGATTTTCCAATGACTTATTCTAATGTGTATAGTTTATATTTCTTGCCCACTACAATATTGAAATGCATAGTTTATCCAAAAATAGGTTGTAATAATTGAAGCAATGGATGAACCTTCTTTATTGGTAGCCAAAAGGATGAGTTAAGACATGTGGGTTATAGTAGAATGACATACAAGAAATTTCATTTTAATTGACTAAGGAGTGATAAGGTCACAACGTCACTAACACCAGTTGATATTAAAGAGCAGATTTTAGCAATAAATTCTTTTAGGTTATTTAGGTTGTAATTGCAAATTATCTTTTCGCATATTGAAAAAGCATACTATATGATATGAGATACGTTCCTTTTTTTTTTTACTGTGTTGATTTTCTGGATGAGCTTTCACTGCTATATATATTGGAAAACGGTGACTAGTGATGAATGTAAGGTAAAGTCGAAAGTTTATAAAATAAACTAGGAAATTAATAAAGTTAGCAACCAAAAATAAAGAATGTATAAATCCCAAAACCTTATAATTTTGAAAAAACTAAATTTTAGCAAGCGAAGGACAGGAAGAGTTGTTGCAAAACGATGGATCACTATTTCTATGTTTTAAAATCTAAAATTTATAAATGTGTTATGTTTTGTTTGTTATTTCAAAATAAAAGAAAACATTTTCGAATAAAAGATTAACCGTGTAATGCTAGGGCCAGCCATATGCATTAACTCAATGACTGAATCCCAATCACGTTAAGATATGGATTGATTTATTTAAAAGATGTAAAGGTAAATGCTTTAAAAAATTGTGTTCAAATGCTTTTGAAAAATTGTGTTCAAATGCGTTATACCCATAATTTTATTCTAACATTATTCAGGGTATTTAATTGAATAGATTAAAAAGAATAGTGTTAATGATTAAGAGAACGTGAGTTGGTTATTAACAAGGCCACGCCTTAATAAATTAAGCGATGAGATTGTTTTGAAAAACTTAACATATAAGAGAATATATGAGAGGGGAAAAAATAGATAGATCCATCTTTTAAACAATAAACCCTCTCCAACTCATTATCATTCTCATTTTTTTCATAACATCAAAATAATCAAAAAGAAGTGAGAGACCAGCTATTAAACAAGAGGCTAAGAAAGTAAAGTAAATTTAATCAAAGAAAAGACTTATGGATTCAAGGGCTATATCAAATCTCAACTCTGACATTAAATCTAAGTGAATAATCCATGTACCATCTCTTTTACTTGTGTTTATACTCGGTTATGGATAGCACCCGAATTATTATTGTTTTTTTACCAAGATATGGTTGTATAATCATTGTTTGGATAGAATGAACAATTTGGTTATGGATAGATATGTGGACTATGGATCTGTTTTTCGTCAATCTGATGCAAGTTGGAGCAGTTGTAGGAGTAGCTAAAGGAAATGCTACTAATCAGAAGGAGTCAATTTTGTAGTGCCAGTTGATAATAACTATGCTAAGTTGAGTTGATATTACACCAGTATGGGTGGGAAGCCTTTTCACAGGACAGAAGATGAGATTGAAGTGGAGAACTGGCTGTTACATTGTGAAAAGATTTTTGTTGATTTGGGATCGAATGATGAGCAGAAAAGGAAGTTAGCTTCGAGATATTGCAAGGAGCTTCTTTGTTTTGGTGGAACGGGGTGACCGTAGAGGTACTAGAGGAGGAATTGACTTGAGTGTAATTTCGAAGGAGATTCGAGGAAAGGTTTTTGTCTGAAGTAGCTAGGTCAGCCTTGCTTAGGAAGTTTTTGGAATTGGAGCAAGGGGAAATGTCAGTGTTGGAATACTCTACTAAGTTTTATGAACTGTCCAAATATAGGTATGCCATTATTGATAATGTTATCAAGAGGAATGAGAATTTTATTCGATGGTTGAACCCGGAGATTGCTAGGGGAACCACATCTTAAGGATCCATTGAATGTAGTGGTGGAAATGGCTATTAGAAACAAGGAGATGCTTTCTACTATTGGGAAGGAGAAGTTAGTTGGAACCTAGAGTTCTAAGAATAAGAAGAGGAAGTTCTTTAAGGGAAAGGGAGCTTAGAAGGGTGGAGCTGCCAAGAAAGGGAAGGCGGATATCATTTGTTATAAATGTGGTAAGAATGGAAACTATGCAAATGAGTGTCGATCGGGTGATGGGAAGATGTTTATGCGCAAATAGAATGTTAAGTGCTTTAACTACGACCAGCTGGGGAATTATAAGAACATATGTCCAAAAGCGGCCAAGGATAATAAAGGAAAAGTGTTTGTTTTAGAGCCATGTACATCAAGACCGACTGCTGCTGAGAAAGAAAAGTCTATAATGGAAGGTACGCTTTTGATTCATAGCATACCATTAGAGTATTATTTGATACTGGTGCATCACATTCATTTATCTCTTAGTGTTTGTTAGATAAATTATGTTTAAAACCACCTTCCCTTGTTACTTCCTTAAGGGTACCAAATCTAATAGGAGGGTATGCAACTCTTAGCATGAGATGTAACCATCTATAATTTGAGTCACTAGGATATACTTTTGCCTATAGTTTGTATGTGTCTGATTTTGCGGGTTTTAAGATTATGTTGGATACGGATTGGTTGGGAAAGTATGATGCTAGGATATTTTGCTGGATTAAAAAAATATTAGTTAGTCACCCTAATAGTAGTGATTGAATTATACTCAGCAGATAACTCAAGTGTGGATAATTGTACTTTGTTAGGTTAGATGAAAGTAGAGGAAAAAGTAAATTAGGTTTTAGTTGCAACTGAATTAATAGATGTTTTTGAGCCAGTTATAGGACTACTACCGAAATGAGGTATTGAGTTTAGAATAGATCTTATACCTTGAGATCAACCCATAAGTAGACCACCTAGCAGGATGTCACCTATCGAGATAAATGAGTTAAAGGTGCATCTAGGAACTTATAAGGAAAGAGTTTTATTAGACTAAGTAGTTCTCCTTGAGGGGCGGCTATGGTATTTGTGAAAAAACCAAATGGGTTGTTGAGATTATGTTTTGATTATCGTAAATTGAATTAGAAAACAATAAAGAGTAGGTATCATTTGCCAAGATTTGATGATTTATTTTATCAGCTGAGTGAAGCTCAACGGCATGGTCTCACTATTGGTTTGAGATGGTAGGTTATTATTCACACCAGACTGTTGTCTAACCTAAAGTTTTTGTCATTCCCTTTAAACTCTCAGGTGCTCATTTGAGTTGGTTGGAAGTAAGGGATCTCAAGTTTCTAGTTAGACGAATAAGCTTTGGAGACGTCTAAGAGGTAGTCTTGCGATTTATGAGTACCTATCTAATCCGCTGTGTATGTTGGTTTTGTCTGTATGCATGTAATGACAAGTTACATTTTGCCAAGTATTAAGCTCTGATCAATGAAGTAGTCACCTTCATATGTCACTATTGGAGTATTTTGTGATAATTATAATTTCTCTGAACATTGGTTTGCAAATGGGATTATGTAGTGAATATGAAATAACATTTGTGAAATGACACGTGAAATTTTGTTAAGAAAAATTGTGTTTAATATTTCGTATTCATGCGCTTCTAATAATTGGTATAACTAACATTGCCGTATTTTATCATCGGAAGTTAATACTATGGAATACTCAACATCAAAGCGCTTAATTTCGGGCCTCAATTGTGAGATGTTACAAAATGCTTTTCAAAAAATTATATTCAAATGCTTTTGAAAAATTGTGTTCAAATGCTTTTGAAAAATTGTGCTTAAATTCTTTTGAAAGATTTAATTTGCAAACTAGTACCAATTTGATAGAAAGGGAAATTTTTTTAAAGGAAAATGAGAAAATTTATTATTTTCAAACGCCACATCTTTAGCATAAGGAAAGTCGATGTGTTAATGAATATGTATTTTAATATTTAGTAAATATAGTAGTATACAACGCATAGATACTAATAGAGGAAAAGTTGTTTTAGCTTTGGAATTTCTATTTTCATACCTTGTTGATGGTCAACAAAAATTTCTTTTAAAACTAAATCTATTTTAAATTTAAGAATAAACCCCTTATGCAAATTGTACTTGGAAAAACAGAAAAAGATTTGGGGGAAAAAAAGAAAGTTCCAAAGTACATTGGAATTGGTATCCAAAAGATGGGTGGAAATATAAAATTTTCCATCTAAATTCCTTTTTCTAGCAAAAGAATGTAGATTTAGGAAAACTGGATTCTCAAAATTTTAGGTGTTAGAAACTGTGTGTAAGTTACTTGATGGTAGGGGTTGGAATTGGTTAAACCATACTCATATTGTAGGAGTATGGAATTTGTTGTATGAAAACAACGATTTTTTATTTTTGAAAACTTACATACATATAGGACCGCTAGTATATATAGGTTGTTTGCATCATATTTTCAAAATTGTTTTAAAGAATGCATTCATATAAGAGCTGCTGATTAAGTGTTATTCAGCATACATATTATATGTGCTGCGATAAACCGTGCACTTGTACACGATTGGCTGCAAAATTGGTTGTTCACTAATTGGTTTGATATTTTAGAATGGTTGTGCGTTATGTTACATGATTCAATCCTTGAGGAATTTGGGGGAGGAAATTCTTTTAAAGGGAAAGAGAATGTAGCACCCCATAAAATAAACAGTAAATATATTAAAAGAAATTAATAAATAATTAAATAGGGCTCAAAAATGGAATTTGAGAAAATGTTGAAATTCGGCCATAAGACTTGCACCATTGTGTTCGTGGTGATTTTTTAAGCAACTTTCATATATGAAGTTTTATGATCAAAGTTCAAATGAAGAAGTTGTCAGCGTTTGAAGTTTTCAGGTAGGAAATAATTAAAAGGGAAATAATAAAATAATAAATACTAGGCCATTACCGATCGATAGACTCATTGGGTTGATCGACCACCTATGAGGAGTGGTTGACCACTTTAAGTTTTGGCGGCTGGGGTTTAAACCTCGGACTAACGGTCTGGATTTAATAAATAACAATCTAACGTATAAAGTTGATTCGAATGTCTATAAATACACGCATAGTCGCTTACTTTTCTTCTCATATTTTCCAAAGAGAGCAGTAGAGCTCTGCCATTTTCCCTTCCTCGCTATTCCTAGAAAGTATAAAACTATTATATATACACACATATATCGGAGAAAGGTAGAAAAGGAAAGAGAAGAAGAGAAGGAGTGAATCAATTCCAAGGAAAAAAGGAGTCTAATTATAAATCTAAATTTCCACTTAATTCAAATCTGCTATTTGATCTATAATTCTAATGGGTATGTATATATCTTTTTATACATATTCTTTGGTTGAAAAGGAAAAGGGAGTCAATTAAAGGATGGATTCAGATTTGGAGATTTGAAAAGCTAGAAATGTGAGTGGAATATTATACGATTTATACATAATATTAATATTTATATCGTTGAATTTATTTGATTATTATGCCAATGCAAGGTTCGTTGAATTATAGGTTTAAAATAAATATATTCAATTGAAATCTCATCTATATATTCTACAAGTTACGTAATTATGACGGAATGGCATATAGACCATGATCTGGAAATTTTGGAAAATTAGTCCCTAAAATTTGTAAAGTATGAGGTTGATAAGATCGTGAAGTTTATTTCAGATTTACGTTAAGTGGGTTGTAAATTGTTTAGCATTCATTATGAGTGCTCTAGTTTGACTTGAAATGTAAATGTATATTTTAATTTATTGGGATCGTTGAATGTACAATTTATTTGTATTTATTTCCGTGAAATTTCTGTAGACTGTCTAACTTCACAATTATGTACAAAAAGTGCATCGTTTGGAATATTAAGGAATATGTCCAAATGAAAGAGAAGTGTAAAGTACGTATGTCCTTCTTCGTAGTTTGCACTACCTATTTCAATAGAAATGACAGTATATAATTCCATGTAGTTTCAAAAAGAGCAAAAGTCCCATTTTTATGTAGTTTATGGAAAGTTACCACAGTAATAATTTTCCTTTTTGGAGAAGATAGCTCCAATACATTAAATTATGAAAACAAACATTCTTTGTAGAATTACACATAAGTGTATATTCTCAGATCCTTAAACATGGAAATTAAAAAGCTAAAAACGAAAATATTTATGCTTGCAACCACGTCTATTAATCAAATAAAAATGTACATATGCGTACACACACACATAAGCTAAATGATAAAGCATGATAAAAAAATATACATCGATACTCGTATTAGTTTCAATTAGGACGTTATATATTAATAACGTACTAAATAAAAGGGTAAAGAGGTTGCAATGGAAATAAGATAATAACTCCAACATTTATGAATAATGATTGCAATATTAATCGGTAGTAAATGCGCCGTTAATAGGAGTTGTAGAAATCAAATAGGAACATAAATTTGTTTGATGAGATTAATTACAGGATTAAACACGAAATTTATGGAGAAAATAGAATAGGAAAAATAAGTTAGATTGGAAATAAATAAATAAATGTCATTAGTGATTGTCCAATTTGAATAATGATGGACATTTATAAAGGAAAGTTAATTAGAAGCGAAGAAATAAATGACATTTAGGAAATAAAGAATGAAGTAAATATGTGTATAGGATAAGAATAAATTCATAGCAAGTAAATAAATTGTAACAACCTGGAATTCCGAACACTTCGTATTTGAATATCTAAATGATTTAAATATTTAAATTATGAATAAATGTAATGAACTGATTTAATAACATTGTTAACCCCCTTTAAATCATAACTAATATATGAAATTTGTTATAGAAAAATGTTTAGAAAAGTAAATAGTTTGAAGAAATATCGGCCAACGATCGAAAATTGTTTTATCACAAACGACCTCAAATTGTGTGAAATTATCATCCCAAGGCACTGTCTTGGATTTTGGCGAAAATAATACCATCGGGACCGAAATAATCAAGTGATATATGCCAACGAGTTTCCTGGCGATCTGACGTGCTATTTGGTTGTACGAGCTCAAAACTTATTATGATTTATTTAAGGAATAAAATAAAATATATATTTTTAGTACAAACACCCACTAACCCTCTCGCTCTCCTCTTCTTTCTTTTATTTTATATTCTTCTTCACCAAAAAAATGGAAAGTGAGCCACAACCTTCAACTAATTTAATCTAGAGCTATGATGCATGAATATCGATGAGGGTCGATCTGTTATTCTTGTGTAATGGAAAGCTTCAAATCTATATAGGATCAGGATGCATGGTAGTGCTTGGGGATGGTCGACATATGTAGCCGTCGACTAGGGTTGCGGATTTTGGTCGCTGGAGGTATAGTTAGGCAAAGTGGCGGATGTAATTGCGGTTTCTATAGCAGAATGCACCTTTTAGCAATAGTCACCAGAGCTTTGACCCCTTGTAGTGAGATGCGACGTTGAGGAATTATAAACAGGCTTGCAGGTCGCAATGGGGATAAGGGGATCGAGCTTGGTGAATTTGGGTCGGTTGCAAAGTGCTAACATAAAGGAGTTTGATGGAAGTTATAGTTCGTCGATTCATAAAGAAAGGAGGGAGAAAAGAGGAGAGAGATAGTGCGGCTATGGGTTGTATCGATGTATATGTATAGGGCAGGAGTTTGAACTTAAGGAGAAGGGTGATTAGGGGGTAATTATTTGATAATTATATTGTTAAAATTTATAATCCATAATCTTATAAAATTCATAACTGTTGCATACGAGGTCCAATCGTGATGTCATCCTCGCTATTGCACTCATAATGAGATTTTCTATATCTTGGTATGGCTTGGGTTTAGGGGATTTAAATCACCATTTAATCTGTATATGTTGTGTGTGTGTTTGTTGTCGTAAAATTATATGTTAAAATAGAAAACAATGCAAGTTATTATTTTTGGAACCCTCCTTGCTTTGGAAAGCAAGTGACAATATTATATATAGTAAAATCTCTCTTATAACCCTCTAAAAGATGTATTATGGCAAGGACTTAGTGCTTACACGTTTATTAATGATATATGTGAAGTTGAATTGTGTTGTGAATGTGTGAAGCGAAATAGTCGCCATAAATGCACATTGAAATCCCTTATAATTAACATATATTGAATTGGCTAAAATGTATTACATTATGAAAATATACATTTGGTTGTTCCCTACACACGTTTTGGTGTGTGTGACATAAGGGAATTGATTTGGAAAGTTGTAGAAATAATAAAACGAACCGGTGATAATTAGAAGTGAAAATGTCATTATGGATACACTTTGACAATGCCTTATCTTCAGCGATTTCTAAATTTTAACTTTGAAAGACATCCTATAGGCTTCTTTGCAATTTTAATAAGTAAATTATTATACTTATTACTAGAAATTAAATTAAATTTTGAATAAATTTTTATTAATTATTTTTGAATTTTTAGAGTAAAGGGTTTTAAATTATAAAACATGCTTTTAATGGTTCTAGATAAATGATAAGATAAGTAATTTTGAAGTAATATTTAATATAAATGTTTAAACCATAGTAAGTAATTTTATGAATTTTTATGTTTTTTTAAATAAATATAATTTTATAAAATTAGTTAAAAATTTTATTGAAGTGTTGAAAAGCTTATTTAATATACTATCTTTTAAATTGTTTTAGAATTTTACTAATTATATTAGCTTATAAATATATTAGTATATACGTAAATATATAAATCATTTTGCAATTTTTTTGGTAAATATATAAGTTAGGAAAAAAATAAGTTTAAGTCTTTTATAAAGTAACAAAGGAAGATTTGGATCAAAATACTTCAGTTAAAATAAATGGTTTTGTAAACTTAAGTAGAAGTATATCAACTTGTTACATTAGGTAGATATAAGTAAATATAATTTGGAATATAAATATAATTAGGAATATAATTAGAATTATAATTAGGAATATAATTAGAGTTATGATTATAAATATAATTAGTGCTATAATTAGTAATATATTAAGGTAATTATAGGTGAATGGTTCTGGAGGTATAGTAAACAATATTTAAGTAACATTTGTTTTTAACCCTTATAAATATAATTAAATCTTTAAAAAGAAAGTTTTAAAGCGTTTGAAAGATAATGTTTAAAGTATGGAATGTTTTGGGTTTGTAATAAATAATGTTACGGTAATATTTGTTTTTCCCCCTTTGAATTATATTCTAATGTGGAAAAATATTATTAAAATAGTTATGAATATAATTAGATTTTTAATAATGGAACTTTAATGATAATAACAAGTACGGAATCTTTTGGAATAAATATAGATAAGCAAATGCTTTGCAAAAGAGGTTTTAGAAAGAAAAGCAAATGTTCTGCAAAGGGGTTTACAGTAACAATGTGTAAGTAACATTTGTTTTTAACCTCTTTGATTATATTTTAAATTAAGTAAATCTTGTTAAGTGATTTATGAATATTCTTATACCATAGAGATAAGTATATGAATACAATTTGAAGTATCGAAAGAATTTTTTAATTAATAAAAGAGTATTATTTAATAAGAAGATTAGTTAATTAAAAATTTAGTTAATTAAGAGTTTAATTAATTAGTGTTTACTTAATTAGTAGATTAATCGGTTAGGAAATTAGTTAATTAGGAATATAAATTAATAAGGATGGCTTTAAATTAATGAAAGAAGTTTTATTGAGTAAAATGGGTGAAAGTCTACAGGGTGGATCGTGTAGTGTATATACAAGTATATGTGACAAAATATATGATGCGACTAAAACAATACAAATCTAGGGAAATATAGAATAAGCACACCAGAATTTGATACTGGTTTGGACCTCCCATCCTATGTCCAGTCCCGAAGCTCTCCTTCGTAATTCGACTATCAAACACCCTCACTTCGTCTGGAGGAATAGGCTTGGTTACAATAGCTTGTTATTGTCAAGTATGTGTTCTACAACATGGATATTGACTAATAAGTACAAATGCTTCCAATATATAGCTACAAATTATTGATTGTGAAGAACTGAATATATGAAAGAGTGAAATACAAGTATAGATTGTTAGAGATCAAGAATATAATAGAGTGTGTAACTAAAGAGCACAAGTAAGTAAGGTAGTTGTTTCCTTTGATTCTTGATGATAAATATAGTTGTAGAGAGGTTCCTTGAGTAGTTGCATCCATTAACAAGTGCTTCTACAGTTGCTTCTGTTGATGATGAAGAGTTTCAGCGAAGAGAAGCGAAGATGTCTTTTCAAATGTGGCAGTTGAGATTTAAATATAAATTCCGAGTTCAAAATCATACGTCTGGCATTTGTAACAGACATTTGACACTATATTTTTTGTATACAGTACTTTCAGATGTATGGTGCATCTACCAGATGTCTGATCTTGTCTGTTTTGTTGATCCAGAGTGTTTTTCCAAACGTCTGGCTAGTGCCCCCAGACGTATGAAAACTGTGCATGTCTGCTTTGTGCTTCTTTCTTTTTGCTTCTTTGATCCTATGGACTTGTAGTCTCTTGTAATATTCTTTGAGCCTTGTTCTTGTCTTTCTAGTGATGTTACTCTAGAAAGTACCTGTAAATAGAAATATATATGCATTTTCGATTTCCATTGTATAGTTGTTGTCATCGAAACCGTAGATTTGATTTCATAACAATCTCCCCCTTTTTGATAACGACAACTATACAATGTAATTATATATAATTTTACAAATCTCCCCCTGAATATGTGCTTATTATTTATATATTTTTTTATTTCTCCTCCTTTGGCATTATCAAAAAGTACATCTAACTCCTTAAATGTAGAAATATTGACGAATCGTTGTAAGATAAAGATACATACAGAGATAACACACCAAGAGAAATTTCATTAACAATTGTAATCGAGTACATTCATAGATTTTTTCAAATGTGCATAAGATGAAGTCCAAAAAAATATATGAGTCTTTCAGCAAAGCTTTTCCTTGATCATCTCCTTTATCTTCATTTTTGGAAGAGCTAGCTTGCTTTGTAGGAGATGTCGGAGCTTGTTCTAGAGGTTCGTTCTCTTTAAAAAGTTTGGAATGTTTCGAAAAAGCAGAAGGCACTTGGGTTGGCTAATCTTCGAAAGGGGGTGCAGGGCCATGCACCCTTTGAAGAACCTCTTTGAGAAATGATAATACAGTTGAAAGTGATGTTTCAACTGTGTTTAGGCATGTGGAAAAAATGTTTCAAAGCTGTCAATACGCTTAGCCAAAAAAATTTGATTTCGAGACAAGATATGTTGATTTTGAAGAGTGAGATCTCGAACACTTTCATTTGGATTCGTCTCTGTTCGAGTTTCTAAAATCTCATCATGACTTGTATAAACAAATGGTGCAGGAGGAGAAGTTATCTCACGATGTTGTTCCACCTCTTGTGATGGTTCATGGTGTGGTTGAGGTGGAGGCCCAGCTTGTCTGGCTTGACGACGTTGCGTCCAGTCTTCAAAAGATATAAACTCCGGAGGATTTTTCGGTAGGTGCATTAGTGAGAATAACTTCGTGGAAGCATATTTTGGAGAAATTTCTTCGAAAGTAGGAGGGGATGTTGTGAGCACGTAGGAGTCTCATGATGAATAAGGGGTAGATAATCGATGGCCGTGATCGAGTCCAAAAATATTTGAGCTCGTCAAATATAAATTTGGCCCAATTCACCCTTGTTCCACTAAATAGAGCATATAAGGCCCTGTGTTCTAACTTCGTTATCGGCTCATGACTACCAAGGCGAGGAATGATAGTGTTGATGAACATTCGAGTAAGAAGTCTTGCCTTAGGTCGTAGATGTTTGGATGCGAATTTAGGCATTTCATCCTCCCATATTTGATGTGTTATATTGTCCCTTGGTTTGAAACGCATATCGTGAATATTATATAAATCTTCACCCATGTCAGAATATCTAAGAGTTCTGCCTATGATTCCTAGAGTGAGCCTATCATATTGCCATAAACGCTAGACCATAGCCAATTATCTTCGTTTTCAGGGTTCCAAACCTTTGTGATATCGAAATTAGCGTAGAAGAGAACTATAGCCAACCGATCAATTTGGATGCTACTAGGACTGAAAGATATCAAAGTTTCTAAACTGGCATTCTCACACATTTCATCCAAATCATGCATTGGGAACTTGAGTAAGTTATAAAATGGACATGTGTGGAGTTTCTTCTTTTGAATATCCTCATATCTCTTGAGTGAATGTGGTGCTCGATTCATTCATCGTTCGAGTTGATCATCTGAGCAAACTTGAGGGTTTGCGGAAGTTGATTGGTCTTGTTTTCTCTTGGAGATTTTAGGATTTTTTGAAAGAGAAAAAAATTGTTGACAAAAACTCGATATTGAAACAAGAATAAAATGAAACAAAGTAAGAAAGAGTATAATAATAGACGTTACCTGGGCATATTAGAGTGTCGATTGAATTTCAGATGTCTGGAAGGTAATTCAGACATCTGATTTAACCAAATTTTAAGACAGTAAATAGATTTAGACGTCTAGCTTGCTTTGGCAGACGTTTGGATTTAGTCGAGTTGTAAAATTTGATAGTCAAAGAGATTTTTCAGACGTTTTTTTGTATTATCAGATGTCTGGAATAGATCGAATTGTCATTTATAAATGACAGATAGGTTTTTCAAACGTCTAGTTAAAATATAAGACGTCTTAAATAGATCAAATTTTTATAATATGGTGGTGCAGACTTTATTCAGACGTCTGCTTCATAGTTCAGACGTCTAAAATAGTTTGGTATTTATTTTTAAGTAAGCAGAGACAATTTTCGGACGTTTGGAAGGTTATATCAGACATCTGACATATGCACGATGGTGTAAAATTTATGTGATATTAGAGTGTCAGATGTCTAAGGGTAATGTCCAGGCATCAGAAATGACCAATTTCGGTGTTGGTTTGCTCGAAGTTTTATCCATTTCAAAATGACGTAATAGATCGTTACAATATTTTTATTCATGAATATAAATACCATTTCGAGTTGTTTTATTTGTAAACCTAAGAAGAAATTTAATTCTCTTATGTGAGACATTTCAAATTCATTTTTCATAATATTTGAAAATCGATTACAGATATTTTCGTTAGTTGAACCAAAAATAATATCGTCTACGTAAATTTGTACAGTTAAAATATCGTTATTTTCTCGTTTAATAAACAAAGTTGTATCGATTTAAACTATTTGAAAACCGGATGTAATTAAATGATTTTTAAGATGTTTGTAACATGCATGGGGGCCTTGTTTTAAACCATATAAGGCTTTTTGTAATTTGAAAACATGGTTAGGATATTTTTCTTGAACAAATAATGGAGGTTGTTCAACATATTCGTTTTCTTTAATAAAACCATTTAAAAAAGCACTTTTGACTTCCATTTGAAATAGTTTAAAATTATGATGATTTGCAAATGCGAGTAATGTACATATGGCCTCTAGTCTTGCTACTTGAGAAAAAGTTTCGTAATAGTGGATACCTTCTTCTTATTTTAACTTTAAGCAACTAAACGTGCTTTATTTCTAACAATATTTCCGTTTACTTCTGCTTTGTTTTTAAATACCCATTTTTTCCTATGACTGATTGATTTTCTAGTCTTGGTACTAATTCCAAACATTATTACGTTCAAATGATTTAATTCTTCTTGCATTGCCATTATCCAAAAGTTATCATTTGAAGCTTCTTCATAATTTTTTGGTTCAAAATTTGACACAAATGCTATATGGCTTATTTGATTGAGTTGATTTCTAGTTACTCTTGAATTGAGATCTCCAATGATATTATCTTTTGGATGATCCCTTAGAATCTAGGAGATGATGTTAAAGTATAATTTTGCACATTTGTCTCATTATTAAGAGAATTCGTTGTATTTGTTATTGGAATTATTTCTTCATCGTCATTAGTATGATGATTAAATGGATTTTCATCGAACGAGACATGCAAATTTTATTCAATAGTGTTATTTCGTTTATTAAAAATTCTATATGCTTTGCTGCGATCCGATTATCCAACGAAGATTCCTTCATCGGCCTTCGGGTCAAATTTTCCTAAATTATCTTTTTTATTTAATATAAAAAATTTGATCCGAAAGTTCTAAAATATATTACTTTAGGTTTTCTTCCTAATAATATTTCAAAACAAGTTTGTTTAGTCATAGGACATATGGTTACTCAATTCAAAACATAACAAGCTGTGGCAATAGCTTCAACCCAAAAATGTTTTCGTAGACCACTACTATTTAATCGTGTTTGTGCATATTCTTGTAACGTACAATTTTTTTTTCTACTACACCATTTTGTTGAGGTGTGCGGGGAAAAGAAAAATTATGACTTATTCCTTTTTTATTACAAAAATAAGTAAAAAGATCATTTTTGAATTGTCCACCGTGATCACTTCGAATATTTTAATTTTCAAATCTATTTGTGTTTTAATTCTTTTAGCAAAAAATTTAAACATACCAAATGTTGGGCAAATTCTCACTACCGGTCCAAGGCTTCTCCAACTACCATTGACCGAACCAACTCTCACCACTCCATCAACTACTGGTCCAAACTCCCTCTCCATCAACTACCGGTCCAAACTCACTCACCATCTACCTGCCGAATCCAATCCCTGTCGAACCAACACACTTCCCCCCACCTACCGGACCACCTTCGTGCCGAACCAAACTCCACCGAGCTACTACCGAACCATGCCTGCCGGATAAACCTCCTGTCCACCTACCACCGAACCACGCCTGCCGAATAAATCTCCTGTCCACCGAATCAACCTTCATTCCATACACTACCAAATGAACCACCGGTCCAACCATCTCCTACCACCAATCGAACCATCTTAACCACTGCCGAATCAAGGCCAAGAAGACACGACCGAACCAAATTGCCAGGCCAGATCGCTCCAGCCCAGGCCCACCAGCAGCGATATACTTCCAGGACCTCTGCCCCCAGCCTCACTCTATAAATAGAGGGGCAGGGGTACAACAATGGCAGACAAGTTTGAGAGCTCAAGCACGGAAGGAACCTTCAAACAACTTTCATATACTAGTATACAAAGCTTTGTACTTGTAATCTGAAAGAAAAGAGAGAATAACATATAAAGTGGACGTAGGCACGTTCTGCCCGAACCGCTATAAATCTGCGTGTCTTTTACAGTTTAGCCCCTGTTTTTTATATATTTGCATAAATCACCCAAACCGCTAAGAACAACATAAAATCAACTAAATCATACGACTTTGAGATGTTTGTCCATTTTTTGTGCAAACATTTTTGGTGCTTTCACTGAGAGCTTGGAACTCGAAGCTTCAGCTTCCCTCATTCAACCTTCTTTCCCCAATAGCACCCTTCATTGCCTAGGAAACATGACTTCCAGGCCGAGAAAAGATGCCAACAAGGGAAAGAACGTTGCAACCAGCAGCGCTCCAGATCCAGTGGATCCAGATCAAGAGAACCATCCCACTACGACAGCAGTGCCAAATGTAGATCAGGCAATTCCGACAGCCCCTGCCGCGGAACAACCGGCAGCAATCACTAAGGCAGACCTAGACAGAGTTGTGGTTGAAGTGACTAACCGCTTCGCATCCCAACAAGAAGCTTTGGTGAACTAACTCATGTCACGCTTAAGCGATGCCGAAGAATCCAACCGCAACACTGAATCATGAGGTGAGTCTCAATCTGGAGGATCTCGGAGACAACAAAGGTCTTCCCTCTTCGAAAAAGCTATCAACAGGAACAACAATGATAGGGGCCGCGCCCGGACTCAGCCCGAACTCCGACTCGAGGAAGCGCTTGGAACCGAACCCAATGGGGGAGGCACCAGGCGAGGGTCGGATGTAGCTGAGCTAGTTATGCGGCCTAATCATAGAAACCCCGCTGAACGGAGCCGAGCTAGAACCCAGCCCGAGGTTGACCCCATGGAAATGCTCGAAACAGAACCCCACAGGGGAAGATCAAGGCAGGGGCCAACTATATCTGGTCTTAGCATGCATCCGAGCAGCCAAAGACAGCCACTGGATAACGTCAGAAGTAATAGACTATACCATCCCTACAGGTCATCTGGACGAGATCGATCCCGTAGGGAAGAACCAAACTCATTTTTGTCCGCTCCAAATTTTGATGAAAGAATGGCACGATTATTCAGGGAATGCGTCCAACGGGAGCAAAGGGATCGAGGGATAGGCTCTAGGGTAACCAGCCCTTTCACCCGCGACATCGAAACCGCCTCACCCCTCGAGAATGGAAAATGCCGACGATGGAACCGTACAAGGGAACTTCCGACCCCGTTGTACACTTGCAATGATACACACAGCATATGCTCATGAGCGGAGCAACGGAAGGAGTGTTGTGTAAATGCTTTCCGCTATTCCTAGCAGACCTAGCTACCTCCTGGTTCTGCCATCTACCCCAAGGATCTATCAGCTCATGGGAGATGTTGAAAGAAAAGTTCATTAGCCAGTTCCCCATTCATGTGGAACAACCCAAGGATGCTTATTCTCTATCTACTGTCAAACAGAAATCCGGAGAGACACTGCAACAATATCTAACCCGGTTCAACGCCGCAGCATCCGCAGTCCAAGATGCCGATGAGAAACTCACCCTAATGGCCCTCTGTAGTGGTGTGCACCCAGATACCAAGTTTGCTAGAAGACTAACTAAAGAAAAACAGCTACCTTTCCCGATTTCTTCTATGAAGCTGGGAAGTACATGAGACTCGAAGAGGCTGCCACTGAAAGGCAGACAGGACCACAGGCTAAGACAACTCATGGAAACGCCCCCGCCACAGCGAAGGACATTCGGAGAAACGACTCCAGAGACAATGCAGGGGGCAAGAAGGGAGAAAAGCGCTTGTACCGACCAGGACCGAGATTTGACGCTTACACTCCCTTGAATGAAACAGTCGAGAACATCTTCCTGGCCACCCAGGACGAACTTACATACAAGCGCCCCCCGTACAAGAAAGAGTCAGATTGCGCAATCCAGTCCGGAAAATTCTGCCGTTTCCACGAGTCTCATGGGCACGATACCAATGAATGCCGCCATCTCCGAGACCTAATTGAAGAACACATCAGGAGAAAGAGGCTGGAACGCTATGTAAAGGGCCAGGACAGGACTCCAGTTCCCGCCAAGGAAAACCCAGGGCAGCTCCACCCAGAGATAGGCGAAGGAAATCGCAACACCAGCGGTTCCAACCAAGAGAAGATAGTGGTCCGTACAATATCAGGAGGGCCACACATCGCCTACAAGAGCTGGGCAGAAATGGAAAAATATGGAAACTCACTCAGAAGCGAGGGAGACTGTGTCAATTCTGTTATGGAGAACGCCACCCTAAGCGAAAGGAAAATAATGACATCACATTCAGTAGGCGCGACCTAGAAGGAAGGCAATACCCTCATATGGATCCTATGGTCATCTCTGCCTGGTTCGGCCCAGCTGAAGTTTTTCGAATCCTAGTAGACACTGGAAGCTCAGTGAATATTCTGTTCAAGTATGCTTTCGACAAAATGAAGCTGTCAATGAAGGACGTGTCTCCCTGCAACAAACCGCTACACGGTTTCACTGGAGAAGCAAAGATGCCCCTCGGACAATTGGATCTCTTTGTTGAATTGGGAAGTCATCCCCGCTCCGCCGTTCGGAAACAAACATTCGTGCTAATAGACAACCACTCGGCCTACAATGCCTTTTTGGGAAGACCAGCCTTGTCCGACTTCCAAATTGTCCTAGCCCCATTGTGCCTGAAGATGAAGTTCCCAACGGATAATGGAGTGGGATAAGTAGAAGGGGATCAAGACGCCGCTCGGGACTGCTATGTAACCGAACTTCGCAATAATCGCAGGAGAGATAAAGGGAAAAATGCAGAGACTATTCTCTGCATGAAAAGCTTGGAAGCATAGCAACTAAAGAAAGCCCCTCCTCTTCGGTATACCAATGATCCTTTCAATGAATTAGACCCCAGGGACAAAGAGGAGGAGGCCACCGCCGAGCCTGTAGAGGCTATGGAATTCGTATCTGTAGACAAACGCGACCCAAGTAAACTGCTGAGAGTCGGATCTCAGTTAAAAAGATAATTAAAAAATCAACTCGTTGATTTTCTTCGCCACAACATGGATGTATTTGCATGGACGCACGCTGATATGACTGAAATCTCCCCGGACATAGCATGCCACGCACTAAACATCGATCCTACCAAGGTACCGGTAAAGCAAAAGAAGAGAAGTATGGGGGCAGAACGATCAGCAGCCCTCGAGGAAGAAGTAAAGAACTTACTTGCCAATGACTTCATACGTGAAGCCATCTACCCGGAATGGATCGCCAACCCGGTACTGGTAAAGAAAGCTAATGGGAATTGGCAAACATGCATCGATTTCTCCAACTTAAATGACGCTTGCCCGAAAGACTGCTTCCCACTCCCCCGAATCGACCAACTCGTGGACAGCACTGCCGGACATGAACTTTTATCCTTTATGGACGCATACTCAGGATATAACCAGATCCCTATGCACGCCCCCGATCAAGACCACACTAGCTTCATCACTGACCGAGGGTTGTACTGCTACAAGGTAATGCCATTTGGACTTAAAAACGCCGGAGCTACTTATCAGCGCCTCGTCAACAAGATGTTTGCAGAACTGATAGGACGAACTATGGTAGTTTATGTGGATGACATGCTGGTAAAATCGAGGAAAGCCAATGACCATATAAACCACCTGGACGAGATGTTTCAAGTATTTCGCCAATATGGAATGAAGCTGAACCCTCTAAAGTGCTCCTTCGGAGTATCATCGGGAAAGTTCCTGGGATTCATCGTTCATGCCAGGGGGATTGAAGCAAACCCCGAACATGTCCGAGCTTTACGAGATATCAAGACACCATCTACTCGAAGAGAGATGCAAAGCCTAAACGGGAAAGTGGCCGCCCTGAGTAGGTTCATCTCTAAAGCAACCGACAAATGCATCCCTTTCTTCGAAGCTCTAAAGAAAGACAAAGGAAAGTTCAAATGGACTGACGAATGCTCGACAGCCTTCCTTAACTTAATCGGACACCTCCATAGACCACCGGTACTTTCAACTCCAAATGAAGGCGAGGAACTATACCTATACCTTGTTGTATCATCCCACGCTTTGAGCGCCGCTTTGGTGAGAGAAGACAACCGCGCGCAGCGACCCGTGTACTTTGTAAGCAAGAGATTCACAGGAGCAGAAGTCAGATACCCTAAACTTGAAAAGCTAGCATACTGTTTTCTTATCACATCGCGGAAACTGCGACACTATTTCCAGTCTCATTCCATCAGAGTTTTAACCGATCAACCGCTAAGGCAAGTGCTCCATCGCCCCGACACTTCTGGGCGATTACTTAAGTGGTGCATCGAACTAAGTCAATATGATATCACTTACCATCCTCGCACCGCTATCAAGGGCCAAGCCATAGCTGATTTCATTGTCGAATTCACTACTGGCGAAGGTAAGGACCAATCTGAAATAGCAGAAGATATCAAGTGGAATCTCTTCGTAGATGGAGCGTCGAACGAACAAGGCTCGGGGGCAGGTGTTGTGATAATCACCCCCAGGGGAAAGAAGCTGCACTACGCCCTAAGATTGGAATTCGCTGCCACCAACAATGATGCAGAATACGAAGCAGTGATAGCCGGATTAGAACTTGCACTGGAAATTGGAGTCAGTTCTTTATATCTCCATAGTGATTCTCAACTTATTGTAAATCAAATACTGGGAGAATTCCAGACTCGAGGAGAACGACTCACAGCATATCTAAAGAAGACCAGGCTACTGCTCAATCAATTAGATAACTATTTAATCAAACACATTCCCTGAGAAGAGAATCAAGAGGCCGACGAACTAGCAAAACAAACTAGCATGAAGAACATCACTATTTTCGGAGCATTAACCATCTCAAAACAGCTGGCACCAAGTTTCGAGCAAGTAAATCTGATAGCTGCAACCGAAGAAGAAACATGGATGAACCCTATCCGAGAATACTTACAAAACGGCACCCTAGCCGACGGGCGAAATGAAATTAAGAAAATTCTAAGGAAAGCTTCCCGCTACACAATGCAAGAAGGCATCCTCTATCGGCGCGGCTTCTCTAACCCCTTATTGAGGTGCGTTGCTGGAAGAGAAGCCAAGGAAATTCTATCCAATATCCATCAGGGAAGTTGTGGAGACCACCCCGGAGGGCAGACCCTAGCAAAAAAGATACTCCGATATGGGTATTTCTGGCCCACTTTAAACAAAGATGCCTTAGACTTCTTCAGAAGATGCGACAGATGTCAGAAATTTGCTAAGATTCCTCGACTACCAACCAATGAAATTACTCAGATGACCAGCCCTTGGCCCTTCGCAATATGGGGAATTGACTTAATTGGCGAACTGCCGATGGGCCGAGGCGGGGCCAGACATGCTATAGTGGCAGTTGACTATTTCACCAAATGGGTGGAAGCGGAGCCTCTGAATAAAATATCTTCAACTAAAGTTATCAACTTCTTGATCAAAAACGTTCTGTGCAGGTACGGGGTTCCACTCAGAATCATATCAGACAACGGGCTTCAATTTGACAGCGAGGAATTTGTCGACTGGTGCCAAGAGCACGGAATTCATAAGGGCTTCTCATCCGTAGCTTATCCCCAAGAAAATGGACAAGTCGAAGCTGTCAACAAGATTCTCAAGACTCTAATCAAGAGGAAGCTTGAAAAGTCAAAAGGCGCTTGGGTGGACGAACTTCCTACAGCACTATGGGCCTACCGCACTTCTTTCAGAACATCAACAGGGCATACTCTGTTCTCTTTGGCATACGGATCAGAGGACATGCTCCCAGTTGAAACTATTGTACCTTCCCACCGTAGGATCCACTACAACCCCGAAGAAAACGAAGAACTCCTCCATATGTCTTTGGATCTAATTAAGGAGAGAAGAAATGATGCAGCACTCAAAGCAGCGGCTCACAGACAAAAAGTGGCAACACTATACAACTCCAAAGTCAAACATCGCAGCTTACAAGAAGGAGATCTTGTCCTCAAGCGAATCTTTCCGCGCCCAGGAGCGCTGGATCCAATCTGGGACGGACCATATGTAATTCATAAAGATCTCCACAACGGAGCTTATATTTTGTCAACAGCGGACGGAGAGGTGTTCCAGAGGGCATGGAACATCCGACACCTCCTTCGATACTTTTCTTAGCTTGTACTGCCCATATGAAGTGAATTAACAAAGAGAATCAGTGGACGTAGGCATTTTCGTGCTGAACCACTTTAAAAAAACTTGGCTCTTGTTAACTTGTTCCTTTATATCTTGGCTACTTGTTAAGCTTTATCCTTTGCTGTTGAACAAAATCCTTTGCATATGACATTTCAATTCAGAGCTTCACAACACAACTCCACCTGGACAAAATCTAACAGGTACGCTACGATCATATGCCCTCGCCAATGAGACACTTTGCTCCGGTATCCCTCTACCGCGAGTTAACTCATTGTTTTCCTCGGCCCTTAAAGCCGACTGTAATGAGCCGAGTATAAGCCACCGAGAAGGCCGATTATGCCATGGCAGCTCATTACAGCGATTCGGCTCGCCGGCAACTGTGAACCGACCATAAGCCCCAACATAAGGTGTGGCCAGCCAGGGGCAGTTCACAGTTGACGATCGGCCCCCACGCTAGCCGGCCAGAGTAAATCGAATAATACCCGCGATTACGGGCCATAATGGCCGGGGTAGTTACTGTGCGCGATCGGATCCGATGTGTCTTAAGTGCGGCTGTGGTAAAAAAGAAAACTCCCCGCAGAGGCGTAAGATGGGTGACAAATGTCTCCAAGACCCACAGCTAGGGAAAGTGACTACAAAACCCGTTTGCCACGAACTTAAGCACATCGACGGCCTTCCGTGACTGGAAGTTTTACTTTTCCTATATTTCCACTTCATTTAAAACTTTTCTCCTATTCTCCGTAACGGTGCTTGAAAGTACAGGACATGAAATAGGGAACGCTCGCTAATGAGAACAGAAACTTACAATCGGATGGCGAGACACTCAACAGCATTCCGTGCTTAGTCTTACAGGGCGCACGAAGTTGCCGTCCACAGCCGAAACTTGAAGGGCGGTACCTTCTACTTTTATACATTAATGCATAGCTGCAGTTCATATTCACACATCACATTTACGTTGCAAAGTGAGAAAATTATACTTTATGCAAAAAACTTGGCATCAGGTACAGTCAAGCCACTAGTAACATGCATAGTTACATCACTAACACAGCACAACAAAATAGCGATAACATTCCAACATAAAGGAATCAGCTTATGTTATGAAATTACATAAAGCCATTCATCATAAACAATATTATTACAGTCACATCAATGTTTTGGACTAACATAAACAGCGATAAAAGGAAATCAAAAGGTGACCGAATCCGGACAAGGAACCAGCTGCGTCCGCACCTCACCCTCATCCTACCAGCTCTCCAAGCCTATTTAGCCGCAGGGTCGGAGCTCCCAGCATGCTTATCAGAAGTCCCACCTGTCCAATTCAGAAGAGGAATCCATTAAACCAACAACGGACGATCAAGTCATGAAAAAATCAAATAGGGAGAACTCACCAGCACCCGCTTCTTGGTCCTCATCCCCCAATTGCACACCGGCTTCCTCCACAGCAAGTAGCCACATCCCCTCCTTCACCGCTACCTTCTCCTCCTTTGAAAACTGGGCGGTTACCATGTCCATCCTGAATGCCGCTCCACCTTCCTTATCCGCATCGGCCTTGGCCTCCTCCAAAGCCCGGAGATATATCCTAGCCATGATCCGGGGATAGTCATCCATCCAGGATAGATTACCCTACTTCCAGGTACGGAAGTACATATCCTGCAACATCTCATCCATCATCCCCTCATTCTCCTCAAACTCCCTCACCCGGGCCTCGGAGGACAACAACTTGGCGACGGCAACATCCCTCTCCGATCGATATCTCAAGCGGTCAGCCTGGAGAGACCTCCTCATTTCCTCCATCTCTTCCTTTAGCCTGGCCTGAGCAAGCTGTACGGCCTCAAGCCTCCCAGATAACTCCTCTACCTGCTCGAGATCCGCCCTCCGAACCTCGTCCACCGTAGCAATAGCTATGTCAATCCGCTCCTTGCAGGCGGCCTCCATCTTTCGCAACTCAGCCTTGCTAGCCTCCTCCATGGTTTTCTTTAGTCGTCGGGAGGCCGCCTCGTGCTGGGATATCTGGATAGCCTGATCGGCAAGCTGTTTGGCCTGGTCAGAAACCTGTAGCCGCAACCGGATGTTAGCACTTCCGATTTCCTCCCCAGCCCTGGCCAGTCGAGCGTGATGCTCCATTAGCCTCTTGGTTTCCTCAGCCACCCGATCGATGATTGCCTTGGCCTCATTCCCCATGGTCACAATCCGAGTAGTAAGCAAATCGAGGTCTAACGACTTAGCCTCATCAAGCACCCGTACCATGGGATTGCGGGAAAGAAGATGCTCACCCGTGACCTCTTCAAAAGAGATATCCTGAAAACTCGGGTCCAGATCAGGGTGGCCGGCAAATGGGTTGCGATCCAAACCAGGACGGTCTATCGGAGTGACGGTTGGATTTTCGGACGGATGGGGGGAAGTCATAAACTCAGTATCCTCTTCAGTAATATCATGGATGGGCTGGACTGGAGGCTGAGGGCCAAGTGAAGGTTCAAACGAAGATCGGCCCCTCTTCCTCCTTTGCATATCTTCTTCCATAACTCGAAGAAGAGGTCGATATCTAACTTCATCCCCAGGACGGCTGGTTGGCGGCTTTGGTTTGGCAGAAGCTTTGAGTAGCTTATACTGTTCGAGGCGGTGCCGGATATTTGATGACTTGGTCGCCATACCTGCTCCTGGAATAAAAGCCAAGTGTTACGAACACACAATGATCCACAATTCAAGAAATATGTTAAGATAAAGAGAGTAAGAAGGCACATCTATTATACAAACCCTGCGGAGGAGTAGGATACAGCAATAAGTCCTGAATCTCATTCCAGGACGAAAGCGAACCATAAAATATTCCTAAGTCCCTATCTTAAATGGAGTCTGCAGAAGTCAAAAGTTCACCTTGAATCGCTGGAGTCGCCGTAGCTGAAGAACTCTTAGAGAATGAATCGGCAACAGCCCCAGCCTTGTCAACCTCCTTTGCCTTCTCCACCGAGGCTGATCCATCCTCCAACCCCTCAAAAGCCTGGCGGAAGGCATCATCCGTCCACTCCTGGATCTCCCCTGCCTGCTCAGAAGACAAAGCCCCGGCACCACTACCACCCTGTCCTTCACCTTCTCCATCTCCTCCGCTCTCCCCCTCGCCTCTTTCCTCCTCTCCACCTTCCTCCTCCGGAATGTCTGGACATGTGCTGGGAGAGGGTCCATCAAACTTATTAAGCTTCTTTCCCCCAACGACTGGAGGTACCGAGAAAGGTCTCCTCTTGCTACTCTTCGCAGTAGCCCCATCCTTAGCTTTAGCAGCCCTCTCCTCGGCTGTATCTCTCTGTTTAACCACAGATTGACGTGGCAGAATCAGGTTATACTCTAGCAGAGTGGCATTCCTGATCAGGTAAGAAGCCGACCTATCCCTTCCCGAAATGACCTTTATTTCAGCAGCCATCCGCGCCAAGGAATCATTCTCCACGACCGCAAAGCCACCTGTTGCTAGCAAGAAATAAAAGCATATAAGAAGAAGCATTGCGATCGGGACGAGGAAAATATAAATGAAGTTCAACTTACAACCGGAAGTGAAAAGGCGGAAAGAAACAGAGTCATCCTTAATGAAAAACCATTCTTTCTTGAACATACTGAACTTCGAGTACAAATCCAGAACAGGCTTGAAGGGCACGGCCGCTTCCAAGCTGATATATGGAGACCCCTTCTTATAGCCTCTCAAGTTGTACAGATACCGGATCTCCCGGTTGGAAGGGGGACGTCCATATTTCCTCTGAAAGATGACGAAAAGACTCACCGGAATGGCGTAGGAGTTAGGCTGAAGCTGGAATGGAGCCACCTTCAGATATGTGATAAAGCTAACTATCCAAGCGTTGAGAGGCGGGATAGCACCACACATGCAATGATATCTGCTGTAAGCAAAGTAGCCTTCGGGGGGGTCATACGGCATCACTCCTTCCCCCGGCAACAACATGCATGCTCTATCAATCCCAAAGGAGCGGGAGATAACGTCAAGTTGCTCCTCTCTGAGAGAGCTCGGAAAGCAATCAGGAGGAGAGTTCAGAAGCTCTTGGGGACCATACCCGTCTACTAGCGACCTCGGGGTAGGTCCACGACGTTTCGGTCCTGGCTGGGCAGTGGGCACGACGGAAGACTCACTTCTGTCCGTAGATTTTTTCTTTTCTGATCGGGTTTCCACCTTGTGAGACATTTATCTGCAAACACAAATGCAAGAGTATATTATTAGAACAAGGAGATGCAGAGATACAAACAAGCAAGTGCGTACAGTCTGGGGTTCTCGTTTGTGATTTAAAAAAAGTACGAAAGGCCTGAGAATTCATTCGACAAACCAAACTCCCCAGGGTTCATTCGGCATTCCCAATACCAGGGTTCGTTCGGCATTCTCAGTACAAGGTTCGTTCGGCAATTTAAGAGAAAAAGCTCATTCGGTACTCAGAACCCTCGAGCACATCCGGTAGTTCAAGTACAACGGTCCATTCGGGGATCGAACCCTCAAGCTCATTCGGTAGTACAGTATAAAATTCATTCGGCAGCAAGGGGGTCTCACCTGGTTCGGCTAGCGTCTTGATTCGGCGAAACTAATGGTTTGATTTGGCAAAAGTTCGGCTTGGTTGGTAAGGAATGACGAAGGCGCGTGACCCCTATTTATAAGCAAACCTCAATGACCGGACCGCAAGGCTCGGCGCTTGAAACCAAATGAGGCTATCCCAGCAAAACAAAGCGTGACACATGCAGGCATGTGCCCCACTTTGGGGGGCAAGTGTTGGGCGAATTCTCACTACCGGTCCAAGGCTTCTCCAACTACCATTGACCGAACCAACTCTCACCACTCCATCAACTACCGGTCCAAACTCCCTCTCCATCAACTACCGGTCCAAGCTCACTCACCATCTACCTGCCGAATCCAATCCCTGCCGAATCAACACACTTCCCCACACCTACCGGACCACCTTCGTGCCGAACCAAACTCCACTGAGCTACCACCGAACCATGCCTGCCGAATAAACCTCCTGTCCACCTACCACTGAACCACGCCTGCCGAATAAACCTCCTGTCCACCGAATCAACCTTCATTCCATACACTACCAAATGAACCACCGGTCCAACCATCTCCTACCACCAATCGAACCATCTTAACCACTGCCGAATCAAGGCCAAGAAGACACGACCGAACCAAATTGCCAGGCCAGATCGCTCCAGCCCAGGCCCACCAGCAGCTATATACTTCCAGGACCTCTGCCCCCAGCCTCACTCTATAAATAGAGGGGCAGGGGTACAACAATGGCAGACAAGTTTGAGAGCTCAAGCACGGAAGGAACTTTCAAACAACTTTCATATACTAGTATACAAAGCTTTGTACTTGTAATCTGAAAGAAAAGAGAGAATAACATATAAAGTGGACGTAGGCACGTTCTGGCCGAACCACTATAAATCTGCGTGTCTTTTACAGTTTAGCCCCTGTTTTTTATATATTTGCACAAATCACCCAAACCGCTAAGAACAACATAAAATCAACTAAATCATACGACTTTGAGGTGTTTGTCCATTTTTTGTGCAAACACCAAAGGTGCAACTTTTATGCTTTAAAAATAAAGTCTATGTATATCTTGAAAAATCATCAACTATCACGAATCATATTTGTTGTGATTTATAAATCGTACATGCGTTGGACCAAATAAATCTAAATGTAATAGTTCTAATGGTTGTTTTGTAGAAATATTATTTTTAGATTTAAAGAGTTTTTCTTTAGTTTTCCGATTTCACTATCGTTCACATAAATTTTCTACTTCGTAATTTATTTTAGGTAAACCTCTAACTAGCTCATTTTTGCTAATTTATTAATATATTTAAAGTTAATATGACAAGATCGTTTATGCCACAACCATGGATCGTCATGTTTGGCGGTTAAACACAAATTTGAATTTTCATTTATATTCATGTTTAAGACATAAATATTTTTGTTTCTAAAACCCTCAAATATAAGTTGTTTGTTATTATCGAAAATATTACATCTATCTTTTTTGAAATTGATTTGAAAACCTTTATCGCATAACTGACTAATACTTAGTAGGTTGTGTTTTAGATTTTCAACTACAAAACATTTGTAATAATAAGAGAGTTAGAAATACCAGAGTTAATGACTTCTCCAATGCCCACAACGTATCCTTTTGAGTTATCTCCAAAAGTTACTGTTCCACAATCGATGTATGTTATATTTGATAACATTTTCGAATTTCCGGTCATATGCTTGGAGCATCCGCTACCTAGTATCCATTTCTCCTTATTTTTTATTTTAGGTACCTGCAAAATAAAAGATGATTTAATTAGTACCCATATACTTTTTTAGGTTCTATATGTTAGGAGAAGTAGGTAGCCATACCCAAGAAGGTTTGGTATCTTTATGAATATAATACTTATTATAGACCACATTTTCTAAGAAATTATTAATATGTTTTGTCTAATCAAATTATTACTTGTCTTGGGAATCCAAATTTTCATGTTTCTAGTATTCATATTAGACTCGGGTTTAGTATTTTTATAAATATAACTATACTTCTTAATATCATTCCCTCTTTGTTTAGGAGTATTTTTAAATCCTATTCCATTTCTATTACCAGATGGTTTTGAAGTTTTGATAAGATTTTCCAAATCCTGTTTTCCTTTATTAAATTTTGAAACATTATTCGTAATTTTATCTAATTTTTCTTTTAATTCCAAATTTTCAATTTTCAATATTTCTATATTACTCTTTAAGTTGACGTTTTCTTTTAACAAGTTATTCTTTTCTAATTTAGTTTTATCAAAATTAATAGCAATAGCCTCATTTTCGACCAAATTATTTTTTAATTTTTCCTTGAGTTAATTCTAGTTCCTCTTCTAAAATAATTTTTTTCATCCTCTAACATTCCTACTTCTAGTTCTAATCTATTTATTTTGGCTATATATTCTTTGCTTAATTTTTTATTTTGTCTAAATTTATCATCTAATTCCATGTTAAGTTCTAATAATTCATCATAACTAAGTTCGGGACATACCTCATCAGTTTGTGCCATAAAGCACACATTAACTTGTTCTCCATCACTATCGCTATCGTTATCCGATGATGAAGGATCTGATCATCCCATGTTACTTTGAAAGCCTTCTTCTTTTTGAATTTTTCAAAATTGTTCTTCTTTTTATCATTATAGAGCTTGGGACAGTCTTTCTTCATATGTCCAAATTGATCACATTCATAGCATTTGATTGGTGTTTGACTTGTTAAGCTTGATTTTCCTCCTTTTTGAAATTTATTCATTTTCCTAAACTTCTTGAATTTGTTGTAGTTTTTTGCAATAAATGCAATTTCTTCTTCGTCTAAGTAGGAATTTTCATTTGTTTCTAGGAATGCTATGTTCTTCTTTTCTGAATTTAGTTCTTTTCATGCCTGCAAATTAGCTTCATAGGACATTAAATTTTCTATCAACACTTCAACTAAGAGTGATGAGAGATCATTAGCTTCTTGACAGCTAACACTTTTCTTTCCCACTCTGGAGTTAAAGAATTGAGTATTCTAGATACTAAATCAAAATTTGTGAATTTGACTCCAACTGCCATTAAATCGTTTTGAATGTTTTGGAATCTAGAGTACATGTATACTATAGATTCATTTTGTTTCATTTTAAATGATGAAAATTGATTTTGTAAAATTGAAATCATAGTTTTTTAACTTTGATTCTACCTTCGTGTGTAACTTGTAAGGTATGCCAAATATCAAATGTAGTGTTACATAATATGACACGTGAGAATTCATTCTTATCTATTGAACAAAATAGAACATTCATAGCTTTGGTATTATTAGAAGCTGTAGTTTTTTGTGCATCGGTCCATGTGTTCATTGCAGTGTCAGGTGTTTCATATTATTTTGAGTGGTTGACCAAATTTCTAATTCATTAGCTTCCATAAAAATTCTCATACGTGTTGACCAATATGCATAGTTAGAACCACTTGGGGTTCGCTATGGATTGACCTTCTTGAAAAATACTTGCCATATTTTATTGATTCAAAAACATGTTACTATATTTTGATCTAACCTTGCTCCGATACCAATTGAAAGTCTACAGGGTGGATCGTGTAGTGTATATGCAAGTATATGTGACAAAATATATGATGCAACTAAAACAGTACTAATCTAGGTAAATATAGAATAAGCACACCAGGATTTTATACTGGTTCGGACCTCCTGTTCTACATCCAGTCCTGAAGCTCCCCTTTGGAATTCGACTATCAAACACTCTCTCTTCGTCCGAAGGAATAGGCTTGGTTACAATAGCTTGTTCTTGTAAAGTATGTGTTCTATAACATGGATATTGACTAATTAAGTACAAATGCTTCCAATATATATCTAGAGAATATTGATTTTGATGAACTGAATATATGGTAGAGTGAAATATAAGTATAGATTGCTAGAGATCAAGAATATAATGGAGTATGTAAGTAAAGAGCATAAGTAAGTAAGGTAGTTGTTTTCTTTGATTCTTGATGATATATATAGTTGTAGAGAGGTTCCTTAAGTAGTTGCATCCATTAACAAGTGCTTCTATAATTGCTTCTATTGATGATGAAGAGTTGCAGCGAAGATGTCTTTTCAAATATGGCCGTCGAGATTTGAATATAAGAGTTCAAAATCAAATGTCTGGTATTTGTATCAGACGTCTAACACTATATATTTTTTGTATATAGTAGTCTTTCATACGTCTGAGTGCGTCTACCAGACGTCTGAGCTTGTCCGTTTTGTTGTTCCAGAATGTTTTTCCAAACGTCTAGCTAGTGCACGCAGACGTCTGAAAACTGTGCATGTCTGCTTTTTGCATCTTTCTTGTTGCTTCTTTGATCCTATCGACTTGTAGTCTCTAGTAATATTCTTTGATCCTTGTTCTTGTCTTTCTAGTGATGTTACTCTAGCAAGTATCTGTAAATAGAACACATTCGATTTTCATTGTACAGTTGTTGTCATCGAAATCGCAGATTTGATTTCCGCACAATGGGTTCTACTAGTAAAAGGAGTTTTTAATTAATAAAGGATCACTTAATCAAAAAGGAGACTAGAAGTCATTCATATGACTTAGTCATGTTTTATGTGAATTAAAAGTGAATTGTGTGTTTACTTATGTATGGAAAGTATACGAGACTTAGTTTCTGTATAAGATCTTTCTCATTGTTAATGAAATTGACCAAATTTAACTTATGAAATATCTAGGAGAGACAGGTGAATTATACGGTAAAATTATTGTCAGTGATGTTATACTGTACGTATAAACTCGTCTTCCTCTTCTAGGACAAATAGTTAGGAAATCTGTTTGACTAGGGGATAACCTCAATCTGTAACAACCAGGAATTTTCAACCATTCGCATCCATTATAAGTGTATAGGTAGACACTCATGCCGGAATTGAATTGCTCAAAATACCGCGTTGTAATTAAAAATTTGGCAAATCTCAGAATATACAGTAAATAAAATCACAGATCACAGACACAGAGTAATGATAATGCAGCGGAAGTAAAAGAGGAGATAGTTGTTCATGAAGCTACTATATAAAATATGAGATACATCAGAGTTAAATAAGATACAACAGAAGAGTAACAGGATACATCAGGTACAAATCAGATACATCACTGAACCACTGGATACTGAAACAAAATAGATGGCTGGATCTTCAAGGAAAGCTCTAACGCCGAAGGTGAATCTTGAATGCTAACTCAATCAATCTGACCCGAGCGTAAAGAAAAACACAAAACCCTCGAGTCAGGACATAAATACTTATAAACTGTAAATCAACTCAAGTACAGTAACAAAATGCATCAGTAACTTAAAGGATGCTTGGGACCGTCCATCCTCTAAAGATCCGTTAAACTATTTACTATGTAGTAATATACGCTATATACGGTAGTGTCTAATCAGTAAAGTATAAAAATATAGAAAATAGCGTTAAGGGGATGGTGAACCTTAACGCGGTCGGATCTTTAAAACCAAAATCGTAGTGGGCTCGATATAAGGATATGACACGGCACGCGAGGAAATGCCAGGGTGGATACACCGTTTGCACTCCCGGACCGGTGGTGACGGCAAGCCAGCAGCTTCCGCCCACCTCGAACAATACCCCCGAATCAAAATGGCGCCACTGAATCGAGTCACAACAGTAATAGAATGGTTTCCGATGGAGCATGCTCGATGAAAGGGTGCGACCCTTTGTGTAGCCCGGTATAGCTCCTGTTTTAGTCATATATGCCAACTCACGGGAGTTGGGTCCACGTAATATACCTCGAGAACGTCGCCACCATCCTACTTCATTCTGGAATCTCCACCGCGTACACAGTTGTTAAAGCGGTTTTTGGTATTGGCCGGCTATAAGACAATATCCGATCCCGGTCTCTTTAACAACCCATCGTTATTATAACCCGCAGTTATAACTTTAAAAATATTTTATACTTCAAAATAAAATATCCTTTTCAATCCAAATCTTTATCAAAATAAAGATTAAATCATTTCCAGAACCATTTAAATATATCATCGTAAAATATCTTTCAATTCAAATATTTATCAAAATAAATATCAAGTCATTTCTAACCATTTCAATATATTAAATTTTCATACCCTTTTAACACTACCTTTCAGTTCCAAAATATCATATCTTTCAGAACTTCTTTTTAAATCATGTTAATATCAAAATGTCCTATCTTTCAAACTCCGTTTTTCAAGTCATTTAATATCAAAAATATCATATCTTTCAAAACTTCGTTTCAAATCATTTTAATATATCAAAATATCATATCCTTTCAAAACTTCATTTTCAAATCATTTTAATATATCAAAATATCGTATCTTTTCAAAACTTCATTCATTTCAAATCATTGTTCATTTTATTCAATCTAAAATACCATTTCAATTCATATTTTAAAACAGTTTATATTCCAAAAATTCTATTTTTTTCAATGAAGTTATTATGCTTAATAATTAAATTATTAAATTTCCAAAAATTTCAACTTCCAAAGTTCATTTATTCACTTAAGTTTATCAAAACAGTGAAAATTCACTTTTCGCATCATTTAGAAAACTTATACGGAAAGTTACATTCAAAACAGTTCAATTTAACAAAAGACAGCATTTTAAAATGTTATAATAGGTTTACTTAAATTCGAATAACTTAGTTAAATTAAAAAATTATAGCACTTACAAAGATTTCTATAATAGCTTTTAATTCAACTTAGCTTTTTAGTTCATTATCATCAACTACAGCGTTTACAAATGCTGTAATATCGTTTACATTGTAATTAATAGCATTTCAAAAAATGCAGTCAATTAACTTCAAATATTCAATAAAATTTCTCAACCAATTATATTTTTATTAAAACATTTTTAACTTATAAAATCATACATTTTCACATCTATAACCTCATTTAATTTTCCTCAAGTTCATGATTTTATAAAGTTAAATTTCCATTCAAAAATCAAGATATAATAATAATTCACTTACTAAAATGCAATATTGAATTTTTAAAATCCATTACGTTAAATTTCAACTTAACACTTAAGTTCAAATTCTCAAATATAACTTAGTTTTATTTTTATTTACTTAACTAAAAGTTCACCTTTACGTCAATTTCATAAATTTCCAGTTTTAGTTATATTTCAAAGTTTCAACTTACAATATTCATTCATTTCACATTTCACCTTTATTAAAATCATTAATATGATATAAAAATCACTTTAAATTCGTTAAAATTCAAATTATCATAAATTTATCATAATTTCATATTCAATTACATTTCCAATTATAATTAAATCAAAATTTCCAAAATAACTCACGTTCAAAATTTCTAACTTTTTCATTAATTCATTTCACTTACAATTATTCAGAAAATCAATAATATTTACAAAAATCTTATTTTTATTAAATTTCAAAACAAAATATTATAATAATTAAATTTATAAAATATTTTAAAATTTTTAGAAAAGCATATTTTAACTACGGGCCTGTATAAAATTTTCTACGCTAGGTAAAGTGATACGGGTAATATATCATTTCAACCCGTAATTTACAAAGAAAATCCGGGTTTTATCATTTCAACCCCGCAATCCCAAGTCAAAATGAAAATTTTAAAACCATTCAGGCCTATCATTTCAGCCCATTACATTTTTTCTAACAGGGAACTTGCAGTGTGATCATATGCAGAAATAATATAAACAAGGTCAATATCACAATATAGAGTCATACATCAGATGTCAGGTAAAAATTAACAGTTTTAACATGGTAATAATATGGTAATAACATGGCATAGAATATCATATGATCATCATTAACTTGCATAAACATTTTTTATTACTAAACACTTGTCATCAATTCACTTTTCATAAGTATAAATGTCAGAGTAAGAAAGACTCACCTTTTTCAAAGCTAGAGACCAAAACAACATACAAGCACGACTCCAAAGGCACGACAAGAACAATTGCACGACTTTTGATTTGAGTTGAAAGATAGCCAAGATATGATTTTGTATCAACAACCCAAAACAAAACAAACAAGAAAATATATAAACATTCAACATAAAATAACATTGAGACAATTTTGAAATACAAAGAAAAATGAACAAGATAGATTGGACCTTGCTTCAACCACTTCAATGCTTGGCCTAAGGGACACTTATGCTTGGCTATGATGATGCTTTGGCTCAGGTATGACATCATATAGGTCAGGTTTAAAATCATATAGGCAAGGCAACAAGTGGAGATGAGTGTGTAGTGGTGCAACATAAAGCATATATAGGGTCAAGGTTAAATAAGTTGAGTTTTTGTGACATTCTTGGCTCGGCCATGGGCATGTGGTGGCTTCGCCATGCTTGTACAGGTCTGGATAGTAGCTGGAGCAGCGGCCAAAGGTGGTGGAGTGGCTGGTGGTGGTGTCTAAGGGGTGGCCAAAGCAAGATATGGAGGGTAGGTGATGATATGTGTGGTCTAGGCAATGTTTTAAGAAGTTTTGTGGAAGTTTTGTGGTGCTAGCTTCAATGGATGGGCACGGCTTGGTCATGGTCTGATTTCCAGAGGGTGGTGGGTGACGTGGCAGAGGGTGGAGGTCAGGTCAGAGGTGGTGGAGGTGGCTATGGTGGTGGTTAAGGTGGTGGTTGAAGGAGATGAGGCAAAGGTGGTCAAACTAGCATTGTTCAAGGGCATTGTTGCATTTTTTTGGAGTTTTGGCACCATGGTGGGCTCGGCCTTGGTCAAGACCAGAGAGGTAGCTGGTGATGATGGCAGGGAAGAGGTGTAGGAGGTGGTGGCCGTGGCTATGGAGGAGAGGCCAAGCAATACACATGAGAAAACAAGGCAAAATATAAGAAAACAATGGAAAAAGAAGAGCAAAAAGAAGAGGAAAAGAGGAGCCATTACCAATCCTTTCTAGCCGTGAAAAATGAATTGGAGAGGAATGTTTTCACGTGAAAATGAGGTAAGAAATGCACAGCTACAATAAAGAAAGGAACGGTCAAAGGAAATTAAATCTATTAATTGGAAAAGAAACGGAAGAAGAAACGTTAAAACGGTTTTACGTTTCTTTGCTTTCAAACCTTTTAAACTTCCTATATATATTCATATACATCTCAAATAACTGAAAACACTTATAAATTTCAGTTAGAATTCGAAAATATAACAGATAAACAAAATATTAATAATTAATTATTAATTAGATATGATTAAAATAAGAAAAATGGCACAGAAAATGAAAACTAGACTTAGGAATTAGAAATAACTTCAATACACTTTGGAAAAAATTTCTTAAATTTAAATACATGTAAAATGAATAAAATAAAGTAAAACACAGCAATAAAAGTGAATGTATAAAATAAATCAATAAATTTTAATTATATATAATTAAATTAAGAAAATGGCTTAAAATTGCAGACTAGGCTTTAAAAATTAGAAATAATTTCAAATGAACTTTAGAAAATCTTCATGGACTTGTAAAAATATTTATAACAAATAAAATAAAATGCATTCACAAAAAAAAATTAATTAAGTAAAATTTGTATGAAGAAAATAGCAGAAAATTATAAAACAGCCTTTAAAAATAGGAAATAAATACAGTAAATTTTGGAAAAATTATATTATCATTTAAAAATATTTAAAAGTCAAAATATACATTATAAAGCATATTATTACATATTAAAATAAATATAACAAAGAAGAAGTAATTTATTCAATTTAAAATAGTCATTGTTAAATAACCCTATATATGCACAATATTGTAAACGGTATAACTTTCACAATTTACATCCAATTTCAACGAAACGAAAAGTGGTGTTCTTAGAATTTTATGTACTTTCATAATAAAAGAAAAAAAAAATTCAAACTTTTAAAATTTTATGTTAAAAGTCACAGTTTGACTGTTTTGACCAGAATCAACATTTCAAGCAAATATTTAACTTACACAGTTTGGAATTATAACTCATATAAAATCAAGATTTTATATTTAAATAATAAAATTTTATCATTCAAATAAGTAAAAAATAAGCTTTCAAACCAAAATTTTGCATTAAGATAATTAAAATATACAATAAAATAATTACAAAATACAGGGTTGTTACACTCTCCCCCACTCAAAACTTTTCGTCCCCGAAAAGGAATGAGGTATGGAAGGGCACAAAAAAGATAGAGTGAAATAGGATTAAGATAAGATGACAAGAAGATTGAAGTTATACCTGATAACTGTTGTTATAGGTAAGTTTAACAAGGTGGAGGTGATCTTTCCAATATCCTCCAGAATCAAGAACACAAGCACAAAAAATGTGGATTCAACATGATTACCAAAGGCCTATCAAGATTATAGAAAGATTTCTAAACAGAAAGATTATATAGAAAGATGCCTATACCGGTCTATAGCAAGATAAGGATAATAAGGACAACCAAAAGATAGTTTGAAAAAAAAAATAAGGAAATAAATTTGAAAGCATGGAAATTTCAACTTAAATAGAGAATAAATCTTTACACAAGTTGAATAAATCTTAAATACCCGAAATTTCATTATCTTATTATCCAATCATCCTAAATTAACAATTTTTAAAACCATGGGTTTGAAAAATAATCATTTATTACACTCACATTGTACTTAATAAATTTAATTCTTCTTTATTCCTTATTAAACTTAAATTTATTCCTCTCAATATATTCATCGCTGATGTTAAATATACTTACACTTATTATAACTGCTTTATTTTATTCTTAGTTCTTCTAACATTGTTTTATTGTAAGTTATTCAATTACCCTTTATTATTCTTTAACTCTGTTAATCGTTTTATAACTTAAAATTTAAGTGTATAGCATTTATTATAACCACTCATATTTTATTTATATATCTTTTTTTATATTGTATATTATCCAATTACATTTTTAACTTCTGAAATTTTGGTAAGTTATATTTGAATGCAATTGTATTATACAAATAAAATTTCCAATTCAATCATTTCAAGCTTAAATCATTTATTCAAAAATTTTGATTTTCTTTTTATAACTGAAATTATTCTTTAAAATAAAATTTAAGAATTTAAATTTCCGATTTCTTCAAACCATTTAGAGATAAGTAATAATATATATACATATATAATATGTCAAATCAAATTTCAATCATATATTTATATATATGTTATAAACCAAGTCATATTTTAGAAATTCAAATCAATTTAATTCCCAAAACAAAGCTGTAGCAAGACTACAGAACAGTCTCTTCACTCCGAAAATCGAAAATGAACGTCGATGATGCTGCAGTCATCACCAAAGTTATTTCCCAGCGACAAAGAGAAGAGCACTTTAAAATTCTTTGGAAACAAATTCTATTTGAAAATACTTTAAATAGTATATCCCTTTTTTTTAAAAATTTTAAACCAAAGTTCGAAATAATCGGAATTTAAATTCTCAAATTCTTGTTCTAAATTCATTTCAGTTCCCAAATCAATTTATAACTATCTATAAATTCATTTATAGAACAATAAATGGTAAATTAAGTATTATCATTTTCAAATAATCAATCTAAATCAGTTTATTAAGTTTCATAAATTTACTTATATATCAAAATTTATTTCATCAACCAAATTTTTAAAATAATATTGTGACAGTTTGTTCTGTCAAAGTGTTTTAGAAATCCTATCGATATCGTTGATCAGACGAATCGATTGGAAACCCAAATCAACATCAACAACTCAAACAACACCATATATAAAAAAATATAGATTGACAAATACAATTCAAAATGTTTGAAAATATGTTGGAAACAAAAGACGAGATGATTAAATAAAGAGTAGGGAGGCGGATAAGCTAAAATAAATCACGGGCAACCTTAATCGGGTCAACCGTGACTTAAAGTATAAGATCGAAGTGGATTTTCTGGGGTAAATCTACATTCGACCTCAAGAGATAGAGTTTGGGATAATAGGAGATACTAGCATCTAAACCGAGGATATAAAATTTTTGGTGAATCGATGTTGTTGTAAAGGAGTTTCACTCCTTTTACAAGAAATTTTTTGAGATTGGCGGGACCGCCAATTCACTATAAAGATCATTCGAAGTGGAGTTATGGGATACTCCAGAATCAAGTGAAGATGAGTAGCGGGGAATAAAAATGGATTTTTGGAACCGCAGGGAACGTTCCAAAATTCAAAGGAATCGAGTCAAAAGAGAGAGATTCAACTCGAATGAATGTGATTCTGTAAATACATCTACTCCATATGCTGAGTTTTCCCTAGAGCTAACCAAAGCTCTGATACCAACTGTAACAACCAGGAATTTTCAACCATTCGCATCCATTATAAGTGTATAGGTAGACACTCATGCCAGAATTGAATTGCTCAAAATACCGCGTTGTAATTAAAAATTTGGCAAATCTCAGAATATACAGTAAATAAAATCACAGATCACAGACACAGAGTAATGATAACGCAGCGGAAGTAAAAGAGGAGATAGTAGTTCATGTAGCTACTATATAAAATATGAGATACATCAGAGTTAAATAAGATACAACAGAAGAGTAACAGGATACATCAGGTACAAATTACATACATCACTGAACCACTGGATACTGAAACAAAATAGATGGCTGGATCTTCAAGGAAAGCTCTAACGCCGAAGGTGAATCTTGAATGCTAACTCAATCAATCTGACCCGAGCGTAAAGAAAAACACAAAACACTCGAGTCAGGACATAAATACTTATAAACTGTAAATCAACTCAAGTACAGTAACAAAATGCATCAGTAACTTAAAGGATGCTTAGGACCGTCCATCCTCTAAAGATCCGTTAAACTATTTACTATGTAGTAATATACGCTATATACGGTAGTGTCTAATCAGTAAAATATAAGCACATAGAAAATAGCGTTAAGGGGATGGTGAACCTTAACGCGGTCGGATCTTTAAACCCAAAATCGTAGTGGGCTCGATATAAGGATATGACACGGCACGCGAGGAAATGTCAGGGTGGATACACCGTTTGCACTCCCGGACCGGTGGTGACGGAAAGCCAGCAGCTTCCGCCCACCTCGAACAATACCCCCGAATCAAAATGGCGCCACCGAATCGAGTCACAACAGTAATAGAATGGTTTCCGATGGAGCATGCTCGATGAAAGGGTGCGACCCTTTGTGTAGCCCGGTATAGCTCCTGTTTTAGTCATATATGCCAACTCATGGGAGTTGGGTCCACGTAATATACCTCGAGAACGTCGCCACCATCCTACTTCATTCTGGAATTTCCACCGCGTACACAGTTGTTAAAGCGGTTTTTGGTATTGGCCGGCTATAAAACAATATCCGATCCCGGTCTCTTTAACAACCCATCGTTATTATAACCCACGGTTATAACTTTAAAAATATTTTATACTTCAAAATAAAATATCCTTTTCAATCCAAATCTTTATCAAAATAAAGATTAAATCATTTCCAGAACCATTTAAATATATCATCGTAAAATATCTTTCAATTCAAATATTTATCAAAATAAATATCAAGTCATTTCTAACCAATTCAATATATTAAATTTTCATACCCTTTCAACACTACCTTTCAGTTCCAAAATATCATATCTTTCAGAACTTCTTTTTAAATCATGTTAATATCAAAATGTCCTATCTTTCAAACTCCGTTTTTCAAGTCATTTAATATCAAAAATATCATATCTTTCAAAACTTCGTTTCAAATCATTTTAATATATCAAAATATCATATCCTTTCAAAACTTCATTTTCAAATCATTTTAATATATCAAAATATCGTATCTTTTCAAAACTTCATTCATTTCAAATCATTGTTCATTTTATTCAATCTAAAATACCATTTCAATTCATATTTTAAAACAGTTTATATTCCAAAAATTCTATTTTTTTCAATGAAGTTATTATGCTTAATAATTAAATTATTAAATTTCCAAAAATTTCAACTTCCAAAGTTCATTTATTCATTTAAGTTTATCAAAACAGTGAAAATTCATTTTTCGCATCATTTAGAAAACTTATACGGAAAGTTACATTCAAAACAGTTCAATTTAACAAAAGACAGCATTTTAAAATGTTATAATAGGTTTACTTAAATTCGAATAACTTAGTTAAATTAAAAAATTATAGCACTTACAAAGATTGCTATAATAGCTTTTAATTCAACTTAGCTTTTTAGTTCATTATCATCAACTACAGCGTTTACAAATGCTGTAATATCGTTTACATTGTAATTAATAGCATTTCAAAAAATGCAGTCAATTAACTTCAAATATTCAATAAATTTCTCAACCAATTATATTTTTATTAAAACATTTTTAACTTATAAAATCATACATTTTCACATCTATAACCTCATTTAATTTTCCTCAAGTTCATGATTTTATAAAGTTAAATTTCCATTCAAAAATCAAGATTTAATAATAATTCACTTATTAAAATGCAATGTTGAATTTTTAAAATCCATTACGTTAAATTTCAACTTAACACTTAAGTTCAAATTCTTAAATATAACTTAGTTTTATTTTTATTTACTTAACTAAAAGTTCACCTTTACGTCAATTTCATAAATTTCCAGTTTTAGTTATATTTCAAAGTTTCAACTTACAATATTCATTCATTTCACATTTCACCTTTATTAAAATCATTAACATGATATAAAAATCACTATAAATTCATTTAAATTCAAATTATCATAAATTTATCATAATTTCATATTCAATTACATTTCCAATTATAATTAAATCAAAATTTCCAAAATAACTCACGTTCAAAATTTCTAACTTTTTCATTAATTCATTTCACTTACAATTATTAAGAAAATCAATAATATTTACAAAAATCTTATTTTTATTAAATTTCAAATCAAAATATTGTAATAATTAAATTTCTAAAATATTTCAAAATTTTTAGAAAAGCATATTTTAACTACGGGCCTGTATAGAATTTTCTATGCTAGGTAAAGTGGTACGGGTAATATATCATTTCAACCCGTAATTTACAAAGAAAATCCGGTTTTTATCATTTCAAATCCGCAATCCCAAGTCAAAATGAAAAATTTAAAACCATTCAGGCCTATCATTTCAGCCCATAACATTTTTTCTAACAGGGAACTTGCAGTGTGATCGTATGCAGAAATAATATAAACAAGGTCAATATCACAATATAGAGTCATACATCAGATGTCAGGTAAAAATTAACAGTTTTAACATGGTAATAATATGGTAATAACATGGCATAGCATATCATATGATCATCATTAACTTGCATAAACATTTTTTATTACTAAACACTTGTCATCAATTCACTTTTCATAAGTATAAATGTCAGAGTAAGAAAGACTCACCTTTTTCAAAGCTAGAGACCAAAACAACATACAAGCACGACTCCAAAGGCACGACAAGAACAATTGCACGACTTTTGATTTGAGTTGAAAGATAGCCAAGATATGATTTTGTATCAACAACCCAAAACAAAACAAACAAGAAAATATATAAACATTCAACATAAAATAACATTGAGACAATTTTGAAATACAAAGAAAAATGAACAAGATAGATTGGACCTTGCTTCAACCACTTCAATGCTTGGCCTAAGCGACACTTATGCTTGGCTATGATGATGCTTTGGCTCAGGTATGACATCATATAGGTCAGGTTTAACATCATATAGGCAAGGCAACAAGTGGAGATGAGTGTGTAGTGGTGCAACATAAAGCATATATAGGGTCAAGGTTAAATAAGTTGAGTTTTTGTGGCATTCTTGGCTCGGCCATGGGCATGTGGTGGCTTGGCCATGCTTGTACAGGTCTGGATAGTAGCTGGAGCAGTGGCCAAAGGTGGTGGAGTGGCTGGTGGTGGTGTCTAAGGGGTGGCCAAAGCAAGATATGGAGGGTAGGTGATGATATGTGTGGTCTAGTCAATGTTTTAAGAAGTTTTGTGGAAGTTTTGTGGTGCTAGCTTCAATGGATGGGCATGGCTTGGTCATGGTCTGATTTCCAGAGGGTGGTGGGTGATGTGGCAGAGGGTGGAGGTCAGGTCAGAGGTGATGGAGGTGGCTATGGTGGTGGTTAAGGTGGTGGTTGAAGGAGATGAGGCAAAGGTGGTCAAACTAGCATTGTTCAAGGGCATTGTTGCATTTTTTTGGAGTTTTGGCACCATGGTGGGCTAGGCCTTGGTCAAGACCAGAGAGGTAGCTGGTGATGATGGCAGGGAAGAGGTGTAGGAGGTGGTGGCCGTGGCTATGGAGGAGAAGCCAAGCAATACACATGAGAAAACAAGGCAAAATATAAGAAAACAATGGAAAAAGAAGAGCAAAAAGAAGAGGAAAAGAGGAGCCATTACCAAACCTTTCTAGCCGTGAAAAATGAAGTGGAGAGGAATGTTTTCACGTGAAAATGAGGTAAGAAATGTACAGCTACAATAAAGAAAGGAACGGTCAAAGGAAATTAAATCTATTAATTGGAAAAGAAGCGGAAGAAGAAACGTTAAAACGGTTTTACGTGTCTTTGCTTTCTAACCTTTTAAACTTCCTATATATATTCATATACATCTTAAATAACTGAAAACACTTATAAATTTCAGTTAGAATTCGAAAATATAACAGATAAACAAAATATTAATAATTAATTATTAATTAGATATGATTAAAATAAGAAAAATGGCACAGAAAATGAAAACTAGACTTAGGAATTAGAAATAACTTCAATACACTTTGGAAAAATTTTCTTAAATTTAAGTACATGTAAAATGAATAAAATAAAGTAAAACACAGCAATAAAAGTGAATGTATAAAATAAATCAATAAATTTTAATTATATATAATTAAATGAAGAAAATGGCTTAAAATTGCAGACTAGGCTTTAAAAATTAGAAATAATTTCAAATGAACTTTAGAAAATCTTCATGGACTTGTAAAAATATTTATAACAAATAAAATAAAATGCATTCATAAAAAAAAATTAATTAAGTAAAATTTGTATGAAGAAAATAGCAGAAAATTATAAAACAGCCTTTAAAAATAGGAAATAAATACAATAAATTTTGGAAAAATTCTATTATCATTTAAAAATATTTAAAAGTCAAAATATACATAATAAAGCATATTATTACATATTAAAATAAAATATAACAAAGAAGAAGTAATTTATTCAATTTAAAATAGTCATTGTTAAATAACCCTATATATGCACAATATTGTAAAGGGTATAACTTTCACAATTTACATCCAATTTCAACGTAACGAAAAGTGTTGTTCTTAGAATTTTATGTACTTTCATAATAAAATAAAATAAAAATTAAATTTCAAACTTTTAAAATTTTAAGTTAAAAGTCATAGTTTGACTGTTTTGACCAGAATCAACATTTCAAGCAAATATTTAACTTACACAGTTTGGAATTATAACTCATATAAAATCCAGATTTTATATTTAAATAATAAAATTTTATCATTCAAATAAGTAAAAAATAAGCTTTTGAACCAAAATTTTACATTAAAATAATTAAAATATACAATAAAATAATTACAAAATACAGGGTTGTTACACAATCCATATGTATTGTTATTTATTTCTGAAAGAACTGGAGTTGAGTTAGCCAAAAATTTATCGATTGGTTTTGGATTTCTCAGTAAGCGGAGGAGTGTACTAATATGAGATGACTCAAAACCATAACCACTTCAAAATCATATACATGTTTCATGTTTTGGAAGAGGTTTGTGACCTATTCGATATGTTGGAATCTACGAAAAGATTCGAGATGCTAGAATCTATGTGGAGATTCGAGATCTGATTGAGATGGTGGAACCCACATAGAGGTTCGTGATCTATTCAGGATACGGGATATGTAGTTCTGAGATGTTTCAAGATATGGCAATCTATGTGTGGTTTCGAGATATGTTTGAGTTGGGGCTCGTGTACTGAGATATAATCGAGTTGTGGCTCGTCTGTCGAGATGCTAAATGTGAATTCACCATCGTTATGATAAAAAAACCCGAGATAGGATGCATATCCAGTAGGGTTTAGCAATCCAATGATGGTGTAGTCGAATCCATTCTTGAGGTATTTAAAATATGTATGCAGGAGTGATGCACTTGGCCTCACATTGTAGGGGCCAACTATGTATTTCCTATGGTGCATTCACTAACATGTATGCTGCTTCGGAATGATATCTTTGGTCCTTGTGTAGGAGGACCATTCTTGAAGTACTGAGAGCACCTCCATGGTATCCTACACAATTACGTAAACGTGCTTTGGCGGTTTTGATTGTATAACTATTATTGTTGTGTTGTACATGCATCACAGCTACTTCTTTTTTATGTTCATTACCACACACATTATCTATTATATTATAATATATATTTATTAGATAGTTTGGCTCTTTTGAGGGGATAACCATTACGACGATCTCAAAAGGTGTTGTTATATGTCACACATATTTCTTGAGTTTCTCATATTATATTTTTGTCCGACCTTTACTTTTTATTTTTCCCTTATTTCCATTGGTACTCTTTTAGGAAGTCTGAGAAAAATAGGTTTTCATTGATCTTCATTGTTCTCTTGGAAAGGAGCTTTATAATTTACCTATCGTGGTTTTTATTTCCGCTACATTACTTTACGTATATATATCAACAATTTTAAGGACATGCTATTATAAATGTCTAGGTTGATGATGATGATGATGATACTAGGACAACACTATTTACAGTCTTTGGTATTAAAAATTATCATTCCATTGTAAGATTCTGATGCTTTTGTTTTCCTTGGATTTGAAGTATCAAATGGATTAGCACCTTTAGGGATGTTAAGGGGTTTACTTTAGGGATTGAGGTACTAAATGGTCGTTGGGTTGTGCCTCCTCCTTATTTAAGAAGTCTTAAATAACCTATGATAGTGCCTAGTTAGATAACGGGGTCTGCTTCGTTTCAAAATAAGAGGCATTAAGTAAATAGAGTAAGAACTTTTCTTAACTTATATTAGGTAAGTAAAAATGGGATTTTGGCTGTAGGGGTCGGCGGGCTATGTCAGCGTATTGATAGATCGATATTTAGAAGTAGGGCTGGCATATAGGCTTTGATTACCAACGATCTCAAGTGGTCATTAGCAAAGACTTAGGTTACACCCTGATGGATTTCGTTTCCTACTAGCATAGAATATGTGTGGGATATGCAAGGACCTCAAGGTTTAATTAATTATTTGTTTATCAAAGGTGGGCTAGTTAACCTTTAGATAAGTCTTTGAGATGTGTTGGGAATACGGCCAATTAGACTATAAAGTCTTATCTATGAGTCATCATCCTTCATTGTTATGGCTGATCGACTATAGATTATGTTACAACGGGCTCGGTTCGGGTTGAGGTATTAAATAGCCGTTGGATCTGCCTCGTCCATATTTTTAGAATATTAAGTGGTCGGGGATTCCTTTTGGGTAGTACAAACCATACACACACAAAGATATATATATATATATATATATAATTATTCCTCGGAGAAAGATTGGATATATCTTACACGCAAATGGAATTAAATGGATAATCCCATGAATTGTAGACATAATACTTAAATAGAAATCAATCGGCATAAACCAGTGTAATGGATAAACTATACAATTTACCATTCTTCAAAACATTGTTCTATCCCTTCCACATTACAACCCACACGATAGATTTGGAAGGACAAGCTACTGGTGCAAGATGAGAATGGTAGATGGAGAGGTCTTCTTATTCATGCTCTGCACTGACAAGACAACTAGATATCCAAGGAGTAATATTGATTCCATGGTAGTATCCGTAGTCAGTATATATGTTTTATTATATTTTACTATTCCACTATGAGTTTTCTCTCTGATACTTTGTTTATTACAGGTTACCAACACCAATGATTCGTACCCTAATTGATTTAGTTGAAATACAAGCCCATTAAGGCGTGGGTGGTTGCAGAATTGTCATACACAACACATACCCTCGAACTATCTTCGTATCTACAAACTTCTATCAAACAAAAACTTACACAATCCTCTATGTGGATCTCTCACTCCAACTCACACTTTTGTATGCTACGATTTAAATAAATACATTCATTGACTTTCTACTTTCCCATATGATAAACTCTTTGTGAAAATATTCAAAGCGTCAAATTTTCGAAAAAATTCGATAGAGTCTCCTTTGTATGGGAAGCATTGTGGAAAATCAAGAAAAATATCATAATATATATACATCCTAACGTAAGGCATCCGAAAACATAGAGAAACAATACATCATCACAACATATGTTGATATGGCGTGAAAATGCAACTTTTTAGCGTTTGAGCGAGCTATTTTGCCTTTATACGAATAAAAGTAAACCATCATCGCTAGTAAGTCCAAATATACTTCATAAGTGCCTATTCTCAACTCCAGTTCAAATATTAGTCACGACGGAAGAGGTATAAGAAGCATGCTATATTTTAACATAAACGCATCGTAATGTTCAAATTTTGACCAGGCAAACTTTCAATAGCTAGAGACACCAAATTAGACAATGATATGAAAGGGTGGATTTTTACACAGTGTGCAGCTTTTCAAAACAACATTTGAATTGCATAAATGTGGAATACTACTCGGGTTATCGTATTTTTTTCAAAAGTATCGAATTTTGAAATGAAGCGCAGTCCCACTTAACAAACACTCACTTTTTGCCTAGAAAACTTCAAAATTTTGAAAAATACGCGAAGCAAAATTTGTTTATTATGCTCTTAAATTTTAGGAATAAGCAAGATCGTCGAAATCAGAAAAGCCGTTTGAAATATATTATCAAAACAGTTTAGCGCTTCCACTCAAGATGTACATGTTTGGGACAAAAATTTAATTCAATTTTAGTTTCGATTTTAATATTAGCAAATTTCAAAATTTTGGAAAGTTATAAACATAATAGTCGTCATATATAAAAATGACTTTCAAATATAAAAAATTGACGAAATCAGATCACATCATTATAGGTTATGATTATGCCGATAAAGAACCATAACTTTTTTCCACTTCAAATATAGTACCATTATTTCAAAAATTTCCAATACATTAAAATTAAATTTTCAAAACTATTATCGAATCTTGCCAAACTTTTCACAAAACATTTGATACTATATTTCTAAGTCCATTTAAAATCATTTTCCTTTCGGATATATTTCCAAAAAGAATTTTATTATTCATGAAATTCCATTCCATTTCAAAATTTCTTCCAAAACTATTCAAATATTTATTTACTTTACAACACTATATGAATTTCAAAAATTATTTTCCAGTTAAAGGCTCATATGCATACACGCTTATATCAAAAGCATCATATCTCAAATACTTTCACGACACTCATCCAAATCACAAACAACATATAACATAGCAAACATACAATCACAAAACCATAAACCATGTAATTTCAAATTTCAGTATTTCAACAAATGTAGCGACGATGTCACGCAATGAATTTCTAGCTGCTTACTTCGCCGATTAGCTGCATTTTTGACTATGTGATCAACATTGCTTTGCAATCGATTTTAGTTATCCACTAATGCTCAATGGCTGCAATCATCATATCAAATATCTAAACATAGAAAAATATCTAACATGTGAAATACTTTTTATTACCTATAAATCAATTTATTACTTTACAACAATAATACTTACACACACACACATATATATATTCACACATTTAAGTAGGAACAACTTCTAAAACTTTAAATTATTACATATACCTTCATATCACCTTACTTCACTAAAATATCATCTCAAAATAATATTTCTCTTATTATTTTACATTATTTCTTATATCTTTATTTATTTTCTTTTCAAAATATAGCTCATTTTTTTAAATTTCATTTTCCTTTCAAAACATTTTTCTCAAAAATATTACTTATACTTTTCCTCAAATTATATACTTCTTTCAACAATTGTTCTTTATTTTTTTTAAATATTTGTTCATTTCAAAATATTCTTTATATCACTCAAATCTCTTCAAATTATCATTTCAATCATAGGTTTTTCAATATAGCGCAAAATATGTTACTTATTTTCAAAATAATATATCACTCTTCAAAACCATGTGCATATATGTCTTGTTCTAGGTTTTTGGAATCCTTATCGATAATGTTGGTTAGACGCATCGATCAGAATTCTTAAGCACTCAACAAACAAATTAACATGAAATTTTATTTCAAAAATTACATTAAATATATACTTGTAGATATACTTTCAACAACTTGATCTTTTACAAAAACATTTGCTAGCTTCTAAAAAAATTCCTTTCCAAGGCAAATATATATACGATAACCAAAAAGATTATTAATCAAACATATGCTTGCTTGCATTAAAATGTTTATAAATATCTGTAAGAGTACAACCAAAAAAATACTTCGCTTACATGACCCCAAGTATAATTAATCAACCATCCATAAAAATAAACAAGCAAATTTTCATCTTTATGTTCATTTTAATCACATTTTTATTTTACATAAAAATATGGTATTTTATTTTATGTGAAAATAGTTTAAATTAAACCTTGTAGTAACTTCATGACTGAAGACTCCATTGGGTTTCAAATATAAAGATTTTAATGAGATGGTCACTTTAAGTACTAGTTTCTACTGAATACCATCCTTAAGATGGATCCCCAAATAAAGCACCATCAATCAATGCAATCACATAAGGAAATCAGAACACCAATCAAAACAACCAAGATACTCAATGGAAAGTAATGTATATGTTTCCATTGTGCCTCTCTAGTCACTACGAGATCTCCTTACTCATCTCGTTCCATCATAATTTGGAACTGTGAAGTATTCATTATACGATTCAAATTATGGTCTTTTACAGCTTCTCTAATCGAAAGACTCCATTATTAATTTAAAGCCATACAAAGGCCTAACATTCATCATCAATACCGACTCTACTGGACGGACTAACTTCTCATACCATCACAACCATATTTAATTTCTTTGCATCTCATACAGAGACTTACCTTCTATAAAAGGTAGGAGAAATATATTATACAATAAGAAATACAAATAGGTCCTTAGATGATTACTCAAGTAATCATCGTATACTCCTACCCTTACTTAAGTATAAACAATAATCTACCACTCTCCTACGGGGGCAGGGACTCTAAGTCTCATCTAAGATCAAGACTTGTGTCTCTTACACTAAGTATTGTTCTAAATCTACTCTTATACCAAAAATATAACACCCCACATCTATATTCATATCACTTAAGAGTATTACCAAGTAATATTTTTGAGTAGGATGGAGAATGAGGTGATATAGGTGATGTACACTTGATTCTTGTCTTGGACCAACACTAAATATTTCTCACAATATAAGTATGACTCATCTCGACGTAAATATTCTCGGTATGAAGCAATAAACATGTGTGGTTTCCGATAATAGAACAATACACAATATAAAATAATAAAGATCACAGAGTCATTATTGCAAAGATACAAATATAAGACATCAAATAGGTTTGAGTGTGATACACAATATAATATCGCTACAAAGCAATAAACATCTGTGGTTTCCAATAATAGAACAATGCATAACATAAAAAATAGAGATCACAGAGTCAATAAGGCAGCGATACAAATATAATACATCACATAGGTATGAGTAGGATACAAAATGAGTCAAGTCCCCACTATCTCTAATATATATATATATATATATATATATATATATATATATATATATATATATATATATATATATATATATTCCAACACATGTAATCCAATAACATATATATACATGAGTCCATATGACTACACTCCATATGGTTAATAATCTAGCGTTCACCTAAGCCCAACAATCACAAATTGGCTTCTTCTTCCTTGAATCTGAAATGTCTCGGACTGACACAGGTATTATATAAATATTAAGATGGTCAGACTATGTCTAGACTCAAAGACGAGTACACAAATAATATATCAAGGGGTAACATATATACGACATCATAAGGAAATCCAACCAATGGAATAATAAAACATCCACAATACATCGAACATCATCGCACACATCACACATCAAAACATCCATAAGACATAAAACACCATCACACATCAGGCATCGCACATCAACCATCTATCCTTCACAACATACCTCACACATCGAACACCCATCGCATTATCGCACATATCGAGAATCCATCGCACACGTCACTCATCGAACATCAATAAACACATTACACATCACACATCAGTAAACAAATCACACATCACACATCAATAGCACATCGCACGTCACACATCAATAAACACATTACACATTAATTCATTCATATTTGTTTAACTATATTTGATTTATTCATTTATTCTATAGTTTCAGCTTTATTACTACTACTTCTAGAAGCCGATTCTACACCTAAGCCTCAACACTTTTTAGATGTAAAGGGAGACCCTAGTCGTCAATTTTCATGAGCGTCCTCACCAGCCTTTAGCTGCACCATAAATGCACCTTGACTCCTTGCCTCCTCACTTCTTCGCTTTGTACCTCACTCCCCATTGATGACCACTTCGTTTCGTTCTTTACTCCTCGTCCTATTAGCTAATGAAGACTGTGACCATGTAAAAGCCCACTAAGGAGCGACCCTACGGCCGGTCAAGCTAGGATGGGCTAGCAAACTTCTGGTCATCACATCTATGTATGAAATTTCATATCGCATACCTCGGTCTACTCAAAAGTGGAGATAATCATATTCACACTTTAAAATAAAATAAAGGAATATTATAATACACCTCACAATTCAAGTCAAATCCAACTAATATCAATTAATATAGATGTATCATATAAAACAATTCGCCGATATCCAAGTATTAAATATGCGGTCTTCAATGAATTACCCAACATCATACAAGTGTTAAATAATTAAATATACTTCACATGAACGTCACATACTATATAGTGAAATACAATTACTTATAGACACACATAATTAATCAAGTTAAATAAATTTCCACGTTGTTTATTAAATCACTCTTTGCTTAATTTTTACTTTAATTCATTATTCTTCATTTTCGATATTTCATAGTTCAACACAATGAGTAATTTAACTTCATCTCATTCGTAGCAATCTAATCAATAACTATGCATACACATATCAAAATATTATTTACTTAGTAACTAACATGATGAAGGGTTTTATTTAAATACATTTCACTTTATTATTCTCCTCTTTTTATAAAAACACTTTAGCTTAATTAAACAACAGAAGACCCCTTTTATTTATTTCTCTCAATTTTAAAATAATAAATATTAATCCTATCAATTAATTCCAAAAAACTCATAATTTAAAATCACTTATTTAGTTTCAAAAAAACCTTTATTTGAACCCATCAATGAATTTAAAACCACTAAAACCCTCGCATTTCTCATTTCTTCTTCAATAATGTTATGGAAATGCTATAGAGAAAATTGGAATTTATAATTGCTTTTGAACATCAATTAGTACATTATTTTCAATCCAAAATAATTTGTAAAACCCAAATATTTGATTTAAATATTCAAAATCCTTATTTATTTCAAGTTCTCTAAAAACCCTATGGAAAATAATTTATTAAACTCAAATTTTCTAAATATATTATATTAAAATAAAATTTCAACTTATAAAATATAATTTTTGTAGCATTATTCAGAATTCTTTATTCACTTAATAAACCTTTTAAAATCTGCTTTGGAACGGTAATCTATCAAACTACAATTCACTTTTTATAAAAATTCCTGAAACTATTTACATTAAAATATAGATATATATCAATATATAAAATTCACTTGTGTCACCAAATTCTAAAGTTTCATAGTCTGAAGTATTTTAACTCAAACGCCATTATAAACATTTCCAAAGGATTTATATAAGTTTCTCTCTATTTAAATTAATCAAATACAAAATATATTACTTCCAAAGGTAATATTTAACGATATATATAATAAATTGTTTCATTAATAATATTTTCTGTAAAATAAATAATTTACATTCAACTTATTAACATTCCGAAATTTTACTTTATAAAATACCCAATGCCATATCGATTTTTAACTTAAAAAGGTTCAAAAATATATATTCCATTTTTATGAAAATCCTTTAAATATTTTTATAATCAACAATAAGAAAATAAAATATAAATATTCAAAACTAAATTATTTGATAAAATCCTAGAATTCATCCTTTTTTAAATAATTACTAATTCACACAATCCTCAAAATTATTCCACTTTATGTACTTCCAAAATCCTTCCACTTTTATATTTTTCTATTAATTATAACATCTTCGATATTAATAAGAAAAACATTCCAAAAATTCACTATTTATATCCAGAATAACCTTATTTATTTCAATCCATTTTAATTTATTCACACTCTTACAATCAATTATTACCGTCATCTTATCACAACAACAATCAAAGATATGCAATTCGATCTCACCCAATTCAATCCTTAGCAACAACAACAAATCACCAAACAATCAATGAATTCAAAGAAAATAGAATATAAATCATTGTGACAAGTTATCAAAACTCACCCAAACAATGCCAATAAATCCAATCAAACCATTCCATGCCATATGACTATTCAAGCAATTTCAATCATGCAACAAAATGCAAAGTATTAGAGACTAGTTGTGAGTAAAAAGAATTTACTCATTGAAATCCTAGCGAAGTCTTTGCTGCCTCCAACCCATAATGCAAGTAGTAACCTTAGAGAATGACGTGCACCTCTCTCTTCCACCGTTTTCAACCATTCGCCATTGCAATGTCTCCAGCCAAGCATCGTGGCTTCCTCCATGTTGCACGCACAACCACCATCTCCACTTGCTCGACCACATCATCACCCTCCTCCATCCCATGCCAGAACCAGATTCACTACTCCTATTTGAGCACTATATCGCATGCCCCATGGGTCCCCTATTAGGGTTAAGCTTAGCTTGTCTTCTTGCTTGTAGATGCCGGCTGAATCATATTGGGATGTTCACACTCGGAATCTTGACTGCATCACCCGAGCCGCAACACGTTGAATTGCTCATTCTCCCTATTTGTGATTTAGGAATTATCAGCAACTATTCCACAAACTGTATTGGCAAGAATAAGTGGTAACATTTTTTCATGTTATTCTTACATATATAAAACATTTGAATAACTTTTATATATACATATAGATACTTTTTGAAAACCCATTTTGAATAAATTTTTGAAACCCTTTATGGAAATGTTTTTTTCAAAATATTTAAGTACGTTCTCTCCATATGTACTTAACTCCTAAGGAATCTTAAACATGTGCTCTAATGCCAAGTTTGATGACCCGCACCTACAAACACACCAATCCAGAACCAAGGATGACTTTCAGACTCACGTCATGCTAAGAGATACAAACCATTAGGTTTCAAAACATTACAAAGACTAAGATTATGAAGGAAAAATCAAAGATGTTCTACACTTTCAATCTCATAGCAGAAGGTAGTAAAATATAAATACAGAAAATAATCATCTCAGAAACTACCTCAAAAAGCTCAGTCTCAAAGCATACGTAGTCAAAATACAGATTTTGCAAAATAACGTCATATGGTACGATAAGTGCTAAATACGATAAATAGTTACATAGAGAGTGGTGAATAATAATAATATGCAATACTAGTGCTAAGCTTACTTCTCCACATACTATATCAGGGTCAATCGCTCATTTCCCTATCTTCCTATGGTTGGAAAAAAGAAAAGGAGCGGGTTAGACAAAAGTCGTGTGAATGAGATACATCATTAATATATGGTGATCCTATGCAGTTGACTACATTTATATTCTATGTGACCTAGGGTGTCCTACTAATGCTTATGATGTACTTACTAAGGTTGGCTTCATTAACATAAGGAATATAGCTCTTAATACACTTACACCTAAGTGAAGGTTTACATTTAGGGTCGAAAAACTAATAAAAACTCAAAACAATGATGGATCGAACTAATAACCTCTGGGACTATTCCTAACATAGGATCACCTACAATATCAACTTGGGACTACGTTCCCAAACAATGACTACAACATATCGTATTTATGCATCAAGAGGAGACCGCAATGCCAACTCGTGCCAAAGACGTCATAAGGTCCGCTACTTCCTTGTCCAAGCTCAATGGTAATGCCACAACTTATTGCACCATGCCGAGCATCCACGTCACGTCCTAATTTCTATATGCACCAAGGAACCTCCTATTAGTGTCGGTCCATACACTTCTCTAGGCATCCATTAATAGTGTAGCGCATCCATCGAGGAACCTTCTATGAGTGCCACTGGTTGTTTCATCGCCTTTGTCGAATATCGAATTTACTGAATAAGTAGTGTCTAGGCCTAATTACTCGCATACACATCTATACAGTCCTATAACATCTAGAAGTGAAGAATTAGGAAACTAATTTCCCTACAAGTATTTTAACATTTGTAATATGTATGTATGTATGTGTATATATTATATGGGCCTTGGGTTGATGTTCAATCCACGCATGAAACTTGATGTTCGATCGACCGTCAGCTACTGTAGTGGTCGATCACTTGCTGTCGACCGGCTATAGTAAGCTTGTCGACCAGTCAGTGTTAATTAATGTAACAATACGGTCGAGATTACCTAGAATCTAAATTTAAAGCATGATTTAATTAATTTTAATTTATTAATTGAATGAATTTGAGGAAATTGTAAATTATTCTATTTCCAAATTAAAATGGATTTGGAGTTTTATAAATTAGGACTTTAATGAATTTTCTTTTTATGATATCTAATTCTTATTTTTAATTATATCAGAATAATTTTGGAGAAAATGAATAAATAAATTGTATGGAAATAATTTCATTGTTGAAAAATTATTTCTTAATTAATGGTTCACTTTATAAAAATATAAAGAATAACTTTGCATTTCAAAAGTTGTAATCAATTTTGATAAAATATTTTAATATGATAGAAGCGAGATTTTAACATATTATTTATATGGTGAAAATTTTAGAAATGAATGTTAGTTAAATTAGAATATTGTTTTAATTATTAGTATGGATAAAATGTTAAAATGAAACTAAAAAAATTAGCAACAGGATGGTTTTGAGAGAACTAGCAGCAGTTAGCTATTGCATCCATGTTCTTTACCCATTTAGCACAAAATCAAACAAGTAGAAATGAGAAAAAAAAATACGTACAGCGTTTTTCAGTTCCTATTTTCATCTCAAAGCCAGAAATCAAAAAATTCCTCTACGTACGAAAACCCTAAATCCGTAAAATTTCAAATTAAAGAGTGAAATCAAAGGGCTTTCAATCTATTTTGGGATGTTTTGATAAAAGATAATCTCCTCTATCTATGCATCAATTTTATGGATTATTTATGTTTTGAGTTCTGATTTTGATCAATTCCTATCTGATTTCGGTTCATAGCCTTGGTTGAAGTTGAATTAGAAAGGCATAGGAGATTCCAAGCTCTAATCTTCCATCCTAGGTTTGTTTACGTGAGTTTATCTCACAAATTCTAGCCTTGTATAAATGGTTGCTGCTGTTAGATGATCATGCTGGAACTGAAAGTGTATATGATCTCAAAATTTTGATCGGTTCCTTGTCTAAGTGCATTGTGTTTGTTGTTTACTAAAACCCATAGTATGTAATCATGAAATTCATCCAATTATACATGTTTATATGCATGCATGACTACCTATTTAGTACCTTAAATCGTTAAAGAAGCTTAAGAGGAAGAAGGGACGAAAAAGGATTGACAAAGGGTCACTGGAGTCGCCTAGACGTCGGCTTAGGCGAACCAACCAGTGGGTTGGTTGGTCAAACTTGTGCACCAGTTATAGCTTGAACCTGACATTTAAGCTACATCCTGATATTTTCTGATCGACCCATTTATCACTAATTTTCCCTGTTGAATTCCAGAAGTTGATTGCTAAATTTAAATGCTACATTTTATGTCAATTTTATTGATATTTTTGGATTTCTGATTTACGAATTATTGAATTCTTTTCGATGTTTTTATAACATAGAGATTGTTCTATGGATCTCAAGAAAATTAGACACTTTTTATGCATATTTTTGACCCGGATTTACACATGATTGATTTATAAATCCAATCGCTTTATGCAAGATTATTTATGTACAAATCTAACGTGTGTGTGTCTATATATTCATATAAAGAATTTCAGTAATATACTATCTATTTCTCATATACAAGGTTTTTAAAAATGTTTTTGTAATGACCCGCCTTTCATTCCATAGAAAGACGCATCATTAATAAGAAAGAAAGAGCTAGAAATAGAATAGATAGAAGAATGAACTCAACAATATCAGAATCTCACAGCGGAACGGAAGAAAATATTATATATATATATATATATATATATATACATACATAACTATTACATAGTCATTTACATATCAGAGTTACACAGATACATCAACACAAAATAAATAGTTATAAAAGTCTGTCTATTATACAACTCTAATACAATACATATATCATCATAGAGATATAACACAGCGGAAACACTATATATCCACAAATGCTGAAGCCTCCTGCTCCATCTCTCCTCCAGAATTCGTCAAAGCTAACCTAAATCCCTTGGCTGCTCGTAAAATTTTGAGTACCCATGAGTTTAAGAAAACAGAATAAACTCCAGGTCATACATGGGTCTGGTGTGAGTAAACGGGTTAAAGTTGCTTAACTTTTACAAAACCTTTGAAAACAAAAGGTATCACGTAAGACTTCCCACACATAAACATGGGTAAGTTTTTATCTTACGCTAAACAAAACTTTTGATAGGAAATCCAGTGATATCATAATAGGGTCTAGGGTTTTCAAGTAAATAGAACATAGCCGAAATTGTTACAATCATTAAATTCTAGAATACTAGCCATAAAAGTGAGTAATAAAATCATAACCGTAAGGGCACGTAGGAAGAATGGGTTTCCATCAATGGCAGGGCTTCTAAGGTACCGCCCCTCACAGTACGTGGCCAAGATCAACATACCGAGGATCCACCCTAAATCCCCTACAACACAAGGCCGAAATCATCCCTTACTGGATAGTCTCGAATAAGAAAACCCCAATGGTTGTAGCTATACAACCGCCCACAAAGCCGAATAAGAAGGGTCTCTAGACAGGGATAAGTTTTATCCTACTTGGATGCGACCCACTTAGCCTTGCTGCACCTCCCCTGTTTTAGCCATTCTCGGTTGATAAGGCATGAGGCTACGATTAACTTTATAGAACATATCTATCTTAGAATGCCCATCGTCCACCTAACGATGTGCTGAAAGCATTCAATCCATACAAGTTCGTTTCGGGTTCGAATGAAACCAATAGCATTATCTCGTTGCACTCATTTTGGAATCACACTAAGAGTTAACGACAATAATCCTTGCATATTGGAATTCCATCTCGAACCTGAAAGCACTATCTTTGTTATACTCATATTGGAATCACCCTCAGAGTTTTACAACCGATAGTTCTTACATTTCGAGTCTTCAACTTGATCTTCACTTGGACTCATGACCCAACGTTTAATCTTGGATCGATGTGGTTTTCGGATAATCAAATTTGATACCCGATCCCGGTCTCACCGAAATCCAAACATATCTTAAAGGCTAAGTTGTTTTAAAGAGTTAAACAATTTAATTTAATTCAATTCAATACAATGAATTCACACGGTATTTACACAGAAAATATCATACATTTATCACTGATATATCCAATATCACATCATAGAATATCACATCATATCATCCAGTAGATATTGTCCAATAGATATCATCCAATAGATATCATCCAATTCAGACATTCGACAAAAAAAATCATGCATAAGCAAGCATTATTAACTCATATCATAATTATTTTAATTAACTTAAATAAAATTAGTTACTTAAGAATTAATCATCTAATCTTGCTAAATCAACCATTGATTAATTACATTCCATTTAATTAATTAACCACTTCTTAGTTACCTTATCAATCAATCTATTAATCTCTAATCACAGATTAATTATCCTTTAACTATTACTTAATAAACGTTAATTATTAATTAATCTCCTTCAATACAAAGTAATCAATTCTTAAGTACTTTTATAATCAATTAATTAACCTTTAATTAACTGATTAATTATCCATTAACTATTAATTGATAACCTTAATTATTAATCAATGTCTCTTAATACAAATTAATTAATCCATAATTACTTATATAATTAATTAACATTAATTAACTAATTAATTATTCCTTAATTATTAATTAATAAAACTTAATTATTAATTAACAACCTTAATTACAAATTAATTAATCCATAATTATCGGTTAATCAATCCTTGATTAACAGTTAACCAGTCTTTAATTAACAATTAACTAATCCTTAATTTTCATTTGATTAATCCTTAATCACCATTGATTAATCAATTAATTATAACTTAACAACTTCCTAATTAATCTTTAATTATAGACTAATTATCCTTTAACTATTAAATAATAAAGCCTTAACTATTAATTAATAAAGCTTAATTATTAATTAACAAGCTTCTTAATTACTAATTAAGTAACCTTTAATTACTTAATTAATTAATCACTAATTACCGGTTAATTAATCTCAAATCATTAATTAATCGATCTTAATTACATAATTAATTTATTCTTAATTACACTTAATTACTTGATTAATTAAGCTCTAATCATTAATCAATAATCTTCATTATCTAATTAATGATTTTTAATTACAAATTAATTAACCTTTAAATTAATTAAATTTTAATTCTTAATCATTTATTAATCAAGTAAATTAATTACCCTTAACTAATTTCTTAATTAATCCTTTATAATTAATATTAATTAATTATATTTAATTTCCATTAATAAATTTAATTAATATCAAGACATTAAACCTTAATTAAGATAAAACATTATCTTATTAATGCCTTTATTACCATTAACATAATTACACCATTTATTCTTATCATTGACCTCACTTAATTAATCATTAATTAAGTTTAAAGTAAAATAATTATTTAACTTGATAATTCAAAGTTATCAAAACATAACTTTCTTAAAATAACTTAAACATTTATCAAATATAGTTTTAAATACTAGTTTCAAATTTGAATTTAAAAACTTGCTTATACAAACTTTTAAAATTTCATTCCTACTCAAATTGAAAATCATTTTAAATTTATTTAACAAAATTTAAATTTAACAAACTTCAAAACTTCTTAATCAAAATGTTTAAGAAAACATTTATTATATAAAGAAATTTACATAAGAAAGTTTTTTAAACTAAATTTATATCTTTATTTATTTCAAAAACCTAGTTTTTGAAAACCTTTAAACTTTTAAAACTGTTTAAAACTTCTGCTTCGGGTCAAACCCGAAGCTTATCCGGGTCAAACCCGAAGCTTATCCGGGTCAAGCCCTAGTTTTCCTTGCTTTTCTTCTATTATCTTAAACTTGCTTATTTTTTTAAGTTTAAAACCTATAGGTTAATCACCCTCAACTAATTCGAGTTTACACTCGAGCTACCTATCCCAATTACCCGAACCAGCCTTCGAGACATTCACAGCCAAAACAACTGACACGACCCCAACCTCTGTGCACATGCACCACTGCCGGAGCCACTTCCGACCATCGACGCACCCTCCGGCACTTCACCCAACGTCGCAGCAACCAAAATCGACCACCCAAACATTTGCATGAGCCTCGAATTGAAATCGAGCAACTCAGATGGACAGGAACCCAAAACCACCATCAGGAAAATTCTTCGAATCCTTGATTTCAATCACCAGAGCCACTACCACTCTGGCCATGCCTTGCATTGCTTCAACGCCACCATTCACCAAAGTTTCGCGACACTCGATCAACCATCGATAAAGTAATGACCTAAAACTCTACCTCCAACAAAACTAGGGTTTAAAACCCTTATGACCTACTGCCGACGCCACAGGAGGTGATAAATCCTCCTGGAATTTTTGTCCGAACCACCAATACCTCCTCCATCTCTCGTGATGTTCACGACCACTCCAGATCTTTCGACCACCAAAATTCGACCAAAAACAAAATTCCATTCATCCCCAAATTCACATGCATTTCAATGTTAAAAATTCTGATATTTGTTTTAAAATCCATAACTTTTAAAATGGATTCAAGTTATGATCTTGAAATAGCAGATTTCAATGACTACTTTTAACATGTTTCAAAGGATTTGCACTGTATTTCCATTTTCCAGATAACCCTCTAAATATTTTTACTTAAATTCATTTTTAAAATTGAATTTATGTCTGAACAAACATTTAATGTTTGAAAACCAAGCCTTAACAGAAATCAGGGGAAAAGAGAATGAGTTTTATCAATATTTTGACTCTGTAATATGAAACAGAGAAGAACAAGAATACAACCAGACATGCACACCTATACACACTCATATACAAAGATACTTATATCTACACATGCAGGATATCATCATCATAGAAACTCACAAGAAACAATCATAAATCTACTTAAGTTTTTAAATTAAATGTTTACTCACCTTTTTGAAAATGCAGAGACTTTTTGAAACTGAATGAAAATTGCAAACTGAATTGAAACTGAAGCTTCTAAAAATTTGAAAACTGCATATTGTTGTTGTTTTTATTCTGAAACTTTGTCTTGCTTGAAACTTAAAAACTGAAATGATTGATACTTGAACATTTGAAGCCGGAATGCTTTAAGACTTTGAATATTTGTTGATTCTAGATTGCAGTTTTGAAAAAGGCTATAGGCTTTGATATAAATTGGGCACAGGCTTGATAAAAGAGGTTACAGGCTTTGAAAGATTTCTGGTTTCAGGCTTTTAAAATATTTTGAGGAGGTTACAGATTTGGAAGTTGTTTGTAGTTTTCTGAAAATGATTTTAGTTTGAGGAATGAATTTCAGGTTGAAGACAAACATTACAGGCTTTGATTTGTTTCAGAGGAGATGATAACATGTTTTGTTATTGAGGATTTTCTATTTTGAAGAGTTGAATAGGTTTGTTTTCTTGAGGAAATGTTTCAGGTTATGGCCATATATTACTTGTTTGAATTGAAAGGATAAGCAAAAGGAATGAAGAAAGAAATGGAAGCTTTATATTATGTAAATTATGGTTTATCAAAATTAAAGAAAAAGAAAATTAAATAAGGAAACTTGTTCAATCTTCTTACATTTATCAAATACCAATGCTAATTATCTTACACATGTTAATCAATAAGCTTTAAAAATTAACACTTTTCATAACTTATTTTAAAATTATTTATAAAAGATTTAAAAGCCTTTATTATTACTTTTCCTAATAAGTACTTTTATTGAATTATAAATGCTTCCCTTCTTTATGTATAAATAACACTTTTAGAAGAAAATAAAATATAAACTAATTAAATTCTTAATAAAATCATATAAAACTATTTAATCCATTTTAAATGCTAATTTAAAAGCTTTTGTATTTATCTACTATTAAATAAACATTTTCTAAATTTATAAAAATCCTTTTGTTTTAAATTAATATGAAACAAATCTTATTTTAAAATAAAAACTTTATTCATATATTCTTTTATATCCAAAATAATTTCAAGATATAAATTCTTTTAAAATTTGAATTCAAATTCAAATTTCAAATTCAATTTAAACTTCAATTTAAAATCAAATCAAATATATCTATATTAATTTAGACAAATGCATTACTGAATTTGGAAATATTAAATTCTAATTTTAAAGCTAACTTAAATAAATATATATATATACATATACACAACACTTATTAAATTGAAAATAATAAGTCTATTTAAAATCAAATTTATAAAATAACACAAAATAATTAATTATTCTATTTAAAAATCAATCTATATCTATATGTAAAAAAGTTACGTTATTATTATTTTTGTAATTTATATTTGAAAATAACAATTTTATCAATTTTGAATAATTTAATTAAGAGATTATCACATTTTAAATTCCTTGAAATTCCGGAGTATCACATTCCTCTCCCCTTAAAAGAATTTCGTCCTCGAAATTTAAAACAAAGATAATCCAAAATTTTATTTCATTTTAACCATTCAAGCATACCTATCAACCAAACACTATCAACCAAATAACAATCCATCCAAACAAATAGTTTATTCAAACAAACAATTCATTCAAATAAACAACACTAGCTATCCGGACAGATCCGGATAAGTCTTCCTAAAATTATCCAGAGTTTTCCAAGAAAAACTCTGAAATCCTAGTTCCACAACAAGAGATCGATCGTTCACATATTTCTTCGAATGAGATACGTGAAAAACATTGTGAATTCCAGCCATCCAAACTGACAATTCAATCCTGTAGACCACAATCACTAAGACTTTTCTTAATAAAAAGATCCACCTCCACAGATGCCTCACGGATCAAAACTGGACCAAGAACCAGATGACCTCCCGACTCTACCCAACAGAATGGAAATCTACAAGGTCTTTCAAACAAAGCTTCATGGGGTGCCATCTAGATACTCGCCTAATAACTATACAAGAATTCCATTAAATATAGATGGTCCTCCCAATATCCATCAGAATCCAAAACACAAGCCCTCTCAAATCTCTAGAATTGGGTTCAGCCTTTCCGTCTGACCGTCGATCTGGGGTTGATAGTCTAAACTCAAACTCAATCTCGAACCTAAAGCTCATCTGCAAAGCCTTCCAAAACTTTGCTGGAGAAGATAGGATCACGATCGCTAATAATGCTGACTGAAACACCAAGCAGTCGGACAAACTCTTCAAGAAAAACTCAGCCAAAGATGCTGCAGATCAGGTTGCCTTAACCAAAATAAAATGGACATTCTTGGTCAACTGATCCACCAGATGACTCTCTTCTTATCCATATAAATTTCTGAAATCCTTGGGTGGATACTCAGTCTGGAGCAATGACTCCCTGACTGACCATTCTTGACTCAATCCATCCACTTCTGACATGCACAAACGTCCGTGTAGACCTCAACTTATTCTTACCATCAGAAATAGCTAGAACAGACACACTAGTCTGCCTTGCCTTCAAATCAAAGAAAGCCTCTTCACACTTGGATCCACTTTACTTTGCTCCTTTCCGAGTCACTTGGTTGAGTGCGAAGAAATCTTAGAAATATCCTAGATAAACCTCCTGTAGAAGCCTGCGAAATCTAGAAAAACTATGGTTGCTTCACTCTTGAATAGTAGCTATGCAGGTAGGATCTACAGAAATACCATCACCAAAAACAAAATGCCTCCTCAAAGCCTCTAAGCCTAACTCCAAATGCCGCTTACTCTCCTCTTCAGACTTAGAGTAGACAAGAAAAACATCGATGAACATGAGAACGAACTTACTCAACTTATCACAAAAACTTGGTTCATCAAACCCATACAGGATTTCAAAAGACCCATATGACTAGGACACAAGGAAAACAGCTGAACCCTAACTGGGAAAAACTAGGTTGATCAATAGACACTGCTCCCGAAACTAAGACGATCCAAATCTCTATCTCCTCATGAGGGAAAACCTTTGCTTCCTCCGAAACATCTGGAAAATTCCTGACCACTTTGATGGACTCTACGCCTTCTGGAGATGCCTCGACTCCATGCAGAAGATGACCCAAAAGAACTCTGGCATCATCGCAAGTCAGTTTTTCAATTCTTTCCAACTCAGTTTCCAAGACACAGTCCTTGCTTCACCATCAAAACAGTCCAATATTATCCAACCATTCCATATCCAAGACAAGATCAAAACCCTTTAAAATCCAATAAAAAAGTCTCCAGAAAAACTATGGAGGAGATAAGAGATCTTAAGCCTCTATAAATCTTATCTAACTTGGTTACTCCGCCTATAGGGTTAGATGCAAAGATAGGACGATCAACGAAACAAAGAGAGATGAAACTCCTCTATAACTCATGTTGGAAATCCGAACATATACCCAACAAATTTAGATAGGTATATAGTTTACAAATAAGCGCCACTCCAGAGCCTAGGTATTATCTCAATCTATGCTTTGATACCAAGTGTAACGACCCGCCTTTCATTCCATAGAAAGACGCGTCATTAATAAGAAAGAAAGAGGTAGAAATAGAATAGAGAAGAAAGAACCTAACAATATCAGAATCTCACAGCGGAACGGGACAAAATATAGTATATAACATAACTATTACATAGTCATTTACATATCAGAGTTACACAGATACATCAACATAAAATAGACAGTTATTAAAGTCTATCTATTATACAACTTTATTACAATTCATATATCATCACAAAGATATAACACAGCGGAAACACTATATATCTACAAACGCTGTAGCCTCCTACTCCATCTCTCCTCCAGAATTCGTCAAAGCTAACCTGAATCCTTTGGCTACTCGTAAAAATTTAATTACCAAGAGTTTAAGAAAACAGAATAAACTTCGGGTCAGACATGGGTTTGGTGTGCTGGGGCTTGAGGCTACGATTACCTTTATAGAACACATCTATCTTAGAATGCCCATCGTCCACCTAACGATGTGCTGAAAGCATTCAATCCATACAAGTTCATTTTGGGTTCGAACGAAACCGAAGACATTATCTCGTTACACACATTTTGGAATCACCCTCAGAATTAACGAAAATAACCCTTGCACTCTGAAACTCCATCTCCAACCTGAAAGCACTATCTCCGTTATACTCGTATTGGAATCATCCTCAGAGTTTACGATAGATAGTTCTTACACTTTGAGTCTTCAACTTAATCTTCACTTGGATTCATGACCTAACATTTAATCTTGGAACGATGTAGTTTTCGAATAATCAAATCTAATACCCAATCCTGGTCTCATCGAAATCCAAACGTATCTTAAAGGCCAAGTTGTTTTAAAGAGTTAAACAATTTAATTCAATTCAATGCTATGAATTCACACGGTATTTACACAGAAAATATCACACATTTATCACTAATATATCCAATATCACATCACAGAATATCACATCATATCATCCAGTAGATATCGTACAATAGATATCATCCAATAGATATCATCCATTTCAGACATTCTACAAAAACAATCATCCATAAGCAAGCATTATTAACTCATATCATAATTATTTTAATTAACTTAAATAAAATTAGTTACTTAAGAATTAATCATCTAATCCTGCTTAATCAACCATTGATTAATTACATCCCATTTAATTAATTAACCACTTCTTAATTACCTTATCAATCAATTGATTAATCTCTAATCACAGATTAATTATCCTTTAACTATTACTTAATAAACGTTAATTATTAATTAATCTCCTTCAATACAAAGTAATCAATTCTTAATTACTTTTATAATCAGTTAATTAACCTTTAGTTAACTAATTAATTATCCATTAACTATTAATTAATAACCTTAAATATTAACCAATATCTCTTAATACAAATTAATTAATCCATAATTACGTTTATAATCAATTAATTATTAATTAACTAATTAACAATTCCTTAATTATTAATTAATAAAACTTAATTATTAATTAACAACCTTAATTACAAATTAATTAATCCATAATTATCGGTTAATCAATCCATGAATAACAGTTAACCCATCTTTAATTAACAATTAACCAATCCTTAATTATCATTTGATTAATCCTTAATCACCATTGATTAATCAATTAATTACCGCATAACAACTTCTTAATTAATGTTTAATTATAGATTAATTATCCTCTAACTATTAATTAATAAAACCTTAATTATTAATTAATAAAACTTAATTATTAATTAACAACCTTCTTAATTACTAATTAAGTAACCTTTAATTACTTAATAAAGTAATCACTAATTACCAGTTATTCAATCTCAAATCATTAATTAATCAATCTTAATTACATGATTAATTTATTTTTAATTACACTTAATTACTTGATTAATTAATCTCTAATCATTAATCAATAATCTTCATTATCTAATTAATGATTTTTAGTTACAAAATAATTAACCTTTAAATTAATTAACTTTTAATTCTTAATCATTTATTGATCAAGTAAATTAACTACTATAGTTAATTTCTTAGTTAATCCTTTATAATTAATATTAATTAATTATATTTAATTTCCATTAATAAATTTAACTAATATAAAGACATTAAACCTTAATTGAGATAAAACATTATCATATTAATGCTTTTATTACCATTAACATAATTACACCATTTATTCTTATCATTAACCTCACTTAATTAATCATTAATTAAGTTTAAAGTAAAATAATTATTTAACTTGATAAATTAAAATTATCAAAACATAACTTTCTTAAAATTACTTGAACATTTATGAAATATAGTTTTAAATACTAGTTTCAAATTTGAATTAAAAAACTTGCTTATATAAACTTTTAAAATTTCATTCCTACTCAAATTTAAAATCATTTTAAATTTATCTTACAAAATTTAAATTTAACAAACTTCCAAATTTCTTAATCAAAAGTTTAAGAAAACATTTATTATATAAATAAATTTACATAAGAAAGTTTTTTAAACTAAATTTATATCTTTATTTATTTCAAAAACCTAGTTTTTGAAAACCTTTAAACTTTTAAAATTGTTTAAAACTTCTGCTTTGGGTCAAACCCGAAGCTTACTCGATCAAACACGAGTTTTCCTTGCTTTTCTTCCATTATCCAAAACTAGCTTTTTTTAAGTTTAAAACCTACAGGTTAATCACCCTAAACTACTTCGAGTTTACACTCGAGCTACCTATCTCAATTACCCAAACCAGCCTTTGAGAAATTCACAGCCAAAACAACTGACACGACCCCCGCCTCGGTGCACATGCACCACTGACGGAGCCACCTCCGACCATCGACGTACCCTCCGGCACTTCACCCAACGTCGCAGCAACCAAAATCGACCATCCAAACATTCGCACGAGCCTCGAATTGAAATCGAGCAACTCTGATGGACAGGAACCCAAAACCACCATCAGGAAAATTCTTCGAATCTTCGATTTCGATCACTGGAGCCACTACCACTCTGGCCATCCCTTGCCTTGCATCCATGCCACCATTCACCAAAGTTTCGCGACACTCGATCAACCATCGATAAAGCAATGACCCGAAACTCTAGCTCCAACAAAACACGGGTTTAAAACCCTTATGACCTACTGTCGATGCGACAGGAGGTGATAAATCCTCCTGGTATTTTTTCTTGAACCACCAATACTTCCTCCATCTCCAGTGATGTTCACGACCACTCTAGATCTTCCGACCACCAGAATTCGACCAAAAACAAAATTCCAGTTATCCCCCAAATTCACATGCATTTCAATGTTAAAAATTCTGATATTTTTTTAAAAATCATAACTTTACAGTGGATCCAAGTTATGATCTTGAAACAGCAGATTTCAATGACTGATTTTAACATGTTTCAAAGGATTTCCACTGTATTTCCATTTTCCAGATAACCCTCTAAATATGTTTACTTAAATTCATTTTTAAAATTGAATTTATGTCTAAACAAACATTTAATGTTTGAAAACCAAGCCTTAACAGAAATTAAGGGAAAAGAGAATTAGTTTTATCAATATTTAGACTCTGTAATATGAAACAGAGAAGAACAAGAATACAACCTGACATGCACACCTGTACACACTCATATACAAATATTCTATGCTTATATCTACACATGCAGGACATCATCATCATAGAAACTCACAAGCAACAATCATAAATCTACTTAAGTTAATAAATTAAATGTTTACTCACCTTTTTGAAAATGTAGAGAGTTTTTGAAACTGCTTGAAAACTTGCAAACTGAATTGAAACTGAAGCATTTGAAAATTTGAAAACTGCATATTATTGTTGTTTTGATTCTAAAACTTTGTCTTGCTTGAAACATAAAAACTGAAATGCTTGTTAATTGAACATTTGAAGCCGGAGTGCTTTAAGACTTTAAATATTTGTTGACTGCAGATTGCAGTTTTGAAAAAGGCTACAGGCTTTGATATAAATTGGTTATAGGCTTGATAAAAGAGGTTACGGGCTTTGAAAATTTTTTGGTTTCAGCCTTTTAAAACGTTTTAAGGAGGTTACAGATTTGAAAGTTGTTTGTAGTGTTTGAAAATGATTTTTGTTTGAATGAATTTCAGGTTGAAGATAAACATTACAGGCTTTGATTTGTTTCAAAGGAGATGATAACAGGTTTTGTTATTAACGATTTTCTATTTTGAAGAGTTGAACAGGTTTTTTTTTCTTGAGGAAATGTTTCAGGTTGTGGCCATATATTACTTTTTGAATTGAAAGGATAAGCAAAAGTAATAAAGAAAGAAATGGAAGTTTTATATTATGTAAATTATGGTTTATCAAAATTAAAGAAAAAGAAAATTAAATATGGACACTTGTTCAATCTTCTTACATTTGTCAAATACCAATGCTAATTATCTTACACATGTTAATCAATAAGCTTTATTCATTAACACTTGTCATAACTTATTTTAAAATTATTTTTAAAAGATTTAAAAGCCTTTATTATTAATTTTCCTAATAAGTAAGTACTTTTATTCATTTATAAATGCTTCTCATTTTTTTATACAAATACAATTTTTAAAAGAAAATAAAATATAAACCAATTAGATTCTAAATAAAATCATATAAAATTATTTAATCCGTTTTAAATGCTAATTTAAAAGATTTTGCATTTATCTAATATTAAATAGATATTTTTTAAATTTATAAAAATCCTTTTCTTTTAAATTAATATAAAACAAATCTTATTTTAAAATAAAACCTTTATTCATATATTCTTTTATATCCAAAATAATTTCAAGATATAAATTCTTTTTAAATTTCAATTTAAATTCAAATTTCAAATTCAATTTATACTTCAATTTAAAATCAAATCAAATATATCTATACTAGTTTAAACAAATACATTATTAAATTTGTAAATATTTAATTCTAATTTTAAAGCTAACTTAAATAAATATATATGCATATACACAACACTTATTAAATTGAAAATAATAAGTCTATTTGAAATCAAATTTATAAAGTAACACAAATTAAATAATTATTCTAATTAAAAATCAATCTATATCTATATTTAAAAACATTACATTATTATTATTTTTGTAATTTATATTTGAAAATAACAATTTTATCAGTTTTAAATAGTTTAATTAAGAGATTATCACATTTTATATTCCTTGAAATTCCGGGATATCACAGTTTTGGAACAATAATTTGAAAAGCTTACTTATATATATATATATATATATCCATTTTCCATTATAAATAAATATTTTAAAAGTAGTTTTAAAAAATAAATATTTTCATGAAATTGCATGTTATCGTTCGAATGAGAAATTTATTTAAACGGTTAAATAAAACGAGTGGTATGGAACATTCACGTTTGTTTTACCGATTAACCCCTGAACTTGTTCGACCAAACTATTACTACACATCAGTGAAGTTTACTAATATATAGTAAATGTTTGGGTAAACCCGTGTGGTACAAGACATATGGTCGTTATCTATTCGATTGATGTATGAAATTATATATCACTTTTCGATGAGTATATTACTCGCCTTTGATGTTTATAAGACTTGTTCTATTTGATGTTCATATGTTTTGTACCAATCTTGATGTTTATAGGACTTTTTCCCATTCGATGTTTATAGTTTCGTACCTATCTTGGAGTTCATAGGTTTTACATCTATTTTGATGTTTATAGGTCTCACACCTATCTTGATTTTATAGACTTATACGTCTATCTTGGAGTTACATGCATGTAGGTGAATTTATCTCACCAATCTTGGAGTTTAGTGCCACTCCTATTTATGAGATTTTTGGATTTCTATTTGTGATATTTCTAGATTTCATGTTATTGGATTATCACCAAAACATTTTGGAGGTTTTTTTCTTTTAAGAAGATATGATGAGTTTTTCTTATTTTGTGATTTGATTCACGTTTGACATTTGTCTATATATGCTTATATATGAGATCTATATTACTTTATCTTTCATTCAGTTTTGCTAACACATTTATCTTAGTATGGACTGACCCATTTATTATTTTTATAATACTCAAATCAGACTGAGATGTTTCAAGTCCTTCAACTTGAAGCTTTAGAGTGGATATCTTACCTATTAAATAGAAGTTCTTATGTATATATTTAATACCATGTTGTGTCATGTATTGAGCCTAGATTCCTTTTGTGTACATATTTATTTTTAGATGTAGCACTTTGTATATATGTAATCTACATCATGTATCTATCATCTACCGTTCAGACTTGAATCTATTATATTCCAATGTGACTTATTTATGATTCTACGTTCTATACATTATTGTATGTTGTTCTAAGTTTTCAATATACCCATCATAGTTTTGTTTTCAGCCTGAATTGTATACGTTGATCCCACTCGATCCAAGCAATGTATAACATATTAGTCGACTTGTCAATGCTCGCTTAAAGTAAAGTTCACGGATGGTTGCTCCTATCCAGTCATATTTTCTGCACTAGCCAACAATATTAATCTGTACTATTCTTTGTTAGTATGGGTCTCGGGGTGAAGCATCATACCTTGGTAGCAGAGCCGAGTTCAAAACAAAGTACGATATTATAGATATGAATCGTGGATTAGACAAGTCTTAGGAATCGTCCCTTAGGTTTTTATGAAGTATATTCCTTAGTGTCTATCTTTGAAATTCCTGTTATCGCATCATATGGCTCTTGAATAATCTTTTATCTTACTTTATACCTTATAGAATCTTAGATGGTAGGCGATAGACCACCTGCTCATTCTGTTGGTGGGCAGTCCAGTGGTCTTCTTTCGGATGGAGTGTTTTTGTCCATCGAGTAGATTATGGAACTCGTTAGGAAGCCAAGCCCTACCGAACCTCCTCCGAATTCTCCCTCTTGCAAGTCATCTTTTCTCATATATGCAGTGATTTTGTACATTTTGTTTGCAAGCCCTTTAAAGGTTCTAAGAGTGTTATTGAGGTGCAGACTTGGCATAGGACATACGAGCGGATCATTTCTTACATGGATCAGCAGAGGGTTCAAGTAGCTTCTAGTTAGCTCCAAGAGTGAGCTCTTTATTGGTATGAGCTTTTTATCTTGGAGGTAGACAAGTATACTCCTTCTTGGGAGCAGTTTAGGAGATGATTTGAGTTGAAATTTGTTCTTGAATTGGAAAGCCTCATTAGCTAAGAGTTTTATTGAGTTGAAGTAAGGAAAATCTTATATAGCACAGTATGTGTTAACCTTTGAAGCCTTTTCCAAATACGGGGTCAAGCATATAAGTACTCCCTTGAAGAAGAAACAAAGATTAGTGGATGTTCTGAAGAAGCATCTGAAGACAGCATTTATGTTGCAATTGAAGGTTTCATTCGAGGAGTTATTTGATTCGGCCCTCAAGCTTGATGTGCACATGTGGGAGGGGGGCTTTTGCCATGCATATGGAGAGGGGAGGTGTGTAAGAAGCTTTGAAATGGTTATAAGGATGATGATGTATGTATGGATACTTTTATACTCTTCCTTTCCTATAAGTACCCTACCATCTTCTCTTCATTTTCATTCATTTTCTTCATATTCTTATGCTTTTGCTTCCACTTTACTGGCTTCCATCCTAAGAGAAATAATGTCAAATTTTATTTCAAAAAGAAATTGAATTATGATATGTAGTTATATATAGTTAAACATCTCAAACAAACCCGAACCTCCACTTTTTCTCTTTATTCTTCAAAATCTCCACTCACTTCATCATAGGCCAAGCCACTTCTTTTCTCCACCCTAGGACGTGCACCCAAAGTAGGCTAAGCCAAGCTCCTCATTGAGTCATAGGTTTGGTTTCATTTTCTTTGGCTCGATCGTAGAAAAGCTATAGCCGATATTATATTTGCTCGAAGGAAATGAAGGTGAGATCTCCTAAACTATTGTATTATATGTTAGATGATGATATGATGCTACAAATGGATGTTTAATATGCTTTGATCATTAAATTTGGTTGTTTCCATATGAATGTTGAACATATATGCAAGTCACGAATGTTCACCTCGATAAGCACAAAGGAAATCACTTTCCTTGAATTAATGAAATGATGTATATAGAATTTTTAAACCTCTTAAGAATGGTTTAAAATGTATTTGAAATGTTTTATGAACATTTAGAAGTTTTTGGTGAAGTTTGAAAAGAAATGGAAAATTTAGTTAAAAATAAGCATGTCGCGTAATGGTAGTTCACGATTTCATGCTACAAAGTCAAACTAGTTTAAAAGCCGAAATATAGCTTAGAATTTTTCAAAATAAGAACTTTTTTAACTATTATATCCATATTTTTCCAACAAAGAAGGAAAATCGAGATTCCAATAAGTAGATTTTGAAATGTGAGTAAACCATGTTTTGGAAAATTCCCGATTTTGCAGTTTGGAATCCAAAACTGGATTTCTTAGAAAATGATGTTGGAAATGTTTAAAAATGTGGAATAAATCTTATAATTTTTTTAAAATGTTCTAAAAGTGATTTGTGTAATAAAAATGAATTTTCAAATAATAAAGAGTCATTTTGATCGATATAGCTTAAAAGAGCACTTTCCGCAGCACTTATTCGCAACACTTTTCCATAACTTTTGAAATATAGCTTTAGACTTAACAATTCTTTTCTAGATCTTTTATAAATGCTTTTAAAAGGATAATTAAATGTTATAATGATGATTGGAGGTTTTCTAGCTTATTTAATAAAGTTTAATTAAAAGATATTATAAATAAAGTGGTTTAATCTTAGCTCTAAGAGCTAACGAGTAGACCAGATTTTTCTACTTGTGAGTTCTGGATGTGTGGTGCTTAAACTAAGGAGATGTTTAGGAGCATCCAGTGCCCTAGCTCACCTGGCCTCTTCCATGGGCAAGCGATAGATAAGGTCGAAATGTCGGAAACGATCTTTCATCCGAAGAAGAGGCTACCATTTAACAAGTCGAAGCCTTTTATCCTAATAAGAAGATCTAGAAGCAAGGTTCTAGCTCTACTCCATCATAGCCAACTAAAAGAGAGTGCTTCAATTGTGTTTCTAAGAGCATTTGATTAAGGATTGTCCTAAAGCTCCTATTTGTCGTTATTGCATGAAAGAAGGTCTTTTGTAGCATTTTGTCCCTGAGCTGCTAAACGCCTCACTTCTACGAAGCTTGCTGTAATACAGGCTTCTGGTATGTCTTCTCAGCATTGAGGTATATCTCCTTTTGCCTGAAGGTGTAATTGTTTCTTGGAACCTTCCAATTCAGGTTCTTTTTGATACAGGTGCATCTCACTCATTCGTATCGAAGGACCTTACTGATGCTTTATCTTTGGATGTTGTGTGCTTAGTGACTTCACTGAAAAATGTGAATTCAGTTGGTGGGTTCGAAACCCTCGGTATGCTTTATAGAGATATCAAGATTATCTTATGCGGTAATTCTTTTTGTGTCGATCTTCATGTTAAGCATTATTTTAGGTTTGGACTGATTTTGGGAATGGATTGGCTTAACTGTTATGAAGCCCGTATCCTAATTCTCGAAAAAAATATTTATCTTCAACATCTAAAATCTGTTAAGTGGATTTCTATCGTTCTTCATGATGTTGATTCTGATTCGGAAGCATCCTTAGTTTCTCTTGAGGCTCGAGAAGACAATGACATTTCCCGAATTCCTTTTGTTATGATTATCCTGATATTTTTGAACCCATTTTGGGGTTACCTCCCAAGTGGGTAATTGAATTCCTGGATTGATCTTATTCCAATTGCTCATATAGTTAGTCCTCCCAATCAGATGTTTGCTAACGAAAATGAGGAGTTGAGGAAGCAGTTGTTGGAGTTGGGAGCGAAGCAACTAATATAGTCTAGTTCTTTTCATTAGGGAGCTTCTATCATGTTTGTTAAGAAGGCTGATGGTACTCTTAGGCTTTTAATTAACTATTGCAAGCTTAATGAGCTTATCATTATGAACAAGTATCCTTTGCCTAGGATCGATGATCTTTTCGATCACCTTTGCGGCACTAAAGTCTTTTCCCAACTAGACTTAGTGATCGGATTTCATCAGCTTTGGGTGGTTGAGGGTAGCATTCCCCTTACTTCGTTCCATACCCGTTATTGTTCTTATAAGTGGGCCGTTATGCCCTTCGGAATAACGAATGCTTCGGCAATTTTATTATCAATCTCATGAATTGTGTTTTTTGAGAATTCCTCGAGAGATTCGTTCTTATATTCATTGACAACGTTCTTGCTTATTCTAAATCTGACGAAGAGCATGTAGAACATCTTAGGATTGTTTTGTAGACACTTAGAAAGAATCAGTTGAAAGATAAATTTTCTAAGTGCCACTTTTGGCAAAGACAAGTGAAGATTTTAGGGTATGTAGTTTCCGATGAAGGTATTTCTATTGATCCATCGAAGATTGAAGTTATTCAGAATTGAAAGAGGCATGGATATGTATTAAAGATTCATAGTTTTCTTGGATTGGCGGGTTATTACCATTGACTCATAAAGGAATTTTCCAAGATTGTCTTACCTCTCACTTCCTTGACTAGAAAAGGAGTTAAGTATATTATGTCGGATAAGTGTGAAGCTTCTTTCTAGAAGTTAAACAAACTCCTTTCCGGCGCTCATATTCGTGTGGTTTCGGATGAGAATCAAGACCTTATCGTCCATATGGATGCTAGTAGATTTGGTTTGGGTGCTATTCTTATGCAAAGAGACCATGTTGTTGCTTTTGCTTTAAGGCAGTTGAAGTCGAATGAGGTGAAGTATGTCATTCATGATTTGGAGCTCGTGGCTTTAGTCTTTGCTTTAAAGATTTAGCGTCATTATTTATTGGGTGAAAGATTTGTGCTTTATATCAATCATAAATCATTAAAGAACCTATTCACTTAGAAGGAGCTTAATATAAAACAACAGAGGTAGGTTGAATTCCACGCTTCCTGCGATATCGATATTCAGTACACTCCGGAGAAGGGGAATCGAGTAGCGGATGCTCTTAGTCGTAAGTAGCAGGCTGTTGTTTCATGTTAGCTGAGTGGAAGGATCTTGAAATTATACCTTCTTGTGAGATTAGAGATTGTAGCTTAGATATTAGTTCTTTCATTTTTTTTAGCTAAGAGGCTCGTCCTTGTCTTTTATATCGAATCGGGGAAGCCCAGATGTGTGATCCAAATCTATATTCTCTTTTTTAGAAGTGTAGTGGTGTTTTCCGAAGTGACAAGTTAAAGGATTTTGTTATTGATGCTCGTGGCTGTATTCATTGAAGTGGTCGGCTTTTAGTTCCTATTGATGGTGATCTCAGGAGAGATATTCACGAGGAGTGTCATCACTCCAGGTATACTATTCATCCCGGTAATAGTAAGATGCATGCCTATATGAAGCGTCTTTATTATTAGGAAGGTATAAAGCAGGACATGGTAGAGTTTATGAAGCGGTGCTTGACTTGTCAGCATGTTAAGGCCAAGCATCAGCGTCCCAACGGTCTTTTGCAACCATTGGAGGTCAGGAAGTGGAAATTGGACCAGGTATTATGAGCTAACTTTCACTAGTTCATAGTTGAATCCTCTTTTCTGTCGATCTTGTAATTTTGTTATCTTATTCTTCCTTTTACCTTTTTAGGTATCCATGGACTTCATCGATCGTCTTCCTTGTTTGAGTGCTCGCCATGACAGCTTTTGGGTGATTGCTGGTCGTTTGACTAAATTAACCTAATTTATACCTGCTAAGTCCAATAAGATTACTTCTCGGCTTGCTAAGATCTATGTTAAGGAGATTGTTAGATTTCATGGCATCCCTAGTGCTATTGTTTAAGATCGGGATCCCTTATTTACAAGCGGATTCTGGAAGAGTCTCCAGAAAGCTTTGGGTTCAAAGCTTAATTTCAGCACTGCTTATCATCCCTAGTCTGATGGGTAGACGGAGCGCATGAATAAGATATTGGAAGACTTATATCGTGTTTGTATTCTTGACTTCGGTGCGAGTTACGAAGATTGTATCTACCTTGTTGATTTTTTCTTATTACAACAGCTTTCAATGTAGTATCGGCATGGCTCCTTTCGTGGCTCTTTATGGAAGGCTATATCGATCACCTTCTTGCTGGCTTGAGTCTGGGAAGAAAATTATTTTAGGCCCCAACTCTATTCGTGAAGCTTCTAGGTAGATTATCTCATTCGACAAAGAATGAAAGAGGTAAGGAGTAGGCTAAAATCCTATGTAGATAATAGAAAAAAGGCCTTGGAATTCTCCATAGGAGATCGAGTCATTATTCATGTATCTTCATTGAAGGGTGTGATGCGGTTCAGTTGTTCCAGAAAGTTGGCTAGAAATATCGGACCATGTACTTTCACTGAGCGTATCGGTCCTGTTGCTTACCTGATATCTCTTCCTACTAATTCTCTAGTATGCATGTTGTATTCCATGTTTCTCAGCTTTGGAAGTGTCTTCGTGATCCGGATTTCATTCTTGAGCTAAGAATTCTTAAGGAGTTGAGGTTTCACCTGACCTTACTTATGAGGAGAGACCTATTTATATTGTTGCATCAGAGGTTAAATGCCTTCGAAATAAAGACGTTCCACTCGTTAAAGTCTAATGGTATAGCAATCCAAAGGACTATTCATGGGAGACTAGAGAGTTTATCAAGCAAACGCATCCGAAAATCCTTTCTCGTGTGCATTAGTGGTATGACTGTTGTTTTAATTATTTTACGCTTATGATTTTATCCTCTTTAGATACATCGTTGAATTGTTATTGACTTTTCCAAAATACATTCCTAAGACATAATCCTTATAAGGCAGAAGTTTGTAACAACCTCGATCGAGATTACCTAGAATCTAAATTTAAAACATGACTTAATTAATTTTAATTCATTAATTGAAGGAATTTGGGGAAATTGTAAATTATTATATTTCCAAATTAAAATGGAGTTGGTGTTTAATAAATTGGGAATTTAATGAATTTTCTTTTTATGATATTTAATTCCTATAATTTGTATAAGAATAATTTTAGAGAAAATGAATAAATAAATTATATGGAAATAATTTCATTATTGAAAAATGATTTCTTAATGAATGATGCATTTTATAATAATATGAAGAATAACTTTGCATTTCAAAAGTTGTAATTAACTTTGATAAAATATTTCAATATGATAAAAGTGAGATTTTGACATGTTATTTATATGGTGGAAATTTTAGAAATGAATGTTAGTTAAATTGGAATATTATTTTAATTATATTAGTATGAATGAAATGTTAAAATGAAACACAACAAATTAGTAATAGTATGGTTTTGAGAGAATTAGCGATAGTTGGCTATTGGATCCACATTCTTTACCCACTTAGCCCAAAATCAAAGAAATAGAAATGAGAAAAACATGCGTGCAGCATTTCTTACTTCTTATTTTCATCTCAAAGCCAGAAATTAAAAGAATCCTCTAAGTACAAAAACCCTAAATTCCCAAAATTTCAAATTAATGGGTGAAATCAAAATGCTTTCAATCTATTTTAGGGTGTTTTGATAAAAGGTAATCTCCTATCTATCTATGCATCAATTTTATGAATTATTTCGGTTTTGATTTCTGATTTTGATCAATTTCTGTCTAAATTTTATTCATAGCCTAGATTGAGATTGCATTAGAAAGGCATAGGAGATTCTAAGCTCTAATCTTCCATCCTGGGTTTGCTTAGATGAGTTTGTCCCACAAATTCAAGCCTTAGATAAATGGTTGTTGCTGTTGGATAATCGTGCTTGAATTCAAAGTGTATATGATCTGAAAATTTTGATCGATTCCTTGTCTAATTGTATTGTGTTTGTTGTTTATCGAAACCCATCTGCCTGTTCAGTACCAGAAATCGTTAGTGGAGCTTCATACGAAGAAGGAGAGAAAACGGATCGACAAAAGGTCACTGAAGTCGCCTAGACATCATCCCAAGCGAACCAACCGGTGGACCACCTTGTCAAACTGGTTCACCGGTTGTAGCCTAAACCTGACATCCATGCTACATCCAGTATTTTCGATGGACTAGTTTGTCACTCACTTGCCCTATTGAATTCCAAAAGCTGATTGCTAAATTTTGATATTGCATTCCATGTCAATTTTATATATATATTTCGAATTTTTGAATTGTTGAATTCATTTCGGTGTTTTTATAGCATAGAGATTGTTCTATAGATCTTGGGAGAAATACGCACTTTTGATGCACTTTTTCGACCTGCATTTACAAATGATTGATTTATAAGTCCAATTATTTTATAGAAGATTATTTATATACAAATCTATTGTGTGTGTGTGTGTGTATTCATACAAAGAATTTTAGTAATATGCATATATATTATCTATTTCTCATCTGCAAGGGATTTAAAATGTTTAGTAATAATAGTTTGAAAAGCTTACTTATATATGGATATCCATTATAAACAAATATTTTAAAAGTAGTTTTGAAATAGAAATATTTTCATTAAATTACACATTATTGATCGAATGAGAAATTGATTTAAACGGTTAAATAAAATGAGTGGTATGAACGCTCGCGTTTGTTTTACTGATTAACCCTTAGACTTGTTTGACTGAACTATTGTTACACATGAGTGGAGTTTACTATTGTATAGTAAATGTTTGGGTAAATTCATGTGGTATGAGACACATGGTCATATCTATCTAATTGTATATAAAAGTATATAACAATTTTCGACGAGTATATGACTCGCATTTGATATTTATAGAACTTGTTCCTATTTGATATTTATAGGTTTTGTACCTATCTCGATGTTTATATGATGTTAAACCAAAATATGGTCTAACACCCTAAAGTGTGGAGATAAGAGGGTGATCAAGTTGAAATTTTAATGAAGCTTGGTGAAGCCAATATTTTTTATACGTGATCTTATCGCAAGCGTTGAAGTTATTCATGTTTAAAGAAGCAATCAATCTTTATTTCTTATGCATATGAATTACACAAATTCAAGTCACTAAAATCTCCCAAATTGATTTAGGGTTTTTCAGAATATGATTATAATAAGGGATTTTCGGAAAGAAAAACTCTTCCAAAATATGGCCTCTGGGGTCGTATTTACAGATGCATGTCTAGGCCCTTCCACTTCCATGATGCTGTCATGCTTGGTGTCGACGGTATCAAAAGAAGCATGGCGTATGTGTTAAAGCCGCTTTGTGCAACTTATATAATGCTTTCGCCATGTTTGAATTGACCACTTCGTTACTGTTCACAATAAAGTCTTGTGGATGTTGACTTAATACCCTATCAATACCCCTTGTTCGAATGCTTTCGATTTTACCGAAAGGGAGATGATATGGTATTATGCTACTGGAAAGTAGGTGAAGGCATATTGAATCCCTTCATCGTTGTAGAGCTTTGGTGTCAACGTGGATTGGTACTCATTTGGATAGATGCGGAAGAGTTTGAACATGCGATACTTGCGTAAGCCGGCAGCACCATGCATACTGAGGGAAGATGTACAAGAGGAGGAAATATGTCGGAGGAGGATGCTACACTAGTGGACGGAGCAATGTTGATGATAAGAACTATGTTGTTGGAGGGAAGCTCATACTGAAGTAATGCTTGCTTTAGAGAAACACTTGCAGCATGAAGAACTTCGATGGAAGGAGGCAACAACGGCTTGCGGAAGGGTGATACTGGTGGAGCTAACTCTTGCGAAAGTAAAGCATTAATGGAACCAATCTTTGTGGAAGAACTTTACTTGCGATGGCGTCACCATTTCTTCTTTGTTGATGGCTTATCACTTTTATTCGCCACTCCTTGGCTTTGACAAGAGTGAGTTGATTTTTGTAGTAACATTTTCCCCCCGGCGATGGGAAAAACTTGACTTTTCAAGTCAATCATTTTAACACCAATTCATTCCCGTTTGTTAGTATCCCCACGATGATCTGAACCTTGCGTTTGAATATGATCGGATGGTTCTTCTTCCGCTTGTTGTTCCTATAAAAAATAACTCCTATTCTTCTTCTTCCTCTTCTATCGACAATTAAAAACTTGAATGAGAATCAAATTCTTTCTTTCAAATTCAAGCTGTTAGATAGAAAATTTCGAATTCAAGGTAAGATTCCTATTTAACAGCCTAACTTAAAATATCGAGTACGTAAAATTTTAGAAGTTTAAAATATATTATCTACACCATCTCTATTTTATTTATATTTATGTATGCTTTTAAATAATACAAAAGGTATAAGTATGTATACATTTATAAGTATAGGATAAGTGGCATGACATGGTGAAGACAAGTGGCATAATATGGACCATACACCTATCTTAAGATGAAATAGAATTATGACACATATATCACTTAGGTGTACACTTCTAGAACACCTTAAATGATTACTAAATAAGGTATGTGTCATGAAATAAAGCTTGCATAAAAAAAATGAAGGACATGTGTCACAAGATTAAATAAAATAGTGACACATAACCCCATTAGGTGTGCATGTGTAGAAACATCTTAAGACACCTAAGTAGACATGTGTCAACATTCTAAAGCTTGTGCAAAGAGAAGTAGACAAGTGTCCAAAACTAAAATTACCAAACTAGCCTTGAAAATTACTATCTAAAGGGTGGAAATGTTCACTTATTTTTCATACTTTCACAAAGCAAAAACAAAAGTAAGATAAAGTGAAAAAGCTTGGAGAAAGCTAAGGAAAAAGATTCAAGTCAAATACACAAGTTTAAGGTGAGAAAAACTATTTAAATTTCTAGTATTCATGTTATTCTTGAAGAGATGATAGTTGTAAGTAAAAGTGGCTTGGTTCTATCAAAAACGTAGTTTCGTAATTTGACCATAACTTTGTCAATTCTTAATGAAATTTCGATTTCTTGGATGTCCTGGAAAGCTAGCAGAAAGGCCTACAACTTTAATTTGTATCACTTTTTAAAATTCGGCCATCTATATATATTATTTTGAGATTCAAACTCGGGTTAAATTTCTGCCCGAAATGAACATGTTTGTTTTGAAGAAAATGCCTTACGTGTTAGATTTTTTATCATCGATTTGATTAAAAATTTGATGGGTTTCTTTTCATGTAGTTGAGTATACTAAGTAAGTTACTTATTATAGAAAATTTGGTATTAAAAACTATTTTATCATAGAGAAAAATAATCGAACATTTTGCTATTACTTTAAAGAAGCATTTTCGCACAAAAGATTTCTTCGAGGATGCGGTATAAGACAATAAATCTTGGGTAGTGCACTATTACTCTATGTGGTAACGAGCCAGTAGAATACATCCCTACTTAGTGAAGGGATGCTGTATAAGACAATAGATCTTGGATAGTGCACTATTACTCTATGTGGTAACGAGCCAGTAGAGTACATCTCTACGGAGTGAGGGGATGCCGGCCGCAATAGGATAAAATATTCTAGAATACAAACCAAATTGAGGGAGTGGTTTAAATTTATGAAAAATCTTGACTTTAGTCAGATGAAGTTTATATATTTGAAGTTTACCTCGAATAGTGTTTTTGATCTGGATTATTAAAACATAAGAAGTAGTAATTTGGAATGAAATGGTGATATAAAAATTATGGTTTTTATAACCCTTCATGACATGACTTGAAAACTATAGATTAAATAGCTATCTCACTGGGTCAGTGTTGCTCATGATGCTACACATAAACATTTCAGGTTTAGATGGTTAGTTGTTCAACTCAAGATGACTGATGAATACCATGACTATTAAGTGAAGACTTTTATTTAAGTTTATCATCTTTCATATGTATAATTATGTTGAATCTCATGATCCTATGTAACTGTGTAATTATGATGATGTGATTGTATAATAACTCTTCTGCTTGAAATCATGTAATCTGAATGATTTTATGTTCCGATATATTTTATTTAAGTTGTGATACTATTCTATTAAGCACCTTAGTTTCTATGTAACATCTTTGCCTCTGGGTAAGCTACCAGAGTGGGGTGTTACATTTAATAGTATCAGAGCCTAGATTTAAGGGGTGCTATTAGAAATTATATAGTATTACAATTTAATTTATCGGAATATGAGGTTTATACAATTCACTAACATCTTTATAACTATTTGCAGTCATAAGTTATGGCTAGTAGCCAAACCTGGTATACGAGGGACTCATGGGGAGGTGTTAAATGTACCACTGTACCAAATGAACGATTAGCTGCTACAAGTTGTACTATGGAAAAACATGTACTTAAGAACAAAGCAAAGCAGGTTCTCATTGACGAGATGTATGAAGTTTATAATAGAGCTAACGACTATGAAGAAGGTTTAAAGAGAGACCTTATTCTTTACCGTTTACGTCAAAAGAAGAAGGAATTTGAGATTGCAATAAAGATGGCAGAAAGGACAGATTATGGGGAAGCTTTAGAATTTCTCAGGCAAAGAGGGACACTTCCTCCGCAAGCAGGGAATATAAGATGTAAAAGTTCCCCACCAAACTAGTGGAACAGTATGATGAAGAGAAGTGTGAGTCTGTTTGCTCTAAGGACTACTCTCAAGAAGTTACTGGACCTAATCGGGCGATGAATGATAAAAATGATCCTTCTCCATCAAAAGAAATTATAATAATAGACTAAGGATGAATTAGGAAGATAAGATAACACAACAAATAGTATATGTTGTGGTGTATGTTAAGAGGTTGTGGGGAAATACCCTAATTTTGGTTGTAAATAAGGGTTATAAGTAATATAACTTGTTTGTGTATACATGACGTGAGTATATCATAAGATATCTTTTATAATTAAAGGTATATTTGATTTTCATTCGTGACCATAACCATATTTTTTTGAGAATTGAAGGTCATGTCGAATCAAAATAACTCGACAACTCAAAGTCAAGAGGCCCAATCCTCTACACCGGCAAATGCTATGGAGTTATTTGCATCTTTTATTAAGCAAATGGAGCATGTTTCTTCAACCTCTTCAAACAACAGCCTTTTAAGTCGTTTTAAAAGTTTGAAACTAGAAAAAATTGCTGGAGATACTGACCCAATAAAGGCGGAACATTGGATCCAACATCTCGAAGACATATTTGAAGTTTTAGAATGTAGCGAAATTGACAAGAGGAAATTAGCGGTCTTTCAATTATCAGAAGAAGCTCGAAATTAGTGGGAGCTAGTTCGGACAACAACTAGTTCAGAAGAGATAGAATAGATGACATGGAAGGAATTTAAGGAAAAGTTCTTGGATAAGTATTTTCTCGAAAATGAAAGAGAGAAAATGGAAACCAAATTTAAAAATCTTACCCAAGAAGGCATGACGGTAGCTCAATATCAGAACAAGTTTGAAGCACTATCTCGATTGGGAAACCATTTGATTGATACACCTGAAAAACAAGCAAGAAGATTTGCAAAAGGATTAATTCGCCTAATAAGAAGACATGTTATTGGAGATCGACGTAAGACTTATGAGATGATAATAGCTGCAGCTTTGAATCTAGAGGAAGATTATCTTCAGTTTCAACAAGAAAGGAAGACTTCAAATAAAAGGAAATCAAAAACATTTTCTGACAATCAAAAGAAAGCAGATGGAAAAAGGAAGAAACAAAATGGAGAAAACAAAGGATCGACAGGTCAAGAAAAGGAGCTTGACAAAGATAGAAGATGTTATCGGTGCAACGAAACCGGACATATTTCTCCAAATTTTACCAAGCCAATTGTTTGTTACAATTGTAACGAATCTAGGCATATTAGTCGAAACTGTAAGAAGCCAAGGAAGGACAATAAGAAGCAACAAGGGCGAGTAAATGCTGTAGTTTCTGAACAAGCTCAAGTAGAAGGTACCATATTTCTTTTTGACTTTCAAGCTAAAGTTTTATTTGATACTGGTGCCACTCATTCTCTCATATTAGAAATATTTGCCACTAAGATAGGATTACCCACTAAAAAACTAAGTAACCCCTTGGTAATAGAAAATTTGGTAGAAGGACGGATTAAACTTACTTTTGTGTGTAGAAATTGTATCCTTAGTTTTGGAGGTAAGGATATGGTGGCTAACTTGATTATCTTTCCAATGAAACATTTTGATATCATCCTTGGGATTAATTGGCTTTCTCAACATAGAGCCATCATGGATTGTCATAATAGGACTATATGTTTCACGATTCGAGAACATGAAACCTTTGTGTATTCATGTGATAAATCTGAAGATGCTTTTATATCTGGATATGTAGCACATATCAATATTGGGGATAAGGGTCAATCGGTAGACCAAATCCCAATCGTAAGAGAATTTAAAGAAGCCTTTCAAGAAGTGCCAGGATTACCACCAAAAAGAGAAATTGATTTTAGTATCGATTTAATCCCTGGTACCACCCCTATTGCTAAAGCAGCTTATCGTATGTCTCCTACGGAGAATCAAGAGCTGAAGAGACAAATTAAGGAGATGGAGGATCAAGGATTTATTAGACCTAGTAAATCTCCTTGAGGAGCACCTGTGTTGTTTGTAAAGAAACATGACGGAACGTTACGCTTATGCGTAGATTACCGGGAACTTAATAAAGTAACAATTAAGAACAAATACCCATTACCTCGAATTGATGATCTATTTGATCAACTCCAAGGAGCTGCAGTATTTTCAAAAATTGACTTGAGATCTGGGTATCATCAATTAAGAATAAAAGAAGAAGACATTCCAAAGATAGCTTTTCAAACACGGTATGGACACTACGAATTTTTGGTGATGCCTTTTGGCCTTACCAATGCGCGAGCAGTATTCATGGATTTAATGAATCGTATGTTCCGTCCATATCTTGATCAATTCATAATTGTATTTATTGATGATATCCTAATTTATTCTAAGACAAAGGAAGAACACGAACGTCATTTGTGTTTGTGTCTCCAAACATTGAGAGATCATCAACTTTATGCCAAATTAAGTAAATGTGAATTTTGGTTGGAGGAAGTAAAATTTCTTGGGCATGTTGTTTCGAAGAATGGAATAGGAGTAGACCCATCAAAGGTTGAGGCAGTGTTGAAATGGAATCCTCCGACAACACCAGCAGAAGTTCGAAGTTTTCTTGGATTAGCTAGTTACTACCGAAGATTTATTCAAGAATTTTCAAAGATAGCATCTCCATTAACAAAACTAACTCGTAAGGAAACTAAGTTTATTTGGGATGAAAAATGTAAGATAGCATTTGAAACCTTAAAGAAAAGATTGACAGAGGCACCAATTCTGTCTTTGCCAAGAAGTGGAGTCCCATATAAAGTATATTCCGATGCATGTGGACAAGGATTAGGATGCGTATTAATGCAGGAGGACAAAGTTATTGCTTATGGCTCCCGTCAACTAAAGCCACATGAAGTCAATTATCCAACCCATGACTTAGAATTAGCTGCAATTGTATTTGCTTTAAAAATTTGGAGGCATTATCTTTTTGGGGAACAATTTCATGTTTACTTAGACCACAAGAGTTTAAAATATTTGTTTTCCCAAAAAGAACTAAATATGAGACAAAGGAGATGGATGGAATTTCTAAAAGATTATGATTTTACATTGCACTATCATCCAGGAAAAGCAAATGTAGTTGCAGATGCGTTAAGCCGAAAACCCTATCGCATAGTAGCCAATCTGATGATAAGAGAATGGAAAGTTCTAGAGACCCTAGTAGAAATGAACATCTGCACAAGGAGGATTAGTGGAGAAATGAATGATAAGGTAGCACTTTCATGTAATGTTATTATTCAGCCAACTCTACAAAGTAAAATATTGCAAGCTCAAGGAAAAGACGAGGAGTTGAAGGAATTATTCATAAAAATGAAGGACAAGGAACCTACATATTGGAACATTGGTAAAGATGGAGGTTACAGATTCAGAAATCGACTTTGTGTTCCAAGTCAACCTCAATTGAAAAATGAGATTCTAAGTGAAGCACATTGCCCAAGGTTTACAGTGCATCCAGGAAGCACAAAAATGTATAAGGATCTTAAGCGTCAGTTTTGTTGGCATGGAATGAAGAAAGATGTCGCTGAATTTGTGGCAAAATGTTTTACATGCCAACAAATTAAAACCGAGCAGCAACGACGGACAGGACTCCTACAACCGCTTCCTATTGCTGAATGGAAATGGGAGCATATAACTATGGATTTTATCATGGGATTACCAATGACAAGACAAGGTCATGACGCCATATGGGTAGTAGTGGAGCGCCTAACAAAATCAGCCCATTTTATACCTTACAATATGACCTACTCAATGGAGAAATTAAGTAGACTTTATTTGAAAGAAATTGTTCGACTACATGGCATACCAGTTACCATTGTTTCAGATAGAGACTCTCGATTCACTTCAAAATTTTGGAGAATTATTCAAAATGCATTAGGAACATCATTAAACCTAAGTACGGCCTTTCATCCACAGACAGATGGACAAACTGAAAGAGTAAACCGAATAATAAAAGATATGCTAAGATCTTGTATAATGGAATTTGAAATAACATGGGAGACTCATATACCATTAATAGAATTTTCATACAACAATAGTTATCATGCAAGTATTGGTATGGCCCCATATGAAGCTTTGTACAGAAGACCTTGTCGTTCTCCAATATGCTGGGCGGAAGTTGGAGATCGTGAGCTTCTTGGTCCAGATCTAGTAAAAGAAACGACAAAGAAAATTTCTATCATAAAGGAATGATTGCAAGCAGCGCAATGTAGGCAAAGAGTTATGCAGATCACAGAAGAAAAGATTTGGAATTCGAAGTAGGGGATCAAGTTCTCCTTAAGGTTTCTCCAATACGAGGGGTAATGCGATTTGGGAAGAAGAGGGCAAAGTTATCACCAAGATTTATTGGACCATTTCGTATTTCCAAAAGAATTGGCAAAGTTGCATATCAACTTGATTTACCTGAGAAATTATCATATATTCATAATGTGTTTCATGTATCAATGCTACGAAAGTATATTTCTGATCCATCTCATGTGATAGATTTAAGCGGCATTGAAGTTAAAAAGGGGACTAAGTACATTGAAAGACCTGTTCGAATTCTTGACAGAAAAGTTAATAAATTAAGAACAAAAGAAATTTCCTTGGTGAAAGTTCAATGGAACCATCATAACGAAGACGAAGCATCATGGGAGGTGGAGTCAGAAATTCGTAAAGATTATCCAGAATTGTTTGAAGCCTAGATTTCGAGGACGAAATCTTTTTCTAAGGGTGGTAGAATGTAACAGCCTAACTTAAAATATCGGGTATGTAAAATTTTAGAAGTTTAAAATATACTATCTACACCATCTCTATTTTATTTATATTTATGTATGCTTTTAAATAATAAAAAAATGTATAAGTATGTATACATTTATAAGTATAGGATAAGTGGCATGACATGGTGAAGACAAGTGGCATGATATGGACCATACATCTATCTTAAGATGAAATAGAATTATGACACATATATCACTTAGGTGTACACTTCTAGAACACCTTAAATGATTACTAAATAAGGTATGTGTCATGAAATAAAGCTTGCATAAAAAAAATGAAGGACATGTGTCACAAGATTAAATAAAATAGTGACATATAACCCCATTAGGTGTCCATGTGTAGAAACATCTTAAGATACCTAAGTAGACACGTGTCAACATTCTAAAGCTTGTGCAAAGAGAAGTAGACAAGTGTCCAAAACTGAAATTACCAAACTAGCCTTGAAAATTACTATATAAAGGGTGGAAATGTTCACTTATCTTTCAAATTTCACAAAGCAAAAACAAAAGTAAGATAAAGTGAAAAAGCTTGGAGAAAGCTACGGAAAAAGAAGTCAAATACACAAGTTTAAGGTGAGAAAAACTATTTAAATTTCTAGTATTCATGTTATTCTTGAAGAGATGATAGTTGTAAGTAAAAGTGGCTCGGTTCTATCAAAAATGAAGTTTCATAATTTGACCATAACTTTCTCATTTCTTAATGAAATTTCAATTTCTTGGGTGTTCTGGAAAGCTAACAGAATGGCCTACAACTTTCATTTGTATCACTTTTTAAAATTCGGCAAATAATATATACGAATTTGAGGTGCAAGCTCGAGTTAAATTTCTGCCCGAAATGAACATGTTTGTTTTTAAGAAAATGCCTTACTTGTTAGATTTTTTATCATCGATTTGATAAATAATTTGAAGGGTTTCTTTTCATGGTAGTTGAGTATGCTAAGTAAGTTACTTATTATTGAAAATTTGGTATTAAAAACTATTTTATCATAGAGAAAAATAATCGAACATTTTGCTATTACTTTAAAGAAGCATTTTCGCACAAAAGATTTCTTCGAGGATGCGGTATAAGACAATAGATCTTGGGTAGTGCACTATTACTCTATGTGGTAACGAGCCAGTAGAGTACATCCCTACTTAGAGGGGATGCGGTATAAGACAATAGATCTTGGGTAGTGCACTATTACTCTATGTGGTAACGAGCCAGTAGAGTACATCCCTACCGAGTGAGGGGATGCCGGCCGCAATAGGATAAAATATCCTAGAATACAAACCAAATTGAGGGAGTGATTTAAATTTATGAAAAATCTTGACTTTAGTCAGATGAAGTTTATATATTTGAAGTTTACCTCGAATAGTGTTTTTGATCTGGATTAAAACTTAAGAAGTAGTAATTTGGAATGAAATGATGATATAAAAATTATGGTTTTTATAACCCTTCATGACATGACTTGAAAACTATAGATTAAATAGCTATCTCACTGGGTCAGTGTTGCTCATGATGCTACACATAAACATTTCAGGTTTAAATGGTTAGTTGTTCAACTCAAGATGACTGATGAATACCATGACTATGAAGTGAAGACTTTTATTTAAATTTATCATCTTTCATATGTATAATTATGTTGAATCTCATGATCCTATGTAACTGTGTAATTATGATGATGTGATTGTATAATAACTCTTCCGCTTGAAATCATGTAATCTGAATGATTTTATGTTCCGATATATTTTATTTAAGTTGTGATGCTGTTCTATTAAGCACCTTAGTTTCTATGTAACATCTTTGCCTCTGGGTAAGCTACCAGAGTGGGTGTTACATCCTATCGCCTCAAATCTTAAGTTAATTTTCACAATTAATTTTCAAATTTCTATTTCTACAGTTTGGTATCGATTTCACTGTTTTGAAATCTGGTTTTGATTGGTGGTTAGTTGATTTCAATGTTTAATCTTGCTTATGAGTCTTTATTCGCAAATGTATGTAGATTCCTTTTAGTTTGTAGCAACAATCTGCTTGGCAAAATGGGTTCACTGATTTGGGGGTTTCTTATTGATACTGGATTATGGTTCAAACCAAAATCTGTTATATTCAGTTCCAGACTAGTTGGAGAAAGTATAGTTGTCAATTTAATGTGTTAAGGCCTAATGGTTTTTAGAACTTGCTATAAATCCATTGTATCGTTAACTTAATTTGGGGAAGATGATTTTCTCTGACACTATCAGCATAGTCAATTGTCCCTCCGACTTAGTCGAAACAACTAACAACTAAAAGATATGTGAAGCCATTCACATTGTTGGAATAATAAACATTGTTGGCATGCTGTTATGGCCCTCCGATATTGTCGAAGCCAACTTATTTTCAGCCTTTCGGTTTAGTTGAAATGTAGCGTTCCGTCACTGTTTACTTTAAGTGGTGATCACGTGAATTATTTTTTTATTGAAAGTGGGACCTAATGACTTCGAAACCGTAGAGGGGAAACCAAAAGATAGCAATGGGAATCATGAGCAGTTGAAGCTACTTCGACATTGTCAAAAGGCGAAGCCAATGGACTTTGACACTATCAAAGGGCGACTCCAAAGGACTGCGACATGATCCTTAAGTAGTTTTAATTGGTTTTGACGCTATCGAAAGGCTATGATACTTGGTAATGTTAATCTTTACAATTGTTTTGTCTTAACTTATTTGGTTTAACCCTTAAAAATAATTTTTCCCAAGGATTTCCACTTGTTTTGCTATAGTGTGTTACTTGAACAATTTAAACTTATCTTTGCATGCACTGCACTTCTAAATAATGGTTTTGGTTGTTTTCTAAGTATGGTATAATATCACCAGGTAGGATTAAGGATAACAAGCAAATAAGAAAGAAACCAGCTAGGGAGGCCATCCAAGAGCCCTAGCCATCTCCTTTTGACAGTAAAAAGAAGAAGTTGTTTACAAATACTCATATATATCTTCCCAGGTTGAAGTGGATGCCATTCTCAGGGACTTTCGAAATAGTGGCATCGAAGCCATTCCTTCTAATCCTACAGACACTATCTACAATCCACCAAATGGGTATTTTGCCTATACTGCAGTTTATATATGGCACATTGGCTTCCAACCCTTCCCGGACTTTATATTAAGGTTTCTGAGGCGTCTCAATATTGCTCCTATCTAGCTCTTACAAAATGCATATACATACTTGACCTATCTGGAGATCATGGCCTTAGAATCCGGAATCCCTTCTTTAAATGCTGTGTTCTTCATCACCTGGCCCATCTTACTAAAGTCGACGACTCATTAGATTATCAAATATTATGTGTTAATTCACATCCAAAGCTAGTCTCAGAAGGTGTAAATAAGTTCAAAGTTTGGAAAATGCAATTATTCTATGTCAACTATTTCCCAGGCATCAGGGGAGACTTTCTTCTCGTAGTTAGCATTTTATTCCCATTGCTCATGTTAATTTGTTGTCTTTTACTAATGAGCATTACTTTTCCACAACCTACCCTAAAGAATCTTAATGAAGTAGATCAAAAAGCCATAGCCTTGATGACTGTCGCTGCTAAAGTAATTGGAAATACACTTACATTGCTTACCCTGAGTAAGCTTTGGAAACATTCCATTATTTCGGCTGGTCAAAGATTCTTGGAGAACCTCCCTTACACCAGGTCAACTCGAAGAGTAAAAGCTCTTTAGTAGTGGGAGATTCCATGACCTTTGCATCTACGTCCCCTACCCAACCAAATATACCTGGTGAGATTTCATCGCATTCTTTTATAACTTACTACAACATTGTCTCATATATCATTTTCATGGTTTAGGTTCCTTTGTCCCAACAGCTATTCTCATACGAGAAAAATTACCACTGTGATCTCTATAGGAAATGAAATTATTATCGCCACAACCTATATCGAGCTAGAAAAATAGAACCAAACCTCTCAATCCTGGACATCCAAGATCCCTGCTTTTAAAGTAGTAATTGGTAAGTCTAAATCTCTGGCTAATAGAAAACTTGAAAAAATAGCCATCATCACTGTTGCATCCAATAAGAAGCCCAAACTAATGAAGTTCAAACCTCCATAATTCTAGAGGAGAAAGAAGTCACCAATCTTGATCAAACCTTGGAAGATTCCAATTTTGACGCTACTGCTCATGAGTAACATCCCAGCTCTCTAGATCTTAAAGTTCGATAGGCAACTGTGGTGGCCCCCCTAAGAGGTGATCATTGGATCATATTACCAATCCAAGCACTCCTAAAATGCTTAACCAAATCTACAATGATCTTGGCTTTATTCCTTCTCTAGAAGGTTTGATCCCTCTTGGATCTTCATTATTCGTTCCTCCTTACAAAATTGACGACCTTCTTCAGTGGATTATCCAATCCCCATCTTATACTACTTTCCAACAACTGTAACCTTCAAATTTTACGGAAGGCCATCGAATCACTCTTATCAAGCAATAATTGTTGGTATGTCTCTTCCCTGTTTTAACCTTAGATCCTTGATTTTACACATAGCCTTATGACTTAAATTTATGCTACTTATCTCAGGTTATCAAAAATTTGTTTTCTTTACAAGAAAGCGCTTTTGGAGCATCTAGTGAAGTGTCAAAGCTTAAATAGGAGATTTCTTCCTTGAATAATCAGTTCATCAATCTCTCTATGTCCAAAGATGAGGTGGCTCATGAAATGAAAGGTTAAGTGCCTCTACAAAAGAAGCCAAATCCACATTCAACAAGGAGAGAGGTGATAAGTGTGACGAACGCGATTTTTCGTCGCTCGAAAACCGACATCAATACGTCCACTGTATCAACTGCCGAGCAATCGAAGGTCGGAAAACCGTACCGTTATGGTTAAAGAAAAAGAAAAAGATAGAAGAAAAGAGAAAAAAAAAAGAAACAAAAAACAATATCAGAATCTCACAATCGCAGCGGAACAACATATAATAAATAAATGAATAATTTTTAAAACAAAGAACTATATCAGTTATTACATTACATTACATCATCAGAGTATACAACAAAAAACAAGAACAAACAGCGGAAAAGAATTACTATATACTAGTAATACGCCATGCCATCCACCTTGCCTCCCGCAACTCCTGAAGTCCAGAATATCCTGATAAACCTGACTCTAGACTGCCCGTATGGAAATTGGTGGGCACCCAGAGTTTAGGATGGAAAATAATAAACTCCGTGTCAGTCATGTGACTGCTGTACGAACTAAAACAGTTTATCTTTAAAACAAAGAACAAGATAATTTTAAAATAGATTCGCAATGCTTTTTAGAAAATGAGACTACCATAAGGCCTCCCGCGCACACACACAATGCAAACGCAGAATCGGAGGAGATTTCTCCTTATGATAGTCAAAGATGCTTGATACGCATTAAAAAAACATTTGATATTATTACTAGTGCATAGTGTAGGAAAAATCATTTCGAAAATAAAGATATAAATCTTAGCCAGCATAGGCATTTCGCACTTATGCCTACTATAGCTACCATCCAAACAGTGGTGACCACCATAAGTGAATGATAGGTTTTACAACTAAAACCGTACCAGATCGTATTGTTTCTTTGGATTTCCAACAAATGGTCAGGCCAAGGAACTTCCCATTGCCATATGGGTACGCCTCTGGAAAGACGACCCGAGAACCTGACCGGATCTCTGCCAACACAAGGCCAGGTTACCCCTAACTGGGTAACTACTGACACGAATATGTCATTCCCTGATCGTAAACGATCTATATCCAAGGATCCTCGATTTCCAACAACCACAAAGCAATAAATTTGCAGCAACAACATAGGTTAAGTATCTGGGCTCCATACCATGATACCACCTCTATCCAGAAGGAATGACATACACTAAAGGGGCGCTACCCCCTAATAACCTTGCCGCATCCTTCCTGTTTTGACCATTTCCGGGGTGTGAGGTCCGACGAAGTCTCGTCCACAAAGCCACTCTTTATACAAAAGCTGTGCTTTGTTCAACAAGTGCTCAACAGCACTTCGTATGCCACATTACCAATTTGAGAATGTATCACTAGTAACCATCAACTACATAACCTCTAAGGGTGTTAGCTAAGAGAATAAATTCTCCGCCACCAACGGAAATATATTTGATAGAAACCAGCTTTACATCTCAAATTGTAACGTCAGACACACATCCATACAAGCCCGTTCCGGGATCGAACGAAACCGAAGGTACTTACAAAGAAGTCCTTGCAATCTGGATATTCACTAATCACGACCGGACTTCCCATCACAAAGGGTAATAAATTTCTATATCGGGGATCAGCCGATGCAGAAACATTCGACGGTAATCCTTCCATTTTCACAAATATCCGGTCTTCAACACCGGTCATCAATGCTATCTATTACGACGTATCACATATTCGGAATGGGTTATACGACCCCAAGGTCCTTTCCCGGCTAACCCGAATAGTGAGCGCTTATTTTTAAAAATAAGTGTAGCATTCAAATTCAAGCAATCACAACAAATACCTTTCTAAAGGTAAATATTGATAGTCCGTTATTTAACTATCAATAGGTATGCTCAACATCACCAGATTCCAAATAATTTCCCAAATTATTTATTTTCCAAAATATCTTTATTAGATATATAATTTCCACACTTCGACCATTTGAAAACAAATTTTCAAATCACTTTTCACCTTTACCACTTTTGAAAACAAATTTAATCATTTTCCTTGCGCGGAAATACTTTCTTTTCAAAATGGTTCATTTAAACCAATTAAATAAATCCTTGCCGATTTACTTTATATTTACGTTCCAAATCCGTAAATTTATTCCCACACTTCAAAAATAAATCAACGTTTATTTTCAAACAAATTTCCCTTTCTTTTATAAATTCCATTGTGAATTTACAATTTCAAAATATCTATGAATATACGATTTTCAAATCGATTTTTAATATTCATTTTCAATTTATCTTGAAAAGATAAAATCTCAAAATATTCACTTCAAATTGGAAAACACTTCCATACTTATTTAATAATAAGTAATTCACAAATCTATTTATTTTCAACACTTGGAAAATATTCAATATACTTAAATCGAAATTAGGTATATATTTCATTCTTTAAGGAAAACATTCTCTTAAAACACATTTATTCGAGCCAAAACGAACGTTGCGTAAAACATCGTTACGACAACCCAAAATCACTAGTATAGGGATTCGAAATTTAGATAGATATATATATCCCAATACTATATGAAAACATTTCCTTTCGGAAATCATTTACTATAACAACAGTGTTATAGTATACCATTTCCTTCTATTTCTCGAAAACGTCTATTTCAACAATGAATGTTGAATTCTATGATTTCGATGTTTAATACATTTTAAAGCATCTTTAAATCGTTTAGATTCATTTTATAATATCATTTCCCAAAACATATCCATTTTATTTAATAATATATTCACTGTCCAAAATCGCGAATATACTTCACTAACCAAATTCAATATTTTTACACATTTTATATAAAGAATAGTTCGCTATCCAAAATCACGAATATACTCCTTTTAATAAATTTCTATATTCAATTTATCAAATTCCATTGATTTCGAATTTATAAACAATGTCTATAAATTCCATTTCTATTTATAAACTTCGATTTATAAATCTCCTTTATTAATCCAGTTCTATTTATATATCTCAAATATATACCAAAAGCCCATATTATAAGTTAAATACTTATAATTCATTTATTTACAAAATCGTTCTTTTTAAAACTTCTATTACTTATGAGACTCGTTTATATTTTATAACAACTTCAACTTATAAAATTTCCTTTATTAACAATTTCTATTAATATCACATTTAAATGCCCAAAATCCAGTTTATAAGTTGATTACTTATAAATCTTTTATTTTACAATATCTATTCATTTTATAATCTTCACAATTTATAAATCGATAATTTTTAATGAAATCCATTTTATACCTCTTTTTAACACTTAATAAACTTGTTTTATAATTCCAATATTATATATACATATATATATATTTTTTATTATAAGTATCCATGTTAAAAATATTTTATATACATCCTTTATAATAATTCAAAAATCGAAATTTAAACTATTTTATAAATCTATTTATTTTAAAAATCACCTTTTGGTTATATTTCACAAAAAATCTTAATTTTTATTTTTAAACTTTAAAAATGGATCCGATGATGCAACAACACCCAATAGTCAATCACGACAACAAACATCATATATCATCATATGATAATCAACAAACATCAAAATATCTGTAATCAAATAAATACTGGTGAGGAATCCAGTTGGATCCCTCCAACATGTTTCCCTGCATCCACAAACATTAGCACAATACCAATTCCGTTCAAAGCGGAATATCGCGGTATATAGGATTTATAAAATATTATCCGCTTAATAGACGGCGCAATAGGGTCTCATCCGCTATATAATGCGGGAAATCAACTCCAAGTACAATAATAATACCAATTTCACTTTGCAGTGAAATATTCGCGGTATATGTTTTTAATAAATAACCTTTGCTTAATAACAGCGTATAATGTCTATTTCAGTCAATAACAAATAAAATTTATCATCCAGGCATACAATCAACAATTTTAAATCTAACTATTTAAAATTTAAATCGAAACTGATTCGATTGAGTGAGAAGTTCTCACCTTGCTTTCAATTTAGTTTTCGCATTTTATTTCGAATAAAATTAAACGTGCGTTTAATTTTATCCAAAATTTTCACTAACTCCAAACGACTCCAAACCAGCTCCATTGCGTAGTGCTCGACAAAACGAAGCCAACGCAATTCGTTTCGTCAAATTCTGACCTCGTATGAAAGAGATATGCATTTTAGAAGTTTACACAATTTATATAATATAAATTTACATTTTCTATTTTAATTTTTAAACCCTACAATGCAATCTGGCCGTCCATCACCCTTGCTTCAGATCTGGCCATCCACCCCCCTTCTTCCCAAACGTGAATATCACGTTCATCCTCCCAGTAAAACACGCAAGCATCAACCCATTAGCCACCTTCTAGGGTTTCATTTCGCTCGAGCTTCGTTCACTTTGAAGATGATCAGAGACATGGGTTTCGAAGCCCCACTCAAGAGCTACCTTCGGCCATGACCTGGTGGAGCTCGGCCACCTAATTTGCCTCAAAATTTGTGCATGACCTGATGTGAACGCGAGCAGATAGCTCCTCCTATGGTCGACGATTCGACGAAGTAGCCGTATGGATCTGAAGCTCTCTCCGTGCTCTTCAATTTGTTAGTTGAAAGCTCTTGCTAATTGTCTACGGATTGAGAGTGGTTGAGGGGAGAAGAATAGAAGTTTCTGGCCATTAATTATCAAGTGGCAGCTGAACACTTAGGCTAGGGTTTTGGCCTTTGTTTGCAATTTTGTGAAAGTGATGGCCTTTTATAGAAATTTCTCAAATTACTATTCTTCGAAATTTTCCGAACTCCAAACGAAGCGTGCTGGCTGGCGTTTCTAAGGTTTACCCCGAGTTCCGAACACAATGGAACGTGTTTCGGAGGCTAATTCCATCGTATGTGCGAGTTACGGTAATAAACGATCGATTTCAAATTAAATCTATTTAAACTAATTTCTATGCGTTTTGGCTTGTCCCGGACAAACGGTAAATCCGATTGACACGAAATTTGAAACCTTACAATAATATAACATTACGGATCCGATGAAACTAGTTTCGTTGAAATCTGAGACTGTTTGAAAAATGACTATTTTAATATGTCAAATTAATATTAAAACAATTTTGATGCGTTTCGAGCTTCCACGGTCAAACGAAAACTCCGATAGCTACGAAAATTGAAATCCGATAATAAAAAACTACTACGGATCCAATGGAACTAGTTTCATCCAATTCTGAGACTGTTCGAAAAATGGCTAATTTCAATAGTTGATTAAATATTAAAATATCAATTTTCACAAGTAAACTTTTAATTCAATTTTAAAAGTTCTATAACATCTCTATAACTTCAATATGATATAATAAAAATTTTCAAATCATTTTCAATCATATTAAACTCGATTTTCAATTATTTCTGTAATTTCAACTATTAAATAATCGATTTAATTATCCAGTTAAATCCAATATTCGAAAAATAAATTATTCGACTTATAAATTTCACTTATTAATATTTAAATTCAATTAAATATTCAAATTTTAATTAACAAAAATTCTGGGTCGTTACAATGAGAAAATCTCAAATGATAGAATTATTGTGCTTGAGATAACGCTTAAAGATGCCGAGGAAGAGAAGGCCAAGCTTATTGCCAAATGCAGCTCATTTGAGAAGAGTTGCACTTCACTCGAGAAGAGATTGGAGAAGATATCAAGGAGACAAACATTATAAAAGATGCCAAACAAAACGACTCTCACTTTCTTAGAGGACCCCTTGATGAGATTATCACAAACTCTTATGAAGATGCACTTTTCGTTGCCTACACCGATAATGCAGACAAATATCTAGATTTTTGTTTCCCTTCTCTAGATCCTGGGTTGAATGATAGATTTATGGCTAAATTCAAGGAGATCGAACATGGGTTTGCCGTACTTGAAAAAGAGGGAATAAATGCAGCCAAGTTATTAGCATTAGATGATTCTTTAGTGGATGAGGAGACTAATTCAAATAAAGAGGCAAATGAGAATGACGATGATGATGATTTAAAGGGAAATGATGAGGATAATGATGATAATAATGGTGGCCATAATGATGGCCCTGGAGCTGGTGGGATGGTCCTTTTGGGCCGTTAGAAGATAAGTATGGATCGAGAGATGCCAATCCTAATCGAGTGCACAAGATATGGAGGACGACCGAGAATGCTGATCTTCCCGAGATATCCACTCCCAGGGAAGATGATGTTTCTTAGGGTGAAAGACCCAAAGATAAAGGGAAAGCACAGCTGTCTCCAGTTCCAGTTTCTTAGGTATGGGTTTCTTTTCTTAAATGTCTTAAGCTATTGAATGATTCTTAGTTAATACACTGACTTTTTTAGACTAAGAGGAGAACAAAATTCTATTACAATGTAATACTCGAGAAGAGACAGGCAGAAGTAGATCGCTTGGACAGGGAGTTTAATAGATGGATAAAAGAGCATAATAAGTTGTCAGAACAATACCAAAATGTTCCCAAAAAGACTTTAAAGCTAAATGACTTTAAGGAAAAAGAGATTGCCCCCCGATTGAAGGAATTACGTTTTCGTTGGGATGCGCTCATAAAAGAAAATAACGAATTAAAAACACTCTTTTGGATGTTGATTGAAGATAGAGACATTTAAGTGGAATTTTTATACAAGGCCTATTGTAGAGGAAAAATTATTGACTTATCTTATTTAGGCGACTACGGTGGAGGCTTACTCAGACGTTATCATAAGAGATATTTAGATGAGTTCAAATCAAATCCCACCCGGGGAGTGTTGGAATCTCACGAGTGTACACTCTATTCCTCGCTCACTATCTACTGAAAAACTTAATACAACAAGAATAGATTTATTTCTAAGTTCTTTAAAAGATCTATTTTGTATAAATCATAGTAAGATTGCAATATGGAATTGATTTTGCTCATGAATTATACTGTTTTAGTTTTCTTTTTCTTAGTTTTAATTCATTGTGCGGAACAAACCCCTCTTGAGCAGCCCGTTTTCTAGAGATATCTTAAGTAAATATGTCAAGTTAAGAAGACAATTTTCTGAAAAATCCTCACTTCTCAAACAACGAAGTTGGTAAGATACTGTTTTCTTAGAGATTTACAAGAGAATTACATGCGGTACCCTTGATTTCACTTTGACTTTTTAGGCGAAGAAATGGAAAAGTTACTTAGGAAAATTTAAACTTATCACACAAAACAGATATGCGGCCGCGATAGTTCTCCAACTGGGGAATGGTACTCTAGCGAATCTACCCCTATTTGTACTCTAGAAGTAATTAAGGATCCTTTCGAGGCATCATTCACTTTATCGGCTAAATATCTTGAAAAGGTTAAAAATGCCATTTTGAAACTTTGAATGCTATAAAATAAGATATAATTGTGATTATGACCTATCTTTGGTAGGAGGGTGATGTAATCTTAACTTTTTTACGTTTAAGTTGTAGCCCTTGTTACCATAATGAAAGAAATAGTTTTTCATATGCTAATCCTGGTTTTCGCTTACTTTGATAGGAAAAACAGTTAACAGTCATGCTTGCCCTCACAGACACTCACTCTCAACTAGTTGATTTTAGGAATTGGTTGGTTGCTGATTTCGAACAAAGGAACTCTTCTAAAGATGCCTCTACTATCAAATTTTTGGATAATCCGAAAGTGCAGAAATAGTATAGGATGTTCCTATTTCAAAAAGTGATCACCAAAGGTATAATGAACAAATCAATAGCTTGGATACAGAATCCAAGAAGGATAAAATAATTTCAAGCTTAAAGCATAAGATAAAATCTAATCCTTCAATAGATTTCAAAAATAAGATGGCTAAGCTGTATCAATGAATAAACAATCTGGAAAAAGAGCCATTCGATTATCAAGCTTATCGTAAATCTTTAGAACTTATTATTGGGGAAAGCATCTGAAATCTTAACTCCCTGGTTGCTCCTGCCTCTCCTAATGTTGGAAGGACAATAAGACCTCACTCCCTAGAAATTTGAAAATTTGCTTCTATGATATTCCCTCTTCCAATTTTGAATAAAAGAGTTGTTAGTGAATGGTATAGGAAGGTTAAATTTGAAATCATGCAAGATATGAATAAGCAATGGGAAGAAAAGACGTCTCAAAGTTTCATGGATTATGAAGGCAAGGTTCAAAGAGTTTAGCGCGAGAAACATTTACTCAAAAAGCAGATTGCTGAGTTAGAAAATCAAAACATGACCATTAAGAGATCCAATAAAGCTTACAACCGTGCCTTGAAGACTCGCATTGACTTTATTGGTAATGCTAATACACTTAGGAAGAAGGAGATGAACCTTAAGGGAGTTTTTTGCAAAGCTATTCACCATATTGTTGATCCCTTAATTTCTAAGAATTTAGATGAGATAGACGTAGGAGCTTTAAGACACAAACTTATTTTGATCGTTATGTACTTTTATCTTGAAAATTGTATAGCATATTTTGTAAATGATTTTGTAAATTGAATGGATACTACCTCGTTTGTAGTTCTAAACCAAATTCTGGTTGTTGTTCATGAACCAGCTCTTCAGCAGTTCTATTTAATGACTGAATTTTCCATGTTTGATTTTAAGAATAAACATAGCAACATTTACTTAGCTGGGGACATTCTCCAAAGATCACATTTAGTAGAATCATCATTTGAAAATAATGGGAGAAGACCAGAAATCCACATCTTAAAATAAAAGAAGTCCGGAAATCATCATCTAGATATAATAGGATAAATCTTTTATCTTGTACCACCTTTTGGGCTTTGAATATTTTCTTTATTTTGAGCCACTCTCCGGGCTTTGGACGTCTCAATCCTATGATTCGCGTCACCTTTTACGTCTTGGATGCTTTAATCCTTCATTCTGTTCCACTTTGTAGGCTCCGTTTTGTGCCACTCCTTGGGCTCTGATTTATGCCACTCTTTTGGGCTCAGGATGGTATTAATCCTTTGATTTGACCCTTTACCACCATCTGAGGTAATGCATTAGGTCATCTGGTGTGATTGGTTAGCTTTCATCAAGCAGGACCAATGACTTACCGACCTCCCTCTAGGAGGCACTTCAAGCAAGCCTTATAGGAAGAAATGAAGGCTAGTTTGGTGTTTTGACCCAGCCGTCTGAAGTAAGGACCAAAGGCATATTCCATCCTCCTCTAGGAGGTGCTTCTGACGTGTTTTATAGGCAGGAATGAAAGCTAGTCGATGCTTTGGTCCAACCATCTTAGGTGGGGACCAAAGGCTTACTTCGTCTTCCCTTTAGGAGGTGCCTTGACCTAACAACATAGGCAAGATCAAGGTTTAGCCTGGCCATTTTTTACGTGGCTAAAAGCTTACTCTGACCTCCCTCTCGGAGACTCTTTAATTAGGCTATCTTGGCACGATCAAGTGCTTTCCACTCTCTTAGGTAGTTTCCAAATTTAAGAAGAATCGTACTCCCATCCATGTGGATTTACTTATTCGAATGACTTTTATTATTGAATTCATTTAAGATCTTCTTACAAAGTTATTGAGCTTGCCCTGTCTAAAGAGGCTGATAATCATTCCTTCCATTTTCCAACATTTGCTATTATCGAGTCTGTTAGTTGTATGGTAGTAACAGTGTAACCCTCCAAGGTTCTTTCAAAATTAGGCCTTTTCTTTTGCGGTGACAAATAATTGAGCTCACTCTTGGTCAGGAAATAGATATTTTCCAATGATGTAATGAAGTTGCAATCCTTTGGAAGCTTTGATTTTAAGGCCATCGACCTTGAGGAGTATTTATCCTTTTTTCTACTTGGTTTAGGCGGTTCCTTTTCAATAACGAGCTCTCTTTTTAAATCTCTACGAATTTAATTTGGGGTAAATGAACCACTCGCGATCTCATGCTATTTTCGAGCAAATGTATCATAATCAGACATCATGCCTTCTTCAAATATGGTTCCTTTAGCATAAAATTGGATGGCTTTGTTCATTTTTACAAACAAATTGTCCTTCTTGGAGCACTCTCCTCCTAATGCAAAAATCGGTGTAGAGTCAATGTGAAATGGAGTAATACACCAATTGTGTGGATCATACAAGTCTGCTTGTTTCTTCTCATTTATGATTTGCAATGTCTTAAATCTAAGCACTTTCTCTTTATAATGTTGAGGTTCACTACTGACTTGAAAAGTGGAATTATTCATCCAAGGTTCAGAGGACCCTTGTTCCATTATTTTGACATGCTTATTCATCATAATAACTAAAGATAGACTTGGTATGGTAGGATAACTAGGATTAAGGAATAATGGTTTTAGGATTTCAACGTATTTAGAGGTTTGAGACCTCTTTCTAGTGCCAAAAATGTGAAACTAAAATAGGGTCTAACACCCTAAAGTGTGGAGATGATAACGTGATCAAGTTGAAGTTTCAATAAAGCTTGGCGAAGCTAGTATTTTCTCATACGTGACCCTGTCGTAAGCATTAAAGTCATTCATGTTTGAAGAAGCAATCAATATTTATTTCTTATGCATATAAATTACACAAATTACAAGTCACTAAAATCCTCCAAATTGATTTAGAGTTTGTGAATTTGATTACAAGAAGGGATTTGGGGAAAGAAAAACTCTCCAAAATATGGCCCCTATGGTCAAATTTACAGATGTGGGTCTAGGCCCTTCCGCCTCTATGGTGCCATCATGCTTGGTGTCGACAGTGTCGAAAGGAGCTTGGTATATGTGTTAAAGAGGCTCTATGCAAATGGCTTTTCCTTGCTTGAATTGACCCCTTTTGTCACTGTTGACAACAAAGTTTTTGTGGATGTTGATTTAATACCCTATTAATACCCCTTATTTGAATGCTTTTGATTTTGTCGGAGATAAGTGTAACGACCCGGATTTTTTGACATTTGATTTGAGATATTTAAATGGTTTAAATATTTGATTTGTGATTAAAATTTAGTTAATAAGTTTTTAAAACTGGAATTTTGAGTGGTTCGTAAAAATTGAAGATCGTCAATTAAATCGATGCGTTTAATTAGCGATCCGGGGCACGGTCTTGGAATTCGATGAAACTAGTTCCATTAGATACATAATAGTGTATTATTATCAAAATTCAAATTTCATAGCATTTGGATTCACCATGTCGTCGTACGATATGAAATTTTCCAGAAATAATTTAATTGAATTTGATTTAAATAGACGATTCAAAAAGCTATCTTCCGCATACGATCGAATTAAGCCTCGGAACTTGTTCTATTAGGTTCGGAATAGCGATATAACATTATAAACGCCAGATGGCACGCCTAATAGGGGTTCGAGGTTGCGATGTACGTAACAAAATAATTTCAATATACAAATTTATAAAATCAAATCAAGGTCAATTCTCAACAGACCTAAATCTTGTCAAGAAACCCCTATATTCTCGAGCAACGCTATAGTCTGATGTCGTCGCTATCTCCCATGTTTTAAAATCACAAGTTCTCTCCACTTTGCTTCTGTTCGAAGTCAATTCGAACGTGAATGAAAAAACTATCTCCAGTAAAATCACTTAACTCTCTCCCTTACTTTCAAATGAAATCGTGAGCCCATCCTCTTCATCTTCATTTATCTCCCACCGAAATCAAATCAAATTCGATTAATATTGAAAAGCCTGAAACACAAGTTTAAGGAGGGCGGCAGGCGATTTGGTCTGGAGGTCGATGTTATGAGGAGTGGGAGGTTGTTGCTTGTCGTACGCAGGCAATTAGAAGAAGGAGGCGATGTCCGCGAAGGCATTTATCACATTGATTAGGAGGCTCGTGTTTGGGAGAGGATGTGCGAAGTGGGTTTGTGATGAAGGAGAAATCATGCTAATGTTTGGGTGCAGTGATGGGGAGGGCTCTCGAAAGTGGAAGTCGCGAGCTTGCGCGAGTGGGATGGAACGCGAGTCACGCGGGGATGAGGGAGCAACTTTGGTTGTTGGGTCGGCGTTGGCGAAGCTCGGTCAAGGGAGGGTGCAGGCTAGTCAACTCGAGAAGAGATGAGGGAGGGTTAGCGATAGCTAATGTTTAAACGAAAGTAATTAATTTTTTTAGATTATTGTTAGATTATTTTAAATGAAATTTAATAAGGATAATTAACTAGGTAATGAGAGATTAGTGAAATAAATTTATAATTTAATTTGGGAATCAAATAAATGCTATTATTAATTTATATCAGGTCTAAAATTTTAAAAACAAGTCACCTTGGATCATAGCAACAAAACACTGCAATGGAATAAATTTGGATTTGGAGCGGATTGCAATTAAAAATCAAGGTGAGTAAATCTCACTCTTTTTGGATTGCTGGAGTTAATTCAAAATAATTACAATTAATTATTGGATGTTGTTTGAATTTATAAATTATTATCTATTGGATGTTATATTTTATATAGTATTATATATCTTAGTAGTTGGATATATACGCACCGTTGGAGCGGATGAGACCCTATGCACCCCGTATAATAGCGGATGGACCTATATTACCGTGATATCCCGCCTCGAAGTGGGATGGTATTTTAATGATGTTTAACAACCGTGGATGCAGAGAAACCAGTTTGAGGGATCCAACTGGATTCCTCAAATTTATATTGATCGTTTTTCATATATAACAATATATGATGTGTTTGAATAATCTGTCCTAGATTATTGTTGTGATGTTAATTATTGGATGCTATAGTAGTGCTGGCCTTAATTTTGGTATTTTAAATACCATAAATATTATTTTGAATTTTTAAGAAATTAAAGGAGCTTTTTAATATGAAAATAATTATATCAGAATTCGGGTTATTTAAATGAGATTGATTAGATGAGCAATAATTGATTTTTGATCGTACTTAACAAATTGGGTAAAAATGTTTTAAATAGAGATTTTAAAATAATTCATATAGAAGGTTTTAAAATAATGGATTTTTTTTAAATGATATCCTAAAAAATATGGGAGGCATTGAAATCAATAGTAAAAATAGATTCGAAAAAAATATATGAAATTTGTAAAGAAATGGATTTATAAAATGGAATTTTATGGATGAGATAAGTTTTATAAAAAGTGAGACTCGAAAGAGTTATAAATTTATAAACAATGTTTATAAATAAAGGGAAACAATATGAGACGATAATTTAGGAATATAAATTCATAGAGGGAATTTATATTACAATATGGAAATAAGGTTAGGGAAAATAGTGGATACTATTTTTGAAAAGTAGAAATGGTTAGGAGAATCAGAGTGAAATCGATGAGTTGTGAATCGAGAGGAATCTATGAATTAATTGATTATTGAGATTTTAAAAATATATTTTATTACTAAGAAATTAAATTGCTTTTAAACGGGATGTTTATTTATCAAACTATGTAATTTTGAACTAGTAGAAATGAAATACATCGAAAAATGAATTTTTCAAATACTTAATATTTATTTTAATAAATCCTATTATTTTTAAAGTCAGCTTTGGAAATTGATTCATTTATCTAAAAATGAGTTATTGATGATTATAAAAGAGTTTCAATATTTTAAATACTTACTTAAACATGTTTTAGAAATAACATATTATTCTTTAAATACTTATTATATATACACAGTTTTGAAATGATTTAAATTTATTTATGAATCTTCTCGAGGTTTGGAAATGGTATTTATTCAGTAGGTAGGGTTTATAAGAGAAATCCTCGACATGGAATTTCAAGAAATGTAAGTAAAATTTCTGAAGTATTTAAATAAAAGTGAACTTCAAAAAAAGAATTAGGATTCGGAAAAGAAGTTAGAAATGGATATTTGGAATTATAGACCAGTGTTTTGACTTTGGAAATATTAAAGGAAATTAATTAAGGAACCCCAGAATTTATAGAATTCGTTATAAATGAGTTAAGGAATTTAAAATATAAATTGTGAAGGATTTTGAGAAAAGAGAAATAAATGAAACTTCCCTAAGTGTTGAAAAGTAAGGGTTTAGAAAACTATATTTTCAAATATTTTTCTAAGTGTTGAAATAAGAAATGGTTTGAAATATCCTGATATGGATATAAGTATTTGAGTTGCCTCAAATATTGAAAATTGAAACAAATTTGAATATATATCATTATAAAGCTATTTTGAAATGAATGTTTTGAAGAATTATAAATAATGGCCTAGTGACTGCTTATGAATGTTATTTGATAGTTAAATAACCGACTATCAAATTTGGCCAAATCCACTGATCGTTTCATAGAGACCAGGATCAGATTTGAGCGTTACAAATGGATATCGTGAAGATAGTGAAGACGGTGACTTGGTTTGTCCAGACCCAGGACAACTTATATGGACGAATGCTATCAGAACATCGTTATTGGAGGATGATGAGCATTCTAAGTGGAATTGTTCTTAAAAGGTAAACCTTAGCCTCGAGCCTCATCAACTAGGAATGACTAAAACTGGAGAGTGTTAGTCCGTGAGATGATGGTTTTGATGACAACAACCTTAGAATAGATTATAAAATATAAATACTAACATTATAAGTTTAGATATATATGTATATGCAGGATTTAACCATGCAGGTACTAAGAATGAAGACTGTACAGTATAGAGATTCAAGATATCAAGATAAAATATCAAGATAGAAGACTCATGAGCATCGAGACTATCAAGAGTTCAAGATTTCAAGGATAAGTATTTTTTATTATTCTTAGGAATTTTTGTTAAAACTCGTAGAAAAGCACTGGCATCTTAAAATCCAATTTATTCGTGGACTGGAATCCACTTCGAGCCCGTTAAAGGGATGGAACACTAAGTAGGATGGAACCTACGAAAAATCTAGTGGAACATTGTTTTGTATCCGCTAACTTTTATTCAAAATGATTTTTCAAAATTATATCCTGTTTTCAAAATGTTTTTAAAACTTTCCTTTTTAAAGATTCAAAACCCTCGATCTTGATTTTAAATAATTTTAGCCTCAAAAACATCTTTATTTTCAAAGTCGAATTACTCCTGATTGTAAACTATCTTTTTAATAATATATTTAACTTTTAAATATTTATACTTAGATTTAAATATAAAATTATGGTTAAATTCTATATATATATATATATATATATATATATATTATTTATATTTACTTATGAATTTCAACTATAGTCAAGTATATTTATAAAGTTTAAATTAATTTTTATATAAGATAAAGGTTATTTTCAAAGAAATTCAAAACATCATAAAAATCTTTGGGATGTCGACATGCCTATGGGTACCATGTCGACATGGTGACAGTTTGATTCAAAAATTCAAATTTCAAAAGAAGTGTCTATTCGCCATAACTCTTCATGAATAGACATGGCTGTTGTTTTTTTAGAAATAGGGGTCAGCTTCAACGAATTTTTAATCACTTTTTTCTGGTTTTCACTCCTCTTCTTCTTCCTCTTTTCTTAATACATATTCTTATCATTACTCTGCCGAAATCAACATTGAATCATACTCGATTACTTCTAGTTTGATTCTCTATCACTATCTCCACGTGCTATTCAGAGTTATAGACTTCTTGTAATCTATTAAGTGAGAAAAGGTATGATTGTAGCCTTGGAAATCAATCAAAAGGGAAAAGGTGTGATTGTAGCCATGGTAAATCAATTGGGTAAACTTATGGCCCAAAAATCAAGTATCTCTACCCAGAGGATCGAAATTCTGGAGGGTGTACCTCGTAGCCTTGAAACCGAGGGTGTAATTGTGCGATTGCTGTTGAAAGGAAATCCGTACTTGTGTTGCGGGACTGGATGTAGGGTAACTCCAAACTAGTGTAAGATCCGGTGTATTCTTTCCTTTACTGCTTTTATTTTATTTCTGCATATGTGATTATTTATGTGATCATATCTATGTCTGTATATTGCATACTTTTGTGTCTAAATTAACAAAAATTAAACATATTTAGTAATTCTTTATTAACACTATTCACCCCCCTCCCTCTAGTGTTAATCTTAGCCTTAAGATCTATAATCCGCATTTTTCACAGTTGGTATCAGAGCAAGGTTTTCAAAGTTTCATAATCTGATTTTTGAAAAGTTTTTAAAATGGCTATATTCGTTAATACTAATTTAGAAGTATTCAAATCATCATTGTTTCATGAGTCTGCATATAATCAATATTCAAATTCAAGTTATCTACCAAAATTGTTTGATGTGCAGGAATCATGCTTTATGGGTGTTCAGGAATCAATCCACAACGGACAAATTGTGCAGATCAGAAAGAAAAATGGATATTTGATAGTGGATGTTATAGACACATGATTGGCAACCCAGATATACTGAATGATATAATATACAAAGATGGAGGATTGGTTAACTTTGGAGATAATTCAAAAGGATATGTGATTGGCATCGGCAAAGTCGGTAATTCTGAAACTCCTACGATTACTAATGTTTTGCTAGTTAACAATCTAAAACATAATCTACTAAGTATAAGTCAACTATGTGATAAAGGTTATAAAATTAAATTTGAAAACGATAAATGTCACATTGAATATAATAATTCAAACATTATATTTGTGGGAGTCAGGAAAAAGAATATATATATTCTTAGTATGAAAGTTTCAAATGATAACCTGTGTCTGTTGGCAAATACAAGTGACCCTTGGATTTGGCACAAGAGATTTGGGCATTTGAATTTCAAACTCCTGACTGTCAAAACATGATCTAGTAAGAGGTCTCCCTAAAATGAATTTTAAAGTAGATAGTTTATGTGATGCTTGTCAATTAGGAAAACTTAGAAAAAATTCTTTTAAGTTAAAAGATATGATTTCAACTTCGAAACCTCTTGAATTACTTCATCTTGATTTATTTGGTCCATCTCAAATTCTATCAATAAATCATAGTAGATATGTCTTTGTAATTGTAGATGATTATTCTAGACTTGCATGGACAATATTTTTGAAACATAAAAGTTATACTTTTGGATGTTTTAATACATTCTCACAAAGAATTCAAAATCAATTTTCTCTAAAAATTATAACTATTCGAAGTGATCACGGTGGCGAATTTGAAAATGAAAGGTTTGAGGAATTCTGTAATAAAAAGGGAATAACTCACAATTTTTCATTTCTGAGAACTCCACAACAAAAGGAGTAGTAGAACATAAAAATAGGATGATTCAAGAGTGTGCGAGAACTATGCTTACAGATAGCAATTTACCAAAGAATTTTTGGGCAGAAGCAGTTGCTACCGCCTGCTATATTTTGAATAGAACTTTAATTAGACTTCTAACTGATAAGACATCTTATGAACTTCTTTATTCAAAAAAACCTAAGGTATCTTATTTCAAAATTTTTGGAAGTAAATGCTTTATTTTAAATACAAAAGATAACTTAGATAAATTTGATCCTAAATCCGACAAAGGTATCTTTATCGGATATTCTAATAGAAGTAAACGTACAGAGTGTTTAATTTAAAAACTAATACCATTAAAGAAACAATGCATGTCTCATTTGATGAAAATTTCAAAAATTTTGAAGATACAAATGATGAAGAGGATTTAATCACTCAAAATCAAGAACCTATTGAAACTAATAATGAAATTGATCATCCTAATAAAAGGACAAAACTTTTAAAAGATTACCTTATAGAAAATATACTGGGAGATGTGCAATCTGTTGTTAAAACTAGAAATCAACTAAGTCAAATGAGTAATGTAGCTTTTATATCAACTATTGAACCCAAAAATCAACAGAAGCATCAACTGATGATTCATGGATTTTGGCTATGCAAGAAGAATTAAATCAATTTACTAGAAATGACGTTTGGGAACTTGTTCCTAGACCAAAAAATAAAACTATAATTGGAACTAAATGGGTTTACAAAAATAAAATGAATGAACAAGGAGAGGTAGTTAGAAATAAAGTTCGATTAGTCGCTCAAGGTTATTGTCAAGAAGAAGGAATAGATTTTGTTGAAACATTTGCTCCCGTAGCAAGATTAGAAGCCATTAGGATTCTACATGCTTTCGCAAATCATAATAATTTCAAATTATTTCAAATGGATGTTAAAAGTGCCTTTATAAATGGATTTGTAAAAGAAGAAGTATACATTGAACAACCACCACTTTTTGAAAATGATAATTTACCAAATCATGTTTACAAACTTAAAAAAGCACTATATGGTCTAAAACAAGCTCCTAGAGCCTGGTATGATAGACTAAGATCTTATTTATTGCAATCTAATTTTGAAATTGGTAAAGTAGATAATACTCTTTTTATTAAAAGAAATAAAAAAGATATTCAAGTAGTACAAGTTTACGTAGATGATATCATTTTTGGTTCAACTAATTTTGAAATCAATAAAGAATTTTCTGAAATAATGAAAAAAGAATTTGAGATGAGTCATATGGGTGAATTAAATTTCTTTTTAGGATTACAAATAAAACAATTAGATAATGGTATCTTTATTTCTCAAGAACAATATGCTAAAGACCTAATTAGTAAATTTGGTTTGACCGTTGCGAGTGGAAAACCTACTCCCATGGCAACCAATGAGTACCTTAGTAAAGAAGATCTCTCGAAAGATGTAGATCAAAAACTATATAGAGGAATGATTGGATCACTACTCTATATTACTGCCAGTAGACCTGATATCATGCATAGTGTCTGTCTCTGTGCCAGATATCAATTCCAACCTAAAGAGACTCCCTTAAAACCCGTGAAACGAATCATAAGATATGTTAAGCAAACGTCTAATTATGGTTTATTCTACCCTAAAAATGATTCTTTTGACTTAATATCTTACTGTGATGCTGACTATGCTGGTTGTAAATCAGACCGAAAAAGTACAAGTGGTACTTGTCACTTTTTGGGGCATTCTCTGATTTCTTGGCTTAGTAAAAAGCAAAACACAGTTTCTTTATCAACAACTGAAGCAAAGTATATTTCTGCTGCTTTGGCTTGTTCTCAAGTAATATATATGCAACAAAGCTTAAAAGATTTTGGTTTAAATTTCTCAAAATCTCCAATTTATTGTGATAATATGAGTGCGATAAATTTATCCAAAAATACTACTCTACATGCTCGAACTAAACATATTGATATCAGACATCATTTTCATAGAGATAATATAAGCAAGGAAGTAGTTACTCTCGATTATATCAATTCTGAAAATCAAATTGCTGATATCTTAACAAAACCTTTAAATGAATCAACATTTACTAAATTAAGAAGAGAATTAGGTATTTGTTCTATAACTGAAATATAAAATATAAATAACAAGTATAATTAACAATTGGTACCAAAATAAACCAAAGAGTTAAATTTTGTAAAGACCATATCGACATCCCCTAGGTATACATGTCGACATATAACGATTTTGATTTTTAAAAAAATTTCCCACTAAAGTTCAGAATTTTAGTTATATATTCTTCTCAATTTCGACTTTTCATTCATTCTCTCTGTTTTCTCTTCATTCTCTCTTCTGAAATAAATAAAATCATGGCTTCATCCTCAAAATCAAACATAAAATCAACTTTCTCATTTCCCTCTCCTACTTCTGGTCCATTCCAATGCACTACTTTCGCTCATGTGACTAAAATGAAGGAATCTATGAAGGATGTTCTTCGGATGTTGATTGAAATTCAAGTAACTCAACTTCGTATGGCAAAGGAACAAGAAAGGCAAGGCAAGATTCTTAGGAATTTGCAAAAATTCCTAATGGACTACCAACCCAGCCCTATCTTAATCGATGAAGACTCTTCACTCAATCAAGAACAAGAGGCCAACGACGAAGAAGAAGAAGAACCCACGGAAGAAGCACACGAGGAGGAGGATGACCAAGTCATGTGTGTTGGAGAAGTGTGTTTCGACAAAAATGGGAATCTTGTCGAACAACGTGGAAATTTCTTTTTCCACTATCCAAACTGTTCGATTCATAGATCTCTTATGTTCAGAAACACACATTAGTTTCTTCTCTTTCCTTCCATTGTTGTTTGTGTTTTTATGTTTTCAAACGCAAATGTAAATACGACCATATACGTAATAAATAACTCGTGTTCTTATATGTATTTTTATTATAAGTATTATTGTGAATTCTTAGTTAGGATAGTTAATAGTTTAGGACTATGTTTTAGTATTAGACTTAAGTGTTGATTATTTATGATAACTGTGATAACCCGAATTTCTAGACATCTGTTAATTGGAAATTAACAGGATTAAAATTGTTAAAATGCTTATTTTTTAATTGAACAAATGGAATTCTGATAAATATAGATATCTGGATATATAAATGAATTTAAAATTTTAACAAAAGTTGAATTATAAATATTTGAAAATAATAAAGATTGAATATATATAAATATATATATATAAATTTTTGGAAATTAATTTGTTAATTACTAGTGTGTTTGTATTAAGGAATGGATTTTAAAAACATTTATAAACTTAGAAATTTATTTTAATATTGTAATAGAATATGTGTAAGGTTATTATACATGAGGAAGCTACTTGTAAATCACTCTACTACATAATGTAACAAGTGGCATTTGTGTTATTTATTTTTGAAAATATTTTATTCAAAATATGTTAAGTAGAAAACATAGCAATTTATTTTAGTTCAACGCATTATCTTCAAAAGAGAAAAACTGAATCAGATTTAGGAGGAATTCAAAACCAAATACAACCCAAAATCTAGAATCAATTCAACTTAAAATCTGCAAAACAAAATCCCACTACAAATCTAAATCAGTTTCAACTTTAAAGAGAAGATCAACTCAAGTTTATCAGTATGCAGTTTTAAAATCAAAACAGCTGCAAAAATTTAATCAACTACAATAGCAAACAGGTTCAAACTCCAGATTCAAAATCCAGTGCAAAATCAGTTTCAGGAAAATGAAAATGCAACAGAGTGTTCTCTGCTTCTATAAATAGGTGAGTAACTTCTTAAAATTTTAACATAATCTGGTTGCATGTTAATATATCTGAAATGAATAGATATGCATGAATATACAGGTGAAAATTTATATGATTATTACTGAATGTATGCTGTGTTTATATAAATACTTTGCTCTGTGATGTTCCTAGACCCTGAATAAAATATAAATCCCTTATTTACTTGATCTTGATTTGATAAGATTTGAATATCAAACGAAATTTGTGATTCAACATGGACTCATGTTTAAAATTTTAAGAAAAATTAAAAGTGGAGCCTGTTTGTCTCTGTAACAATAATACATCAGAACATTTTTAAAGTAAAGTAAAACACAAATTGTTTAAATTTTTAATTCAATATTGTAAACTGGAATACATAAATAAAAACATGATTTTTGAAACTAGTATCACAATTTATAATTGAGGATTTGGAAAGCAGTTCTATGATGAACTAAAAAGGTGAATTTGGGCAATTCTGATGATTTTGGAATTTTGGGGGTTTGAAGTTTCTTCCGTATGTAGTAGAGTGATCAGGCATTTCAGAAAAAATTATCAACTTGATGGATTAATCTTTGGGTTAGCAGCGGTGAGGGATCTAAATTGGTAACCCTAGTTTTTGATCATGTTAGAAAATAGGATCGTTATATCTCTCTGTTTGATCGAGTGATTAACAACTCTGGGAAATGGTTGCTGGCTCCAAGAGGAGGAAGTAGCCGGAGTTTCGGCTCTAACGATCGTCGGAGGAGTGGGATGTTGCCGTTGACAGGTTTGGACATTGAAGAGGTTATGATGTTCCAGGTTTGGATTGAGGCTAATTTTCTGATTTCATGTGAATGGGATTGTTTTGATGATCGTGCTGTTGAGTAAGGTCGTATTCTGGTGCGATGATGCTTCCGGAGTTGACTGGAGGAGGTCAGAGCCACCGTGCATGTGCACGGTGCTCATAGTTTCTAATGATCAGAAATTTTGGATGTTTTGTTAGTTTATGGAAAATGCAGATTTTACTCGAGTAAGTACTCGAGTCATATAAGGGTTTACTCGAAGTCAAGTGAGGGTTGACTCGAAGTAAAAAGGGTTAGGCTCGAGTATGTTAGTTTTAGGTTTTGTCTTCTGAAACCTGACAGTTTCAGGTTTTTTTAATTTTTTTAAACTAAATTTAAATAAAAAGAAACCAAAGAAAGGTTTGAACTAAATTTGAAACAAGTTTAAATTATGAATTCAAATGTATTTGAATTCCAGATTTCAAATAAATAATTTGTAAAAAAAATGAATGTTTAATAACTAAAAATTGTACAGTATTTTACAAAGTGTTTTTGAAATCTAAAAAATTGAGATTTAAAACTAGATTTTAAAATTTAAGTCAAAATCTAGATTGAATTCCTGAATTCAAATTGGAATTTGAATCATAAAGTTTTCAAAATAAAAAAGAAAAAGAAATAAGTTTATAAATTCAAATGTTATAATTAAGGATGAATCATAAAGTATTTATAACATGCTTTTAAATTTTGAAAATAGGATTTAAATAGGATTTTAAATTTAAGTTTTTAAATCTGAATTTAAAACATGATTTGAATTCTAGTTTGAAATGAAATAAGCTTTTGAATTTAAATGTTTCCAAAACCACTTGGAATATTTAAAGTATATTTTGTATTGAATATGGGTTAAACCATTTTTAAATTTACCTTAAGTAATTCTTTAAAATGAAATAAAAGGGTTTTAAATACTTAAAACCTTGTTTAAGTTTAAACCTGATTTCATTTTAATTTAAAATGGAATTTAGAGGAAATGTAAAAGCAAATTGTTTTTAAATTACTTTGATAATGATATTCAAATCATTAATAAGATTAATTTTTATCATAAAGTTGATTAGAACTTAATAATTTATAATTCACTAAATGATTAAGGTGATTAAGTTTGTAGTTAATTAATTTAATTAATTAATAATTAGGTTAATTAATTGAATAATTAAGTGTTTTATTTAATTAATTAAATGATTAATAAGTTAATTAAGATTGATTAAATAGAAATTAAGAAAATCAATTAATAGTTAAGATTTAATTTAATTTAATTTATGATTTGAATTTATTAACGAAGTAATTAAAAATGAATTAAGTTTTTGATTATCACTTGATTAATTTAATAATTAGAGATTAATTAATGAGTTTTATAAATAAATTAAGAATCAATATTGATTAATTCAGTTAATTACTTTAGAGAAGTAATTGAAGATTTGTTATTGGTTAATGAAGGTCATTGACTTAGTATTATGAAGGGCATAATTACTTAAGGTAATTATTGGGGTGTAATTCCTTAAGTGAAGTAATGGGTGGATAATTACTAGATGTAATTAATTAAAAGAAAATTACTTGGTGGGAAGCAATTAAAGGGTAATTGCTTGATGGAAGGAATTGAGTGATAATTACTCGAAGTAATTAGAGGATTAATTAATAAAATTTATCAAGGAGTTGGTTTAATTGATGGAGTAATTTAGAAAAGATAATTTCTAATTGTGATTATTCAAGGCTGTTTAATGAATGTAATTAAGTTAAAGGTTGATTATTAATGAATTTTAAGAATAATTAACTACAAAAGTAATTAGAGGATCATTAATTAATATAATTAGAGGAAGAGATCAATCTTGCTTATTAACGATTGAATGATGATGAGTGCTTTGGACTGGTTGATATCTTTGATATGAATTGCTTTGTGATATGATATCTTGGATGGATGGTGAGAATGTGATTTTCTATCAATTATGAATTAAAGTGTAAAAAATGTTATCTGGTATTTAAGTTGAATTGTATTTAATTGTATAACTTGGTTTTAGATGACATTGGATTTGAAGAGACCGGAGTCGGCTATAGTGAATACCCGAAACCACTTCGATTCTATATAGATTTGATATGTGAAATAAATAGGCTGATATGGAATAATTTAAGTGAATTGGACCATTTAATCTAAGTTTTGGCACTTAGAAATTAATGTGTGAAATAAATGATGTCTATAACAAATTGTGATGTTGAAATTGATATAAGTTACCCCGGGTTTTATATGAGTTGTATACTTTTGTATTCCATGTTCGATGGATTTTCTCACGCTGGTTTCCAGCCTGACCCGGGTGTTACTTTGATGTAATGCTCGGGTCAGACCGAGTATTACAGATTTTCAAGTAAGGATGTTCTGGAGCTCAGGAGGCGAGCTGGAGAGCAGGAACGTATGGAGAGTATCTGTAGTGATATACTATAGTATCTGGAACAGATTGATTTATCTATTCCTGTGCTTGTAAATATGTTGTAACTCTGATATATATTAAAGTGTAATTTGACAAGTATAGTTTCCTTTGTATAACTATTATTTATGTGATATTATATTTTACCCTCTGCGAATGTGAGATTGTGTATTTCTTTTCTGTTCTTCTTCTTTTATCTCTTTTCTTCTTTTCTCTAACTATCTGGAATTTTCGGGATCTAAAATTCCGGATCGTTACATTTGGTATCAGAGATGAAGTTTAAGCGAGAACCTTGGCTCTGGTGGGATTACTCATTAAGGATAGGGTCAATAGTACCCTAAAATGAGTTGAGTGTATATATATATATGAGGGTGCGTACTTGTTATTTTCTTATATAAAGATTTTAAATGATTTTATATAAGAATATATTTTGATGCATAAGGTAATATTTCTTTGTAATAAATATTAAGGTAATGGGATGCTAAATTATTGAAATTTAATAAGAATTTAAGTGGTAAATTTATGTATCTGAGTAGTAATTGAATAGAATGTACCATTCATATAAGGAACATTAGAAATTAAATTTGGTTTCAAATTGTTAAAGGGAATGATAAATAATATTATTCAGAATAGTTTTGAAAGTAATCTTATGTTGAAATAAGATGTTGTTTGAAACTTTGTTTGAAAATTTAAAACCAAAGATGTTAAAACACAAGGCATATCTTGGTAAGCAAATTGATATAAGAGTAAAAGTTGAATTCTTCTAATTAAGTCTAATTTATAGGTTAGGAAGCCCCCTTAGAATTCAGTCTTTGAGAGAGATGACTAAGGGTGAAGAATGGAAGGTTTGACGCAGAGAGCAAGGAGTAGCTGCACGTAGGGATCATGAAGAAAATATTCAAGAATATGAGAATCAGGTTAAGGAAAGGGCTGAACCAGGACCTTATGATAATGTCACCTGTTACAGATGTTTTAATAAGGGTCATTACGCAGCCAAGTGCAGTAAAACAAGGGAGGAATTGAAGGGTACATTCCATCGGTTTCGCTCTGAGGTATTGTGCTTTAAGTGTCATAAGAAAGGACATTTTCTAAATCATTGCCTGAAGTGAGGAAAGCGAAGCGTAAACCAGATGGACCGGTCAATGAGTCGACTATTTGCTATCATTGTAAGAAGCCGAGACACATTGCTAGGAATTGTTCCGAGAGGCAGAAGAGGAGTAAGGCTGTGGAGCGTACTGTTGGAGGCGTGAAGGTTATCCAGATTGATGACAGGGTAGAAACATTTTGTAGTAAATGTTATAAGTGGGGACACCCTGTTGAGAAGTGTATGTTCGGGCTTTGCCCTTTGGAAGGAAGTCCATAGGAAGGATACTTATAGGAGTATTAGGGCTCTGTTCTTCCCAACCTCTAGGTAATAGGAAAGCATCTGGATTTATGACTTCTGTAAGCCTTTTATTTTGGATAAATGTATGTAATGTAAGAACTACTTGTATGTAGTGAACTAATGTATGGAATCATTTTGGACTTAAGATTTGAATGTTTAAGATAAACTTCAAAAGGTTGGGTTACAAAATTGAAATTTGGTGATAAATTAAATTTCAAAGTTTTAGTTTTTTCTAAAATGGAATTTGGATTCAGAATTAAATGGTTTAAAGATATAAATTGATTTGATTTAAAAGATTAAATCAACACTTAAAGGGTTTAACTCGAATCTATATAATTTGAAATGGTTTAAATTTGAAATTTGAATTGAATTAGTTCAAATTGAAATTGATTTGAGTTAATTGAAATTGTGATTGATGTATAAGTATTAAATTCCAATAGAATTTGAATTGAATTTGGGAAGAAGTCAAGAATAATTCAACTTGATTTGGAAATGGAGTTTTAAATTGAGATAAATTCAAACTGGAGTTAAAATGAACTGAAATTGGAACTAGTTCAATTGAGATTTATTTGAATTAGTAAAATTTGAGATCAAGGTTGAATAAAGTTCATTTTGGAGAAAAATAGAGAGTAATTCAACTTGAATTGGGGTTGAATCAATTTCAATGGAAATTGAAGTTATTTAAATTGGAATTGGGTCAATTTAAATGGAAGTGGAAATTTAAATTGAATTGATGAGAATGAAGATTGGGAAGTGAGCAGTTTTGACTCTGGACTATTTTTAATATAAATTGTTTTAATACAAACTTATCTTCCAAGCAATTCATTATATATACAACCTTTCTTTTAAAAGCCAAACTGTCTTATACTTGTTTTACAAATATTTTTGAAACTGTTAACAATTTCCCAATTATTTTATAAACTAATTGCTATATTCCAACTATTTTACAAAAACTAATTACTATCTTACTTTTATTTTGCTATTATATAAAAATTTCTATAATTATTTTAACTATTTTCTAACTATTCTACACCTATTTTACAAACTAGTAATTACTTTCCAACTTCTTATCTTTTTTTAAAATTTCAAGCTATTTGCTAAATAATCGGGTCGGAGTTCAAACTGTTACTGGTTAAATACCCAATGGAGATAAGAATAGAGGTGATAATCCAAATGGATTGAAGCAATTATGAGTAAGTGAATAAAAATCAAAGTGAATATGAATAAAAATGGAATTGATTTGGCTAACCAATAAAGATAAATACGTAGGGTGTACGTATGTTATTCTATTCGCATAGTGATTTGATCTAGGTTCGAGCACAGAATTTCGAGATAGCATGTCGATCCAAGTTAGGATTTTTCACTCGATTTTCGACGGCGAACCTGGATATGGATTGTCGATTGGTTCTGGATATTCTCTTTCATAGTTATGACTATGCAAGGAGAATGACGGTTTCTGATCAAGAAACCAGATCTGTGTCCGTACTAAGAAGTCGGGTGGACGATACTAGTTCGAAAATGAAATTGTGTGGTCGAGTGAGCGATCAGAGGGGTATAGCGTACGGATGATATGTGTACATCGTACGGATTTGAATGAAAATGATATTGAAAAGAGTAATCAAATTTGAATATTTGATTTTGAGTAAACAAAGTTAATTATCTTTGTTTTATAAAATGAAACTTCCCTTGTTGAATCTTTTGCCAAGAGAAAAGGGCTTTTGAAACTATTTGAAGTATAAAAGGGGTTTTATACAAGTTTGAAATGATCCTAAGTTTTAAAAATTATATATATATATATATATATATATATATATATATATATATATATATATATATATATAAAGGATCTTATGAGGATTTTAGAAAAGGTTTTGGGAACCTTTGGATTTGGAAAGCCTTTTGATTTTTGGGTAAAATCAATATTGAATTTGGAAAGCCTAGTTTGAGAATTATCGATTTTGGAATAATCGATTTTGTGTAAAGGAACTTTGTATGAGATCATACTAGGTGTATGATTTGAAGATACTATATGTGTATAGTATAAAATGTTTTGATGATGGCTCTGGGGAAAAAGGCGCTCCCTTGAAATGAACTACTCAGGATTGCCACCGGGTGTTGCTGCCTTGAGCCCCAAGGGGGGTTCTAAAGTTGATCATGTGAGGAGTCCGGACAAAACTAGTTCTTGGGGATTATGAGTAGAGTAACATAGCGAAAGTCGTGTGTGCCGCTGAGAGCCAACCGTCTGCGTTTGATTTTATATCGGTAGACTGCGACCTCTGTAGGAGTGGAGAAGTTTCATTTGGACAGCGAAAATCAGAGGCCGCAGAGAGCCAGCAGTTACATGGACTTTTGCTATGATGGCAATGTTACCCTGGAATGTAACTGCGACCATGGATGGGGGCGATGATTTCCAGAGCATTTTCACCAAAGATATATCCTCTATTTTCAAAAAAACTGTTTTCTATATTTACAATAAAATTATTTTCAAAGATTTTCACTGGATGTTGAAAACGGGTCTGCCAAGCACTTGTAGATTTCAGTCTTACGCCTGATCAACGTATGACCGAATTTCTGTGAGAACGAAGATGGACTTGTTGAAATATCGAGTTATAGAATGATATTTTTATAAAACTACTTTGATAATACTATATATAGATTTTAAAGGTGTTTTAAAAATGATCAAAGGAAAATTTATCTGATTTTAAGCTTTTTAATAAATTCTGGCTTCGTTTCTTTTCGAGGACGAAAAGATTCAAAGGGGGGAGGAATATGATAACCCGAATTTCTGGACATCTGTTAATTGGAAATTAATAGGATTAAAATTGTTAAAATACTTATTTGTTAATTAAACAAATGGAATTCTGATAAATATAGATATCTGGCTATATAAATGAATTTAAAATTTTAACAAAAGTTGAATTATAAATATTTGAAAATAATAAAGATTGAATATATATAAAAAAAAAGTTTTGGAAATTAATTTGCTAATTACTTTGTTAATTACTAGTGTGTTTGTATTAAGGAATGGATTTTAAAAACATTTATAAAATTTAGAAATTTATTTTAATATTGTAATAGAATATGTGTAAGGTTATTATACATGAGGAAGCCACTTGTAAATCACTCTACTACTTAACGTAACAAGTGGCATTTGTGTTATTTATTTTTGAAAATATTTTATTCAAAATATGTTAAGTAGAAAACTTAGCAATTTATTTTAGTTCAACACATTATCTTCAAAAGAGAAAAACTGAATCAGATTTAGGAGGAATTCAAAACCAAATACAACCCAAAATCTAGAATCAGTTCAACATAAAATCTTCAAAAAAAAATCCCACTACAAATCTAAATCAGTTTCAACTTCAAAGAGAAGATCAACTCAAGTTTATCAGCATGTAGTTTTAAAGTCAAAATAGCTGCAAAAATTTAATCAACTACAATAGCAAGAGGTTCAAACTCCAGATTCAAAATCCAGTGCAAAATCAGTTTCAGGAAAATGAAAATGCAACAGAGTGTTCTCTACTTCAATAAATAGCTGAGTAACTTCTTAAAATTCAAACATAATCTGTTTGCATGTTAATATATCTGAAATGAATAGATATGCATGAATATACAGGTGAAAATTTATATGATTATTACTGAATGTATGCTGTGTTTATATAAATACTTTGCTCTGTGATGTTCTTACACCCTGAATAAAATATAAATCCCTTATTTACTTGATCTTGATTTGATAAGATTTGATTATCAAACAAATTTGTGATTCAACATGGATTCATGTTTAAAATTTTAAGAAAAATTAAAAGTGGAGCCTGTTTGTCTCTGCAACAATAGTACATCAGAACATTTTAAAATAAAGTAAAACACAAATTGTTTAAATTTTTAATTCAGTATTGTAAACTGGAATACATAAATAAAAACAAGATTTTTGAAACTAGTATCACAATTTTTAATTAGGATTTGGAAAGCAGTTCTATGATGAACTAAAAAGGTGAATTTGGGCAATTCTGATGATTTTGGAATTTTGGGGGTTTGAATTTTCTTCTGTATGTAGTAGAGTGATCAGGCATTTCAGAAAAATTATCAACTTGATGGATTAATCTTTGGGTTAGCAGTGGTGAGGGATCTAAATTGGTAACCCTAGTTTTTGATCATGTTAGAAAATAGGATCGTTCTATCTCTCTGTTTGATCGAGTGATTAACAACTCTGGGAAATGGTTGCTGGGTCCAAAAGGAGGAAGTAGCCGGAGTTTCAGCTCTAATGGTGGTCGGAAGAGTGGGATGTTGCCGTTGACAGGTTTGGGCATTGAAGAGGTTATGATGTTCCAGGTTTGGATTGAGGCTGATTTTCTGATTTCAGGTGAATGGGGTTGTTTTGATGATCGTGTTGTTGAGTGAGGTTGTATTCTGGTGCGATGATGCTGCCGGAGTTGACTGGAGGAGGTCAGAGCCACCGTGCATGTGCACGGTGCTCATAGTTTCTGATGATCAGAAATTTTGGGTGTTTTGTTAGTTTGGGGAAAATGCAGATTTTACTCGAGTAAGTACTCGAGTCATATGAGGGTTTACTTGAAGTCAAGTGAGGGTTGACTCGAAGTAAAAAAGATTAGGCTCGAGTATGTTAGTTTTCAGGTTTTATCTTCGGAAACCTGACAGTTTCAGGTTTTTTTTAATTTTTTTTAAAATAAATTAAATAAAAAGAAAGAAAAGCAAGGTTTGAACTAAATTTGAAACAAGTTTAAATTATGAATTCAAATGTATTTGAATTCCAGATTTCAAATAAATAAATTTGTAAAAAAAAAGAATGTTTAATAACTAAAAACTGTACAGTATTTTACAAAGTGTTTTTGAAATCCAAAAAAAATGAGATTTAAAACTAGATTTTAAAATTTAAGTCAAAATCTGGATTGAATTCCTGAATTCAAATTGGAATTTGAATCATAAAGTTTTCAAAAAAAAGAAAAAGAAATAAGTTTATAAATTCAAATGTTATAATTAAGGATGAATCATAAAGTATTTATAACATGCTTTTAAATTTTGAAAATAGGGTTTAAATAGGATTTTAAATTAAAGTTTTTAAATTTGAATATAAAACATGATTTGAATTCTAGTTTGAAATGGAATAAGCTTTTGAATTTAAATGTTTTCAAAACCACTTGGAATATTTAAAGTATATTTTATATTGAATATGGGTTAAACCATTTTTAAATTTACCTTAAGTAATTCTTTAAAATGAAATAAAATGGTTTTAAATACTTAAAACCTTGTTTAAGTTTAAACTTGATTTCATTTTAATTTAAAATGAAATTTAGAGGAAATGTAAAAGCAAATTGTTTTTAAATTACTTTGATAATGATATTCAAATCATTAATAAGATTAATGTTTATCATAAAGTTGATTAGAACTTAATAATTTATAATTCACTAAATGATTAAGGTGATTAAGTTTGTAGTTAATTAATTTAATTAATTAACAATTAGGTTAATTAATTGAATAATTAAGTGTTTTATTTAATTAATTAAATGACTAATGAGTTAATTAAGATTGATTAAATAGAAATTAAGAAAATCAATTAATAGATAAGATTTGATTTGATTTAATTTATGATTTGAATTTATTAATGAAGTAATTAAAAATGATTTAAGTTTTTGATTATCACTAGATTAATTTAATAATTAGAGATTAATTAATGGTTTTTATAAATAAATTAAGAATTAATATTGCTTAATTCAGTTAATTACTTTTGAGAAGTAATTGAAGATTTGTTATTGGTTAATGAAGGTCATTGACTTAGTATTATGAAGGGCATAATTACTTAAGGTAATTATTGGGGTGTAATTCCTTAAGTGAAGTAATGGGTGGATAATTAATAGATGTAATTAATTAAAAGAAAATTACTTAATGGGAAGCAATTAAAGGGTAATTGCCTGATGGAAGGAATTGAGTGATAATTACTCAAAGTAATTAGAGGATTAATTAATAAAATTTATCAAGGAGTTGGTTAAATTGATGGAGTAATTTAGAAAAGATAATTTCTAATTGTGATTATTCAAGGCTGTTTAATGAATGTAATTAAGTTAAAGGTTGATTACTAATGAATTTTAAGAATAATTAACTATAAAAGTAATTAGAGGATCAGTAATTAATATAATTAGAGGAAGAGATCAATCTTGCTTATTAACGATTGGATGATGATGAGTGCTTTCGACTGGTTGATATCTTTGATATGAATTGCTTTGTGATATGATATTTTGGATGGATGGTGAGAATGTGATTTTCTATCAATTATGAATTAAAGTGTAAAAAATGTTATCTGGTATTTAAGTTGAATTGTATTTAATTATATAACTTGGTTTTAGATGACATTGGATTCGAAGAGACCGGAGTCGGCTATAGTGAATACCCGAAACCACTTCGATTCTATATAGATTTGATATGTGAAATAAATAGGCTGATATGGAATAATTTAAGTGAATTGGACCATTTAATCTAAGTTTTGGCACTTAGAAATTAATGTGTGAAATAAATGATGTCTATAACAACTTATGAAGTTGAAATTGATATAAGTTACCCCGGCTTTTATATGAGTTGTATACTTTTGTGTTCCATGTTCAATGGATTTACTCATGCTGGTTTTCAGCCTGACCCGGGTGTTACTTTGATGTAATGCTCGGGTCAGACCGAATATTACAGATTTTCAGGTAAGGACATTCTGGAGCTCAGGAGGCGAGCTGGAGAGCAGGAACGTATGGAGAGTTTCTGTAGTGATATACTATAGTATCTGGAACAGATTGATTTATCTATTCCTATGCTTGTAAATATGTTGTAACTCTGATATATATTAAAGTGTAATTTGACAAGTACAGTTTTCGTTTGTATAACTATTATTTATGTTATATTATATTTTACCCACTGCGAATGTGAGATTGTGTGTTTCTTTTCTGTTCTTCTTCTTCTATCTCTTTTCTTCTTTTCTCTAACTATCTGGAATTTTCGGGATCGAAAATTCCGGGTCGTTACAATAACACTATCATTATAATCACATGTCATAGAGTAATAGTTTTAAGGGGAGTTATATAGTTTGGAGTTATCTAGTTTAGATAAAGTTTTTGTTAATGACAAAGGGGTAGAAATATAAAATAGGATAGTTAGGTATAGATTAAGGGGGATTTGTTAGTTTTAGGGGGGAGTTGTTAGGATAGAAATAATATTTTATAAACAAAGGTTGTCATCATCAAAAAGGGGGAGATTGTTAGTCCGTGAGATGATGGTTTTAATGACAACAACCTTAGAATAGATTATAAAATATAAATACTAACATTATAAGTTTAGATATATATGTATATGCAGGATTTAACCATGCAGGTACTAAGAATGAAGACTATACAGTATAGAGATTCAAGATATCAAGATAAAATATCAAGGTAGAAGACTCATGAGTATCGAGACTATCAAGAGTTCAAGATTTGAAGGATAAGTATTTTTTTTATTAGGAGTTTTTGTTAAAACTCGTAGAAAAGCACTGGCATCTTAAAATACAATTTATTCGTGGAATGGAATCCACTTCGAGCCCGTTAAAGGGATGGAACCCTAAGTAGGATGGAACCTACGAAAAATCTAGTGGAACATTTTTTTGTATCCGCTAACTTTTATTCAAAATGATTTTTCAAAATTATATCCTATTTTCAAAATGTTTTCAAAACTTTCCTTTTAAAAGATTCAAAACCCTCGATCCTGATTTTAAATAATTTTAGCCCCAAAAACATGTTTATTTTCAAAGTCAAATTACTCCTGATTTCAAACTATCTTTTTAATAATATATTTAACTTTTAAATATTTATACTTAGATTTAAATATAAAATTATGGTTAAATTCTATATATATATATATATATATATATATATATATATTATTCTTTATATTTACTTATGAATTTCAAATATAGTCAAGTATATTTATAAAGTTTAAATTAATTTTTATATAAGATAAAGGTTATTTTCAAAGAAATTCAAAGCATCATAAAAAGCTTTGGGATGTCGACATGCCTATGGGTACCATGTCGACATGGTGACAGTTTGATTCAAAAATTCAAATTTCAAAAGAAGTGTCTATTCGCCATAACTCTTCATGAATGGACATGGCTGTTGTTCTTCTATAAATAGGGGTCAGTTTCAACGAATTTTTAATCACTTTTTTCTGGTTTTCACTCCTCTTCTTCTTCCTCTTTTCTTAATACATATTCTTATCATTACTCTGCCGAAATCAACATTGAATCATACTCGATTACTTCTAGTTTGATTCTCTATCACTACCTCTACAAGATTCTTAGTGCTATTCAGAGCTATAGACTTCTTTGTAATCTATTAAGCGAGAAAAGGTGTGATTGTTGCCTTGGAAATCAATCAAAAGGGAAAAGGTGTGATTATAGCCTTGGTAAATCAATTGGGTAAACTTGTGGCTCGGAAATCAAGAATCTCTACCCAGAGGATCGAAATTCTGGAGGGTGTACCTCGTAGCCTTGAAACCAAGGGTGTAATTGTACGATTGCTGTTGAAAGGAAATCCGTACTTGTGTTGCGGGACTGGATGTAGAGTAACTCCGAACCAGTATAAAATCCGGTGTGTTCTTTCCTTTACTGCTTTTATTTTATTTCTGCATCTGTGATTGTTTCTGTGATCATATCTGTGTCTGTATATTGCATGCTTTTGTGTCTAAATTAACATAAATTAAAAGGATTTAGTAATTCTTTATTAACACTATTCAAACCCCCCCCCCTCTAGTGTTAATCTTAGCCTTAAGATCCGTAATCCGCATTTCTCACAGATAAATGCAGCAAGGCTAAGTGGGTATTATAAAGTATGGATATGGTTGTGCATGGAAAAATAAGAGTGCTCGATTATGGTGGGAACCCCCAGGGTGATAACATATTCAGTACTATCCAAGTTAGGGGTAGACCAGTCTTTTGTTAGCAGGGGATCCCGGCGTGGTCCTCGATACATTTTTCTAGAGGTGTACTGTGATAGACGGTATCCCAGTAGCCTAGTCATTATATGGAATCCAATATCCACTTCGACCCTTTACGATTTTGATTGTAGAGCCTAGTATTCTGGATTTTAATTAATGTAACAATTTCGGCTATTTTGATAAGACTTTTTCCTTATACATTATTATAATATCATAGGATTTTCTATAAAAGTGTTTTGATTATCGTAAGGTAAAACACGACATATTTATGTGTGGCATGGTCTTATGAGATACATTTGTTTTTCAAAGGATTTTGATAACGGTGATAATTCAAATTGAGTGTGTTTTGTCACGCTAGTTTTCTAGATTGGCTCGGGTGTTATTTTATTATAATGCTCGAGTCAGACCGAGTTTTACAGATTCAGGTTAGGATACTATGGAGCTCAGGAGACGAGCTGGATGATAGAGACATATACTCGTACTTGATTATGTTCAGCTGTGTATGTAGACTGTATAGTCGACACAGATGAGAACAAGTTATAGATAACTATTCATATTGATGTACTGATGGTTGTACTCTGATGGTTGTATATATATTGACAGTTACAGATTCTCTTATATAAAACTCTTTTATTATATATTATATTTTGTTCTGCTACGATTATGAGATTCTGTGTTGTTGCTTTTCTTTTTGTTTCTTATTCTACCTTTTTCTTCTTTATCCTTAACAATCGGTATTTCTGGCACTTAAATATTCGGCATGTTATATAGTGAACGTATTTTTGGTCGATTTTCGGGAGTCAAAAATTCTGAATCGCTACAACGAGTTAATGTGGTATATGCTAGAAAGTAGGCGAATGCATGTTGAATACCTTCGTCGTCGTTGAGCTTTGGTGTCACCATAGAATGGTACTTATTTGGATAGATGCGAAAGAGTTTGAAGGAGTGATACTTGCAAAAGGCGGTAGCACCATGCATGCATAGGGACAATCTACAAGAGGAGGAAAGTATGTTGAAAGAGGATGCTCCACTAGTGGATGGAGCAATGTTGACAATAGGAGTTATGATATTGGAGGGAAGCTCATATTGAAGCAATGCTTGCGGTAGAGCAACACTTGCGGCAGGAAAAATTTCGACGAAAGGAGGCAATAGTTGTGGTAGCACGACCCTTACAGAAGGATAAGGCTTATGGAAGGACGATACTATAGAGCCAACCCTTGCGGAACGAAAGCATTAGTGGAACCAACCTTTGTGGAAGGACTTTATTTGCAATAGTGTCAATGTTGCTTCTTTGTTGATGGCATAACACTTCCCTTCGCCACTCTTTGGCTTCGACGGGATTAAGTTAATTTTTGTAGTAACATAGGATTTGTTCCTATTCAAGTTTATAGGTTTCGTACCTATCTTGGAATTCATAGGTTTTATACCTATTTTAATTTTTATAGCTCTCGTACCTATTTTGATGTTTATAGACTTACACGTATGTTTTGGAGTTAAATGCATGTAGTAAATTTATTTCACCAATCTTAAAGTTGGATGCCCCTATATTTATGAGATTTCAAGATTTCTATTTATGAGATTTCTAGATTTGATGATGTTGGATTATCACTAAATCATTTCGAAGGTTTTTCCTTTTAAGAAGCTATAATGAGTTTTTCATATTTAGTGATTGGAAGTTATTAATGCTTGTTTGATATTTGTCGATATATGCTTATATTTGAGATCAAGATTACTTTATCTATCATTTGGTTCTGCTTACACATTTATCCTAGTCCAGATTGACCCGTTTATTATTTTTATAATACTCCGGTCAGACCTAGATGTTTCAAGCCTTCATCTTGAAGCTTTAGAGTGGATATCTTACATGTTAACTAGCAGCTTTCTTTTGTCATCTTACGCATATATTTGACATCACGTTGTATTTTGTATTGAGACTAGACTCCTTTTGTGTACATTATTCATTTTGATATGTAGCACTTTATATATATGTAGTCTACATCATGTATCTATTATGTGTCGTTCAAACTTGTATCTATAATATTCCGCTATGACTGATTTATGATTCTGTGATATGTATATTATTGTATGTTGTTTTGAATTTTTATTATAGCCACTGTAGTTTTTTTAAGCCTGAATTGTATATGTCGATCCCACTTGATTCTAGAAATGTATAGTATATTAGCCGACGTGTCAATGCTTGCTTAAAGTAAAGTTCACAGATGGTCGCTCTTAAATAGCCTTATTCTCTACACTAGTCGAAAATATTAATCTATAGTATTCGTTGGTAGTGTAGTCTCAGGGTGGGGCATCACAATTAATGTTAATTTTAATTTTTAATTCATTCATTTATCACCTAGTTACCCTTCCTCTTTTGTACAATTTCATCAGTAAATCTAATTTTGTTAATCTTACAATTCTAATAATTTCCTGTAATTATTTTGGTATATTTGTACTTCAAAATTTTTAAGGTAAAACATTAATAGGGTATACTTATATATATACTTCAAATTCTAGATTTAATATTCGAGGTGAATAAAAGAGAATCATATTTGTCTACTTTGGATTTCTATCAAATTCCCAATTAATTACAAATTCTGGATAAACAATATCTCAAATTAAATTGGACAAATTATAGAAGAGTTATAGGTAAATTCGATTGCATATAAGTCAACACATTTAATAACAAAAACACTCACCTTTAGTAAGTTATTCCCCTCTTTATCCACCTACAATCGCCTCCGCTTGATTTATCGATCTCCCCTTCCTCAATTTGATTATCTCTTCCTTCCATAACCTTTGATTTAAGTTTTAAAATTTTGTTTTTGAAGAATAGGTTGAATTGGAGAGCGGTAGAGAGTTTTGAGAGTAATTTTTTAGAGTGTACAGGATTAGATTAAGGTTCATCATCTCAGGTTAACGTTGTATTTATAGGAGTAGAAATCGATCTGGACCGTTTGATTTAATTATATGAAATATGAATCATTCAACCTAGGTAAACACTAGCCGCTGATGCAAAATCGGTCGACCAATGGGTTTGGGGAAGTCAATCGCTAGATGTCGATCGGTCCCAACTAGGGTATCGACCGGTTGAACTTTCCTATTTTATATATTATTTTGCTTTATACTTATATATTTTAATTATTTTCGGTTTCAAATCTTTACACTTCAATAACTTTTTCATACAAACTCCGTTTTCAAAGCATTACATATGAAAATTGTCCAGAAAACAGCTATAAACATAACCATCCAAGTTTTATAGCCAAATTCGAACGTTTACGTAAATTCCATTTTTAGCTTATTATATTGAAATAGATTAAATCTTTGGGTAATTTTTGCATGGTGTTTCATTCTCCCCTTAAAAGAATTTTGTCGCCGTAATCTCCAATGATGGAAAAATGCAACTTGTTTGTATGGAAATTAATAATTACAACTATCTACTCGACCATCAACCACTGGCAACCATTGTCCTTAGTTCAAATTTCGAATGCAATATGTACATACAGGCATGGATTGCATATGAACTTATACCAATGCATAAATTAGATGACCTCCTGGTCTAGTCGACCTCTTGTAATGTAGGTGTTTATGCCATGTATCCAAACATATGCAAACATCCTATATAAATAGACCGGTAGTTCTATATATATGCGCAATCGTTCCATCCATATGTAATAACCATATGTATATAATTTGGTAAAATATAAAAAGTGATGATGTGAGTGTGTGCTTATCTAAAAATATTTGCCTTAGTGTTCAAAGGTTAATTTAATAAATACATCCATTAGCAACCATCATCCAAAACATTTCCTAATGACATGTTTGGAACCATTCCTAACACCTAAATGTCCCTACCTATAGGGTAAGCTAAAGCCTAAACACATAAGCAGTTTATACATATTAACCAAATGTAAACATAGTAGAAAAGAGTTTAGGGTGTGTAGCTCTAATCTTCCCTTCAGGCTATCATGAACTCTCTATTCGATCGTCTCCCCACTAGACCTTAACAAACCTTAATAACTTTATTATGGAGTCACTTTGTACCATGCTCAAGGATATGGGTGGGTGCATGGTAAACAAGTAACTCCCTTTCTACTAATACCTCTTGCAGTTGACTTGGCTCGACTACGTTTGCTATATCGTGTTGACACATTCGCAAGTGTAACTTAAGGAAAATATCGTGTACCCCTGCTATCGTTTCAGGACACCCTATAAGCTTACTTCCCTACCGTACCTGTAATCGAAAATTTCCATACAAACCTTAGTACTAACTTTCCCAAACTACCAAACGTCATAAGATCCTAAGCGGTTAGATCTTCACAAGAACCACGTCACCCATTGCGAACTCCAACTCGGTACATCTCCTGTCAGCATAAGACTTCTGCCTATATTATACACTCTTCATTCTTTTACAAATCAAGTCTATTGTAACAACTTGCCCTTTAAGGAACACCCAAAGGATAGATTGTCGGTGTAAAATTAGAACAAAATACTAAACCAAGAAATCGATAGGGTCTCATAATGCAATGACAACATATAATATACTAAATATACATGAGCAGAACAGAATAATAATATATAGGAGACCGCATAGCGGAAGTAACTGATAAATAAATATCAATACAGAGGATCAGAATACATCAACTCCCAATAGGATGGAGTTCTGAATAAATATCTATATAACAGTCTCATATACAAATACATATTTGTCATGCTACTACAATATCAAGTGTGCATATCCAAATCGATGCCATGCCTCTAAAGTGCTCCAGCTGCCCATCCTGATAGCGTATCCCCAAAAGCACCTGACTCCCAAACTATTCAATCGAGTACTAGAGAGTTGTTGTGGCACAAGCTGATAAAGAAAAATGCGGGTCAGACATAAAGCCTAGTGTGAGGGTAACTATCTCAAAATACTGTATTTAAAACTATATACAAATAGACAAGAATAACAAAATCACAGTTGGCGCTCTTCAGGGGTAATCCGGACTGCTTATAAGCAAGTATACTAAACCCATCTCAAAATGGATAATCATACATAACTTGCTCTTCTCATGTAATCAATGAGTCATCACAACGAATGTAATGTGTTTGAAATGTAACAATCATACCGTGATAATGAAATTACAGTATACAAGTGTGGAAGTGATAAAAGTATGATAATATAAGTATACACTATGCTATAAACAATGATTATATAATTCAACTAGTATAACACAAGCACACATGGCAATGTAAGGTAACAAAGGAATACAAATCAGTACCCACCAGTACTAATGGAGGTCAACAATAGACGTTTATCCGATCCAATGATTCATAGAAATAGAGTCAATACACCAACATACCCAGACTTCTAACGTAATCAAATGATTCCCTTTAGGAGTCCAAAATATACAGAGTTGATATTTGAATATACCATAGACCTTGAGCCTTAAGTCTCGTGTAGATCTCACCATACCCTTATAATGAGTACAAGTTATGACCTACTCTATATACTTGAAATCTGGTCCCAATAGTAAATAAAATCATTGTAACCCTATAATGAGCATAGGTGTTATATGAAATATTCTAAATACCTAGGACCTTTGTTGATCCTACTGTACCCCTATAATGAGCATAATTGTTCTAGGATCTTGTAATAGATGACTGCAATCATCCCCTTCTAGGACAACAAAGATTTCAAATAACATATGTACAACTCTCCTCAAAAAGAGAACGAAGTTCTTGACTCGCATAATATGCCATTGTGCCTACGAAGTAACACCGATGCTGTATACATTTACACGCGTCGATTATAACATTGCACAATCAAATATGCCTATCAAAAATGAAGATTGATATCTCGTCATCGTCTATCCATACGATTGGTTCTTAGTATAAGGTCAATACAAAGTAAAGTCTCAATCATAAGACCGATATAATTTATCAAACCATAAGTACCCGAGTCAAAGCCCGAAGGTATGGATTTACTCTGTTCGAACGTACATGCTTGTCGGACGTAGTCATGTGACCAATCACCATGTTGACCCCATGACCGATCATTATCGATCATTATTCATCACGTATAAATCAAATTTCATTAGTGCTCGGACCTCAAATTTCATCTTACCTTCAAATTCCCCGAGTAGCCATATGTATTCCTCGAGTCAAATCGAAACTACACATGGACCAGTACCCGAAACCGAGGAAAAATCCCTAATGAAATGAACCGGACCGGGGCTTTACTGCCTAGTGTAGTCCATAATTGGTCGACCGGTGGTGCACCACCGGTGGGCTATCGTTGGCAAGTCCTAGGCAATAAAGCCCGTATCTGGTACATGACATGCCATCGATCATCGATTCGAGCTCCACCTTCCTCTATCACTTAGCCGACATGTCGCCTAGCTCCCATTTAAGCCTTTACTTCATCAGACCTCTTCCGGAGTTCATTGTTTAACGCTTTGGAAGTGGTTTCTTAAGTAATCAAAAATCAATTTTGATACACGAAACCACTTTTTTCGTATAGTGCTTCTCGCGATAATTTCGTCGAACCGGACTCCTCTAACCTGCCAAATTGGACTCAACGGACTCTCTTTCCTTGTGCATAGCTTATACGTGTTTCAGTACAACCATTCATGCACGCTTATATACATATGATCATGCAACACACATCTACTATACACTCACATTTTGGACTTCAGTGGAGCGATAACTTGGCTCGGTATACTCTCATGCAACTTTGCACACACGATAGTCGCTATGGCTACATGGAATGCCAGTAACAGACTTGTATTCAATTATATTCCTATATAATCAAACAATTGCAAGTGTATAAAAACAATCAAACATATAACAATTCTTGCTATAATACTATATAAACAAACAATCACACAATATTTTGGCTGTTACATATCTTCAAATACAGTATTCGTATACTTGTCTGTACTCATACATGCAAATGTATATTAAATAAGTAATTCACTTTATTACTTAATCAAATCTTAATTCTATTTACAATTTTTTTAATAAAAGTAAAGTATCCGTTTTATAAATTCCCATATCGTTTTATAAAATAGATTAGTAGCTTATAAATTCACTTAAGCCTTTGAAATACTAAATCTCTTCATTTATAATTAAATATTCCTTTCCTAAAATTTTATAAAATCTTATAGCCATCTTATAAAATATCTTCTTCATATTATTTTATAAAACATTATACTCTTATAAAAATCACCTTCACACTATTTTATAAAATCACTTATCTTATAAATCATCACTTCTATATTATTTTAAAATCACTTATTTCATTAAACATCATTTTTATTTATAAAATCATTTATTTTCATTATAAATAATCCATTCATTTCTAAAAATCATTTCTTACTTTATATAATATTTATAAGTACATATTAAGTTTCATTTAGCACTTAATTAGCTTACTAACTTTTTTAAAACCATTTAAATTAGTTTCATTATTACTAATCAATGATATGCACTTAATTACATCATGTAATTAGGCTCTAATTAATCACAATATCACTCAAAATCGGTCACTTAACCCATAATCAAAATTAGGGCTTACTAACTATTTCATAAATAGGAATTAAGGTATCAAATCAATAAGTAGTGAATATAAGCATGTTTAAGGCCTAAACATAAGCCTAATTACATTACTAACATTCTCCAAACACTTCATATTATTTCATATTTGTCAATAAACGAAAATATGGAAATTAACACATAAATTATTTAGGAGAATCATCCCACTCACTTTGCTTTTCCCCTAAATCATGTTTCAATCTTTAGAAACCTAATTTTGCTCTCTTTAATTTTCAAAATCCACACCTGAACTCTAGTTCACGTCAATCCCTTCATAGGTTTTGTAGTGAATAGGAAGAGGTAAGTTATGGTTATTTTTATTTGAAATTTAGGAATTTTATTTAGAGGGGTTAGCACTTGGGGATTGAAGTGGATTAAGGGGTAATTAGTGGAGTAATTAGAGAAAGAGGAGAACATGATACATGAATAAAGAGAGAATGTGGAAAATAAATAGGAGTTAGCTTCTTAGAAGCAACTAATGGGCTAAGCCCTAATTCTCTCCATCTGACACTATTCATCTTCGAAATTCATCAACTTTAAATATAGTCAAGTTTATACTCATTTTACTCTCATCGAAAAAGCAAATTCAACCATAGGTGTATTGAGTCCTAATTCACTCGTTTGTAAAAATCAAGTATAAGAGACGTACCATCACTTAACGATGAAATATTTGAATTAATAATTTAAATATTTGGTCATTAAAATTGCAGGGTGTTACGTTTACCTTCTATGATGTCTCCCTTACCATATCTGGTCCAAGAATGATACTATCCGTAGTGTCCCACAACAAGATTGGGATCTGTAGTGCTACTTGTATACTTGCTCGATAGCTATTATTATCAGTGAATACCACTAGTGATAATTGATCCTTCCAAGAACCCCCAAAATTCAAGATACACATCCGAAGTAAGTCCTCTAATATCCGGTTCACCATCTCGATCTGTCCACCCGTCTGTGGGCGATACGCATAAACAATTTTTTGGAAGAGAAGTTGGAGTAGTGTTTTTGTGAAGAGAATATAGATATTGAAGTAGACTGTTATAGTGAAAAAATGAAGTTTATTGAGTGATATTATAGAAACGGGGAGAAATAGTCATTTGAGTAACTGTTGGAATATAACCATTACCGGGCGTTTTTAGAACACTTGCCTAACAACGAAACACTTGTTGAACAAGTGTCTGCATGTAATTGGAGTGAGTTTTGAGGTTACTTATTACATTTTATAACTTCTAACCACCTATTAGGGAAGGTCTTAGGACCAAACCTCAATAAGAATATGTGACCACATTTGCATGTTGTTAACCCCGTTCCAGCCTACAAGTTAAGGGGCCCACGAGTTAAAGGAGTCAACGAGTTAAGGCCTGGGATGAGCCACGACTTAAGGTGTTTAACGGCTCAGGAAGGATCTACGACTCAGGAAGCCTCACGACTCATCGAGTCACCGACTCAATAAGTTAATTACCTAAAGCTCAAAGCGACTTAAAGGGTTACGACTCAAGGGGTTACGGTTCACAAGGCAGGACGGCTCAATAAGTTACCGACTCATCAAGACTATCGTCTCAACGACTTAAAGGAGCAGAGTGGCTTAACTAGTTAACGGCTCACAAGACAAACCGACTCAATGCATTACCGACTCATCAAAGGTATTGCCTCAGCGACTCAACAGGTCCACGGCTCATCATAAGAAACGACTCAAGAGGATTGACGACCTAAGAAATGACTTGACGACTCATAACTCAGGGTGACTCGTCCGCGACTTAAAGCCACTGAGTCGTATTCCGTTGCTACAATGCATGTCCCAGTGAGAATTGACTCGTCAACGACTCAGGACTTGGCTTAGAATCCAGCAAGAGAATGAGCTAGTGAGAAGACCAAATGCTTAATCAGATAAGCCGGCCACGACTCAACTTGACTCGGCCACGGCTTAGCCTGAGTCGGTCATGACTCAGGACTTGGACGAAAAACTTCTATCCAGATTTGCCTATAAATACACGGCCACCCCCAACATTCAAGGGACTTTTGGAGGGCTCATTCATTTCAAGCGCCGTTACTCTGCTGCCTTCTGAACTACTTCAACACCTTCAAGGAACTTCACGAGAAAATCAAACATGTCTAACATGTGTTCAAAGATTTGGATCGACATTGAAGTTTAGGCTACTTGTTCTAAGTCACTTGAAACTCAAAGTGTGTTGTAATCAAAGTGTAACTGCATTGACTTGTAATCAAATCGTCAATAAAGATATTCAAAGTGGACGTAGGCTCTTTCTTAAGCCGAACCACTATAAAATTGCTGTTGTTTACTGTTTTTTCACTATTATCTGCTTATAATCTGTTCCCGAGCTATCGGGTGGTGCTTTCACAATCTCACTTCATATACCGGGGTGTTAGCGTTAACATTTTTGGTGCTTTCACTGAGAATTGAACTCAGGTGAACTATCATCATTGCTTCACAGAGGTTTGTAGAGAGAATTTCCTTGAAAACCAGAAGTCTATCCGAGATTATGGCTCCTGGAAGGAAAAGTAGATCTGTTAGATCTGGGAATATTCAAGAGGGAACCTCCGCTTCCCCTATATCAAATCAAGCCACTCCATCTGTCGGAGTTACAAAGGCAGAGCTGGATGCTGCAATCTTAGGGCTGAACCAACAGATCAATGCCCAAAATGCACAATTCGAGGCTTAGAATGCCCAGAATGCCCTAATTCTGAATAGGTTGAACGATTTGCTTGGGGCAAACCGTCAACCGGCAGGTAATGAAAGGAATTTTGCTAACAACATTCATGAGGCTGAAGAAAGGAATGCTCCTGAAAGGGCTGCTAGCCCCTTTGAACAAACACTTCCTGAGGTTGGTGGATCTAGAACTCGACATGATGAGGAGTATCTTTCTGGAATGGTCCGACAAATCATGAAAGAGAGTATGCAGAGGGTTGAAGACGAGAAAGAATGGGGTTTCGCCCCAAGCAAAACTCCATTTACTGAGAAAATCTTAAAGGCTGAATTCCCAAGGAAGTTTGTCCCTCCAACCATTCCAGCTTACAAGGGGACAAGTGATCCGAACGAATTCTTATACAAGTATGATTGGCACATGACAGGTGCCAGAGCCTCTGATGAAATAAAGTGCCGATATTTTCCTGTGTATCTCGAAGGCGTAGCTCTGCTTTGGTTCACCAAGCTGCCAGTCCGATCTATCGATCAGTTTTCTGACTTAACCCGGAAGTTCAAGGAGCAGTTCAGACTATACGCTTCAAAAGCCAAAGATATTATGTCATTGTCAAGTTTAGAACAGAATCCGGGTGAAACTATCAGATCTTTCTTGAATCGCTTTAATATAGCGCTGGCCGAGGTAGACAATGCAGAACCACGGATGATCTTGACCTATCTAATGAGGGCCATCGACAAGTCGAGCGAATTTGGGAAATGGCTAAACATGAAGGAACCAAATTCCCTTGAAAAATTCTATAAAAAAGCAGATGAATTCATGCGCTTGGAAAGCCGTCCCGTACCGGTAAAGGCAGTGCTGGAAAAAACTGAAGATAACACTGTTGCTCCACGCAAGAATGAATCTGTAGGGCAAAAAAGGGAAAATAACAATGGAAAGAAACAGAGTAATCTGAAGAAGCCCCGATCCTTCAAGCCATCAGAATATACTCCTTTATCAGATACGCCGGAGCGTATCTACCTTGCCACTAAAGATTCTATTGACTTTCCTAAACCTCCTCCTCTAAGGACCGGGAAAAAGGCTATACAGAGTGGGAAGTTCTGCCGCTTTCATAATCAACCCGGTCACGAAACCGACGAATGCCGCCAGTTGAAAAATCTGATTGAAGAGTTGCTAAGGGAAAACAAACTGCAGCAATTTGTGAAAAAGAATAGCAACAATCCTGCTTCATCTAGTCAGGGGCAACAGGCTCCTACTCATCAGCCTAGGACGAGTGAGAAGGCTGCAGGGCATGAATCTGGAAGGCCCATTATCAATGTCATTACAGGAGGACCTCACCCAGCGGGCAGAAGCTGGGGTGAGATGGAAAGGTATACCCGAGCTTTAAAGTATGTACCGACCGAGGAAGATGTATTTGTTTTGGAAGGTGCTACGCCCTTGAAGCAACGAAGAACTCTTGATGATGATATTGTGTTCAAAGCTAGGGATTCCGCAGGTATTGAAGCTCCTACCTTGGATCACTTAGTCATCTCGGCTGGTATCGGGCCAGCTATTGTCAGAAGAGTTCTCATTGATTGTGGCGCATCCTGCAATATCCTCTTCAAGAAAACATTCGACCAAATGAAGATCCCTATGGCTGATGTGCAAGCCTCATTGCAGAAAATTGCCGGCTTCACTGGGGAGCCAAAGCAGCCGGTAGGAAACATTGATTTGTTTGTGGAACTTGGAGAAGGAGAGAAAAAAATGGTACGCAAGCAAACTTTTGTAATTGTCGACGAATTTTCTGCTTACAATGCTTTCCTTGGTCGTCTAACTCTGGCAGCGTTCAAAGCTGTTCTTGCCCCGTGGTGCCTCACTATTAAATTCCCTACAGACAATGGAGTAGGAGTTATAAAAGGGGATCAAAATGCTGGGCGAGAGTGTTATCTGACAGAACTACGAGAAACCAAAAAAAGAGAAATGGGAAAGAATGCGGCAGCCCTAGTCCGCATCAAAGAACCAGCCTTGTAGCAATTACAGGGCGGACCCTGCACTGGCGAGCACAGCGGAGCAAGGAAAGAGATGGATCCTAGAAAAGTCAGTGCAGGGGAAAATAGAGTGGTACCAGTGGAAACGACAATACCAATACCTGTTGACCCAAAGGACCCAAACAAGGTGTTGAGTGTGGGTTCACAACTTAATGCGTCAATTCAGAATATCTTAATATCTTTTTTAAAGGCAAATCTGGATGTTTTTGCTTGGAATCATGCCGATATGTGCGGAATATCCCCAGAAGTTGCAGTACACGCTCTAAATATTGATCCAAAATTTACACCTGTGAAACAGAAAAGGAGAACTCAAGGACCGGAAAGGTCAGCGGCATTAAAAGAAGAAGTTGATCGGCTCATGGAGAATAATTTTATCAAAGAATCTACCTATCCGAATTGGGTTTCAAATCCAGTGCTGGTTAAGAAAGCCAACGGAAAATGGAGAGTATGCATCGATTTTTCAGATCTAAACAAGGCCTGCCCCAAAGACTGCTTCCCATTACCCAGAATCGACCAACTGGTAGACGGAACAGCGGGACACGAATTGTTGTCTTTTATGGATGCCTACTCCGGATATAACCAGATCATGATGCATGAGCCAGATCAGGAGGACACGAGCTTTATCACCGACACTGGTCTTTACTGCTACAGAGTTATGCCCTTCGGGTTGAAGAAAGCAGGGGCGACATACCAAAGACTTGTTAATGCTATGTTCAAACCGCAACTGGGCAAGACTATGGAAGTCTACGTCGATGACATGTTAGTAAAGTCTAAGAAAGCAGTGGATCACATAGAACACTTAGCAGACATGTTTGCAGTCCTCCGAAAATACAGAATGAAGCTCAATCCTTTAAAATGTTCGTTTGGAGTGGAATCCGGCAAGTTTTTAGGTTTCATCGTGAGCGCTAGGGGCATTGAGGCCAGTCCAGCTCAAATTACTGCATTGAAAGAAGTCAAAGCCCCTAGAACAAAGAAGGAATTGCAAAGTCTCAATGGAAAGGTCGCCGCCTTGAGTCGGTTCATTTCCAAAGCCACAGATAAATGCATCCCATTCTTTGACGCCTTAAAGAAAGGAAAGAAAATCTTCGATTGGACTCCCGAATGCCAAAAAGCCTTTGATGAATTGATTCGCCATATGGAAACGCCTCCAATACTTTCTAGGCCTGGCGATGGCGAGGATCTTCTTATATACTTGGTTGTATCATCTCATGCTTTAAGTACAGCGCTGATACGAGAAGACAAAAGGATTCAACATCCAGTTTACTATATCAGCAAAAGACTCACTGGGGCAGAGATGAATTACTCTAAGTTGGAAAAACTCGCCTATTGCCTACTAATTGCGTCTAGGAAGTTGAGGCAATATTTTCAAGCTCATCCTATCAGAGTCCTCACTGATCAACCTTTAAAGCAAGTCCTGTTTCGCCCTGAGACTTCGGGTCGTCTTCTAAAGTGAAATATTGAACTCAGTCAGTATGACATCACTTATCATCCTCGAAAAGCAATCAATGGACAAGCTTTAGCGGATTTCATCGCAGAATTCACAGATAAGGGTAACAGTGAGGAGGAAACGGTTGACGATTCCCCAATCCAATGGAAGTTATATGTCGATGGTGCGAGAAACGACTACTGTTCTGGAGCCGGAGTTGTACTTGAGACCCCTGAAGGCCGATCATTATGCTATGCACTAAGATTGGAATTTCCTTCAACAAACAATGAAGCAGAATACGAAGCCCTTATCGCTGGCTTAAGGATTTCTAAAGAATTAAACATCCGAGCGTTACAGATATTCAGTGATTCTCAGCTTATTGTATGCCAAGTCAAAAAGGAATTCCAAGCAAAAGGGGGGAATCTGCCCGCCTACTTGTCAAAGGCTTGGGAACTCCTGGGTGATTTCGATCATTACATGATAAGTCACATTCCTCGAGAGGAAAACATGAAAGCAGATTCTCTCGCAAAGTATTCTAGCACAGGCGAAGCTCAATTTCTGGGGTTAACTCCAGTGGAGGTCCTGTCGACTCCTAGCATTGATGAGATGGACATTGATTGGATCATGAGCATGCCTCAAGAGCAAGAATCATGGACGACTCCGATAACAGAATATCTGCTCAATGGATCCTTACCAGGGAACTCAAAAGAACGACAAAAGCTACTGAGAAAATCCTCTCGATATATAATCCAGGATGGCCGATTATACAGACGGGGATTCTCAATGCCATTACTTCAATGTGTATCCAGGGAAGAGTCCAAAGCAATCCTAGCGGAGGTACACGGAGGAGAATGTGGTGATCATTCAGGTGGCCAAACATTAGCAAAGAAAATTCTCCGATACGGATATTTTTGGCCAGAAATTAATCGAGATGCAACAGAGTATTCCCGAAAATGTGACAGATGCCAAAGATTCGCCAAAATTCCTAGAGCTCCTTCCACTGAACTCACACAGATGGTTAGTCCATGGCCGTTTGCAATATGGGGGATAGACCTTGTAGGACCGTTACCAACTGCCAAATCTGGAATTAAATATGCCATTGTTGTTGTAGATTATTTTACTAAGTGAGCAGAAGCTGAACCACTGGCTACTATCACCTCAAAGAAGATGATAAGTTTTGTGACTAAAAACATCATTTGCAGATACGGTGTGCCTCAAAAAATAATTACAGACAATGGTACTCAGTTTGAAAGTGAAGAATTCCAAGATTTTTGCAAGCGATTCAAAATCCGAAAAAGCTTCTCAGCAGTGGCTCATCCGCAGGCAAACGGGCAAGTGGAAGCCGTGAATAAAATTATTAAGTCAACCATCAAAAAGCAACTTGAAAGAGCAAAAGGTGGTTGGGTCGATAAGCTACCACTGGCACTATGGGCATACAGAACCACTCACAAAACTGCGACTGGGCACACCCCATTTTCATTAGCATACGGGTCAGAGGCAATGATTCCGGTAGAAATAGAGGTCCCTTCACATAGAAGAATCCATTTCAATCAAGCAGAAAACGAAAAGCTACAGCTTGAAGCGCTAGATCTCCTTGATGAAAAAAGAGATGAGGCTAATCTCAGAATTGCAGCTCATTAGCAAAGGATAGCCAGACATTTCAATTCCAAAGTTCGCCAACGCAGCTTTGAGATTGGAGACCTAGTCCTGAAGAGAATTATGACAGCGACAGGTGTGTTTGGGCCAAATTGGGAAGAACCATATGTCATAGGTCAGAAGCTTCTTGATGGCACATTCAAACTCACTACTGTTGAAGGAGATCAAATTCCAAGGGCATGGAACAGCAATCATTTCCGTCCATACTTTACTTGAAAATTTTGTTGAAATATTGTAAAAAGAATTATGAATGTATGATTCTTGTAATTGAAGGCAATTGTAAAACTGATGCAAGTAAATAATGAAAAAATATAAAGTGGATGTAGGCCCAATTTCCTGGCCGAACCACTATAAATCTTATGTTCCTTATTATTATTACATGTTTGCTTTATTTTCGATATAAAAAGTACATAGAATGTATTGCTGAAATGTCGATTTAAATTTTTGCAGACAATGGAAGTGAAACTTGCACATAATAAGACCAAGTGATTCTCGCCAAATTTCAAGTCACAAAAGCTCCGAATTCAAATCCTAGATAGGAAGTACTTCAATTGAACGGCCTATGATTTCGACAGAAACGGGCCTTTGCTAATAAATTGAGATCGTTTGAACAAACAAACATCCAATTAAGAGGCTGATGCTCGTTCTCACGAACTTGCCTGACAATGAAGTACACTTCCTTGGATTAAACAAGTCACTTAAAAAAAAAAAAAAAAGAGGATCGCTGAGAAGGCATAAGCAAGTGGACAAGGGAACAACCAAAGCCATCATCGGCAGCACAAGTCCTCTTCGGAGGCACAACTCTTCGGAGGATAAAGACCTCTAATGGGTCATACGCCACAAAAAAGAAAGTTCTCTACTCAACAAAAAAGATTGGAGGAGTCATGACCCTCCAACCATGAGAGAGTAACTTCCAGGCGATGAAAACCCTCTCTGAGGCACATTTCACCAGGAGTTGAAGTGTAACAACCGCTCTTCGGAATTTCACTTCACCAGAGTTGAAATGCAAACAAAATAAAAGCCCTCTTCGGAGGCCCATTTCACCAGGAGTTGAAGTGTTACGACCACTCTTCGGAATTTCACTTCACCAAAGTTGAAATGCAAAACAAAATAAAGACCTTTCTGGAAGTCCACGTTTCACCGAGATTGAAATAAAACTTCCAAGTGTTGAAACGTGAAAAGGCTTTCTTCGAAGGCACAACTCTTTGGAGGTACACGTTTCACCAAGATTGAAATAAAACTTCTAAGTGTTGAAATGTGAAAAATCCCTCCTCAGAGGTACAACCCCCTCCCGAGGACACAATAAAAAAGAAAGACCTCTTCGGAAGTCCACGTTTCACCGAGATTGAAATAAAACTTCCAAGTGTTGAAACGTGAAAAGGCTTTCTTCAAAGGCACAACTCTTTGGAGATACACGTTTCACCAAGATTGAAATAAAACTTCCAAGTGTTGAAACGTGAAAAATCCCTCCTCAGAAGTACAAATTTCTATTTTAAAAAAAAAATCCTCATCAAGGGCATACTTTAACTTTCAAAGGAAGAGTGATTTACCTATTCTAGAAAATAACCTTCCTCAAAAAAAAAAAAAAAAAAAAAAAAAAGAAGAAAGTTAAAGTACCCTTCAGAGGCCCGCTTTACCACATAGAAGAAATCACTTGGCAAAATGCATACATAGGCACAAAAAAAAAAAATTCTTCGAAGGACAAAGCGTAAAAACTTATATGAAGGAAGTTGTACTCTACGAAAAATTTCTTCAAGAATAAAGTAATTATTCTTCAGAAAATAAGAGTGCAAGTCCCCTCAAAGTATAAAATATTGCAGCAAGCTTATGGTATGGGGGCAACATGGTATAGTTACATACAAAATGGTATAGCTACTGTTTGCACCAAAATTGGTCACAACACTCTTCGGGAGTCGTTGAAGAGATAATAGTCAAGAGTACAAACTGAATATGAATATTATCTAACAAAAACTCCAGTCAACAGCAAAGAAAATACGTAGACAAGCAATTTATAGTGGTTCGGCGTGTTGCCTACGTCCACTGTGAAGTTTTTCGATATTTTATTGATTCTCTATCAACAATTACAAGTTGGTACAGTGTTTGCACAAAAAATGGACAAACACCTCCAAGTCGTATTATTTAGTTGATTATATGTGATTTTCAATGATTTTAGATGAGTATATAAATATAAAGGAAGTAGGGGCTGAAATGTAAAAGACACGCGGATTTATAGTGGTTCGGCCAGAATGTGCCTACGTCCACTTTATATGTTATTATCTTCTTTCCTTCAGATTACAAGTACAATGCTTCGTATATGAGTATATGAAAATAGTTTGAAAGTTCCTTCCTTGCTTGAGCTCTCAAACTTGTCTGCCATTGTTGTACCCCTGCCCCTCTATTTATAGAGTGAGGTAGGGGGCAGGGGTCTTGGAAGTGTATAGCTGCTGGTGGGCCCGGGCTGGAGCAATCTGGACTGGCAATCTTCTGGTTCGGCGAAGCCTTGGTTCGGCCGTGCTGAGGTTGGACCGGTGGTAGCCTCGTCCGGCTATGGTGGTCCGGTGATGGGTGGATATGTGCCATTCGGTAATGGGTTTACATGGAGTTGGTTCGGTCTTGGAGGTGAGTTGGTTCGGTCTTGGAGGTGAGTTGGTTCGGTACCAACCAGGCTCGGTGAAGGCTTGTGGATCGGTGGAGTTCGTGAGAGGAGCATGGTTCGGCATAGGGGCATGAAGGCTGGTGGACCGGTAGTGACTGGACCGGTAGGGTCTGGTTCGGTATGGGGCTTGACCGGATGAAGTTGGTTGATGGCTGCCGAATGGGTCGTGCCGAATGGGACATAGGATATGCCGAATGGACACATGCCCGAATGGATTTGTACACTGAGAATGCCAGATGGGCTCCTATGCTTACGTTGAGCCTTGTGTTTGCTGAACGAGGTGGAGGTTGCGAGCCCGGGTAAAACTTGTGACTTCTTGGTCTTGAGATCCTCTGGGTGAGAATTCGCCCAACATTTGCCCCCCAAAGTGGGGCACGTGCTTGCATGTGTCGCGCTTTGTTTCCTTGTTGTAGGGAGGCTTGTTTTTGTAATGCCATGGGCTGGATGTTCATATCATGTTGATGTCCTGCAAAGGAATTTACAGTTTTAGTGTGATTTCAAATAACGACCGTTCGGGATCGAAATATTCGCGATGAAGTGAATTGTGCCGTTCGGGGTGAGTAAGTGTGCCCCGAGGGGGCTTAGCATTATCGATGCCAGGTTCACGTTCGAGTGGGTTCCTGGATCGTTTGTTAAGGTGGTTTATCGCCGGCTCAGAGCATGCCTAAGGATTGTTCTCAACCCCGTACATGTGTAAGTAGCTTAGCCATTTCATAATTATCAGAATCAAGGATCCTTTTAACCGGTGAGCTTAAAAAGGGATGTCAAAGTGTAAATTCTCACGGTGATAGGGTTAATAGCCATTCAGAGCGTGCCTATGGACCGTTCGTGGTCGCGTGCACGTGTAAATGATTAACCCATGTTAGTGAGAGATTCACGACTTATCCATTGTTATCATATTCTTTATTTTATTAGTAAGATCTGGAGTTCGGGACTTATCTGAGTGAGGCGCCCTACATGCCCCCTGTTTCTGGTTTCTGCTGGTAGAGACAGTTTCATTCGGTTTCGAGTAGGCATATATTCTTATTCGTTTGGAGGTTGGTTTGGTATGGAAGGTTTCATTCGGTACATAGTTGGTCCGGTTGTTGTTGGTCCGGTTGTTGTTGGCCCGGTGATAGGTTCTCGTTCGGCATGGGGTTGGTCCGGCAGTAGGTTCTCGTCCGGTATTCCAGAGCTCGCCTATATATAGAGGCTACACCCCCCTTAGTTTTTCTCTACCGAACAAGAGGAAGCCGAATCAAAAGTCCACCGAACCAAATATTTGCCGAATCAAATATTCGCCGAACCAGGTATATACTCTTTTACCGAATGAACTCTATAACCGAATGGGCTTATGCCGAATGGGCACGGAAGCTTTGTTTTGCCGAATGAACCTCAGATTCCATTGCCGAATGGAAGTCAGATCCCATTGCCGAATGAACTTGTACTGCCGAATGAACGTAAGACCCTAGTGCCGAATGGTCTTGAACCTCCAGTGCCGAACGAACTTTGTGTCTGGACTTTGAGTGGAACTCCGGACTTATGTATGCTTGTTTGTTTATACTGTCGTTCTAACATCATGCTTTTTACTTTTGTGTATGCAGATAAATGTCTCGCAAAGTTGAAACTCGATCGGGCAAGAAGAAATCCAGGGATAGCGGAGAAACTTCTGCCGTGCCCCCAGCTCAGCCAGATCCAGCACAGCACGGACCCGCTCCGAGGTCACTAGTCGATGGGTATGGTCCCCAGGAGCTTCTCGTCTCCCCTCCTGATTGCTATCCTAGCTCTCTGAAAGAGGAGCAACTTGATGTCATATCCCGTTCCTTCGGGATTGACAGAGCGCTTATGTTACTGCCGGAGGCCGGTGTCATGCCGTACAACCCTCCCGAGGGGTATTTTGCCTATAGCCGATATCATTGCATGTGTGGGGCCATTCCTCCTATCAACGCTTGGATAGTAAGCTTCACCACATACTTGAAGGTGGCTCCCTTCCAGCTTCAGCCTAACTCTTACGCCATCCTGGTGAGCCTCTTTGTTATCTTCCAGAGGAGGTACGGGCGTCCTCCTTCTAACCGAGAAATTCGATATTTGTACAACCTGAGAGGCTATAAGAAGGGGTCTCCGTATATTAGCTTGGAAGCGGCCGTGCCCTTCAAGCCAGTCCTGGACTTGTATTCCAAGTTCACCATGTTCAAGAAAGAGTGGTTCTTCGTCAAGGACGATGCTGTTTCTTTCCGCCTTTTCACTTCCGGCTGTAAGATTGATTTCATTTATATTTTTCATGTGTTTTGACTGTAGTGTTTTTTTCTGACATGCTTCTATTTCTGGCTAGCGACAGGTGGTATTGCAATCGTGGAGGACGATTCCTTAGTGCGAATGGCTGCTGAACTAAAGGCTATTCCGGCACGGGACCGGTCGGCCTCTTTCTTGATCAGGAACGCAACCCTCTTGGAGTATAATTTGATCTTACCGCGCCAGTCCGTGGTTAAGCAAAGGGATACGGCTGAGGAGAGGGCTGCTAAAGCTAAGGAGGGGGCTACGGTAAAGAGCGGTAAGAGGGAGCCTTTCGCAGCGCGTCCTGCGGTCGGGGGGAAGAAACTGAAGAAGTCCGATGGCCCTTCTCCAAGTACTTGCCCGACTGTCCCGGAGGAGGAAGGTGTAGAAGAGGAGGAAGGAGGCGAAGTTGGAGAAGGGTCGGAGGGTGGAGGAGATGGCGACGGTCAAGGTGGTAGTGGTGTTGCTGCTCTAACCTCTGAACAAGACCTCGAACTGGATGAGGCTCTCCGTCGGGCCTTCGGGGAGTCGGAGGGAGAGTCGGAAACAAAGAAGGGAAAGGAGAAGGAAACGGAGAAGGCAAAGGAAACCGGCAAAGCTGTGGCTTCAGCTAGGGTGACTCCGGCGATGCAAGGTGAACTTTTGTCTTCTGCCGATTCCATTTTCGATAGGGACTTAGAAATTTTTTACGGTTCACTTCCGTCCTGAAATGAGATCCAGGACTTATTGCAGTATCCCACTCCTTCGCCGGGTTTGTATAATAGATGTGTTTCCTCACTTTTCTTTCTTTTTAACTTAGCACATTCTTTGAATTGCGGATTATTGTATGTTCGTAACACTTGTTCTTTATTACAGGGGCAGGCCAGGCGGGTAAAACGTCGGATGTTCGACACCGCCTTGAACAATTTAAGTCGAGGAGAGCTTCCGCGAAACCTTCTACTGATCGCACTGGGGATGTAGTCAGTTACCGCCCTCTTCTTGGGGTCATCGAAGAGGGTATTCAGAAAAGAAAGCGGAGCCGTTCCTTATTTGAGTCTTCTTCTGCTTCGCAGCTTCCTACTCTGCCTCCCCCTACTCAGCCTCCTCGTGATACTACGGAGGAGAGCACGGAGCCCTGCCCCCCTCCTCCTCCTTCCAAGAGTTCTACTGTCATTCATATAAGGCGTCCCGATGTGCCTCGCCCCGTGCCTCGTGACCCTTTTGCCGGTCATCCTGATTTAGACCCAAGTTTTCGGGACATTTCATTCGATGAGACCACGGGCGAGCACCTCCTTCCCCGCAACCCCATGGTAAGAGTGCTGGACGAGGCCAAATCTTTAGATCTTGATTTACTTACTACACGGGTAGTCACCATGGGGGATGAGGCCAAGGCTAATATCGACCGGGTGGCCGCAGAGACCAAGAAGTTAATGGAGCATCATGCTAAGTTGGTCAAGGCCGGGGAAGAGATCGGGAGTGCTAACATTCGGTTGAGGTTAAAGGTTGCCGATCAGGCCAAGCAACTCGCCGACCAAGCCATCCAGATTTCTCAGCATGAGGAAGCCTCCAAGCGTCTGAAAGAGACCATGGAGAAGGCCAGTAGGGCGGAATTACGGAAGATGGAGGTCGCTTGCAGGGAACGGATTAACATAGCTATCGCAACGGTGGATGAGGTTCGAAATGCGGATCTCGAGCAGGTAGAGGAGTTGTCAGGGAGGCTCGAGGCTGCGGAGATGGCTCAGGCCGAGTTGAAGGAGGAGATGGAGGAGATGAGGAGGTCCCTCAAGTTGAAGGAAGAGGAAATGAGGAGGTCACTCCAGGCTGACTGCTTGAGATACCAATCAGAGAGGGACGTCGCCATCGCCAAGTTGCAAGCTTCCGAGGCCCGGGTGAGGGAGTTTGAGGAAAACGAGGGGATGATGGATGAGATGCTGCAGGATATGTACTTCCACACTTGGAAGGAGGGCGGCTTGTCTTGGATGGACGATTACCCTCGGGTCATGGCCAAGGTGTATCTCCAGGCTTTAGAGGAGGCCAGGGTGAATGCGGGTAAGGAAGGCGGAGAGGCTTTCAACTTGAGTGCGGTTACTGCTCAGTTTTCAAAGGAGGAGCAAGCGGCGGTGAAGGAGGGGATGCGGCTACTCGCTGCAGAGGAAGCGGGCGTGCAGTTGGATGATGAGGATCAAGCGGCGGATGCTGGTGAGTTATTCTTTTCCCTTTCTTTTCTTTCCGTGTTTTCATAACTTGATCGTTCGTTTAATGAATTCCTCCTCTGATCTGGACAGGTGGGACTTCAGATCCACATGCTGGGGGCTCTGATCCTGCGGCTAAGTAGGCTGGGGGAGTTGGTGATGGAGTGTGGATGCATCTGCCATCTTTTTGTTTCTTTTTTATCACTGTTTATGTTAGTCTTTGATATGCAACTGTAATAAAATTATTTGCAAAGAATAACTTCGTGTGATCTTATAATATAAGCTGATTTTGTCATGTTTAAATGTTGTTGCTATCTTTATGTGCCGTGTGAGAAGTATAATTATGTATATGCCTGTGATTCTAGTTGTGTTTGATGTTAAGTTTTTGCTTGAAATATAATTTCACGTTTTGCAATGTCAGTGTATGAATAAGCTATAGTTACGCATTTATGTACAAGAGAAGAGAGTACCGCCCTTTATGTTTTATTCGCAGGCGGTAGCTTTGAGTGTCTTGTGTAACTGTTCACGGGTATAGCCGAGCGCCCTGCCACCCAGTACGCAGGCTTAGAGCCTCATGAGTGAATGCTTCCTATTCGGTTTCCTGTACTTTAGAGTTTGTTATACAGGATAGGAGAAAAATATTTAAATGGAATGGAAATATAGTAAAAGTAAAACTTCCAGTCACGGAAGGCCGTCGATGTGCTTAAGTTCGTGGCAAACGGGTTTTGTAGTCACTTTCCCTAGCTGTGGGTCTTGGAGACATTTGTCACCCATCTTACGCCTCTGCGGGGAGTTTTCTTTTTTACCACAGCCGCACTTAAGACACATCGGAGCCGAGATCGCGCACGGTAACTACCCGAACCATTATGGTCCGTAATCGTGGGTATTATTCGATTTACCGTGGCCGGCTAGCGTGGGTGCCGTTGGCCGTGAACTACCCCTGGCTGGCCACAACTTATGTTGGGGCTTAAAGTAGGTTCACAGTTGCCGGCGAGCCGAACGCCGTAATGAGCTGCCATCGGCTATAGTCGGCCTTTATGATGACTTATAATCGGCTCATTACAGTTGGCTTTGAGGGCAGGCGCGCAATGAGTTAACCCGCAGCAGAGGGATGCTGGAGCAAAAGTGTCTCATTGGCGAGTGCATAGAATCGTAGCGTACCTGTTAGGCCTAGTCCAGATGAGGCCGTGGTGCGTCTTGAGTGGAGATGCCATAGGATTTTGTTCAACAGAAAGGGATAAAACGTAACGAGCAGCCAAGACATAAAGGAACAAGTTAAAAAGAGACAAGATTTTTTAAAGTGGTTCGGCACGGAAATGCCTACGTCCACTGATTCTCTCTGTTAATTCACTTTATATGGGCAGTACAGGTTAAGAAAAGTATCGACGGAGGTGTCGGATGTTCCATGCCCTCTGAAACACCTCTCCGTCCACTGTTGACAAAATGTAAGCTCCGTTGTGGAGATCTTTATGAATTACATATGGTCCGTCCCAGATGGGGTCCAGTGCCCCGGGGCGCGGAAAGATTCGCCTGAGGACAAGATCCCCTTCTTGTAAGCTGCGATGCTTGACTTTGGAATTGTATTGTGCTGCCACTTTTTGTTTGTGAGCTGCTGCTTTGAGTGCTGCATCGTTCCTCCTTTCCTCAATCAGATCCAAAGACATGAGGAGGAGTTCTTCGTTTTCTTCTGGGTTGTAGTGGATCCTACGGTGAGAAGGCACAACAGTCTCAACTGGGAGCATTGCCTCCGATCCATATGCCAAAGAGAAAGGAGTATGTCCCGTTGATGTTCTGAAAGATGTGCGGTATGCCCATAGTGCCGTAGGAAGTTCGTCCACCCAAGCGCCTTTTGACTTTTCAAGTTTCTTCTTGATTAGGGTTTTGAGAATTTTGTTGACAGCTTCAACTTGTCCGTTTGCCTGAGGGTAAGCTACTGATGAGAAGCTTTTATGAATTCCATGCTCTTGGCACCAGTCGGCAAATTCTTCGCTGTCAAATTGGAGCTCGTTGTCTGATACGATCTTGAGGGGGACTCCATACCTGCATAGAATGTTTTTGATCAAGAAGTTGATAACTTTTGCTGAAGATATTTTATTTAAAGGTTCCGCTTCCACCCATTTGGTGAAATAATCGACTGCCACTATAGCATATTTGGCTCCGCCTCGGCCCGTTGGCAGTTCGCCAATTAAGTCAACTCCCCATACAGCAAAGGGCCAAGGGCTGGTCATTTGAGTAATTTCGTTTGTGGGTAGTCGAGGGATCTTGGCAAACTTCTGACATCTGTCGCATTTCTTAACGAAGTCTAGGGCATCTTTGTTTAGTGTGGGCCAGTAATATCCATATCGGAGTATCTTTCTTGCCAAAGTCTGTCCTCCAGTGTGATCTCCGCATCCTCCCTGATGGATGTTTGTTAATATCTCCTTGGCTTCCCTTCCGGCGACGCATCTTAATAGGGGGCTAGAGAAGCCACGCCGGTAGAGGATGCCTTCTTGTATTGTGTAGTGGGGAACTTTCCTCAAGATCTTCTTGGCTTCGTCACGCCTGTCGGGTAGTATGCCATCTTGCAAATATTTCCGGATAGGAGTCATCCAGGTTCCTTCTTCGATTGCAGTTATCAGATTCGCTTGTTCGAAACTCGGGGCTAGCTGCCTTGAGATTGCTAGTGCTCCGGAAATGGTGCTGTCCTTCATACTAGCTTGCTTTGCAAGTTCATCTGCCTCTTGGTTTTCTTCTCGAGGAATGTGTTTGATTAGATAATGGTCCAATCGATCGAGCAGCAGTCTGGTTTTCTTTAGGTATGCTGTGAGTCGTTCTCCTTGAGTCTGGAATTCTCCTAGTACCTGGTTTACGATAAGCTGAGAATCACTATGAATACATAAGGAATTGATTCCAATTTCTAGGGCCAGTTCCAATCCCGCTATTACTGCTTCATATTCAGCATCGTTGTTAGTGGCCGTGAACTCCAATCTTAATGCATAGTACAACTTTCTTCCCCTGGGGGTGATGATCACAATACCTGCCCCCGAGCCTTGTTCGTTTGATGCTCCGTCTACAAAGAGGTTCCATTTGATGTTTTTTGCTACTTCGGATTGTTCCTTGCCTTCGTTGGTAGTGAATTCGGCAATGAAATTAGCCATGGCTTGTCCTTTGATAGCGGTGCGGGGATGGTAGGTGATATCATACTGACTTAGTTCGATGCACCATTTGAGGAGTCGCCCAGAAGTGTCAGGACGATGGAGCACTTGTCTTAGTGGTTGATCGGTTAGAACCCTGATGGAGTGAGACTGGAAGTAGTGTCGCAGTTTTCGTGACGCGATCAATAAACAATATGCTAACTTCTCAAGTTTAGGATATCTGGCTTCTGCCCCTGTAAATCTCTTGCTTACAAAGTAAACCGGGCGTTGTGTGCGGTCTTCTTCTCTTACCAAGGCGGCGCTTAGAGCATGAGATGATACAGCGAGGTATAGGTATAACACTTCACCTTCATTTGGAGTTGAGAGTACTGGTGGTCTCTGAAGGTGTTCGATTAGGTTGAGGAAGGCTTTTAAGCATTCGTCGGTCCACTCGAACCTCCCTTTGTCTTTCTTGAGTGCTTCGAAGAAAGGGACACACTTGTCAGTTGCCTTGGAAATGAATCTGCTTAGGGCGGCCACCTTTCCGTTTAGGCTCTGCATTTCTTTTCGAGTGGAAGGTATCCTTATTTCTTTTAAAGCCCGGATTTGTTCAGGGTTTGCTTCGATTCCTCTGGCGTGGACGATGAATCCTAAGAATTTTCCCGATGATACTCCGAAGGAGCACTTTAGAGGATTCAGCTTCATTCCATATCGGCGAAGTACCTGAAATGTACCGTCCAGATGGCTTACATGGTCGTTGGCTTTCTTGGACTTTACCAACATGTCATCCACATATACCTCCATAGTTTGTCCTATCAACTCTGCGAACATTTTGTTGACGAGGCGTTGATAGGTAGCTCCAGCATTTTTGAGTCCAAAAGGCATTACTTTGTAACAATATAATCCGCGGTCGGTGATGAAGCTAGTGTGGTCCTGATCGGGGGCGTGCATGGGGATCTGGTTATATCCGGAGTATGCATCCATAAAAGATAGGAGTTCGTGCCCAGCTGTGCTGTCTACGAGTTGGTCAATTCGGGGAAGTGGGAAGCAGTCTTTCGGGCAAGCGTCATTCAGATTGGAGAAGTCAATACATGTTCGCCACTTTCCATTGGCCTTTTTTACTAGCACTGGGTTAGCGATCCATTCTAGGTAGATGGCTTCCCGTATGAAGCCATTAGCAAGTAGATTCTTTACTTCCTCATCAAGGGTGCCGATCGCTCTGTCCCCATGCTCCTCTTTTTCTGCTTTACTGGTACCTTGGTGGGATCGATGTTCAACATGTGGCATGCTATGTCTGGGGAGATTCCTGTCATATCGGCATGAGTCCACGCAAATACATCTAAGTTGTGGCGGAGAAAGTCAATGAGTTGATCCTTCAATTCCGTTTCCAACTGAGATCCGATTTTTAATAGTCTACTTGAATCATGCTTATCTACCGATACGAATTCCATAGCCTCTGCAGGCTCGGCGGTAGCCTCCTCCTCTTTATCCCTGGGGTCTAGTTCATTGAAGGGATCGCTTGTGTATCGAAGAGGAGGGGCTTTCTTTAGTTGCTATGCCTCCAAGCTTTTCATGCAGAGAGTAGTCTCTGCATCTTTTCCTTTATTCTTTCTGCGGTTATTGCGAAGTTCAGTTACGTAGCAGTCTCGGGCAGCATCTTGATCTCCTTCTACTTCTCCTACTCCGTTGTCTGTTGGAAATTTCATTTTCAGGCACCAGGGGGCTAATACAATCTGAAAGTCAGACAAGGCTGGTCTTCCCAAGAAAGCGTTGTAAGCCGAGTGGTTTTCTATTAGTACGAACGTTTGTTTTCGCACAACGGAGTGGGGATGACTTCCTATTTCGACGAAGAGGTCAAGCTGCCCGAGGGGCATTTTTGCATCTCCAGTGAAACCGTGCAGTGGTTTGTCACAGGGGGATACATCCTTCATTGATAACTTCATTTTGTCGAAAGCATGTTTGAACAGGATATTTACGGAGCTTCCCGTGTCTATTAGAATCCGAAAAACTTTAGCTGGACCAAACCAGGCAGAGATGACCATGGGATCCATATGTGGGTACTGTCTTCCTTCCAAATCATGCCTACTGAATACAATGTCATTGTTTTCTTTTCGTTTCGGGTGGCGTTCCTCCGTAATGGAGTTAACATATCCTTCGGCATTTCTAAGCGACTTGTCGTACCTTTCCATCTCTGCCCAACTTCTGTCGGCGATGTGTGGTCCTCCTGAGATGGTAAGGACCACTATCTTCTCTTGACTAGAGCCACTGGTGTTGTGATTGTTGCGATTCCCTCCGCCTACTTCTGGGAGGGGTTGCTTTGAGTTCTCATTGGCAGGAGTTGGAGTCCTGTTCTGACCTTTCACATAACGTTCCAGTCTTCTTCTTCTAATGTGTTCTTCGATCAAGTCCCGAAGATGGTGGCATTCATTGGTGTCATGTCCGTGGGATTCGTGGAAGCGACAGAACTTTCCGGACTTGAGTGCGTTATCTGATTCTTTCTTGTGCGGGGGGCGCTTGTATCCGAGTTCGCCCTGAGTGGCTAGGTAGATGTTTTCGATTGTTTCATTCAAAGGGGTGTAGGAGTCAAATCTTGGCCCTGGTCGATATTGGCGCTTCTCAACCTTTCTGCCCCCAGCATTGTCTCTAGATTCATTTCTTCGAGCGTCCTTAGCTGCAGTGGGAACCTTGTCCTGAACTATCTTGCCTTGTTGTCCTGATTGCCTTTCTGTAGCAGCGTCTTCAAGTCTCATATACTTTCCAGCTTCATGAAAGAAATCAGGCAAGGTAGTTGGTTTTTCCTTAGTTAACCTTCTGGCAAACTTGGTGTCTGGATGTACACCACTACAGAGGGCCATTAGAGTGAGTTTTTCATCGGCATCTTGAACTGCTGCCGCTGCGGCGTTGAACCGTGTTAGATATTGTTGCAGCGTCTCTCCGGATTTCTGTTTGACATTGGATAGAGAATAAGCATCCTTGGGTTGTTCCACATGGATGCGGAACTGGATAATAAACCTTTCTTTTAACATCTCCCATGAGCTGATGGATCCTTGGGGTAGATGGCAGAACCAGGAGGTAGCTAGATCTGATAGGAATAGCGGAAAGCATTTACATAATACTCCTTCTGTTGCTCCACTCATGAGCATATGCTGGGTGTATCTCTGCAGGTGTACGATGGGGTCGGAAGTTCCTTTGTAAGGTTCCATGGTTGGCATTTTCCATTCCCGGGGAGTGATGGCAGTTTCGATATTTCGGGTAAAGGGACTGGTGACCCTAGCGCCTATTCCCCGGTCCCTTTGCTCCCGTTGGACACATTCTCTGAATAATCGTGCCATTCGTTCGTCAGAACTTGGAGCGGACAAAAATGAGCTCGGTTCTTCCCTGCGGGATCTATCTCGTCCAGATGACCTGTAGGGATGGTACAGTCTATCACCTCTAGCATTATCCAGTGGTTGTCTTTGGCTGCTTGGATGCACGCTAGGACCAGCTACAGTTACCCCCTGCCTTGATCTTCCCCTGTGGGGTTCTGTTTCGAGCACATTCATGGGGTCAACTTCGGGCTGGGTACTAGCTCGGCTCCGTTCAGCGGGGTTTCTATGATTAGGTGGCATGACTGGCTCAGCTACATCCGACCCTCGCCTGGTGCCTCCCCCGCTAGGTTCGGTTCCAAGGGCTTCCTCGAGTCGGAATTCGGGCTGAGTCCGGGCGCGGCCCCTATCATCGTTTTTCCTGTTGATAGCTTGTTCGAAGAGTGAAGACCTTTGTTGCCTCCGGGATCCTCCGGATTGGGATCCACCCCATGATTCAGTGTTGCGGTTGGACTCTTCAGCATCCCTTAAGCGTGTCATGAGTTGGTCCACCAAAGTTTCTTGTTGGGATGTGAAGCGGTTAGTTACTTCAGCCACAACCCTGTCCAGATCTGCCCTAGTGATTGGTTGTTCCGTTGCGGGACCAGTTGGATTTTCCTGATTTTCATCTGGTACTGCTGTTGAAGTGGGCTGATCTGTGATTGCTGGATCTGGAAGGCTGCTAGTTGCGATGTTCTTTCCTTTGTTAACATCCCTTCTCTGTTTGGAAGGCATGATTTCTAAGCAACGAGTGATGTTGTTAGGAAGAAGGTTGAGTGGGAGAAGATGAAGCTTGAGTTCTGAAGATGAAGTCTGAGTTCAACTCTCAGTGAAAGCACCAAAAATGTTTGCACAAAAAATGGACAAACACCTCCAAGTCGTATTATTTAGTTGATTATATGTGATTTTTAATGATTTTAGATGAGTATATAAATATAAAGGAAGTAGGGGCTGAAATGTAAAAGACACGCGGATTTATAGTGGTTCGGCCAGAATGTGCCTACGTCCACTTTATATGTTATTATCTTCTTTCCTTCAGATTACAAGTACAATGCTTCGTATATGAGTATATGAAAATAGTTTGAAAGTTCCTTCCTTGCTTGAGCTCTCAAACTTGTCTGCCATTGTTGTACCCCTGCCCCTCTATTTATAGAGTGAGGTAGGAGGCAGGGGTCTTGGAAGTGTATAGCTGCTGGTGGGCCCGGGCTGGAGCAATCTGGACTGGCAATCTTCTGGTTCGGCGAAGCCTTGGTTCGGCCGTGCTGAGGTTGGACCGGTGGTAGCCTCGTCCGGCTATGGTGGTCCGGTGATGGGTGGATATGTGCCATTCGGTAATGGGTTTACATGGAGTTGGTTCGGTCTTGGAGGTGAGTTGGTTCGGTCTTGGAGGTGAGTTGGTTCGGTACCAACCAGGCTCGGTGAAGGCTTGTGGATCGGTGGAGTTCGTGAGAGGAGCATGGTTCGGCATAGGGGCATGAAGGCTGGTGGACCGGTAGTGACTGGACCGGTAGGGTCTGGTTCGGTATGGGGCTTGACCGGATGAAGTTGGTTGATGGCTGCCGAATGGGTCGTGCCGAATGGGACATAGGATATGCCGAATGGACACATGCCCGAATGGATTTGTACACTGAGAATGCCAGATGGGCTCCTATGCTTACGTTGAGCCTTGTGTTTGCTGAACGAGGTGGAGGTTGCGAGCCCGGGTAAAACTTGTGACTTCTTGGTCTTGAGATCCTCTGGGTGAGAATTCGCCCAACATACAGCGATCCACAGCAGGTTACAACTGGAAATTCGAAATCAACAATAGAATTATGATGTAGGATGATGAAGATCTTGATCCGGCAGAGTCTCGGCCTCTCAGAGTCAGAAGATCCCTTTTTCGTTGGCCCTGGGGCTCTATTTATAGGTGTAGGCTGCTGGTATCTCGCTGAAAACTCGGGAGACCACTTCTGGCACGTGAGGGGGCCCACACGTACGGTCTCGGGAAGTTTGGGCCCACTTTGGCATCGGTTCGAACTCCATTCGAACCGATCAAGAATTCATCCAATCGAGGTGAAATTTGGCGTGGACATTCTTCAACATGTATGCGAGCATCTGTGAAAGTTTCATTGCATTTGGATCGGTAGGTTAGGAGATATGTTGGGTTCGAAATGGACTTCACGGCAAGGCTGTTTTGTTCGAACCCCTGTTACTCAAAAAGATGGTTTCGAAACCAGTGTGGCACGCGACCTCGTGGTGACGTGGAGCGCGAGTTTCGAATCGATCCGGACTTCTCTCCGTGTTGACCGCTTCGACTCCGTGTATCTCGGTGATTTCGAACCGATGGAAGACACGTGGGTTGACCCAGTGGGTTCGAATAAGGCAACACAGGATGGGTTCGAACAAGGCTCTGTAATGGGTTCGAACATGGCTCTGTGATGGGTTCGAACAGGGCTTCTGTGATGGGTTCGAACAAACGTCCCTTGGATGCATATGAGCTCTGCAACCCCTTCATGGATACGAGGCACATGGATTCGAAAACAATGGAGTTGAAGGTGATGGAGTCGAACCCATGGGGGTTCGAAGGGCTCGAAGTCGATGGGTTCGAAAGTCGTCCCTTCTTATCGGTTCGAAAGTGGTGGTTTCGAAATAGTTGGGTTCGAAGTGGTGTCGAACCGATGGATGCGAACTCATTGATTCGAACTTTGGCATATGTGCATGGGTTCGAGGCGCTGCCTTACTCCTTGGGTTCGAACCAGATCGGTTCGAACATAGGTGGGGTCATGGTTTCGAAAAGAGCAACGTCCATCTTTCTCAACTTGAATCCATCATAACTTGAGCATACGACCTCGGATTGTCCTGAAATTTGAAATGCTGACTCTTGTAGCCTTTCTTGCCGTGTCCTATCAATTGTGGCTCATTCTGGACTCGGATAAAATTCAGTGATATCCATGGCTAAAGGAAGTACGATCAACCTCTGAGGCGAACTGTCCTTTGTTTTTCGATCAATCTTTTGGTATCGCGGCTTTGCCAAAAAGCGGGATAACATTTTGCCCCCCAAAGTACGTCTTGTGGGAACATGACGTGCTTTGAATAGCTACCATTTCTCTCTGAACAATCATTGTTCTCTTTTTTTGTTGAAACTCGTATGCTGTACTGCTGTAACCCTGCGTTGATATGATTGACTGCTGTATAATAGTGCTTAGCCGTTGGCTGTCGCATTTGTAACAGGATGAGTGTTTGATCCCTGTGAATACTCAAAATCGAATGTTAGTCCGACATGTATGCACATATGTTAATTTGGACCTTGTTAACGTCGTGCGTCCACGAGTCGTTGTCAGTTAGGTTTGCTGCAGAATTTCGTATCGATTCTCTCCTGAACCGATTTTGAAATTTGAATTGAGACAACGCTTGATGGTTGTTTTGAAAAGTTCCTTCGTATCGATCCTCTCCTGAACCGATATTGAAGGTCGAAGAATTTGAATTTGAATTGCGCAAGTGTAATGTTTCGAACCGATGCACTTGAGCATTGATGGGTTCGAAGATTAATTTTGTATGGACGCAATATGCCTGTGCAATGATGGGTCGTGTGAATATGAGATTTCGAATCGATGCGTTGGAGCATGGACGGATTCGAAATTGACATTCGACCCAACGGAGTATACTCGTGTCATGATGGGTTCGAAGTTGACTTTCGAACCGATGTTAGAAGATGGAGTATTCTTTGTGCTGTGATGGGTTCGAAACTAGCATTCGAACCGATGTGAGAGGATGGTTTCGAACAAGTTGTTCGTTTCGGTGGGTTCGAAACTGATCTTCGAACCGATGACTTGGATGGGTACGAAACTATCGTTCGCGGCAGTGGTCTGCGTGCTTCACACAATGGGGCCTCAAGCATTTGGGTTCGAAGATAGGTTTCGAAACCATTCTGCCCTCTGACCTGTTGTACTCGGTCAATTTTTACCGGAATTCGAAGCGACCCGGTCATCTTCAACCCCCCATATAAATAGCAGTGGACCTGCCCCATTTTCACTTTTTACTTTTACTTTCGCTTGCTCTCTGCATCGTCTCGAAGCCTCAAAAGAGAAAAACTGCGACGCGTTTTCGAACCCATCAAGATTTAAGGCTTAAATCTCTCGAATCCATTGTTCAAACTAGGTAATTAGCCTCGGATTCAAACGACGAAGCTATTTCGAACCTATTTCTGTTTATCGATTGCATGGCTTCGAGATTGGCAAAACCAGATCTGGTTTGAGAGGGTTTCGAACTGATGTGTGGATTCGAGTTCGAACCGATGACGGTGGTGTGTTTTCATTGGATTTCGAATCGATCCTTGGAATGTCCTTGTTGGGATGCGCAGTTCACACCGATTGGGGGATTCGAGGGATCCATTCGAATCGATGGATTCGAACCCATAGGTTATCGGTTCGAAGTCGACAACTTCGTATCGATACGAAGTGGATCGGTTCGAACGCGACCGATGTCAAGTTTAAGGGATTCGGTATCGGTTCGAACTTGTCATTTGGCTATCGGTTCGAAGCACGCCCAACTGTATGGTTTCGAAGTGATGTCAGGATGGTTTCGAACGCATGGTTTCGAAGCAATGACATGATGGTTTCGAACGCGTGGGTTCGAAAGGAGTTTGGACGGGTTCGAACGCATGGGTTCGAAGCAACGTCATGATGGTTTCGAACGCGTAGGTTCGAAAGAAGTTTGGATGGGTTCGAAGGAAGAGGTGTTTGGTTGGGTTCGAACGAAGCCTCTGTGATGGTTTCGAACCCTGTATGATGGACTCCAAAATTTGAAAATTTTCAAGCATAACTCCGACGAGCTTCATTCCTGCATATCTGGACTTGAATATTGAACTGCATATTTGATTGCCTTTTGAAGCTCGTCGATGGAACTATAACAACTTCTATTTGAATTGACTTCCATCATATAAACGATTTAGTGATGACGGTCAGCGATGACGGTCATTATAGCCGAACTTCGTAGCTTTGTCGTTTGAATGTTCACTTTAACTCTGCAACATTTATTCAAGCAATGCATGGCACGGTACCACACACATTCATACACTTTACACTGGGGAACACACGGGTTCTTTGTCGTCTAACGATGGTTTCTCATGAGTTAGTTAGTTATGGAATCTTCAAGTTCACAGCAGCAGGAGATTCAAGGTACAGCTCCTCCGAGGCTAGAAGTTCCGGATATAGATCCTGAGATCATCGGTCCGGCTCCGGACAAACTTCCTGATGCGTCGTTCATTGCCAATCCATCGGATTCCGTTCCATCGAATATCTCTGAAGACATGTTGGGAAGAATATGTTTGAGGCACGGCTTGTCACTGGACGATGTATTACTGCCGGGGCCGAATGATAGACCACATAATCCGCCAGAAGGGTATACAGCATTTAATCGCCACGCGTGTGCGGCCGGGACACTTCCCCCGTTCAACGAGTATATAAGAGAAGTATTGTCGTTTTTGAGGATCGCCCCATCTCAGCTGCATCCGAACGGATATGCGTCGATCAATAGCTTGTTCATTGCATTTATGGAATGTCTCCATCGACCGCCACTCCCAATCGAAATCAGATACTTGTTCAACTTCAAAACTCGTGGTGATTATCCTTCTTTCACATTCCTGGAGGCGGTGAGAAATTGTCAAGTGGTCACCGGATCCTGGACAAGGCTGAGTTACTATAGGACAGAATGGTTTTATGTCAGGTGCCCTCCAGGCTTTGCTCGACGATGGTTATTCAGACGTGAGTATAACCAAGTTCTTAAATAGTTACTACGGCAATTGCTGCTGAAGTGGAACTTATATTAATTTTTTCTTTTTACAGCAACGATCTCGCGACCCGAAGGTGAAGAGTTTAAGGAGATGGTGCGAGTACTTCAAGAAGTCCCGAGCGAAGATAGGGACATCGAGTTGCTTCTGACCGATAGGAATCTCCGGACTTATGGGCTGATTGAACGAAGGCAGAGTATAAGATTTGAGGTGGCACAAAGGATCGTTCCTAAGAAACGAGTCAAACACAAGGAGCCCGAAGTTGTCGTAGCCGAGGAGGCCGATTCTGAAAGAACTCACACTGACGATGAGCCGCTGACCGAGCCTACGGATGTGGCTTCGGATGTCGCGGAGCAGAAAAAAGGCAAGGCTGCCATGGTTAAGCCAACTAAGCGGGGGAGACGGAAATCGGTTGTCATTGCCCGGCCCTCTTCCGGAGTTAGGATCTCTGAGATGTCTCCTCCGCGTACTGAGAGTCTCTACGAAGGGCTTGCCGACCTTCCAATCCCGGAAGATGTGTCTTTTCAACATGATGCCGGGTTGGAGGAGTTCCATCGTAGTCTAGAATTAAGCGAGCCTCTTATTACTAGCGAGGTCGACATTTCTGGTTGGTCGGGGGGAATGCATATTCACACACATTTCACGACACTGCATAACCTTTGATTGTAAACTTCCTGATTCGAAGAGTAACTAATTCGATTTTACTTTGCTTTTGCAGATACTATGTCTAAACGAGGTTCAATACTTGGGAGTCTTCGACATGCTCGCAAGTCTTCTTATTATGATTCGCGCAGGCGAGAGGGGGATAGAGACTATGATCAAGGACGCTCCGGGTATCACGACCAGGGACGTTCCGGATATTCTAGTCATGAGAGATACGATTCGGACAAGGGCCATAGGCGTCGATTGCGATCGCGCACCCCTCCTCCTTCCAGAGATCCCGTACAACCTCCCGTCCGCGTCCCTCGTGATTCTTCTCGACAGGTGTCGGTTTCTCAAGCTTCTAGATCTGAGGTGTCGGCGCCGACAGTTACGGAGGAACCTCCTATTGAAATTACGGGAGAAGGAGCGATTAGGCTTGCGCAGCTGAAGAGAGAATTCCCGAATATCTGCTTTGACAATTATGTCTTTCCTCCGAACTTGAAAAGAATCCCACCGGAGGCCGAGCGGTGGGCGCTTGATTATGTGCACGACTTCTATGCACAGTATAAGGTGTGGTACAAGGCAGCTGAAAAAGCGTCGGCGCTGGCCTTCGAACGGGCGGCCACCATTGAAAAATTGCAAGCCGAGTTAGCACAAAAAGATCGCATCATCCAAGTGCTGAATACTGAGGCTGAATCATCCCGTAAATCTGAAATAGAGGCCACTAAAAAAGCCGATGAAGCCCAGGCAATCATGGATAGGATGAAACGCGAACACTACGCCACGGTTGAGGACATGGGTCATCGAAACACATTGGTTACCGCAGAGAGGGACGCAGCCCTGAAGGAGTTGAACGAGCTTAAGTCAAAATTTGCTGAAATCGCCAAGGAAAGGGATGATGCGAATAGCGCAGCTCAGGAGGCGTGTGAACAAGCTGTGACTCTTCGCACCGAAAGGGATGCTGCGGTTGCGAAAGTTCAAGCGGTCGAGATAGAAGTGGAAGAGAAAGTTCAACAAGCAGAGGCCAGGCTAGAGGCCGATATCGAAGATTTGCTTATAACTTATAACGCCAACGTGTTAAAACACCGAAATTTAGCCTGGCTTCAAGATTATCCCGTTCACCTTCGCAGCGCTTGGGAGCGATTGGTCGAGGAAGAGGGGGAAGCGCATCCGGGCGAATCGGTTGACCGATTCGAGCTTGAGAACCGGTTATTAACTGAGGATGAAAAGAAGGTCCTTCACGATGCTATCATTGCTCATGAGAAGGAGATGATGGGTGGTCATTCCCTGGAAGTTGGAGAGGGATCGGGCGTTGAGCACCATGCGGATGTCATTGAAGTCACCACATCGCCTTTGTCAGTGCCTGTGTCTGCGGTCAGCTTGCCACCTGTTCCTGCTTACGACCCGGAGCGGCCGCACCTATCTCCCATCCATGAGCACACTCCCGAGGTCGTTCAGCCGTCTGCGAGTCAAACTGGAGAAGGTATTTCGAAATTATCTCAAGTGTTCTCTAAATAAAGAGTTTGTTTTGAAGAAGTTACTAATAACTTATTGTTTTTGCTTAGTGACGGAGGTTGTGCCGACAGTCGCGGCTCAAGAATCAGGCCAAAGGGATAAGGCCATCGCTACCGAGGCTATTGCTGTAACTGCGGTGTCGATCGAGGCGGCACAGGGGAGTGGGTTATCTCTCGAGGAACAGATGGTGAGCGAGCTACTCGGTGAACAGGGCGGTTTCTCTACGGACTTACAGTTTATCATCGTTAGTGATCCCCTGCCGACCTCAAGTTCTTCGATGCAAGCTGCGGATGCCCCCAGCCAAGCCCAAGCGACTCGAGAAGAGGAAATTTTGGCTGAAATCAGCGCTGAAATAGAAGCTGCGGGGCACAGTGGTAGCGCCGGTGGCAGCACGACGGCGCATAGCTCAACACCTGCTAGGATAGCACCAGCGGGTGGCACTATCTCAATTTCCGTCACAGATCCAGTCCCCCCTACTCCTCCGGCGGGAAGCCTCCTTGTAGATTCGAGCTCTGAGGAGGACATCGATATCATGCCCCCAGCCGAAGAGTCACCGCCGAAGAGGAGGCACTCAAAAAGAATTTCGGTCGCCAGTGATTCTGATGAAGAACCACTGATAAGGAAGACGAAAAGGAGGAAGAAGTAGATCGGCTTTACAAGTAGATGTTTTGGTGGATAAGTACTTGTTTTTTGTTTTTTATTAGTAGGCCGTGTATAGATGCAGGTTCGGCTCCTGCTAGTAGGGATTGTTTTTGGGAAAAAATTTTCACATGTAAGCCCTCATTTTTGGTTAGTTGAAATAAACTTTAGTTTCTTTGTTTCAACGCTTGTTTTATTTGTGCTTAAGTACTTGCAATGCCTTGTTTTCGGTCCGGTGTACTTGTGGTGTTTTTACCGTTTAAGTAGAGCTCGTTTCATTTGCCACACCTGAGAATCTTGGTCACAAGTTGCGATTGATGAATGATTTGAACTTCGGACGTCGTATCACTTCGGTGAGTGATTGACACTTAGCTTTCGTGCCCCCCAGTCTTGGGGAACAACACTTATATTTTTGGCAGTCGGTTGCACTTGTTGCAAATCTTAAGTACACGTCCGTCTTCCGGGGACTTAGAGTAATTTGAGATCAATAACCTGGTTTGCATTCCAGGAGTTCAAGTGTTATTGATGCTTGTAACATGGTTCGCGCTCCGGGAACCCGCAACTTATGTTTATACTCCAATTCACACTCTGGGAATTTGGAGTCCGCATTGATGGGTTGGTTCGCGCAGTGGGAACGAATTATTAAATGTTTATACTCCAATTCACGCTGTGGGGAGTTGGAGTCCGTTCGCACTCCGGGAACGAATTATTAAGTGTTTATACTCCAATTCACGCTCTGGGAATTTGGAGTCTGCTCGCACTCCGGGAACGAATTGTTAAATGTTTATACTCCAATTCACGCTGTGGGGAGTTGGAGTCCGTTCGCATTCCGGGAACGAATTATTAAATGTTTATACTCCAATTCACGCTGTGGGGAGTTGGAGTCCGTTCGCACTCCGGGAACGAATTATTAAATGTTTATACTCCAATTCACGCTGTGGGGAGTTGGAGTCCGTTCGCACTCCGGGAACGAATTATTAAATATTTATACTCCAATTCACGCTGTGGGGAGTTGGAGTCCGTTCGCACTCCGGGAACGAATTATTAAATATTTATACTCCAATTCACGCTGTGGGGAGTTGGAGTCGGCTCGCACTTTGGGAGCAGTGAATTTGCACTTCGGTTCGCGCTCCGGGAACCGAGAGTTGAAGTTTATACTCCAATTCTCACTCTGGGAAGTCGGAGTTGGAGGAGGGATTGTCGTGTATCAATCCCTGTGAATGTTAAAGTATTGTTCTATCCCCGAGCTCGGGTTTCACTTAGCGAGTGACCGGTCTTATCATAGTCACTCCCTATTTGAATAAATCCCACCGCGCGATGGAACTTAGCTCTCCGTGCGTTGTGATGTTGTATGTCATATTCAGTAAATCACAGCCTTTGCTTGAAGAGACGGCATTTTATTGCTGAAACGAGAAAATATGGCAAAATCAGTTGCCTTATTACAAATCTAAATCTCGAAATGCTAGGATAAAATGCAAAGAAATAAATTGACAGAGAATAAACGAGTAAAGTTTTCATGTGTAGTAGCGACGAAGACTTTCGCTATTCCAGGCTCTCGGCAAGACAAAGCCGTCAACCGTTGATAATTTGAACGTGCCACCTCCGAGCTTTTGTGAGATAACATACGGCCCTTCCCAATTTGGCTTCATATGCGAAGGGACCGGATAAACCCTTTTGAGTACAAGGTCGCCAAGTTCAAAGGTTCGCGGACGGACCTTAGCATTATACAGCCGGGCGACTCGACTTCGATATGCGGCTGCCCTCAAATCCGCCTCTTCACGCCTCTCATCCAATAAATCCAGAGATTGAGCGAGCAATATAGCATTGGTCTTCGGATCATAATATGTCGCACGATGGGAGCGCACTTCCAATTCGACTGGGATAACGGCCTCTGAGCCATATGACAGAGAAAACGGAGTGTGACCAGTTGCAGTTTTGTGAGTTGTTCTATAGGCCCATAACGCCATAGGGAGTTCGTCGACCCACTTGCCTCCGGCCTTTTCCAGTCGTTTCTTCAGTATTGACTTTATGACTTTATTAACAGCTTCGACCTGACCGTTTGCTTGAGGGTGTGCCACTGCGGAAAACTTCTTATTTATGCGAAATCGTTGACAGAAATTTTTGAACTCGGTACTGTCGAATTGAGCTCCATTATCCGTGATGATAGTATGAGGTAGACCGAATCGGCAGATGATGTTGCGCACCACGAAGTTGATCACTTTCTTCGTCGTGATCGTTGCAAGAGGCTCCGCTTCGGCCCATTTAGTGAAGTAATCAACCGCGACGATGGCGTATTTCGCGCCACCTTTGGCTAGAGGCAACGCTCCAATTATGTCGATCCCCCATACTGCGAATGGCCAGGGGCTAACCATTTGGGTTATCTCAGCAGGTGGGGCTCTAGGAATTCGAGCATACTTCTGGCATTTGTCGCACTTTTTGGCGTAGTCTGATGCGTCTCGATTAACGGTAGGCCAGTAATATCCGTATCGGAGTACCTTCTTGGCGAGTGTCTGCCCCCCGATGTGATCGCCACATTCTCCCTCGTGGACATCGTGTAACACTCGTTTGATTTCGTCGTGCGCGATACATCGGAGTAGAGGGACAGAGTATCCCCTTCTGTACATAACCCCATTTTGGATGATAAACCGTGAGGCCTTTCGAAGGACCTGCCTCTTCTCACTTCTGCACTCAGGCAGCGTCCCATGTTCAATATAGTTTCGATAGGGGGTCATCCACGACTCCCTATCGGTGGTAGCTTCGAATGCATGATTGACCTCATTCTGATCGATGCTCGGGGAAGATAGGGTTTCCACAGGAACGAGCCCCAACTGTTGGGCTTCGCCCGTACTTGCCAACTTCGCCAACGAATCGGCCTTCTGATTGTGCTCCCGAGGAATATAGAAAATGGCATAGTAATCGAAATGATCAAGAATTTTCCTGGCTTTAGATAAATACGCCGCTAGTCTCGGATCCTTAGCTTGATATTCACCTCGGACTTGGCATACGATCAATTGGGAGTCACAATACACCTCCACAGCGGCAATTCTCAGGTCGTGGGCCAACTTCAGCCCAGTGAGTAAAGCTTCGTATTCAGCCTCGTTATTAGTTGCACGGAACTCGAACTTCAGGGCGTAGCATATAGATCGGCCTTCAGGAGTTTGAAGCACTACCCCTGCTCCTGAACACCGTTCATTGGAGGCGCCGTCAGTATATAACTTCCATATGTGCGTAGGGGGTTCGCTACTCTCAGGTAATTCCTCGGATAAAGTGAATTCAGCAACGAAGTCTGCCAGAACTTGACCATGTATGGCCCTTCTTGGAGTATAAGCAATGTCAAACTGGCTCAATTCAATATTCCATTTCAACAACCTACCAGACGTCTCAGGCCGCGTGAGGACCTGTCGTAACGGCTGGTCGGTGTACACGGTGATAGGATGAGCTTGGAAATACGGACGGAGCTTTCTTGAGGCAACAACTAGACAATATGCCAGCTTTTCCAGCTTTGGATAATTCCTCTCGGCTCCGGTCAACCGCTTACTCACGTAATACACCGGTTTTTGCACTCGATCTTCCTCCCGGATTAATGCCGCACTGATTGCGCTTTCAGATACCGCCAAGTAGAGATATAATTGCTCATGATCAATAGGCTTCGAAAGAATCGGCGGTGTAGAAAGATGTTGAACCAATGACTGAAACGCACCTTCGCATTCTGCGGTCCATTCGAAGTTTCGTTTCCCTTTTCGGATCAGATCGAAGAAGGGGATGCATTTGTCAGTCGACTTCGAGATGAACCTACTCAATGCAGCGACTTTCCCATTAAGGCTCTGAACTTGCTTTATTGTCCTTGGAGTTTGAAGATTTCTGATGGCCCAAATCTTCTCGGGGTTAGCCTCTATCCCTCGGGCATTGACGATGAACCCAAGGAATTTTCCGGACGCAACTCCAAAATGGCATTTCAGCGGATTGAGCTTCATCCCATATCTCCGGAGGATATCAAACATTGATCCTAAGTCCTTTACGTGATCAATAGAATGTCGTGACTTTACTAACATGTCATCTACGTAAACTTCCATGGTCTTCCCAATCTGATCAGAAAACATCCGGTTAACCAAACGTTGGTAGGTTGCGCCGGCATTTTTTAACCCAAAAGGCATGACTTTGTAGCAATATAGTCCCAGATCAGTCACAAAGCTCGTATGTTCTTGGTCGGGCACATGCATGGGTATTTGATTGTAGCCCGAGTAAGCATCCATAAAGGATAACAGTTCGTGTCCGGCGGTTGAATCAACAAGCTGATCGATTCGAGGAAGTGGAAAACTGTCCTTCGGACAGGCCTTGTTCAAATCGGAATAATCGATACACGTTCTCCATTTCCCATTTGGTTTCCGGACAAGTACCGGGTTTGACACCCATTCCGGATACAAAGCATCTCTAATGAACCCGTTCGTTTTCAACTTATCCACCTCCTCCTTAAGGGCGGCAGATCTCTCTGGATCCATACCACGCCTTTTCTGTTTGACAGGGATATACCGCGGGTCAATATTCAAAGTGTGGCTCGCGATCTCCGGCGAGATCCCACACATGTCGGAATGCGTCTAGGCGAACACATCAAGATTCGCCCGGAGGAATTCAACCAATTCCTGTTGTGCCCCCTGGCTCAATTGAGACCCAACTTTTAACATTCTCGAATCATCGCCATCATCTTCGATCGGGACATTGATAGTTAGCTCAGCCGGAGAAGCCTGACTTTCTGTAGATTTTTCAGTGCTGTCGTCGTCCCTTGGGTCAAGGTCTTTATGGAATTGGTTGGGGTTCCCGGGCCGAGGTCCGAGCACCAATTGTCAATCATCGGCAGAACGGACGCAAAGAGATTCCTCTGCGCCCTTGCCTTTCTCCCTTCGCTGCGCCTCTCGCAGCTCCGCAACTGTTGGGCGAATTCTCACCCAGAGGATCTCAAGACCAAGAAGTCACAAGTTTTACCCGGGCTCGCAACCTCCACCTCGTTCAGCAAACACAAGGCTCAACGTAAGCATAGGAGCCCATCTGGCATTCTCAGTGTACAAATCCATTCGGGCATGTGTCCATTCGGCATATCCTATGTCCCATTCGGCACGACCCATTCGGCAGCCATCAACCAACTTCATCCGGTCAAGCCCCATACCGAACCAGACCCTACCGGTCCAGTCACTACCGGTCCACCAGCCTTCATGCCCCTATGCCGAACCATGCTCCTCTCACGAACTCCACCGATCCACAAGCCTTCACCGAGCCTGGTTGGTACCGAACCAACTCACCTCCAAGACCGAACCAACTCCATGTAAACCCATTACCGAATGGCACATATCCACCCATCACCGGACCACCATAGCCGGACGAGGCTACCACCGGTCCAACCTCAGCACGGCCGAACCAAGGCTTCGCCGAACCAGAAGATTGCCAGTCCAGATTGCTCCAGCCCGGGCCCACCAGCAGCTATACACTTCCAAGACCCCTGCCCCCTACCTCACTCTATAAATAGAGGGGCAGGGGTACAACAATGGCAGACAAGTTTGAGAGCTCAAGCAAGGAAGGAACTTTCAAACTACTTTCATATACTCATATACGAAGCATTGTACTTGTAATCTGAAGGAAAGAAGATAATAACATATAAAGTGGACGTAGGCACATTCTGGCCGAACCACTATAAATCCGCGTGTCTTTTACATTTCAGCCCCTACTTCTTTTATATTTATATACTCATCTAAAATCATTGAAAATCACATATAATCAACTAAATAATACGACTTGGAGGTGTTTGTCCATTTTTTGTGCAAACATTTTTGGTGCTTTCACTGAGAATAGAACTCAGGCTTCATCTTCTCCCATTCAACCTTCTTCCTAACAACATCGCTCGTTGCTCAGAAATCATGCCTTCCAAACAGAGAAGGGATGTTAACAAAGGAAAGAACATCGCAACTAGAAGCCTTCCAGATCCAGCAATTGCAGATCAGCCCACTTCAACAGCAGTACCAGATGAAAATCAGGAAAATCCAACTGGTCCCGCAACGGAACAACCAATCACTAGGGCAGATCTGGACAGGGTTGTGACTGAAGTAACTAACCGCTTCACATCCCAACAAGAAGCTTTGGTGGACCAACTCATGTCACGCTTAAGGGATGCTGAAGAGTCCAACCACAACACTGAATCATGGGGTGAGTCCCAATCCGGAGGATCTCGGAGGCAACAAAGGTCTTCCCTCTTCGAAGAAGCTATCAACAGGAACAACAATGATAGGGGCCGCGCCCGGACTCAGCCCGAATTCCGACTCGAGGAAGCCCTTAGAACCGAACCCAGCGGGGGAGGCACCAGGCGAGGGTCGGATGTAGCTGAGCCAGTCATGCCACCTAATCATAGAAACCCCGCTGAACGGAGCCGAGCTAGAACCCAGCCCGAAGTTGACCCCATGGATGTGCTCGAAACAGAACCCCACAGGGGAAGATCAGGGCAGGGGGCAACTGTAGCTGGTCCTAGCGTGCATCCGAGCAGCCAAAGACAACCACTGGATAATGCTAGAAGTGATAGACTGTACCATCCCTACAGGTCATCTGGACGAGATAGATCCCGCAGGGAAGAACCAAGCTCATTCTTGTCCGCTCCAAGTTCTGACGAACGAATGGCACAATTATTCAGAGAATGTGTACAACGGGAGCAAAGGGACCGAGGGATAGGCGCTAGGGTCACCAGCCCCTTTACCCGAAATATCGAAACTGCCATTACTCCCCGGGAATGGAAAATGCCAACCATGGAGCCTTACAAAGGAACTTCCGACCCCATCGTACACCTGCAGAGATACACCCAGCATATGCTCATGAGTGGAGCAACAGAAGGAGTATTATGTAAATGCTTTCCGCTATTCCTATCAGATCTAGCTACCTCCTGTTTCTGCCATCTACCCCAAGGATCCATCAGCTCATGGGAGATGTTAAAAGAAAGGTTTATTAGCCAGTTCCGCATCCATGTGGAACAACCCAAGGATGCTTATTCTCTATCCAATGTCAAACAGAAATCCGGAGAGACGCTGCAACAATATCTAACACGGTTCAACGCCGCAGCGGCAGCAGTTCAAGATGCCGATGAAAAACTCACTCTAATGGCCCTCTGTAGTAGTGTACATCCAGACACCAAGTTTGCCAGAAGATTAACTAAGGAAAAACCAGCTACCTTGCCTGATTTCTTCCATGAAGCTGGAAAATATATGAGACTTGAAGACGCTGCTACGGAGAGGCAGTCAGGGCAACAAGGCAAGATAGTTCAGGACAAGGTTCCCACTGCAGCTAAGGACGCTCGAAGAAATGAATCTAGAGACAATGCTGGGGGCAGAAAGGTTGAGAAGCGCCAATATCGACCAGGGCCAAGATTTGACTCCTACACTCCTTTGAATGAAACAATCGAAAACATCTACCTAGCCACTCAGGGCGAACTCGGATACAAGCGCCCCCCGCACAAGAAGGAATCAGATAACGCACTCAAGTCCGGAAAGTTCTGTCGCTTCCACGAATCCCACGGACATGACACCAATGAATGCCACCATCTTCGGGACTTGATCGAAGAACACATTAGAAGAAGAAGACTGGAACGTTATGTGAAAGGTCAGAACAGGACTCCAACTCCTGCCAATGAGAACTCAAAGCAACCCCTCCCAGAAGTAGGCGGAGGGAATCGCAACAATCACAACACCAGTGGCTCTAGTCAAGAGAAGATAGTGGTCCTTACCATCTCAGGAGGACCACACATCGCCGACAGAAGTTGGGCAGAGATGGAAAGGTACGGCAAGTCGCTTAGAAATGCCGAAGGATATGTTAACTCCATTACGGAGGAACGCCACCCGAAACGAAAAGAAAACAATGACATTGTATTCAGTAGGCATGATTTGGAAGGAAGACAGTACCCACATATGGATCCCATGGTCATCTCTGCCTGGTTTGGTCCAGCTAAAGTTTTTCGGATTCTAATAGACACGGGAAGCTCCGTAAATATCCTGTTCAAACATGCTTTCGACAAAATGAAGTTATCAATGAAGGATGTATCCCCCTGTGACAAACCACTGCACGGTTTCACTGGAGATGCAAAAATGCCCCTCGGGCAGCTTGACCTCTTCGTCGAAATAGGAAGTCATCCCCGCTCCGTTGTGCGAAAAAAAACGTTCGTACTAATAGAAAACCACTCGGCTTACAACGCTTTCTTGGGAAGACCAGCCTTGTCTGACTTTCAGATTGTATTAGCCCCCTGGTGCCTGAAAATGAAATTTCCAACAGACAACGGAGTAGGAGAAGTAGAAGGAGATCAAGATGCTGCCCGAGACTGCTACGTAACTGAACTTCGCAATAACCGCAGAAAGAATAAAGGAAAAGATGCAGAGACTACTCTCTGCATGAAAAGCTTGGAGGCATAGCAACTAAAGAAAGCCCCTCCTCTTCGATACACAAGCGATCCCTTCAATGAACTAGACCCCAGGGATAAAGAGGAGGAGGCTACCGCCGAGCCTGCAGAGGCTATGGAATTCGTATCGGTAGATAAGCATAATTCGAGTAGACTATTAAAAATCGGATCTCAGCTGGAAACGGAATTGAAGGATCAACTCATTGACTTTCTCCGCCACAACTTAGATGTATTTGCGTGGACTCATGCCGATATGACAGGAATCTCCCCAGACATAGCATGCCACATGTTGAACATCGATCCCACCAAGGTACCAGTAAAGCAGAAAAAGAGGAGCATGGGGGCAGAGCGATCGGCAGCCCTTGATGAGGAAGTAAAGAATCTACTTGCTAATGGCTTCATACGGGAAGCCATCTACCCAGAATGGATCGCTAACCCAGTGCTAGTAAAAAAGGCCAATGGAAAGTGGCGAACATATATTGACTTCTCCAATCTGAATGACGCTTGCCCGAAAGACTGCTTCCCACTTCCCCGAATTGACCAACTCGTAGACAGCACAGCTGGGCATGAACTCCTATCTTTTATGGATGCATACTCCGGATATAACCAGATCCCCATGCACGCCCCCGATCAGGACCACACTAGCTTCATCACCGACCGCGGATTATATTGTTACAAAGTAATGCCTTTTGGACTCAAAAATGCTGGAGCTACCTATCAACGCCTCGTCAAAAAAATGTTCGCAGAGTTGATAGGACAAACTATGGAGGTATATGTGGATGACATGTTGGTAAAGTCCAAGAAAGCCAACGACCATGTAAGCCATCTGGACGGTACATTTCAGGTACTTCGCCGATATGGAATGAAGCTGAATCCTCTAAAGTGCTCCTTCGGAGTATCATCGGGAAAATTCTTAGGATTCATCGTCCACGCCAGAGGAATCGAAGCAAACCCTGAACAAATCCGGGCTTTAAAAGAAATAAGGATACCTTCCACTCGAAAAGAAATGCAGAGCCTAAACGGAAAGGTGGCCGCCCTAAGCAGATTCATTTCCAAGGCAACTGACAAGTGTGTCCCTTTCTTCGAAGCACTCAAGAAAGACAAAGGGAGGTTCGAGTGGACCGACGAATGCTTAAAAGCCTTCCTCAACCTAATCGAACACCTTCAGAGACCACCAGTACTCTCAACTCCAAATGAAGGTGAAGTGTTATACCTATACCTCGCTGTATCATCTCATGCTCTAAGCGCCGCCTTGGTAAGAGAAGAAGACCGCACACAACGCCCGGTTTACTTTGTAAGCAAGAGATTTACAGGGGCAGAAGCCAGATATCCTAAACTTGAGAAGTTAGCATATTGTTTATTGATCGCGTCACGAAAACTGCGACACTACTTCCAGTCTCACTCCATCAGGGTTCCAACCGATCAACCACTAAGACAAGTGCTCCATCGTCCTGACACTTCTGGGCGACTCCTCAAATGGTGCATCGAACTAAGTCAGTATGATATCACCTACCATCCCCGCACCGCTATCAAAGGACAAGCCATGGCTGATTTCATTGCCGAATTCACTACCAACGAAGGCAAGGAACAATCCGAAGTAGCAAAAAACATCAAATGGAACCTCTTTGTAGACGGAGCATCAAACGAACAAGGCTCGGGGGCAGGTATTGTGATCATCACCCCCAGGGGAAGAAAGTTGTACTATGCATTAAGATTGGAGTTCACGGCCACTAACAACGATGCTGAATATGAAGCAGTAATAGCGGGATTGGAACTGGCCCTAGAAATTGGAATCAATTCCTTATGTATTCATAGTGATTCTCAGCTTATCGTAAACCAGGTACTAGGAGAATTCCAGACTCGAGGAGAACGACTAACAGCATACCTAAAGAAAACCAGACTGCTGCTCGATCGATTGGACCATTATCTAATCAAACACATTCCTCGAGAAGAAAACCAAGAGGTAGATGAACTTGCAAAGCAAGCTAGTATGAAGGACAGCACCATTTCCGGAGCACTAGCAATCTCAAGGCAGCTAGCCCCGAGTTTCGAACAAGCGAATCTGATAACTGCAATCGAAGAAGGAACCTGGATGACTCCTATCCGGAAATATTTGCAAGATGGCATACTACCCGACAGGCGTGACGAAGCCAAGAAGATCTTGAGGAAAGTTCCCCACTACACAATACAAGAAGGCATCCTCTACCGGCGTGGCTTCTCTAGCCCCCTATTAAGATGCGTCGCCGGAAGGGAAGCCAAGGAGATATTAACAAACATCCATCAGGGAGGATGCGGAGATCACACTGGAGGACAGACTTTGGCAAGAAAGATACTCCGATATGGATATTACTGGCCCACACTAAACAAAGATGCCCTAGACTTCGTTAAGAAATGCGACAGATGTCAGAAGTTCGCCAAGATCCCTCGACTACCCACAAACGAAATTACTCAAATGACCAGCCCTTGGCCCTTTGCTGTATGGGGAGTTGACTTAATTGGCGAACTGCCAACGGGCCGAGGCGGAGCCAAATATGCTATAGTGGCAGTCGATTATTTCACCAAATGGGTGGAAGCGGAACCTTTAAATAAAATATCTTCAGCAAAAGTTATCAACTTCTTGATCAAAAACATTCTGTGCAGGTATGGAGTCCCCCTCAAGATCGTATCAGACAACGGGCTCCAATTTGACAGCGAAGAATTTGCCGACTGGTGCCAAGAGCATGGAATTCATAAAAGCTTCTCATCAGTAGCTTACCCTCAGGCAAACGGACAAGTTGAAGCTGTCAACAAAATTCTCAAAACCCTAATCAAGAAGAAACTTGAAAAGTCAAAAGGCGCTTGGGTGGACGAACTTCCTACGGCACTACGGGCATACCGCACATCTTTCAGAACATCAACGGGACATACTCCTTTCTCTTTGGCATATGGATCGGAGGCAATGCTCCCAGTTGAGACTGTTGTGCCTTCTCACCGTAGGATCCACTACAACCCAGAAGAAAACGAAGAACTCCTCCTCATGTCTTTGGATCTGATTGAGGAAAGGAGGAACGATGCAGCACTCAAAGCAGCAGCTCACAAACAAAAAGTGGCAGCACAATACAATTCCAAAGTCAAGCATCGCAGCTTACAAGAAGGGGATCTTGTCCTCAGGCGAATCTTTCCGCGCCCCGGGGCACTGGACCCCATCTGGGACGGACCATATGTAATTCATAAAGATCTCCACAACGGAGCTTACATTTTGTCAACAGTGGACGGAGAGGTGTTCCAGAGGGCATGGAACATCCGACACCTCCATCGATACTTTTCTTAACCTGTACTGCCCATATAAAGTGAATTAACAGAGAGAATCAGTGGACGTAGGCATTTCCGTGCCGAACCACTTTAAAAAATCTTGTCTCTTTTTAACTTGTTCCTTTATGTCTTGGCTGCTCGTTAAGTTTTATCCCTTTCTGTTGAACAAAATCCTATGGCATCTCCACTCAAGACGCACCACGGCCTCATCTGGACTAGGCCTAACAGGTACGCTACGATTCTATGCACTCGCCAATGAGACACTTTTGCTCCAGCATCCCTCTGCTGCGGGTTAACTCATTGCGCGCCTGCCCTCAAAGCCAACTGTAATGAGCCGATTATAAGTCATCATAAAGGCCGACTATAGCCGATGGCAGCTCATTACGGCGTTCGGCTCGCCGGCAACTGTGAACCTACTTTAAGCCCCAACATAAGGTGTGGCCAGCCAGGGGTAGTTCACGGCCAACGGCACCCACGCTAGCCGGCCACGGTAAATCGAATAATACCCACGATTACGGACCATAATGGTTCGGGTAGTTACCGTGCGCGATCTCGGCTCCGATGTGTCTTAAGTGCGGCTGTGGTAAAAAAGAAAACTCCCCGCAGAGGCGTAAGATGGGTGACAAATGTCTCCAAGACCCACAGCTAGGGAAAGTGACTACAAAACCCGTTTGCCACGAACTTAAGCACATCGACGGCCTTCCGTGACTGGAAGTTTTACTTTTACTATATTTCCATTCCATTTAAATATTTTTCTCCTATCCTGTATAACAAACTCTAAAGTACAGGAAACCGAATAGGAAGCATTCACTCATGAGGCTCTAAGCCTGCGTACTGGGTGGCAGGGCGCTCGGCTATACCCGTGAACAGTTACACAAGACACTCAAAGCTACCGCCTGCGAATAAAACATAAAGGGCGGTACTCTCTTCTCTTGTACATAAATGCGTAACTATAGCTTATTCATACACTGACATTGCAAAACGTGAAATTATATTTCAAGCAAAAACTTAACATCAAACACAACTAGAATCACAGGCATATACATAATTATACTTCTCACACGGCACATAAAGATAGCAACAACATTTAAACATGACAAAATCAGCTTATATTATAAGATCACACGAAGTTATTCTTTGCAAATAATTTTATTACAGTTGCATATCAAAGACTAACATAAACAGTGATAAAAAAGAAACAAAAAGATGGCAGATGCATCCACACTCCATCACCAACTCCCCCAGCCTACTTAGCCGCAGGATCAGAGCCCCCAGCATGTGGATCTGAAGTCCCACCTGTCCAGATCAGAGGAGGAATTCATTAAACGAACGATCAAGTTATGAAAACACGGAAAGAAAAGAAAGGGAAAAGAATAACTCACCAGCATCCGCCGCTTGATCCTCATCATCCAACTGCACGCCCGCTTCCTCTGCAGCGAGTAGCCGCATCCCCTCCTTCACCGCCGCTTGCTCCTCCTTTGAAAACTGAGCAGTAACCGCACTCAAGTTGAAAGCCTCTCCGCCTTCCTTACCCGCATTCACCCTGGCCTCCTCTAAAGCCTGGAGATACACCTTGGCCATGACCCGAGGGTAATCGTCCATCCAAGACAAGCCGCCCTCCTTCCAAGTGTGGAAGTACATATCCTGCAGCATCTCATCCATCATCCCCTCGTTTTCCTCAAACTCCCTCACCCGGGCCTCGGAAGCTTGCAACTTGGCGATGGCGACGTCCCTCTCTGATTGGTATCTCAAGCAGTCAGCCTGGAGTGACCTCCTCATTTCCTCTTCCTTCAACTTGAGGGACCTCCTCATCTCCTCCATCTCCTCCTTCAACTCGGCCTGAGCCATCTCCGCAGCCTCGAGCCTCCCTGACAACTCCTCTACCCGCTCGAGATCCGCATTTCGAACCTCATCCACCGTTGCGATAGCTATGTTAATCCGTTCCCTGCAAGCGACCTCCATCTTCCGTAATTCCGCCCTACTGGCCTTCTCCATGGTCTCTTTCAGACGCTTGGAGGCTTCCTCATGCTGAGAAATCTGGATGGCTTGGTCGGCGAGTTGCTTGGCCTGATCGGCAACCTTTAACCTCAACCGAATGTTAGCACTCCCGATCTCTTCTCCGGCCTTGACCAACTTAGCATGATGCTCCATTAACTTCTTGGTCTCTGCGGCCACCCGGTCGATATTAGCCTTGGCCTCATCCCCCATGGTGACTACCCGTGTAGTAAGTAAATCAAGATCTAAAGATTTGGCCTCGTCCAGCACTCTTACCATGGGGTTGCGGGGAAGGAGGTGCTCGCCCGTGGTCTCATCGAATGAAATGTCCCGAAAACTTGGGTCTAAATCAGGATGACCGGCAAAAGGGTCACGAGGCACGGGGCGAGGCACATCGGGACGCCTTATATGAATGACAGTAGAACTCTTGGAAGGAGGAGGAGGGGGGCAGGGCTCCGTGCTCTCCTCCGTAGTATCACGAGGAGGCTGAGTAGGGGGAGGCAGAGTAGGAAGCTGCGAAGCAGAAGAAGACTCAAATAAGGAACGGCTCCGCTTTCTTTTCTGAATACCCTCTTCGATGACCCCAAGAAGAGGGCGGTAACTGACTACATCCCCAGTGCGATCAGTAGAAGGTTTCGCGGAAGCTCTCCTCGACTTAAATTGTTCAAGGCGGTGTCGAACATCCGACGTTTTACCCGCCTGGCCTGCCCCTGGAATAAAGAACAAGTGTTACGAACATACAATAATCCGCAATTCAAAGAATGTGCTAAGTTAAAAAGAAAGAAAAGTGAGGAAACACATCTATTATACAAACCCGGCGAAGGAGTGGGATACTGCAATAAGTCCTAGATCTCATTCCAGGACGGAAGTGAACCGTAAAAAATTTCTAAGTCCCTATCGAAAATGGAATCGGCAGAAGACAAAAGTTCACCTTGCATCGCCGGAGTCACCCTAGCTGAAGCCACAGCTTTGCCGGTTTCCTTTGCCTTCTCCGTTTCCTTCTCCTTTCCCTTCTCCGTTTCCGACTCTCCCTCCGACTCCCCGAAGGCCCGACGGAGAGCCTCATCCAGTTCGAGGTCTTGTTCAGAGGTTAGAGCAGCAACACCACTACCACCTTGACCGTCGCCATCTCCTCCACCCTCCGACCCTTCTCCAACTTCGCCTCCTTCCTCCTCTTCTACACCTTCCTCCTCCGGGACAATCGGGCAAGTACTTGGAGAAGGGCCATCGGACTTCTTCAGTTTCTTCCCCCCGACCGCAGGACGCGCTGCGAAAGGCTCCCTCTTACCGCTCTTTACCGTAGCCCCCTCCTTAGCTTTAGCAGCCCTCTCCTCAGCCGTATCCCTTTGCTTAACCACGGACTGGCGCGGTAAGATCAAATTATACTCCAAGAGGGTTGCGTTCCTGATCAAGAAAGAGGCCGACCGGTCCCGTGCCGGAATAGCCTTTAGTTCAGCAGCCATTCGCACTAAGGAATCGTCCTCCACGACTGCAATACCACCTGTCGCTAGCCAGAAATAGAAGCATGTCAGAAAAAAACACTACAGTCAAAACACATGAAAAATATAAATGAAATCAATCTTACAGCCGGAAGTGAAAAGGCGGAAAGAAACAGCATCGTCCTTGACGAAGAACCACTCTTTCTTGAACATGGTGAACTTGGAATACAAGTCCAGGACTGGTTTGAAGGGCACGGCCGCTTCCAAGCTAATATACGGAGACCCCTTCTTATAGCCTCTCAGGTTGTACAAATATCGAATTTCTCGGTTAGAATGAGGACGCCCGTACCTCCTCTGGAAGATAACAAAGAGGCTCACCAGGATGGCGTAAGAGTTAGGCTGAAGCTGGAAGGGAGCCACCTTCAAGTATGTGGTGAAGCTTACTATCCAAGCGTTGATAGGAGGAATGGCCCCACACATGCAATGATATCGGCTATAGGCAAAATACCCCTCGGGAGGGTTGTACGGCATGACACCGGCCTCCGGCAGTAACATAAGCGCTCTGTCAATCCCGAAGGAACGGGATATGACATCAAGTTGCTCCTCTTTCAGAGAGCTAGGATAGCAATCAGGAGGGGAGACGAGAAGCTCCTGGGGACCATACCCATCGACTAGTGACCTCGGAGCGGGTCCGTGCTGTGCTGGATCTGGCTGAGCTGGGGGCACGGCAGAAGTTTCTCTGCTATCCCTGGATTTCTTCTTGCCCGATCGAGTTTCAACTTTGCGAGACATTTATCTGCATACACAAAAGTAAAAAGCATGATGTTAGAACGACAGTATAAACAAACAAGCATACATAAGTCCGGAGTTCCACTCAAAGTCCAGACACAAAGTTCGTTCGGCACTGGAGGTTCAAGACCATTCGGCACTAGGGTCTTACGTTCATTCGGCAGTACAAGTTCATTCGGCAATGGGATCTGACTTCCATTCGGCAATGGAATCTGAGGTTCATTCGGCAAAACAAAGCTTCCGTGCCCATTCGGCATAAGCCCATTCGGTTATAGAGTTCATTCGGTAAAAGAGTATATACCTGGTTCGGCGAATATTTGATTCGGCAAATATTTGGTTCGGTGGACTTTTGATTCGGCTTCCTCTTGTTCGGTAGAGAAAAACTAAGGGGGGTGTAGCCTCTATATATAGGCGAGCTCTGGAATACCGGACGAGAACCTACTGCCGGACCAACCCCATGCCGAACGAGAACCTATCACCGGGCCAACAACAACCGGACCAACAACAACCGGACCAACTATGTACCGAATGAAACCTTCCATACCAAACCAACCTCCAAACGAATAAGAATATATGCCTACTCGAAACCGAATGAAACTGTCTCTACCAGCAGAAACCAGAAACAGGGGGCATGTAGGGCGCCTCACTCAGATAAGTCCCGAACTCCAGATCTTACTAATAAAATAAAGAATATGATAACAATGGATAAGTCGTGAATCTCTCACTAACATGGGTTAATCATTTACACGTGCACGCGACCACGAACGGTCCATAGGCACGCTCTGAATGGCTATTAACCCTATCACCGTGAGAATTTACACTTTGACATCCCTTTTTAAGCTCACCGGTTAAAAGGATCCTTGATTCCGATAATTATGAAATGGCTAAGCTACTTACACATGTACGGGGTTGAGAACAATCCTTAGGCATGCTCTGAGCCAGCGATAAACCACCTTAACAAACGATCCAGGAACCCACTCGAACGTGAACCTGGCATCGATAATGCTAAGCCCCCTCGGGGCACACTTACTCACCCCGAACGGCACAATTCACTTCATCGCGAATATTTCGATCCCGAACGGTCGTTATTTGAAATCACACTAAAACTGTAAATTCCTTTGCAGGACATCAACATGATATGAACATCCAGCCCATGGCATTACAAAAACAAGCCTCCCTACAACAAGGAAACAAAGCGCGACACATGCAAGCACGTGCCCCACTTTGGGGGGCAAATGTTGGGCGAATTCTCACCCAGAGGATCTCAAGACCAAGAAGTCACAAGTTTTACCCGGGCTCGCAACCTCCACCTCGTTCAGCAAACACAAGGCTCAACGTAAGCATAGGAGCCCATCTGGCATTCTCAGTGTACAAATCCATTCGGGCATGTGTCCATTCGGCATATCCTATGTCCCATTCGGCACGACCCATTCGGCAGCCATCAACCAACTTCATCCGGTCAAGCCCCATACCGAACCAGACCCTACCGGTCCAGTCACTACCGGTCCACCAGCCTTCATGCCCCTATGCCGAACCATGCTCCTCTCACGAACTCCACCGATCCACAAGCCTTCACCGAGCCTGGTTGGTACCGAACCAACTCACCTCCAAGACCGAACCAACTCACCTCCAAGACCGAACCAACTCCATGTAAACCCATTACCGAATGGCACATATCCACCCATCACCGGACCACCATAGCCGGACGAGGCTACCACCGGTCCAACCTCAGCACGGCCGAACCAAGGCTTCGTCGAACCAGAAGATTGCCAGTCCAGATTGCTCCAGCCCGGGCCCACCAGCAGCTATACACTTCCAAGACCCATGCCCCCTACCTCACTCTATAAATAGAGGGGCAGGGGTACAACAATGGCAGACAAGTTTGAGAGCTCAAGCAAGGAAGGAACTTTCAAACTACTTTCATATACTCATATACGAAGCATTGTACTTGTAATCTGAAGGAAAGAAGATAATAACATATAAAGTGGACGTAGGCACATTCTGGCCGAACCACTATAAATCCGCGTGTCTTTTACATTTCAGCCCCTACTTCTTTTATATTTATATACTCATCTAAAATCATTGAAAATCACATATAATCAACTAAATAATACGACTTGGAGGTGTTTGTCCATTTTTTGTGCAAACAGCAACATAACAGGCTCTTCCAGCAGCCTGATCCCCATGAACCACACCGATACCACAATCAGTTGGAAATTTCAAAGTCAAACACCACGGGGCGATCGCTGCCCGAAATTCGGCAAGGGCTGGTCGGCCCAGGAATGCGTTATACGGTGAACGTATGTCCAAAACAACAAATGGCACGATGCGTACTCTTCTGCACTCACCGATCCCCAACTCCACGGGTAACTCCACAACCCCTGTGGGTATATTAACACTTCCATCGAAGCCGTGAATCCTGGACTGACAGGGCTTCAGGTCTTTGGCTTCCATTTTCATCTGATCGTAAGCTCTCTTGAACAAAATATTGACTGAACTCCCACTATCCACCAGTATCCTCTTCATCCAAGCAGGACCGACCTGGGCGGATATAACAAGTGGGTCGATGGTCGGGGCTTCGACCTTGTCTGCATCGCGGTTCCGGAACACGATGTCATCTGCCATCGTCTTTTGTTGTTTTGCCGGAGCCCCTTCGTCGTAACTACTGCAGCATTCGAAATTCATATGCCTAACCGAGCTAGAATATGACTCCATCTCTTTCCAACTCGTACCTGCCGGATGAGGACCACCACTAACGGTGTTTATCACTAGCCTTCCGCCTGCTCGGGCGGGTTCTTCTTGCCTTGGCTGGTTTTGCCGATTGTTCTGGTTCGACGGACCCGCACCTCCAGACTGCGGCGCCCGCACAAACTGATCCAATTTTCTTTCCCTGATCAACTTCTCAATTAAATCCTGCAAGTGTCTGCACTCGTTGGTGTTGTGGCCGTAACTGTCATGAAATCTACACAACTTGCCTGTTTGAATCTGTCTCTCTGACGACGGCTTCGGAGTAGGCTTCTTGTATTGCATGGCGTTGCAAGTTTGTAGATACACATTCTCCAGCGATGTATTCAACGGAGTATAATTGTCGAACATAGGGACCCTGCGCCTCGGCCCACGGTTCTGATCCCGCTTTCTGTTCTGATTCCCGCTATTCTTGGGTTGTGATTGTTTGTTCTGGATATTTAGCTGCACTTTCCCAGAACTCTCTCCTGATTGTTTAACAGCCACATTACTTTGAATCCCGTCTCCACTAGGTCCTGCATCGTCCTGTTTCCTAAACTGCTTCGCGTCCTCGCGCCTCAAGAACTGAGCGGCTTTGGAGTAGAAGCGGTCCAACGACGCAGGGGGTTTTCCTGCTAACCAATTTCCAAAATCCGAGTCAGGGTCAATCCCTTTCATCAACGCCATCAGAATCGAGTTATCATTGGGGTTAGTGATTTCCACACAAGCCTTATGGAATCTTTCCAAATAGTGTCTAAGAGTCTCTCCTGGAGCTTGGGTAACGCTAGATAAAGTGTTGACGTCCTTAGGCCTTGCCACGTGCATGCGAAACTGTTCTACGAATTTCCTGGCCAACTGATTGAACGAAGAGATAGAACGGGGTGGCAATCGCGTGAACCACATCGTAGCAATACCTCCCAAAGAGATAGGAAAACTCCTACACTTGACCGCATCGTCTGCTCTAGCGGCGCTCATGGACCATTCATACTTCAATATGTGTTGATTGGGGTCTGAGTTCCCTTCGTACATCGGTAACGCGGGCATTCTAAATCGCCGAGGGGGTTCGGCATACAGGATCTCGTCTGTGAATGGGGTGTGACTCCGGGAGATTCCCCAGTCGTCGTTAGTAAACCCCTGACTTTCACGGATCATCTGCCTGATCATTTCTGGAATATCTGTTACAGCTGCGTTCTGGGCGTGTTGAACCAAGGTGTGGTCGGGTTCCACAATGCGGGATTGGACCGGATGCTGTCGACGGTCCGGATCTCGCCTCCTTGGTTCGACATTCTCTGGTGCATACGGCTCAGGAGTTTGCCGTCGTCGGTGATGGTTCTGATCTGACAAAGTATGGATGTCCGCCCCAGGCTCCGTAGCGATGGTTGTAGGATGGTTGTCGATAGTGTGTTGTGGAGCAGCGCCTCCCCGGGAGGAAGGCCCTGTGTGGAAGCTAGCAGATGGGCCGACTCGTATTTGCCCAACCGTCAATGCAGGAATGTCTCTAGTAGCCTGTGCATAATTCCCGTCCATTCGGGGTCGCGAAGGTCTACGATGATAATCGGTGGAAGCCGAACTCTCCGTGGAGGACTGGGATGCGTAATCCCTCCTCGACCGCCTGCGCTTATGACTGTGTAGCTGGCGGGTTAATTCAGCGTTAGCGCGTAATTGTTCCGTCAACTGCTGCCGACTCTGGGTCAGCTCCTGGAGCAACGTTTGAAGCTCTTGCCTTGTCACCGGTCCAGATGATTCCGAGGGCCCGGCGACGTCCTGGGTAGATGGTAGCTGCTCGGGATTTGGTCTATCCCGGTCTTCCTGGTTACCAAGGTTAGAAGTGGTTCTGGTGCTCACCATTATGAACAGTAAGATTCCTTTCCCTAGACTTCTACAAATCTGAATAGAATGGAAGGAATTTGAATTCAAAGATCTGGATCTCTCTCTTAGATTTGCTCAATCCGGTATCGATGACAGATCCAACGAGCAGGAGAAAAGCTGGGTTTTCTCAGCGAAAGCACCAAAGTGTTTGCACCAAAATTGGTCACAACACTCTTCGGGAGTCGTTGAAGAGATAATAGTCAAGAGTACAAACTGAATATGAATATTATCTAACAAAAACTCCAGTCAACAGCAAAGAAAATACGTAGACAAGCAATTTATAGTGGTTCGGCGTGTTGCCTACGTCCACTGTGAAGTTTTTCGATATTTTATTGATTCTCTATCAACAATTACAAGTTGGTACAGCGATCCACAGCAGGTTACAACTGGAAATTCGAAATCAACAATAGAATTATGATGTAGGATGATGAAGATCTTGATCCGGCAGAGTCTCGGCCTCTCAGAGTCATAAGATCCCTTTTTCGTTGGCCCTGGGGCTCTATTTATAGGTGTAGGCTGCTGGTATCTCGCTGAAAACTCGGGAGACCACTTCTGGCACGTGAGGGGGCCCACACGTACGGTCTCGGGAAGTTTGGGCCCACTTTGGCATCGGTTCGAACTCCATTCGAACCGATCAAGAATTCATCCAATCGAGGTGAAATTTGGCGTGGACATTCTTCAACATGTATGCGAGCATCTGTGAAAGTTTCATTGCATTTGGATCAGTAGGTTAGGAGATATGTTGGGTTCGAAATGGACTTCACGGCAAGGCTGTTTTGTTCGAACCCCTGTTACTCGAAACGATGGTTTCGAAACCAGTGTGGCACGCGACCTCGTGGTGACGTGGAGCGCGAGTTTCGAATCGATCCGGACTTCTCTCCGTGTTGACCGCTTCGACTCCGTGTATCTCGGTGATTTCGAACCGATGGAAGACACGTGGGTTGACCCAGTGGGTTCGAATAAGGCAACACAGGATGGGTTCGAACAAGGCTCTGTAATGGGTTCGAACATGGCTCTGTGATGGGTTCGAACAGGGCTTCTGTGATGGGTTCGAACAAACGTCCCTTGGATGCATATGAGCTCTGCAACCCCTTCATGGATACGAGGCACATGGATTCGAAAACAATGGAGTTGAAGGTGATGGAGTCGAACCCATGGGGGTTCGAAGGGCTCGAAGTCGATGGGTTCGAAAGTCGTCCCTTCTTATCGGTTCGAAAGTGGTGGTTTCGAAATAGTTGGGTTCGAAGTGGTGTCGAACCAATGGATGCGAACTCATTGATTCGAACTTTGGCATATGTGCATGGGTTCGAGGCGCTGCCTTACTCCTTGGGTTCGAACCAGATGGGTTCGAACATAGGTGGGGTCATGGTTTCGAAAAGAGCAACGTCCATCTTTCTCAACTTGAATCCATCATAACTTGAGCATACGACCTCGGATTGTCCTGAAATTTGAAATGCTGACTCTTGTAGCCTTTCTTGCCGTGTCCTATCAATTGTGGCTCATTCTGGACTCGGATAAAATTCAGTGATATCCATGGCTAAAGGAAGTACGATCAACCTCTGAGGCGAACTGTCCTTTGTTTTTCGATCAATCTTTTGGTATCGCGGCTTTGCCAAAAAGCGGGATAACAGCTACATCGGTAAAATATGCTCAAACAACATACCACAAGTTCACCGCAATATCATATAAATAAACTTGTGCAAAAATGAATAATAAATGCATTTTCAAATTCAAAACAAGAGTCTGTACAAATAAAGGATCATTTTATTCAATTGCAGATACAGGTTTCAAAATACAAAAGCAGGGCCCGGTGCCTGCACAACATCCGACCATTACACAAAAAAGGAATCAAAAAGCCCGAAGCCCGACTCTTCACTTCTTCTTACCACCTTTGGACCCTTTGCCCGGCCGAATGATTAGCTTTTCAGGTCTATCTATAGGCATAAGGGAAGAAGGAGAGGGAGGTGCAACCGGTGCAATTTTCGGTTCTTCTTCAGTAGCAAGGATTTTCTTCCCCCTCCTCTTCGATGTTCCGTGCTTCTTTCTTCTCTTCGAAGAAGACTCACTCCCTGGAGTAACAAGAGCGGACAAAACTACGTCATCAGAAGGAGTCCGCTCCGGAGAGATCTCGCCTCCTTCAAGTCCCTCGTCTTTCTGCTCTTGCGAAGCGATAGGGTCATCCAAGCCATGAAGAGCCTCAATTTGCTCCTCTTGCGACCCGGGCTGTGAAGCAGAAGGAGGAGTCACCTGAAGAGACGGAGGAGGGATAACCGGAGGAGGTGAAATCTGCACAGCACTCGGTGTTTCAACTGCAGAAGAAGAGAAATTAAAAATATTAGTATCTCCCCAAAAGAAGGGAGATATGGGTTCGTCGAGATTCAAGAAGTAATCGAGAAGCTCATCAAACTTTTGAGGAGCAAGCAGGCAATCCACCTGAATCGGACCAATGTCAAAATTACCTGAAGATGTTTGCTTCGTTAGTTCAATCTCATAATTTTGAGCCCCGATATCCTCCAAAGCCTCATCATCGGTAGGGGTAATTACCCCGGTTCTTGTAGGAGGCAGCGAATGAGCACTGGAACCTGTGATTTCAACTTCAGAAGAAACTAAAGGGCGTTCAGAAGTGGTAGGTGGTATTTCTTTTTCAGAACGTTCCCCTTCCGCCATTCCGGCCCGCACTCTGGCGAGTTGCTCTTTTCCCTTGGCAAGAGCGGCGCGGGCATCATCATCAAGATAATGCTCTTCAAGAGCTGACTCAGCGTAGCCAGCACCTTTACCACCGAGCATATCGAGTGCTGCCTCCCAAACTTCAGCTAGTGTAATTTCATACTTAGGGCCTAGAAAGGCAAGGCTGCCACGCCCCAAAATGCTGTGCAGATAAAAATCAAATAATGTGGAGCTAACGTCAGCTTTGATTGCTTGATGGGCCTCTTCGGCCGCAAGTTTACCAGCAACAGCCTCGTCACGCTCCTTTTCGGCCATAGCAAGTCGAGCTTTTAACATCTCTATCTCCAAGCTTTGAGAGCCGGTCTGTTCTCGCAGCTGTAAAGTTTCAGCGCGATATTCTTCTATGACCTTCTCCTAGTGTGTAAGCTTATCTTCGACTGCCCTTTGACTGGCATGCGCATCTCGTACTTGTTGCTGAAGCATGCTCTCCTTTTGATAATAGAAAGTAGATGAAGTAGCTAACTCTTCCTTAAGCTTTTCTACCTCCGCTTCCAGCTTTTCATTATAGGAAGCAATACTTCTCATTTCGGCGTCATGCTGTTCGAGAGTCTTCTGCCACTCAGCCTTATCGTTCTCCATTGTGAGCATGGCCTCGAGATTGGCTCGGTTAACCCTCTGAAGCTCGTCGATAAGTTTTTGCCAGTTCGACATTCTTTCAATATCGGTCCTGACAGCGTCAAGATTTCGTAGCATAGCCGATTTGTCAAGAGGAACCAAGTCGAGATCAAATCGAACCCCTCTCAGGCACCACTGAGGGAATCGACTTTGAAGAATGGGAGGACCTTGCCCAACTTGGTATGCGGGCCGGTTGATGATTGTTTGAATGTCGGAACGAACGGGGGCAGGAGATTGAGCAGGAACATTTTGAGAAACTGTCGGCATTGTTTCTTCAGTAAGTTTAGCCTGCTTGCTAGAAGAATCGTCCATGTGACCTTTACCTCTCTCATCGTGAGTCTTTCTTTTTTGGGTATCATCATCTCTGTGGGGAGGGTCATGTCTTTCTTGTTCTCTTCGGTGACGTTCTTCATATGCTCGTCTCTCGTCTGCTTTCCTGATGGCCCTCTCTTCATCGGATTCTCTGTAAGAGGGGAGGTGACGCCTATAATCATATTGGTTACGCCTCCCGTAGCACTGGAAATCATCATAGTATGAACTGCTGCGCCCCATTAGAGAATCTGGAATAAAAATAATAAGCTTTAGAAATCTTTAAAATATAAGAAGATGAATGCGTAGAAGTGCTGAAAAGTCCTAAGTGTTGTGTAACGTGTAAACTACACGCATCAAGTTACAGACCACTCTGTGGAGTAGAGGTAGTGATAACTTGAGTGGAAGGAGTTGACATTTGTTGTAGAGAGGATGTCGCCTCAATTACAGAAGAGATAGTTTTGGAAACATCATCTTTGAAAAGTTCTTGAGAAGTCACAATTAAATCGCTCAACCCCTCGAAAACATCATCACCATCATGTTTTTTGGGACTGGCTTTCTCAACTCCTTCGTCAGCAGATCTTCCGGAAGATCGTGGAGTTTCTTCATCTTCGATAACTGGGGCAAGTGCAGACTTGTCAGACGGCCCCGCAACGTCCTTCGGAATTGAACACTTCACTAGTGGAGTTTCTATAGAGGTTCCTCCCTGCATGTGCTCTTTAGTAGAGACCGGGGCATCAGGAGTTTCCGTCGGAGAATCGGGAATTTCAGTTGGGACTTCACGAAGCTGAGTGAAGCGAGAGGAATGAAGAAGCCCATATTGATGTAAAAATCCATCATTTAACAAAAACTTTATACTCCTCTCTTCTGCCGCCACGGCGTTCAATCTCTCAAAAATTTGTTTATAGCATGGATCTCTAGAGGGAGGAGGAAGTGCTAAAACAGGAAAAAAAAAAAGAAGCCAAGTTAGCATTTAGCAACTCAGATTTCGAAAAGCCCAAGAATGGAGAAATAAAAGCAGGAAAATCTTACTTCCTACTCTCCAGATGGCATAAAACCCTGGAGGGCAGCGAACAAAGAAATACTGATTTAGAAATCCATGAACGCTTTCAGGAAGATCGGTGACGAGCTTGCGGTTTCGAGCACTCCTTATAACTACGATAGAGGGATGATCTTTAATTTTTATGAATGAGCAGAAGTAGCAGATTTCCTCAAAGCTCGGTAATCGGCCCAGAACTCTACTAAATAGCACACATAACCCCATCAGAATGGCATGGCCATTGGGGTGCAATTGGAATGGAGAGATAGATAATCGAAGCAGGAACTGCTGAAGGAAGTCATTGAAAGGTGGTATGGCACCGCTCAAGCACATTTGGCGATTGACAGCAATAAAGCCAGAAGGGGGCCTATCTGCAGTATCATTTGGCCCCGGCAGTAAGGCATCAGCTTCGGCAATGCCAAACTGGATGAGCAATTGGTTAAACACCCACTGATTCAGAGTTGTGGGAGTTCTCTCCGGAGGGTTATCCAACAGGTTGGCTACTGGGAAGACATCTTCAGCCTGGCCCATCGGTTCTTCTTGTTGAGATGTCATTCTACACAAGCAACTGGATGTTCAAATGCGAAGGTGCACGTTTCCTAAAAGTGTGAAGTGTTGTGCAGAACTAATGAAAATAACAAGTAAATATAACTGGAATTAAACTGGTTGACGATTGATCGACTATGGTAATTTCAGAACTTGTTAATTTAAAGTTCAAGCATAATATTAGTGCAGGCTGGTCAGTTTCAGTTGACTGTTTCAGTGTTGCTTTAATATTCTACTTGAAATCGATAGCACTTCGTTCACACGATTTGTTTAAGTTAATTATCTGTTATTAACTAATCTGTCATTTGATATGGGCGGTCGATGACAGTATATTCGTCCCAATTTTCTGTGAATGTAGTATTGAACAGATTGTTAACCTGCAAGTCAAAATAACCTGTGAATGAATGCAATAAAATTCGACAGTTCAAAGTTTATGCAATGGTTCAAAGTTCGAGCAGAATTCACGCAAGTCCTAACTCGTCAACGGCTCAAAAATTTTGAGTCGGCAGTGCCCTAAGTCGTAAGTCTTAGAAAAAGGGAGAAGCTCTGGTTCAGAGTAATAAGAAAATCCCCAAGTCTTATCTCGGCCACGACTCAAGGCTTAGGTCGTGGAGCATGTTGAGTCGTATCATGGTTAAATCGCAAAGGTCGCTGGATCATACAAAAATAGCCGAGTCATACCTAAAGCAGTATTCGACTCTATCTGACCAACTAATCACCTAACTCCTAACCAGTTTACCTTCTAACTTTTAACCCATAAACCATTTCACTCCTAACCCGTTAATCTTCCAACTTTTAACCCATTAACCCAATAAAACTCTCAATCAACAATCCTGGTCTTATCACGCCACTAAATCACCTCAAGACGCAAATCATCAGACCAGACAACCCTACATCCATTGATGGTTAGAATGACCAAACTTGCAAGACTCAAGGGAGTAAATTAGAGGTAGGGGCGGAGCGCGTAGGTCAATGATGATCGACAATCAGAAGGGAAGCAAGATTGCTTACGTAATGTGGTGTCAAAGATGATCAGAGGAGAGTCGAGTTGGAATCGCCTGTGAGAACTTGGAGATGCGTTAATGGCGGATGCGGTTTAGAGGATCGCTGATAAGAAGTGGGAGATAGGAGGAACGAGTCAAGCGTTTTATATCTGGAAGAGCTGGAACTCGAATCAGCACGCCCGAGTTATGATAAGTCGAAGCACACGACTTACGACTTAAGCGTGTGCTTCGAGGGGCAAATGTTAACCCCGTTCCAGCCTACAAGTTAAGGGGCCCACGAGTTAAAGGAGTCAACGAGTTAAGGTCTGGGATGAGCCACGACTTAAGGTGTTTAACGGCTCAGGAAGGATCTACGACTCAGGAAGCCTCACGACTCATCGAGTCACCGACTCAATAAGTTAATTACCTAAAGCTCAAAGCGACTTAAAGGGTTACGACTCAAGGGGTTACGGTTCACAAGGCAGGACGGCTCAATAAGTTACCGACGCATCAAGACTATCGTCTCAACGACTTAAAGGAGCAGAGTGGCTTAACTAGTTAACGGCTCACAAGACAAACCGACTCAATGCATTACCGACTCATCAAAGGTATTGCCTCAGCGACTCAACAGGTCCACGGCTCATCATAAGAAACGACTCAAGAGGATTGACGACCTAAGAAATGACTTGACGACTCATAACTCAGGGTGACTCGTCCGCGACTTAAAGCCACTGAGTCGTATTCCGTTGCTACAATGCATGTCCCAGTGAGAATTGACTCGTCAACGACTCAGGACTTGGCTTAGAATCCAGCAAGAGAATGAGCTAGTGAGAAGACCAAATGCTTAATCAGATAAGCCGGCCACGACTCAACTTGACTCGGCCACGGCTTAGCCTGAGTCGGTCATGACTCAGGACTTGGATGAAAAACTTCTATCCAGATTTGCCTATAAATACACGGCCACCCCCAACATTCAAGGGACTTTTGGAGGGCTCGTTCATTTCAAGCGTCGTTACTCTGCTGCCTTCTGAACTACTTCAACACCTTCAAGGAACTTCACGAGAAAATCAAACATGTCTAACATGTGTTCGAAGATTTGGATCGACATTGAAGTTTAGGCTACTTGTTCTAAGTCACTTGAAACTCAAAGTGTGTTGTAATCAAAGTGTAACTGCATTGACTTGTAATCAAATCGTCAATAAAGATATTCAAAGTGGACGTAGGCTCTTTCTTAAGCCGAACCACTATAAAATTGCTGTTGTTTACTGTTTTTTCACTATTATCTGCTTATAATCTGTTCCCGAGCTATCGGGTGGTGCTTTCACAATCTCACTTCATACACCGGGGTGTTAGCGTTCAGATTTTAGCGTTAACACGTGTGATTCAGCTATACCTGAGAAAATTATAGATCCAAAGAATAGCAAAGCTCAAGTTCCTCTTAGGCTTTAGGATTTCCTTTTAATTTTTGAAATAGAAAGATGCAAATATAACAATTTCAAAAAAATGTGATGGTCAGTTTAATTTTTATGCTTCTCTTTGATCTACTATTCTATTCCTTTTAGTAATGCTTTGCAATTTTAATAAGGTTTTTATCCCTTCTCTTGTGCAGATTGCCCGTTATTTTGCACACATAACCCACTGCTCTTCTCTTCTACAAGTATTGAATCAAATTTTAGATTTTACAAGTAAGATAAACATGGAGGAAATAAAATGAAACATTAGTTTTTTAAGAATGATGGCTCAAAGGAAGCATTGAAATTGAGCTAGTTCTTATCTTGGGAAAACAATTGACCTTTTGCATACAGAGCTCAAAAAGAGTAGGCAAAAGGGTAAAATCTTAGGTAATCAAATACGCAATCTTTTTAATTTGCACGAAAGAGCTTTAGGAAAAGATAAATAAGATATAAACGAAAAGTTGGTAGAAAGTAACAAAGGATAAGCTTGTCTTACTAAAGACAATGAACTCCTAGGCATGTAACTTCAAGGGATCAAATTAAGTGTTAACTTAATATAGAAATTACGTACAATCAAGCTTATGACATGAAAGAAGAAGAAATATGATATGCCACTAACTAATAGGGAATCAACAGCATCTAGCATAGCTGCAGCAAGGCTTAGGAGGCACACAAGGGTGCTAAACCGTTACATGGACCAAAAGAATTGTGCAGGTGAGCATAACAGATTTATTTCTTTTATTAAAAGTTTGTTAGAAAATTAGTGGTAGTAGTTTATAATGTGTTGACGGTTGTGCTTATTGTTTGCACTGAATTTATGAAAATGGTTATATAATCAATGAATAAGAATACATTTGCATGGCTGGATAAAAAGTTTCTTCTTCATTTCTACGTTTTCTTCCTCTAAATCTCTTTAACATATTTCTTGTGGCAGAAAATAGTAGAAGGTCTTATGTCTCATCAATTTGGTGCTTACATTCCTCCATGCTCCTTCTCCCTACTTTCTCCATGACCCGAATAGATGGGCTAGCTTCATAACTCAACACCCAATAAGCCACCATCGATTCCATTCAAACCACCATCACCACACAAATGACCACCCTCTCCAAGAAAGAAACTGCCCTTGCCAACATACCAACATTAAAAATTCACTTGCCACACAACAACTCGTAATCCAACAATTAACCCAAGCTATTACTGACTTATCCTTCATATTCTCTTCCAACCCCATAACACCTCCACCACCTTCTATAATACAACTGCCACCACGTCCCATAATACCCCCACCACCCTCCATATTCACATCATCTTCAGTGATATCCGCACACAATGCAACCTCAACCAACCATACATCTCTCCCTCAACCACCACCACCTCCTCTACTCACTATGCCTCTTCATAACTATATTGGTACCCGAACACCTAAATGCGAACTAACGCACTTCGATGGCTCCAACCCTTTAGATTGGATTTTTCAATGGTTGTTCTGTGACAACCATCTCACTTCATGGTAAGCCTTAACCCATGCCTTCAAAACCCATTTTGGAACTTCACCCTTCATCAACTATCAAGCAACACTATTCAAACTTCGACAAACCATTACTGCTGATGGTCACCAAGCTACCTTTGAAAGCACATCCAATTGAATAACAAATCTATCCCCCGATGTCATCCTAAATTGTTTCATCTTCGGTTTAAAAACCCAACTCCTTTGCCCCACCATACATATCGAAGCCGTTGGCCTTGCCAAGTTGACTGAAGCCAAGCTTAATGACTCAAAACGAATCTACTGCCAGGCCATTACCAATCGAAATCAAGCCCTACTCCTCTCCCTTCCACCAATCCAAAACTTAAACCAAAACCCTCCCACAAATTACCTGATCTGATGACTAACACAAACCAAGCTCCAAATTTGAAAGGCACAAGGCCTATGTTATCATTGGGACAAGAAATACTACATTGGCTATAAATTAACAAAACAACAAGCTCTCCTACTCATATCGGATGAAAATCCCAACCGATCAGATCTAGAAGCTCCGGAGATCATGAAACCTAAAGAACCAGCTATTTTCTTCCATTCACTAGTGGGTTCCGCTCATCCACGATCGATAAGACTGGTCGCACTCATCAACAATAAATCCATTTTCATCTTGGTTGATTCGGGAAGTACCCATACTTATATCCACCTAAAGGTTGCTCATTTTCTCAGAATCCAAATCGAAATACATAGGATTTCTAGGTGGCAGTGGGCAATGACGAGAGGCTTCGTCATGAAGGAACTTGTCACTATGTTTTAGTACGAATTATGGGATACGATTTTCCCTACGATTTTTTCCTTCTACCTATCTCTGGAGTCGACGCTGTTTTTGGAATCCAATGATTATAAAATCTTGTCCCAACCACTATTGACCACAAGAAAATGACGTTGGTCTTCTACTAAAACCAGCAACCTATTATTTTAATGGGCTAGGATGTTAATACAAGCCTAGTGGAGATTTCCCTGTAGCATCTCAAAAGTTTATATTCTACATCATCCATGAATTCTTATTTTCACCTAGATTTAACTTTTAACCCCAGCCCACCCAGCCCGAAAAGCCCAGTTACCATGCAGCCTTAAATCAACACCATATTAATCCAATATCCCAAAATCTTTCTTAAACCATCAACCCTACCACCACACTGCGATCGTAACCACCACATCAACCTCCACAACAACTCACCACCCGTCAACATCAAACTGTATCAATACCCTTACTTCCAAACAAATGAGATCGAGTCTTAAATCCAGGAGATGGTCATTTCAAAAATAATACAACCTTCCTCTAGCCTATTTTCCTCACCCACGTTACTTGTTAAAAAAATTGGTTCGTGGCATTTTTGTATTGATATAGAGCCCCAAATTCAATCACAATCAAAGATCGATTTCCAATCCCAACCGTCGATGAATTACTTGATTGGTTACATGATTCTAAATATTTTTCTAAATTGGATTTGAAGAATGGTTATATCTATATCCGCGTTTACCCACCCGACACTCTCAAAACAACATTACGGACTCATAAAGGCCATTAAGAATTTCTCGTAATGTCTTTCGGTCTCACTAATGCACCATTTACTTTTCAAGCGACAATGAATGATATTTTCCATCCTCATTTTCGAAATTCGTGCTAGTGTTTTTTATGATATCCTTATATATAGAAAATCATGGTATACTCATCTCTCTCACTTACGGATTGCTTTAGATATTTTGAGTAACAATGAATTTTATGCTAACGCCGCCAAATGTGTTCGGGTTCACCGAATTGCATTACTTGGGTCGCATAATCTCTCTACAAGAATGTTCATGTCGACCCATCTAAAATAACTACTATAACCAATTGGCCTACACCGTCAACTCTCACAGCAGTTTGTAGATTTCTCGGGCTCGCGAGCTACTTCCGATGTTTTATCCAAAGGTACGCCCAAATTGTAAGTCTTCTAACTGATTTATTAAAGCAAAATGAAACATTCACTTGGTCCAGCAAAGCCCACTTAGTCTTCCTCACTCTCACAAAAATATCATCACCTCCACACCAGTCCTTGCTCTCCTCAATTTCTCCACAACCTTTGATGTACAGACGGACGCCTCAACTACAGCAAGCAGAGTTGTTCTTTCTCAATCACATCACCCAATTGCCTTCCAGCGCCAATGGCTACCCCCTCGTCTCCAGTCCGCTTCAACTTATGCGCGTGAAATGATCGTGATCACATCCGCTACTCAGAAATGGAGCCACTGCCTATTAAGACGCCGATTCACTATCACCACTGACCACCAAAGCTTGAAACAATTTCTCACTCAGACAATTCAAACACTGGACCAACAAAAATGGTTATCAAAGCTTCTCTGCTTCGATTTTGAGATCCGATTCAGACCTAACAGAGAGAATAGTGCAGCGGATGGGTTATCGAGGTGGAGGACGAAAATAGTAATGGCAGCACTTTCCTCTCCTGTAATGGATTTTACTTCACGCATACGAAATGCTCTACAAAATGACCCAATAACACAAGCTTCCTGACTGAAACACAGCCTAACAGTCGAGAGGCACCACAGTTCATTTTACGCGATGGACTACTATTTAGAGGTACCGGAATTTTTATTCCACCTAACCCAGCTTTGCAACATGACATAATGGAGGCTTTTCACTCTTCTAAGATTGGGACCCATTCGGTTTTTAAGGCTACTTTGGCGACTATCTAGCAACTTTTACTAGCCAAGCCTCCCACGTTCTATCCGCAACTTTATCCTGCAATGCTTTGTTTTCTTACGGGCAAAACTAGAAAATTGAACAACAAAAAGGCTCCTTCAACCTCTACCAATTCCTTCTCGAATATAGGAAGACATGTCAATGGATTTAATCATCTATCTTCCCCAGTGGCGAAGCCAGATTTCAAGACTGAGGTGGGCACCATACAATTTACAATAAAAGAAAAATCTGAAATTCTATTTTTTCATTAAGATTATATAACACTGAGAAAGATTATTCAAAATAGAAAATAAAATAATGAGAGATTACTATTAAAAACTTCTATTGTATAACCATTTAAATATAATTCAGCTTACAACTAAATCACCGGTTTCAAAATAAACAAGTTGTTTCAAAAATTAATGCAAAACACCTTTAAATAATATTTCAATTCCATTGAAAGAAGCAGTTGACACAACACATTTCACATCACAATCATCCTCTCAACTCCTTTTCTAATCCATCTTTTCTTCAAAAATAGTTAAATTTGATAAAATAATCTAATCTTATATTCTTTGTTTTCTCTTCAAATCCTGGGGTGGTCACTTGATTTTCCCCCATCATCTAGAAAGACTTGTATACAGGTTATTGTAGATCGTCTCTTAAAATATGCACATTTATGTGCACTCCCGACATCAATCAATGCCACCCAATTGGCTTCACACTTTATACAAGAGTATGTACGTTTAATGGCTTTCCAAAGTAAATAGTTTTCGATAGAGATTGGGTCTTCATGAGCCAATTTTGAAGAGAAATATTTTGACTTCGTGGCACGACACTTAAAATGAGCAGCGCTTATTATCCGCAAAGCGATGATCAAACCAAAGGTGTGAACCGATTTTTGAAAACATATTTGCGAACCATTTGTGGAGATCTACCTTCTAAATGGGAAAAATGTTCCCTTTAGGACGAGCATTTGTACAATACTTGTACGCACTCTTCTATTGATATGTCACCATACCAAGACGTTTATGGCCGTACTCCACCAATAATTTTCGATTATATTTTTGGTAGCTCTCAACTAATGAGGTTGAAAATTGGGCGTTGGGAAGAGACCATTTACTTCAAACACCTAAGCATAATTTACAATATACCCAGGCACGAATGAAGAGTAATGTTAATCATCACCGACAAGACAGAGTTTTCCGCATGTTCTTGGGTCTTCGTCAAGCTCCAGCCCTATCACCAACTCTCTCTCTCCGACAAGCATATCACGAACTATCCAAGAAGTTATTTGAACCATTTCAAATCATCGAGCATATAGGACTGGTTACTTACAAGCTGCTTCTACCTAATGATACTCGAGTTCATACAGTATTCCACATTTCCATGCTCAAGTTCTTCCCTAATCCTCATACAGCCACGTAAGCTTCTCTCCCGAAAGATTTCTTCTCCATGCATAACTGAGTTGCCCTTAAGGACAAGGTCATTCTACTACGGGGATAGTGGTATGCCACTAACCAATAGGGAACCAATAGCTTCTAGCACAGCTGCAGCAATGCTTAGGAAGCACACAAGGCTGCCAAACCGTTACAAGGACTAAAAGAATTGTGCAAATGGCCATAATAGAATTATTTCTTTTATTAGAAGTTAAAAATAGAGGTAGTAGCTAATAGTGTGTTGTTAGTAGGGCTTATTTGTTGCACTAAATTTGTGCAAATGTTATATAATCAATGAATAAGAATACATTTGCATGGCTGGAGAAAAAGTTTCTTCTTTATTTCTATGTCTTCTTTCTTTAAATCTCCCTGACATATTTTATAGTAGTAGACAATACTTGGTAGCAGGTCTTGTGTCTCGTCAAAATAAATAAAATAAAAGAAGCACTCTCTTTTGAACAGCTATAGTAATTGGAGATAAAGAAAATCAAAGTCTTGGGAGCTTTACTTAGGATCTAAGAGAGCATGTAGGAGTAAGTGTTTGTGACGCCCTACATTTATACTCACACTAGCCAAGGACATTATGGAGTAATACCATCGACTAGTACGAAGAATAAGGCTGTTGAAGAGCTACCATCGGTGTAATTGCTTTGTACGAGTACCGATACCAAATAGAGTTACATGCATTTCATTTCAAGAGGGAATCCTACATACCGATACAAACTCAAAGCTACTACACAGTGGCTATGTGGTCTTCGGAAACAAATATAAAATAAGCATAACACAAAATCAGTCACAAATATTCATATCACTAAGGTGGAAACAGATATGCATACAACACCTAAAAGTATACATAAAAGTAGTGATCATGTAAGATCCACTACATCACAAATGAATAGGTACAAGTGTTAGACAAAAGAATATGTATACATCAAGGATTCTCTTTCTTGAATGTATAAAACAAAAACTACTAAGCTAAGTAGTTAGCCAAAAGTCAGGTGACAGTCCCTGATAAAAAGTCAAGTAGAAGCACCTGAAATATCTCGGTCTGACCGTAGTATTATTTAAGAAGGAAACAATAAACGGATCAGTATAGCTATAAATATCATATAAAATGAGATAGGATAAGAGATATAACAAAAACATGTGATAAAAATAGTGTCATACTGTGACAAGTATACATTAAATAACAACAAAAATCATACAATATCTCGAATATTCTCAAATACCAAAAAAATGTCATATTCTTTAACATATTCACCAAACCACAAATATTGATAAAACTTATCAATGTAAATCACAAAAATTGGTAAAACACAAAATCTAGAAATCATCGGTTAGAAATCCAAAAATCACAAAAGGGGGAGGCCTATCACAAACGGTAGCATGAAAACTCACCAACACGTGTATCACAAACGGAATGTTATTCCATGTTCGCTAACCATAGAGCCGGTGTAACGACATAGTATAGCATTACGCCCGATGAACCTGAAACTCCAATAATTCGGAACAACGACATAGTACAACATTATGCCCGATGAACCCGAAATTCCAATAATTCGGAACAACGACGTAGTACAGCGTTATGCCCGATGAACCCGAAACTCCAATAATCTTGAAAAATGACGTATTACAGCGTTACACCCGATGAACTCGAAACTCCAATAATCCGGAACAACGACGTAGTACATCGTTACGCCCGATGAACCTGAAACTCCAATAATCCGGAACAACAACGTAGTGCATCGTTACGCCCGATGAACCTGAAACTTGAATAATCCGGAACAATGACGTAGTACAACGTTACGCCCGATGAACCTGAAACTCAAATAATCCGGAACAACCGATGCATATACTAATAGAATGGAAAACAGTTTTAAAAACAAGCTTTGTATTAAAAGTAACGTTGAAATCATTTTTGTGAAAGAGTTTGAGTATTTACTACAAGTTTAGGAACCTTTGTATTTTGAAGTGACAAATCACAGAAAATGATTGTAAAAACAATCGATCACCAAAAATTCACTTTCGAAGACGTGAATCAAATCCATAGAAATTGATATATTCTCAAAAATCCAGAAAAAGAAGTCATCAAAATCAATAAAAGTGATAACAACTAATCGGATCATTAAAAATCGATAAACATTGAAAATTCACTCAAAAAGTAGGCAAATAGGCAAATAGGCAAAACGGAACAGTCCCAGACGTTTAGAATTACCAACCAGACATCTGAACCAAGGCTTTGAAAAATATGTGCGTTTTCTCCTTTCTCTTTTAATTTTCAAAACTATTTCAAACGTCTGGATTTTTCAACCAGAAGTCTGGATTTTGTTCAGACGTTTGGATTTTAGCTCTGTCATCTTTTTCTTTTCTAGGGACCCTTTCCAGATGTCGGGATTTTTCAACTAGACGTCTGGATTTGAAACCAGACGTCTGAATTTTGTTTTAGACGTTTAGATTTCCCTACTAGGCAAAACAACAGCCTAGCCCAAAAAAGGCAAATCCAAACCGAAATGCGATCGAACGAGCGTTGGATGCTAGGGATTTATGTTAATCGACAACTCAGCCCTATAGGCTCTTCGATACGCCACAAACAAAATGTTCAAACATCCAAGATAGGATCTTTAACGTTTTTGACTTCAAAACACAAAAATTGAAAAATTCACCAAATCAATTCAAATCAAAAGCAAATGAACATGAATAGATATTAGGAATTCATATCTAACAACAATGAAAGCTATAGACGTAGATGTGAGTTCAAAAACTCACCTTTAAATCCAAATATAGAAATGAGAAGCTCTAAAACAAGCAAAGATTGATTTCTCTTCAACAACACCTTTAGAATCTTCAATCTATTATCAAATGAAATGAATTTCCTAAGTTAAGTTATAGTAATTTCTGAAAATTGAAGACAGATCGAGATGGTGAAGATGAAGAGGATTCTTACACAAGCTTCTCTTTGATTTATAACTTGAATTTGAATTCCTAAGTGAAACTAGAGCTTAGGAATTTTAATTTCCTCTTCCCACCATTCTTTCTAGGGCTTAAGAGTCTTAGGAAATGTTGTGAATGAATGAAGAGAAGTGGAGTGGAAGTTATAAGGTTGAGGAGTTAGGTTCTCTTGTTAGGTTAGTGAGCTGAAACCCAAACCCAAAGCTCCAAATAAAAAAACCAAAATTATAGTCAACTCCAAACATATCGATGTTTATACTTAAAAAGGTCGCAAACGCCATTTTGGACTCAGTGGAAGTTGTCTCGAGTCCTAATTTAACAGTTTATAAAAAGTAGCATTTCAGACTTTAATCCGACTAACGATGCTATATTTATATAAAACATTTAAATATACAATCGTAAAATACGTGGGTTGTTAGTGTTCCATAAACTATATTCTGCAGCTCAAGGATAGCAATGAAAAATTTCATCCAACCAACAAATATTTGAGGAATATGACTAATTATTCTAAGGTTAGGGATGTTGAAGAAAATGACAAGGAACTAAGGAGATGACCATGTGTTTTGATATTGACAAAGCCTAACTTAAAGAGATTGGACCATCTGAAATGTATGGGGGCTGGTCTCACTTGCTTTACTCATGCATAGATTTAGAAAGAAATATTTGAGGGCGCGCGGTTTCAATTTAAAAATAAAATAAAATATGTAATTTTTTACCAATCATGGGGCCATTAACACTCACTTGCGACTTAGATTAGCAAATCCCCTAAAATGGTTTGTTGTGTGTTGGAAAGCTTAGGCTTGGTTAGGTTTTTAGTTTTTAGATTTGGTTTTCCATACAAACAAAAATATGCATGCTACATGCATTATTTGAAGATAACCAATTAAAAAATGAAATTGACATAAAAACAGAAAACAAATTTATTTTGTTTTTGGTGTTTTGATAAATAATAAAAACAAGGCAAACAATCCATCGCATTCTTGCCCCTCCATTATTTTGAAGCTTTTGTTATTTCTCAAAATATGAAAAACAATTATATATTTTTATGTTAACTTTGTTTTCTAATTTGTTATCTTTCGAAAATGCATGCGATGTGTGAATTTTTTTGTTTGTGTGAAAACTCAAAATTGGAAACGGAAATCGAATCGGTTCCCAGTGATCAATTTGATTTTGAACTTTGTATTTTATATTGTGCGTTTTCAGTATATACTAAGAAAGATATGGACGAGGGGAAGAGTCAGAAAATCATAATTATTGTAACAAATGGGTGAAAAGGAAAAGGAAATAGATTTTCATGTTTTGCGTATGAATTGGTTTTCTACAAAAATTACATACGTTTAACGCATTGAATAGAAAATAATTTCACTAACAATAATTACATTTTTAAGTTTAGTTCATGTGTCGTTAGTTTGAATTATAATTTTAAGTTGCAATATCTAATTTGTATTATTAATTAATGAAGAATGAATTTGTAAGAAAGTTTATGTGTTTTTCAGAATACGATTAACCAACATGTTAACTAATCGATTACGATGAATTGGATTGAGTTTTTGCACTTTTTTCTTATTCACAAACCTTGTGTTAGGTTGATAGTTTTCATTTCCTATCTTGTGGAAAACCATTTTCACGCCACTTAGCCCTATCTCCTTTTAGGGGTACTTTAGTAATAGGTTCTATAGAAACCGGACGATCATATTTGGTTAAAAATGTAGCGGTAAACTCCCATGTTCATTTCGCTACCGTGTTTATGAACAAGTTCTTGGTAGTTTGTTCCGACTTGGGTCATATAAGTGCATTTCTATACATATTCGTCTCCGTGTCAAATTTGTTCTGCAGATCTTTTAGTCATCTAAAATGCATCTCGGTTTACAACAGTAAACTCTTTTCATTTCTTTTAAGCATATGGCTCTTATGTTGCATTATCGAGCTATAAGAGCACTTTAGATGTAAAGCTTAACTGTAAGCTAACGTAGGAAGACTGTTTTACACCATTTTATCTTCTATGATATGTACCATATATATTTACGTAGCGAGCTGGGTTCCTTTCGTACAGAAAAACGGACGCAACTCCTACGATGTAAAAAGTTAAACAAGGTAATTGTTTCCAACAACAGAAAACAAAACAAAAAGTACAATATATATAATTAAATTCATAGGCGAGGGCAAAAAGCAACTTATACGCACAAGTTTCAAGCTTCAAATCAAGTGTACGTATATATAAACAGTAAAGAAGCATCAGGGAAAGCAGATTTGGAAATGATGAGGATACAAGAAAGATATTTAGGCCTGAGTCGATGAAATGATGACACGCATCGCATCGCGGCAGCGTTGCGGAATAGGTTAAAAAAAGGAGGTGGAGACCCGGCCCTACGAGTTTGCCCGTATCCAAAGCTACACTCATTCTCCCCACTCTGCGTGAATTTTAGAGTCTTAAAGTACAATTATTTCCCAGAGGACGCTTTGTCCGTTCTTGCTGGATCCTAGTTACAACTTGACGATAAATCATGAATAACGCCAAAATTGTCACCAAGTGATTGTTCCTAGATGTGCTAAGATGATGCATTGCATCCGTATTCCAAACATTCATGTACCATATTTAGAATAAACTAAGCAAAGTTGCCTGTTGATGCTACCACTTTGGTTGCCAATACCACAATTGTGGCCGCACATTGAATTTGCTTCAAGACAAATGCGAATGATTCCGACCTTGTGACTGCCACTTGGGAAGGTAAAATCATGTACAAGTACACCATTCCTCCTTTTCATTCTCTCTGTCTTTCAAATTGCTGAGTTAAAAAAAATTCAAACTATGAATTTGGAGTTTTGAAGCATTCAACGATTGTACTTTGTTTTACTACTAATACTAAAATATGGGCAACAAATTAGCCTCAAAATTTGTGTTATTGTAGTAACCGGTTAACCCTGGTAGTATAGATTTATTCGACCTTTAGAACAATAGATAAGTTTTTTACTAGTTTTTGTCCCACAATGGCTACATTTACTTTAACCTTTTACTATCAATATATACACATCTATGTGAACTCATGTAACAGATGAAGTTCATTGGACTCGTAGAAAAAAAGTTACAACTATTTACGAGAACGTCAAATGAAACACGTATAAAACATATGATTGAAATAGCTCAATTTAGTCGAGATAATTACTACTATTATTGTACTATAATATGGTGCACATAATGGTTGTATTTTATTGTTAATTAGTTAAAATAGGCAAAAATAACCCAAATAGATATTCATTTCATGAATAAAAGGAAGTTATTGTATGAAGTAAGAAAATAGATAAAACAAATACATCAAAAATCTATTATGATTCAATACAATATGAATTTGATTAATCGTTAATCTTACGTCCGAATAGATAATGAATATTGATTTAACTGAAAAGAAATTAGAGGAACATAAATAAATTAGCGAAAATCATGCATGAATCCATTGTTGCTCACCGAGAGGAGATAAATTTGGTTTGATATTCCAAACTGACATAAAGCTTGGATCTGTATATACCTCTGCAGAAAAGGGTAGACATAATATGCTAAATCATGTGATCATAACCTCATATTTATAATAACGTGACATTTTCAATTTGATCCTTCAACAAACTTAAAAATGTCACATTGTTGTCCACCTATTACGTTTCTACATTATTTATTTCAAAATTAAGTACTTAATTTACACTCAATCAAAATAGATCACAAACGTTTAGATATGAACATATGTGCCTCCATTATATTGAATTATTCCAACAACAACCCCATCGCATATGTAACTTAATAAAACGTATATAACTTTATGGCTCTCAAATTGCTACCTTAACAATAAGGTATATTCAAGACAATCTCGTACATTGATTGTGTTAAGATCACAACTGCTTTCATTACCATTATTGTAACTAAACTCATCAATGGTCATAAATATCAATATTATCAAACAACCTACCAATCATGTAAGCATAACATGAAAATTACATGAAATCTTATCTTTACATGTTTATTTCCAACTGGTTTTATATGACAACCCGCACCTCTCGACATGCTTCAAAAGCCATCACATCGAGAAATGCATATCGTCGAGGTTTTAAAAGCATTAACATCTCAGAAACTAAGATACACATATATAACCTTAGAATATATCACATTGGAAAGATAAGCCAACTATCTAAAACGTTTCACAGCAGAAGAAATAAGACATTCACAGAAAATACCAGTCTTGGAAAATATCAAACCATAGTCTCAGAAAAATATCAGTACGAAATACAATCAAAGTACATAGCAAAATATATCCCTTATAGTCTGATACAAGAAAATAACTATACTGATATGATAAAATGATACATGAAGAGAAGATGTGATAAAAGCATACTCTAAATGAAGCATCACTTTTTTTAGTTATCTGAAATGGGCAAATCATCTTTTGCCCTATCCACTTGTGATAGGAAAAAATGGAAGATGAATGGGTCAAAAAAAAGTCTGGTGAATGAGAACAAGTTTAATAAGATGATTAAGTGCAGTTAACTTTAAATCTATTCTAAGTGATATAGGATATGTGGCAAGTGCTCGTGAACTTTTAAGGTAAACACCTAGGGATTCCTATTAAACACAATGGGTCGAACATACTGATCGAACCTCACACTAATGATCGCCCAAAATGAGAACAATTATACCAATATGCTACTTATTGTACTGCTCTAGGAGCTCTATAAGAACTCCCGTTAGTACTGGGCTCCAATTTAATCGGTATCTATAGCCACTTATTATATTGAACCGACATCATCCCGTGCCACGTTGCGCTAGAAACGTGCATACTTGGATCTCCCGTTAGTGCATGGCTCTTGAGAAAGTGTTCCCGACAATGTTGCGTTCACCCGTACAAAACACCCGTGAGCCTATTGCGAAATGGACCACCCTATTTACTCCGTTTATGCGATATACATCGCCCATACCAATATTAACATCGTGAAATACTTAGCCTAAATTAGCTCAGTAGCCTATTCACTAATTACATAGTTCCATACTTAATTACATAATTTTTATCCATTTAGCTTGGGCCTTAGGCTAGAAACAAATTTGTGAATTTTTAACTTGGACGGTCAACCTAAGGCATACCCTGGTCGACCACTATGGGTCGACCGTAGCTATCTAAGTTCGACCGTTCACGTTTTTTTTGTTAGGGTTTGTCGATTTCTTTTATGTTGATTAGTTTTTAATTAACGTCGTTAACTTAAGCCGATTATTAAATACTATTAATCCTAATTTCCATATTAATTAATTTTCCTATTTCAACCAGTTCTAGGGTTAAAAGTTAGCATTAACATTCCAATTTACCAAATTTCATAATCTAATTTCACTTTAAATTATAGGGTTTAGGGTTTAGCCAATTTAGTTTCAAATTAACAAGTTAATTAGTGGTATTAACAATTCTAACCACCTAAAATGGTTTAAAGTCAATTGTACAACCAAATTATTAAATCTTTGCCCACTCACCATTAAATTAAGCTCTAGATTCAAGAAAGCCGGCCTCCAATCGATAGCCCTACCTCTAGATCTCCTTAGTCTCCTCCTTAATTGCTTGCCTTTCTCCTTAATTTGATTTTCATTTTGATTTAGGTTTTGATTTGGGTCTTAGGGTTTGACAGATTAGGGTTTTAGTAGAAATTTTGACAGGTTTTCTCTACTATATATTGAATAAAAAAATTATGGATTGACTTACTAACTTATTTATAGGGTTAGATTAACATTAATGACTATTGGATTAACCTTAGCTAACATCTCAACCACCCATCATCTACTTCATACCCAAGCAATCATTCTCGGTCATCGATTCATCATGCTCTAGATCGATAATCTTCCGAACAACACGTGTCGGGTCGACCGCTTCTAGGGTTGGGTCGACTACTACAGGTCAACCTAGGCCCTACTTGGGTCGACCTGACTATGTTAATTTTTTATGTTTTATTTTAATTACTTATTTATCCTTCTGTTGCTTGTAACTCTTAAACTAACTTGGATTGCGACAAGTTATATACGTAAATCGTTTGTTCGGAAAATCGCTGTGAACACAATGATGCAAATTTCGTAGCAAAATTCGAAGTTTGTAAAAAAAATTCTCTGAAGTCCTTGTTTTCATTTAATTTAATTTCTTGTTAAATTTTTGTTTTAAATTTCCATTTAACTTCAGTGGTGCCATATTTTCCCCCTTAAAAGGATTCCATTCCCGAAATTTCCAAGGACGGAAAAATATAACTTACACACAACAGCCAATATTATCATCCATCATCCGCATGCAATCACAGTCCTTAAGGAATATTCTAATGCCACAAGTACATATATATGCGATATGTGATGCACATGAATCTATGCTAATGCAAAAATAGTTAGCCTACCAATCCAGTCGACCTTCTGTTTAGGTAAAATCCTCATGTTATGCATCCAAATGTATGCAACATCCAAAATGATATACCGATAATTTTATATGAATGCACAACCATCCAAACACATGCAACATCCATATTCATAACATCCATTAGCACTTCACAACAAGAAATATCATGCAATACCATATAAGTTTATATACATAATGGATATATTGTCCTAAAGTGTAGAGGTATACAATGTGAACAATACATCAATATTCATCTATTACATCCATCACCCATAACATGTTCTATCAACATATTTACAACCATTCCTATCATCCAAAAGTCTCTTCCTAAAGGGTATACCACTTAAGTCCTATCACGAAAGCTCTAAATCAATAAAGATTTAAATTGAAGATGTACCAAAAAAGAGTTATAGGTAGAAAGCTTGGATTTTCTCCTTACGCTCCCATATACTCTTCACTGGATCGTCTCCTCATTAAACTTTGACAAGTTTAATCTCTTTATTGGAGAGTCTCTTTGTACCATGCTCTAAAATACAAGTGGATGCACGGCGAAGTGACTTACACTCGACCTCCACTTCCTTCACCTGACTCGGCTCGATTACGGTAGCTGTATCATGTAAGCACTTTCCCAAGCGTGACAAATGGAAAACGTCATGTACCCGCACCGGCTTCTTTGAATGCTCAACTCTATATGCCAACTTTCTATTCTAGCTACTATCGAGAAAGGACCTGCAATCTTGGTCCTAGCTTCTCCAAAGTACCAAATCTAATTACATGCCTAAGAGGTGAAACTTTCACAAATACCATGTCTCCCATTGTGAACTCTAGCTCTGGACTCCTCCTGTTAGCATATGACTTTTTCCCATCCTGTGTAGTCTTCATCCTCCTACGAATTAGATCCATCTTCTCTGATGTCACTCTAATCATGTCCGACCCAAGAATATTCCTATCCATCGTATCCCACCAACATGATGGTGATCTACATGGTCTGCCACACAACGCCTCAAAAGGTGCGATCCCAATACTAGCCTAATAACTATAGTTGTAGGTAAACTCCACCAATGGTAAATGATCCTGCCATGCTCCAAAATCAATGATACACATCCATAGCAAATCCTTCAAAACCTAAGTTACTCTCTCCGTCTATTCGTCGGTCTATGAATGATAAGTAATACTCAAACTATCCTTGCCCATGCTTCTTACACACACCATACTATCCTTGTCCTTCCTTAAGTCAAGCCTAGTTTTAAGGCATGTTTCATGCCTTAAATTCATATACTTTTGTCCTCTTGACCCATTTTATGTTTAATTAATCTAAGGTTAAGACGTTGGATGATTTAAACACTTGAAAGTATGTTTATGTGTTACTATACAAGATCCAAAAGAGTTCAAACAACTTTTGATTATTATAAAGTCATTTATTGATAAAACGATTTTCGTTCACATTATTGACATTTCTTCAAACTATTTATTTTTGAAAACAAATTTCAAAAACGAATTTCCTGTCATTAGTTATTAATTGAAAGGGGGCTAATAAGATTATAAAATCGTATTTATTCACATTAAATCCAAGATAAAAATATTTAAATAATTTAGATATTTAAATACAAAGGGTTCAAAATTCCGGGTCGTTACATCGGAGGTGGACTAGTTAATCCTTAGATAAGTCTTTGATATATATTGGTAATACGTCAATTAAATTATAAAGCCGTAACTAGGGGTTGTCGGTCTCTATAGCTAGAACCGATTAACTATCCATTACGTTACGGAGGGCCCGCTTCGGGGTTGAGGTATTAAATGGCCGATGAGTGTGTCTCCTCCATATTTAAGAAGTATTAAATGGCTGGGGTTTTCTTTTGGGTAGTGCAACATTTAGATATATATGTGTGTATATAGGCATATACATAGTTATACCTCGAAGAAGGTTAGATATATTATACGGTAGGTGGAATTACATGGAATAGGCGTGAACAATGGACATAACACCTAAATAGAAATCAATCGGCTAAACTAGTGTTATGAATAAAGTATAAAATTTTATAGTCACTAGAACGTTGTTTAGAACCCCTCCTCATTACAACCCACATGAAAAATTTAGGGGGACGAGCTATTGTGCAAGTCGGGAATTGCAGATGGTAAAGTTTTCTCATTCATGTGTGGCATTGGCAAGACAATTAGATACTAAAGGAATAACATTGATTCAAAGGTAATAGCTTTGGTTAGCATATATATTCTATTATATGTTTCTATTCCTCTATAAGTTTATGTAGATAGCCCTCCGATATACTTATGTTTATTACAGGTTACCAAAACCAATAATCTATATTCTAATGGACTTGGGTTTTGATTTAGCCGAAATTCGGATCCACTAAGTTGCGGGTTACTAAAACGGTTATGTGACTCATAGGTGTAAATTCATAAATACGTTTATGACACAGTGATGTGGCAGTTTGTTGAATTCATCACTTATATATCATTTCAGTAAAATCATATTTCATATTACCTTAAGTAGTACTATATGTGATAATAATTTACATGCATTCTCTTCATCAACACTATTACTTTAGGATAAAAGGAATTTGATATTGGTCAAAACTCCAATAATATCCACATCAACTTGATTTGTCAATATACAAAGTTTTTGATTTAATAATAACATTTATTATCAATCATTCTACCAAGACCAAATTTTTTGATTTTGAGTATGCTATTTTTTATCGTGATACTAATCTCATATAAAAAAGGAGAAATATTCTATATTGAATAGTGATTCACTTCCTACAGTTCAACTTAGACTCGACCATAGTCACTCAATGGTTGTGTGCCATGAACTAACCACAATCAAAGTTGAGTATCCACATTAAAGTTCTATGATATTTTCAAGTTGAGAAAACTGTGTAACGCCATCACAATGAGATTTCTTATTGAACTTTGTTGTTACTAACAAACACTAAACAGTCGATTGAGTCATTTTATTGTTATCTAATAACTACAAGTATATTACTCCATGGTGCCCTAGCAGCCATGATAAATATGCTTCCTAGAATTTGGACAGCGTTACGTACTCTGTCCAACGAATACATCAGCATCCTTTTTCAAAACATACCGACCAAAAATATTTAAAGAAAAATATAATTTATATTGTGCATTGCAACTATTTGCAACTAAAATCACATAATATTTTATTTAAGGATTATCTTATTTATATGCTTTTGATTAATAACTTAATTAATTATATCACAATATAACAAAGTATATAAAAGAAAACAAATAGCTACATTATGAACAAAATTGACTATAGAGTTAGATGTATTTGCATTTACCTAATTTCCCCAAAGATTGATATAATTAACGTTATAACAATTATGGAAAAAATATTCAATAATTTGAGTATATATGTGTTATTATGCTTGTATATAGAAGGAAGTTGTGCCATAGTGTAGGTTCGATTTCACCTTAGAAGGGAAGTGAAGAAGGTGATACTAATAATTATAAAAATTAATGTAGAAATATATAAAATAATTACAACACTGATAAGAGAAGAATAATAGCAGCATAGATAATAGCATAATATTAAAAGCAGAAATAGAACAACATAGATTTACTCAGCTTCGAAAAAACCCTGCCTACGTGCTGCCCCCAAGGTTTCTACTAGAAATTAAGTAGTTAGATGCTTATACACGTAACTCGCAACACCCTCTATAACCTAACTCTACGCTCAAAACCCTGCCACAACTTAGCCATTAGTTGCGATTTCTCGAACTACACCACCGTAGTTCGTCCCCTAGTCACACGACTAGAATTTTACAGAAATTTAAAAGAAAAATACAAATTAAAAAAGGCTTAAAAACAAGAAGACCTATATTATATAACTAAAGCCCAATGGTAGTTATAAAACTGACCCAAAGAGAACAAAACACTGTGATAAAAGATTGTCTCCCTTTTCACTTTTGTTCGGCCTGCATGCTTTTGTTTCTTCGTTTGTTCCTCTTTCAGATTTAGGGCTCCTGAAATTTTAAGACGCTGATTCTGTTGTTGATTGAATGATGAACTATCTACAGTTTTCTTCGTCAATCAATTTGTCACTTTGATTCGCAAACGACTGCTTCAGCGAGTCAAGTTCGAATTGAATTGGTATGTGATTTTGCTTTATTTCTTTCGTTGATATGCTTGAACTTGATTTAATTCGAGTTATTGATTTGAAACTTTTATCTGTAGGATATTGCTTAAACTCGAATGCTAGTGGCCGATGATGAGATTGGGTTAACTAGGATTCGAAATCTTATAATCTCGTTCGTATATATTTTATTTGATTTCTTCAATTGATATGGTCGGCCGTTCGATTTAAATTAAATGATGGTGATGTATTCTAACTTTTTCAATTCATATATTTTTGTTGCATGATTATCACGGCTTTCTAAGTTTGCTTTAGATTTTGTTCTGTTCTTTTCTGGTTTGACTTCGGCCACTTTGAATTTGTGATAATTGACTTGACTTCATGAATTTTCTTTGCTGGAAATTAATACATCTTTGAAATTTGCATAGAATCTGCATTTGAATGTCACCTTGACTACATTTAAATTTTATTCCTCTTTTTACTGCTACAACTTAAACTGTCTGGATATTTATATACATGCGTGTATGCATATGTATATATACATGTTTGTTGCATCATGTATATACTGGACCTGATAAAATATGATTGAATTCGTCCTTGAATCCTTTGCGTTGAATTCTCTGGTTTACCTACACATTTTGTTGTTGCTTGATGGACTTTGGTAGTTGTAGTATCATGTGGTCTTGTTGTCTCTGGTGCATGGGTGCTGGTTCCCGTATACTTTGTGGAGTCTGGTCTGGTTTCCATTGAAATGTTAAAATTTGAACTCTGCACTTGAAACCATTTGATGTCAGGTTTTGATACATTTTTTCATGTATGTTCATTTACTTTGCTTAGAAAACATTTGTTGCTGTTGTGCATGCCTCTGACGCAGCTTGATATGGTTGTTGTTTGATGCTGAGGCTTTGCAGATTTTGGATTTTATGTTTGAAGTCTAAGCTGCATTGTACTTGGTATTACATCTGCGTTCATCATGTAGTCTGCTTTGGAGCTTGCTGATAATTTGGGTTGCGCTGACCAGTCCATTGCATTCATGTGAGCGTCAAGTGCTCCTTTGGGTAGTCCTGCAATCCACTCTGTTGCATACATGTAGTTTGCTTGAAGTTGTATCCTTTATGTTTTCACATATGCATATGCTTTTTTACTAGTTCACATGATATCTTCACTTGTGCATGTCACTTTACATTTGTTTTCACTTGAATCTGGTTTGGGGCTTGTTGCAGTCTTGGTTCACCTGAACTTTGAACTTGCTCCTGTTCATGTCTGTTGTATGTTGAACTTGTGAGTTTTCATGTGAAGTTCCTTTTGTTTAAGACTTGGTCATGTCTGCAATTGATCATTTGAGCTGCTATCTCACTGTTTCCAATTGATTATGTTGCATTGCCAATTTTATTCTGGTTTCATGACTCCACTGTCGAGTCTATTCTCAAATGTACACATTTATGCACTTGTTAGCATGGTCTGGTTTTGACTTCTTGTTGCATAAGAACTTGTACTTGACAATTTTGTGATGTATTTGTATTGCACCTGAGTTGAATCCAGCCTCGGCTCGGGTTTGACCTTGTGCTCACCTGTCACTGCAGTTATATCAAGTGTATATCGGTGTGCACGACCTTGTGGCATGTACAGTGATACACTGTGCATGTCACAAGTTGTTCGTGTATCATGAATTCAAAATGAATATGATGACGAACAACCCAAATAACCGAGGAAAATAATATTTTCAAAACACATTTTATTTTACACTGCAAAAATATTTCCTTTTCAATTTTACACATCAGTGTTTATTTTGCAGATAACTCAGATGCTGGATTTAAGCTGGAATATAGTTGAAGATAAATACGAGTGAATGAGTGATATGTAGTGAGGTAGAATGTATGCAAACATTGTATAGTGAAAAATTGTGATGTAATCGAAATTGTATTGTAATTATAAATTGTAAAAATATAGTGAGAGCTCAAATTTGTAATATTCAAAATTGAATAAAATATTTGTATGAATATAAATTCTGTGTTATTTATTTTATTCAAAAAATATTTATTTAATTATGTGAAAATAAAATAGTACAATAACAAATACATTTAAATGAATATATATATATATATATGTATGTATGTATGTATATGTTTATTATCATCAAAGAAAAATCATATAAATCATATACTAACATATTCAACAATCTCCTCCTTTCGATTATAACAAACATATATTTAAGATTTTGAATTTATTATATGTATTTGATCAACCAATTTGCTCCCCTTATTTGATTGCTCCCTCTCTACAACAAAGCTCCCCCTTCATATATTCTTGAAAATAAATAAAATATGCAAACGAATCTATATGGAAATATGCAAATAAAAAATAAAATATTCGACCTTTATTTGCCAAAATCTTAACTTTTCTCTCCCACTTTTGTTAATTAGCAAAAGAGTAATAGTGTTAAAAAATAGAGATAAAGTCGCCTCGTTAATGCAATATTAATATCTAATTGAGTATATATATTAAATTTCAATAAAAAAACCAAACAAAAATCGCAAATACTCTATTCGACGCATATTCCACTTTAGAGTGACAGGGATGATGTCATCATATGAAACCATATAGCTGTGTCTATTTATGGTATATTTATATCAGGAATATGAGTATCTACTAACCATGCATAACTGTTAGGATTTTAAATGAGATTAGTACTATTCTAAATTAAAAAAAATGAATTTCAAGCATCTTCTAACCACGCATAACCGTGAGAACTTTTAAATGGGATTAGAATCATCTTGTCTATTTGATAATCAATTTTGATATGTGTTCCATACATGCATAACCGTGAGGACTTTTAAATGAGCATGAAAGCACATAATCAAAAATTCCAAGTAATTCATCCATGCATAACCGTGAGGACTTTTAAATGAGAGTGAATACTTTGGATGTTTTTATTGCTAAAAATAAATAAAATGAAAACGAATAATTTCCCGTTTAAAATACTATATTTTGACATACTATATTGAATTTTGATGAGTGATGGTCATTAGAAATATGATAGAAATAGAGATGGCAATGGATTTTTTACCCATCAAAAGTTATTATAAATTTGTTTAAATTTTTAGAGAAATTTACTAAATATATGATTAATATCAACACTCATCATTTTTTCAATCACTATTTATCTTTTCGATAATCAGTAGGGAGTCAGATTAGTCAATCTAGTCATTTAAGATCAAATCCAAAAATAATTATAAAATCAAATTTTCTAAAATGACTAATCTAAAACAAGGTCAACAAAAACTATTTTCTGAAAGGGGTTTGATAGGAAAATGTCTGCTATTTGAAAATCATTTGAAATGAAAAATATGCAGATATTTTCTTTGAAAATGTGATGCAGCTAATGAATGTCTCTACATAAAACACATTCCACTAGTAATTTTTCTATCGACTAGATTGCCAGTGTATTCTGCATCCGAACTTCCCTTTGACTCAAGAGTATCATTAGTTGGGTGTTATAGATCAGACCATGAAGTTGCAACAAATACCTTAAAATCATTTTTACAGCTGTTAAATGAAATTCTTTTGAATTTGAATTGAAAATGTGTGAATAAACAAACAATGAACATAGTATCAGATCTAGAAATAAATATATCATCGTATATCATGAGTAATCATCAATCAATAAAACACCATCATTAGTACAAAAAAAATCTATATGAACTAGTTCAAAGAATCTTGAGGTACTTATGGTGTTCTCGACATAAAAATATGATTGCCCAACAATTTTGAATAATTCAGAATAAAAATCAGCATTCATTTAATTATCACATAACTGCCTGATTTAATTCAGATTATGGTGCAGATTTTCACATTTAATAAATCATTCAAAATAAATATACCGTTACCTATTTTACCTTTAGGATAATTTTTCGTTGTTGCCCATTGGAATTCTGTTAACTTTATACTAGGCTAAGGAACTTTGATTTGTCGCCCGTCCTGTGCCTGCAATACCCAGAATCTAGGTAACATTGTTGTTGTTCCTTAGCTTGCCACTATACCTACAAGAGAAAAGATTTTTGTGACCTATTTGTTTTTATAGGTCCATGGTTGTTAGTGGCAAAAGCTTTTGAAAAATATGTTTGTGGAGATCCAAGACAATTTATATTCATTCCTTTTGGCATCCAGATTTGTTTGACTTTAAGAGACTTTATATTAGTGCCTTTTGGAACCCATATTTGTTCAACGGTTTTTTTTTGTATATATTTCGACAATTATTCTTGCCATGTCCAATATTTTCATACTTTATGTATTTAGGTATCACGTTTTTCCCTTTAGCAGTATTTTTAGTTGTCTGTTCATATTTTGACACTTTTGCAAATCCAAATCCATTCCTTTTATTCTCGAAGAGTTGATTTTCTAAGAGTATATTAAATGATTTATCTCTAGTGAAAAATTTCCAAGTAACCAACTTAAGTTTATTAACTTTGGATTTTAAAAGTTTATTTTCATTTATTAGCTTCGAACAACAACTAATGGTACTATCTCTCTTTTCAAACTATTCATTTTTAATCGCATAATTTCATTTTGAAGCTCTCTAGTTTTAATCTCAATTTCTAGCATCTCGGTTTCAAAAAGTTGGATTAAATTCAATTTTTTCAAAATCCTTGATTTTTTCAATCTCTTTTTCAAACTCGTGATTTAATCGAATAATTTCAGAGTTGCTCAAAATCACATTATCTTTTTCAAGGGCTTTGAAATTTTCGCCGATCTCATTTAATTTCTTTTCAAAAATTGCACACTTAGAAATTTCTGACTTCTTAAACTATCCAACTCTTTTTGCAAAATATTATTTTCATAAATCAACTTAGTTTTGTTTTTCTCTCGAATTAAAATTTCATTTTCTAACTTTTGAATGTTTTCATGAAAACGGGCAAATTCTTTTTAATGGTTCAAACACCTTTTGCAATTAGAATTTTTATTTTTCTTAATATTTTTAAGCTCATTTTCCAAATCATTATTTTTGGATGAAGTTTAGCTTGTTCCCTTTCCAACTTATTATTTTTCAACTCAAGTGCTTTATTATTTTCAATTAATTTTTGGCACAAGAGAACTAAATCATTGAATGAAAAATCACTTATCTCATCGGCTATTAAATCTTCATCACTGCTGCCTTTTTCAAATCCTGTTAAGCATTATTGAGTCGACTATGGTGGATTTCTCACCATTGTTGACTTTTGCACCACGTATTGCATCAAAAGTATTCCAGATTTCCTGTGCACTTTCACAATGAGAAATAAAGTTAAAATTTTGTTGATTAATATGAGAATATAGTATATGCATAGCAAGAGCATTAATCGAAGTATTTTTCTTGTCTATTATATCACACCCATTTTCAATAATATCCCAACATTTAAATTTAACAGATTTTAAGTAAGATTCCATTTTTAATTTCCAATTTAAAAAAACCTGTTCCATCAAAAATAGTAGGAATAATACTGGACCGACCCTCAGAATAAACATTATTAAAAGTAGCCATCAAATTTGTAAAAACAAAAATTGGTTTTTGTTCCTAGCTCCGATACCACTTGTAGGATCGATTTCACTCTAGAGGGGGGTGAATATGGTGATACTAATAATTATAAAAATTAATGCAGAAATATATAAAATAATTGCAACACTGCTTATAGCAGAATAATAGCAGCATAGATAATAGCAGAATATTAAAAGAAAAAACATAACAGCATAGATTTACCCAGCTTCAGAAAGATCCTGCCTATGTGCTACCCCCAGTTTTCTACTAGAAATTAAATAGTTAGACGCTTACACACGTAGACCCACGACACCCACTATCGACTAATCTAACTCTATGCTCAAAACTCTGCCATAACTTAGCCACTGAGTTGCGATTTCTCGAACTACACCACCGTAGTTCGTCCCCTAGTTACACGGCTAGAATTTTACAGAAATTTAAAAGCAAAATACAAATTAAAAAGAAACCTAAAAACAAGAAACCCTAAATTATTTAACTAAATCCCAATGGTAATTGTAAAACCGGCCCAAAGAGAACAGAACACTGTGATAAAATATTGTCTCCCTTTTCTCTTTTGTTCATCCCGTATGCTTTTGTTTCTTCATTCGTTCCTCTTTCAGATTTAGGGTTCCTGAAATTTGAAGATGCCGACTTCTATTATTGATTGAATGATGAACTATCTACAGTTTTCTTCGTCAATCAATTTGTCACTTTGATTTGCGAACGGCTGCTTCAATGAGTCGAGTTTGAATTGAATTGGTATGTGATTTTGCTTTATTTCTTTCGTTGATATGCTTGAACTCGATTTGATTCGAATTATTGATTTGAAACTTTTCTCTATGATATTGTTTAAACTTGAATGCCTAGAAGCCGATGATGAGATTGGGTTAAATATTATTCAAAATCCTATAATCTCGTTTGTATATATTTTATTTTATTTCATCAATTGATATGCTTGGCCGTTCGATTTAACTTGAATGTTGGTGATGTATTCTGACGTTTTCAAGTCATATGTTTTCGTTGCTTGATTATCACGGCTTTTTGAGTTAGCTTTAGATTTCGTTCCATTCTTTTCTGGTTTGACTTCGGCCACTTTGAATTTGTGATAATTGACTTCAACTTCATGAATTTTCTTTGCTGGCAATTAACACTTCTCTGAAGTTTGCTTGGAATCTGCATTTGAATGTGACCATGACTACATTCGAAATTTGTTCCTCTTTTTACTGTTGTAGCTTAAACTATCTTGATATATGTATACATGTGTGTATGCATATGTATATATGTATGTTTATTGCATCATGTATACTGGACTTGATAAACTCTGATTGATTTCGGCCTTGACTCCTTTGCGTTGAATTCCCTTGTTTACCTGTACACTTTGTTGTTGCTTGATGGACTCTGGTAGTTGCAGTATCATGTGGTCTTGTTGTCTCTGATGCATGTGTGCTGGTTCCTGTATACTTTGTGGAGTCTAGTCTGGTTTCCTCTGAAATGTTAAAATTTGAACTCTGCACTTGTACCATTTGATGTCATGTTTTGATACCTTTTTTCATGTGTGTTCATTTACATTGCTTAGAAAACATTTATTGTTGTTGTGCATGCCTCTAATGCAGCTTGATATGGTTGTTGTCTGATGTTGAGGCTTTGCTCATTTTGGATTGTACTTTTGAAGTCTAGGCTGCATTGTACTTGGCCTTGCATTTGTGTTCATCATGTAGTCTGCTTTGGAGCTTGTTGATAGTTTAGGTTGCTCTGACCAGTTCATTGCATTCATGTGAGCTTCAAGTGCTCCTTTGTGTAGTCCTGCAATCCACTCTGTTGCATACATGTAGTTTGCTTGAAGTTGTAGCCTTCATGTTTTCACATATGCATATGTTTTGTAGTGCTGGTGCACTTGATACCTTCACTTGTGCATGTCACTTTACATTTTGTTTTCACTTGAATCTGGTTTGGAGCTTGTTGTAGTCCTGATTCACCTGGACTTTTAATTTGCTCCTGCTCATGTCTGTTGTATGTTTAACTTGTGGGTTTTCATGTGAAGTTCCTTTTGTTTAAGACTTGGTCATGTCTGAAATTGTTCATTTGAGCTGCTATCTCACTGTTTCCAGTTGATTATGTTGCATTGCCAAGTTTATTTTGGTTTCATGACTCCACTATCGAGTATGTTCTCATGTGTACACATTTGTGCACTTGTTAGCATGGTCTAGCTTTGACTTCTTGTTGCATGAGAACTTGTACTTGACAAATTTATGATGTATTTGTATTGCACCTAAGTTGAATCCAGCCTCAGCTCGAGTTTGACATTGTGCTCATCTGTCCCTGCAGTTTTATCAAGTGTATATCAGTGTGCACGACCTTGTGGCATGTGTAGTGATACATTGTGTATGTGACAAGTTGTTCGTATATGGTGAATTCAAAATGAATATGATGACGAACAACCCAAATAACTGAGGCAAATAATATTTTCAAAAACACATTTTATTTTACACTGCAAAAATATTTCTTTTTCAATTTTACTACGTTAGTGTTTATTTTGCAGATAACTTAGATGCTGGATTCAATCTGGAATAGAGTTGAAGATAAATACGAGTGAATGAGTGATATGTAGTGAGATGAGAATATATGTAAACATTGTATAGTGAAAAATTGTGATGTAATCGAAATTGTATTGTAATTGCAAATTGTATATATATATATATATATATATATATATATATATATATATATATATAGTGAGAGCTCAAATTTGTACTATTCAAAATTGTAATAAAATATTCGTTTGAATACAATATTTGTTTGAATATAAATTCTATGTTATCTATTTTATTCAATATATTTATTTAATTATGTGAAAATAAAATATCACAACAACAAATATATTTAAATGAATATATATATATATATATATGTTTATTATCATCAAACAAAAATCGTATAAATCATATACTTGAATATTCCACACATAGAACTTTGTACATCATGCTAGAACTTCATTCTTACATCGGAAATTAAGCAAATATATGGTTTTCTCGAATTATCTTTAAGAAAAATAATACAAATAGAAAGGTCTATTGATAAAACTTATGGTTGCATTCATGGAGTGCCTTTTTGTATGTACACTTTAATTAATGAAATACAAAATTTTAAGATTTATTTCTTCCTTTACCTTTCTAGATGTGATCTCGTTTAAACCATTGCTTATGTTTTATTAGTGTCAACTCATAAACATTTAAAGAAGAAGAGCATGGTTTAATATATATCTTCTAGAAAAAGACCATTAGTAAATTTTAGCACTATAAAATACAATAAATAGGAACAAATTTCAATCATAGTTTGATTAAGATTTAAATTCATCTAAGAAATGTTTGTAGAGTACATACCAATAGATGTAGTTTGATCCCGACGCCATGGTTTTCAAACTGGAATTTGAATTGTAAATCGAAAAGTTTAAATTTTAAATCAAAATGGGATTTAAATCATAAATTGTATATTCAAAATATCCACATTTTAAGGTTTGCATGCAATTTGAAGTTGATTTTGATGTTGAACTTCTATAATTAAACTTAAAAATTAACTTTCTCTTTATTTCCATTTTTTTATAAAAAATATTATAATGAGAATTGTGAATCTAAATAAGTATATTTCATATGTTATCATGATTTGAATGCATTTTTTGATTGTGGTTTTAACTAAGTTTGAATCAGAACTAAAATCGAATCGTAAAGAGAGAGATTCGATTTGAATTGGACTTAATTCGTAACACTTTAAGATTTTTGATAACAATGCCCAACACATTTGGACATCGATATATAAACCGATCTATTTCAACAGCTCGAGCTATTTAACCCTAGTAATTGATGAAAATAAAGAAATAATTACCTAAATGCTGTTTCTTCAAACGAAGAGTGCATCTCCTTCAACCCCATTAATCAAGAAAGGATGTGGTAAGCATATAACTTGAAAATAAGGTTGCATTCGTCAAAAATTTTGTTTGCTAAACGTTGATTGTTGAATGCTGATTGCTGAATACTGAATGCAGAATGTTAAATATTTAAAATACTATTTGTTCACATTCGGATTATAAATTTTCTTATTAGCATATATATGATTATTTTAATGATATTACCCTTCCTTGTTAATATCGAATATTCTTTAATGCAACCATGACAAATCACATATTTTATTTTTCCTTGTTAAATTGAAGGGTGAAAATCAAAGTTTCTTTTCATTTTGACACAAAAGATGTCACATACTTTTATTTAATCTTTCAAAATTATTTATTTGTTTACTTGTTTATTTATTTGGTTTTTTTTATATATTACATTTCTCTTTAAGTCAAAGTTATATGTATTTTTCATTCTTATTAAAGATTGTATGGTTATCATATTTTTGTTCAAAAGTTATTTATAGGCATCTCAAGCCACTTATTACTTTGTGCAATTTTTTAATATTACTTTTTAGTGATGGAAGGATTACCAAAAGTAAAACCAAAATCAAAACCAACTAATTAGAGGTTAAATGGACCTAGAAAAGATTGGGTTGAAATGAGAATTCATACTAAGTTTGACATACTCAAATTGTTTGAATAATATTCAAAAAAGCAATGAATAAGAAAACGGAATGAAAAAATATCAATGTTTGGAAAGAGTACCATTGAGAAATTACTCCAACAAGCAATTAACTCTCCCAAAAAGCAAAAAATAATTGATGATTGATTTTGCTGAATAGAAGCTAGTAATCAGTCTCACTGTTTTAAAATATACAATGTAGAAAGCCCTTGTTGCTTGTTTTATTGAGTGTTCAACCCTTTTAAGAGCAAAAACAACGGAGCACAAGATTAGAGAAATGGAAGCAATGAAAGAAGTAGAACCTTTGAAGTCTTGCAATGATAATTTTCAATTGGGAATGACTAGAGTTTTTTGAGTACTGGAGAATGGGCGAAAAGTAACGTAAACATGGGCAAGTGAATTGATGAAAGTATCCTTACCTTCACATAAAATGTTACATGGGCATTTGCATAACTTTAAAGCTTCACCTGAAAGTATTCCTATTTTATGTATCAGTAAGTTAGATGCGTCCTTTGCAAGTGTGTGAATGAAAATATGAGCAAATTAATTCTATTGTAAATTAATTGTTGTATGCATATGCAAAAATAAACAACTCCATTTAGTAAAAATATTGGGTTATAAGAATGCAGAGAATACAGTGATCAAAATATAAGGTGCGTTCTTTTACGAACCGAACGGGGAAAATGAAAGGGAAAAACGAAAGAGGCTGGAAAGGGGGTAAGCTCCAAAATGGGAATGCGTTCTTTTTACGAAAGGGGAAAGAAGGAAGGGGCAAAACTACTATTTTATTATTTATTTACTTTATTGTTTTATTTACGTTACTATTTTTAAATATAGAATACAAAATACATAAATAAAAATTCGATTTCACAATACAAATGCAAAAATAAAAGTACCGGATAAAAATGCAGAAAATAAAATACAGATAAAACAAACCAGCTTCTCCTTCTCAACTGCCTAATAAGCTAAATAACAGCCTTCCTAAGCTGCTCGGGGTTGTCCAGTAGGGCATGCAAATGATTGAAACCTCTGCTATCATACTCAGCCAAACAATTCGCGATCTCCCATCCTTCGTAATCGTCATCCACCTGCTTCGCTTCCATAATCCTACCAAGAATCAGATCATGCGAAGAGCTGCCAACAGACCTAGAAGGACCACCAATGGGCTGTTGTTGTCAAGACGCTCTACGACTGAAGATCTCCACAGCATCACCTTAAGATAGTCGCCATAAAGCTGTGCGTTGAACGATAGCTGAACAGGAGGATTTGTGGAATTATGAACTGACATTTGTTAGTTTTGATGCAGCCATCAAAAATCACGTCCAACTGACTAAAACGAGTAGGCGAGGCATGTTTGTATTTGCGGTGCCTTACTGCAGCTGTATCCCACCACTCGTCGGATCCACCGATCGGATCCCGTTCTTCGTTCCAATAGCCACCTAGAATCTGTGGCAGCTTGTTTCGTGGGCTCCACCCATGTTTCAGATTGTCGAACTTGTTTTTCATTTGTCCAGCGCTGTAATCCAGACCAGTTCTTTCGTTAAACATGACTGTGATATCTTCATACCGCCGTGCAATACGGTGGGCACACATATCAATATTTTTGAAAGACACCGATGAACGCGTTTTTCTTGTCGGCATTACAGTCGAAAATGGTTCTGGTAGAAAAAGCAACAGAGTGGCTATACATTCTGAAAAAAGCAATTCAAAAAATAATTCAAAAAAAAATCTGAAAAAATATATATAGTAGATAATAATACGAAAACGCAAATATAAAAAAATTTATCTGAAAAAACCGATGACGAAGCTTGTAGAAATTGCTGAATTTTCGGATTGTTAATTTTTATTTTATTTTTTGATGATTTGATTTAGAAATGGTTTGATATATATAGAAAATGAAGTGAAGTATGACGGTTGGGGATGAACCGTTCGCTTCAGACGGCGTCGGTCGCGTCTGACACGAACGGTTCGTTTCCATCAGTAATTTTGAACCAGGCAGCAGCATGGGGCTCACACTTGACGCGTCAGACGCAGACGCCAACGCTGGCTGTCCGTTTTAGTAAAGGCACGGTACCATAGTGTTTATAAAATCTCCTTAAAGTACTCAGAAACCACAAGATAAAATGAGAAATGAAGTGTACGAGTTTAGAAAGATGGTAAAAGTTGACTTTTCGGTTTTAAAGAAGATTGCAGATACATATAATGTATCTGTGTATGTATATACATGTGTTTAGGTTGGGAGAAAAAAAAATCTTTGCCCAACTTTGAATTATGTATACACCGCGATCCCATGATTATTATATTCTAACAACACATGTATAAAAATGATGTTATCCTTCCTCTTCTTATTGACTCCAAATTCAATGATAAGCCACAAACCTTTCGTGAAAAAGCCCTGAAAGAATCAAATCGTTGCTAATGAGACTATCAGTAGAGTGCAACGGCTACAAAGCAACTCTCACCTCCCATTCCAGTTTCACCCCTCCTCTCGTAACAAATAATCCTACCACAAAGATCATTAATAAAGAGAAAAGAAAGACCAAAACAAATCAAATTGATAGAACACAAAGATCATCGTTTACTTTTTCAAAAAACAAAGTCGAAAAAGCTAGCAAAAAGAAGAACTCGCTATCCAGTTGCTTCGAGGAAGAAGACAACGAGTCTTACCTTGCTTCAAACCACTCTTCAAACTACTCTAGTTACGATACTACTACTTCATCTTCATCAAACGTTAGTGCATCACTACAGAAGAAAGAGAGACGCAAAGAAGCAAAAAAGGTGCACAGAGGTGTCGCCGTAGTGGAGCACTCCAATGATTTATATGGAGATTTCAGAAGATCAATGGTGGAAATGATCATGTCAAGAAGAAACGTTTACGATGTAAGAGAATCAAATCGTCTTCTTAATTGCTATTTGTCTCTCAATCCACCTCAACATCATCATATCATTCTGAAGGCTTTTTCTGATTTGCATCTGTCCGATGATATATCATCAGGAAGTAGGCGAAATTAACACAATGTACTAAACATGAATTTGCTTCTTGGAGTTGTAATGTTATGCATTTCAGAAAAATCTTTTGTGCTATAATTTTAAAATTCTAAGATATTCCTTATTAAAAAAATTGATACATAATGAACAGGGAGTTGATGACACTGGAAAGTAGATGACAGTTCCTCATAAGGTGTTTTTCCACTTGTAGTTTTTTTCATAGATTTCGTGACATATGAGATCTTGAATATGTTTGCTGCTTTGTTTTCTATAAAGTTCATTCACATTGTTGCGGGAAAATGCCAAGAGAAAAATCCACGGCTTTATTCACGGGACACCATAGTGATAACGCTGCTTGCCTGTTGTTTGTTAGCTAACATACCTGTAACCTTCACTGTTCACTCTGGGACGTATAATTAATGATAGTATTTACTGAAGATCAGCCTAATGGCAGTGTAGTTAAAGGGTATGAAAGATTTTTACCATGGAATCAATTTCTGGTGGCATGGCTTGCAAACGAAACTTGCTGTTTAATGTTGATCTGCAATACAATAAATTTGAACTAAAGTTAGTCTTAAATATATATTCTTCAGTTTTACAACAGATTATTGGATCATTCTTTTGCTTCTGAGAGTAGAATAAGCTACTTCATCATTTTTCTGTTGAATCTGCATACCACGTATGTAGATTTTTGTATGTGTTCGGTGCGAAATTGGAATTCAGTAAGTGATGGACTCAACAATCCACAATGGAAATGATAACGAACTTAGTTTGCTATTATGTAATGTTACAAAATCGTTATTTAAGAGCATATTTATGTAATGTCACTGTTCAAGTGGGTGCGTCAAATGAGAAAATTCGTCTTCAAGATACGGTGAAGTTTGATACTAATTCTCTTTAACTAAAAGCGTTGATGGAAGCAATTTCTTGCTATCCTTCGAGACGAGAGTGACAAAAGGCTGCTGTTTTCCAATGTGAACATTTACAAAATCTGAAATAACTATTAATGATGTTTGGCAAAACAATGAATTGGGATTCAGATGAAATGAAGCGTTTGAGATTTCTAGAGATTGTCATTTGCAAAAAGCACCTGAACTAGCAGTTTTCTCAAAGGAATCGATCCACGTAGAAAACATCCGGATGAGCGGATTTATGCGACAACAGGTCGATTTCTGCCTTTCACTATTATTCGTTTTCGAACATGAAATAGGAAGCCTAGTTCATTTTGTGTATACATTGGAAAATATTTGGACCAAAGCCCAAGTAGAATACAAACCAAGCATAGGAGCATTTTCAGCGGAGATGACAAAACGGTAAGAATTTCTACCTTTCTTCCTCATGCTCCACTGGTTGGAGTATGCACGTGAGAAGGGAAGAAAAGTGCGCACTCCTTCACTTTGTTAAACGTAATTTCTCAAATTGCAAATCGAAACCATATACTCTAAATGGTCCTCTCATGTAGAAGAGATATGTCTTTTGCCAAATACTCCTCTCATTCTTTGTCTCATATATGTCTTTCACGTGCTTTCTTTAAGTTCTGCCCCACTCTTAATGCTCTTGTTTGGTTAGCATCTTGTTACACGCGTGCTACTAAGATCTTTAACTTTTTCTCTTTAAGACTTATACATTTATCGTTTTTAAGGATGAGGCAATTGATATATCGTTGAGGAGTGCAGTGAGCTTAACACCAGACACTACCAACTCGCTAGCTCTTGTTCCTTAGCAAATTTCTTTTGATTTTATTCCTTTAGGATACTTGCAACTCCACAATGTAACATTCTGAAAGTAGGAGTTGTTGGAGCACTAGTATTTTCTCGGTCTCTAATAACATTGAAGAATCATTTGTCTAGCTTAGCAATGAATCCATCGAGATTCTAGAAGATACGTTTTTGAAATTGCATTCTTCGTTTTTTACTTGATTAAGACCGTCATATGTGAGATTTGACCAGCGTGGCTTCTACTTAGAACTTCAAAGGTTTATGAGATTTGCAATCGGTATGGTATGTGTCGTGATATATTATATCGTATTCATCTACAAAGTCTCAAAATGACTATCGACTTTTTAGCCTTTCACCTCTTTGGGTTACAACACCTTTGTGTTTAGTGCACAAACATTCAAGGTATGCCACACTACTTTCGTAGCTTCAAATGATTGCTTTGTTTGATAATTCTACGTCATTGTTGTGGTTATGTGGTTTTTATTCAAACTTTCCGAAGAATGACCTATAGGGACTTTAGAAGTTGCAAGCCATGTATGGACCAATACCCTGTAGTCACGTGATCTTCATTTCTTCCTGGCATCATTGCCTGTAGCAACAGATTTTTTTTTCACGTTGAGGATTCTTTAGTTTTCATTTGTTGTATACTCTAGTTTTTTCCCCTTCTCTTTTTCATTACTAATAACCTCGACGGGCTCATCCTGATTTGCTGGAGGACGAACGACTGGTTGTGCACCAAATATGCTTTGATTCATTGGTACCTAAAATGCCGATAACCAAATTTTCGAGAAAAGTTCAGTTGGTCCATGAGCTGACTTTGTTGAACACAAAAGAAATAAAATTATTGGACCTTATGAAATCGCACTACAACAAAATTACCCTATTACAACGTCCTTTTCACAACGGGCATTGGTTGCCCGTTGTAATAGAAGGCTATTACAACGGTCCATTCAGACCCGTTGTAATAGATGCCAATTTTACAACGGTCCCAAATTGTCCATTGTAAATCACGCCCGTTGTAATAAAATTTTAGCGTGTCCAGCCATTATCAAATAATAAAACAGTCTCCTTTTCTTTTGTTCTTCGGCCGTATCTTTGCTCTCCTCTTTGCAAAAATTAGGGTTTTTTTAGGAATTGAGTCGAAGCTTCGATTTCTTTTCTTCGATCAATTAGATTGCTCGCGGCTTCTTCAATTTAGTCGAGTACTGGTATGTGCTTTTACTTTTCAATTTGCCTATGCTCGACTTGATTTAAGCCGAAATGTTCAAATCGATACCCAGTTCATTTTGCTATTGAATTCTCAGAAGAAAGATTGGATTTGTGCCGAACTAGGGTTGGATTTTGACGACGATTTAGGCAGCGTTAGGTGGTGGCGGAGGTGGCGTTGGATTTGTGGTCGAGAGGAGCATCATCGGTGGGAATTTGGGAGTGTACGGTTGAGGTTGGGGACGCGACATTTCCGTCGCCTGTAGCATTGATGTGGTGATGCATTTCGGTAGGATGAATCATTTCATTCAGTTTTACAGTATTCGTGTCCTCCTCCTGAACCTCATCAGGTTATGTTTTGCATCTTTGACCCTTATAGCCTAATTTTATGTATATATCTATGTGTTCTCATTGGTTGTCCCTAATTCTACATTTAAAGCAGTGTCCTCTTTGTAATTCTACACCTCAGTTTTTTTTTTTGTGTTATTTGATTTCCCACTCACTCAAAAATTCTTGATATGTTCAATTTAGTGTGATAAATATTATTTTCCATTAAAACTTCATGGATTAGCAAAGATTCTATGCAGTTTTTCTCCGTTAGCCATTATTACTTCATAGTCAATAGCTCTGGTTATTGGTAGCTTCGGTTTCTCTGAAATTTGTTCAAGAAATTATGTGTTGAACTAGAATTTTCCAAAATATAAAGTGGTTGATTCTTTATGCATCCCTGAATGATAATTTTGTTGAGTGAAGGTATGCGACATAATGCTTGCAGAGAGATATTATATCATGTTCCTTAATGCCTTTAAGCTCTTCTTCTTCTATTTCCTCAAAAGTGTCTTGATCACTGTATTATCCTCTAAATTCATTATTTCTTCCATAATAAATACTTATTGATTTTCTCACTTATGTACAAGATACTGTTTTTCATACATCCATAACACTAGCTCCTATTTCTTTTGACTACAAGCTCATCAGGGGTTGGTCCTTTCATTTTAGCCAACCTTTCAGTAGCGATAGGATTAGAACTCCTTATCGATGTGTCAAAGGGATGATTAGGTGTACTATATTTGTTGCTTGTTATTAAGCTAGTTCCATTTCTTGATAAAGTGCTCTAATTATTAAACAAAATGTTGCTCTTGCTACCCTTTCTTGATGACATCCACTTCTCTCAGATACTTTGCCAAAGAAACAACATCTCTAAAATCCTACAATCTTGAACCTAATACATTATATATAATTTCCTCTTTTGCTAATAAATGAACTTTCAAAGAGAATATGTTTTCCCAATTTCCACAAACAGTGGATCGGTTACATCCAAGAGATAATTACAGCTCCAGTTCGGATTATTGTTGACTGTAAGCCTTCAAGGAAAAGAAAAATATAGGAAAGTGATACTAACGTTTGCAACCTCAACCGGGGAGCATATATAGAACAATTATAAGACAGATATCTCAAGCAACACAAATACAAGGTGCCAACTTTGGATGAGTTTAACTGCTTTGTGGCAAAAAAATTACATTAGCAATGTATTTGTTGGACTGTGAAGGTGCACTGATCAAAATATATTTTGAATGAATGACGCACATAGGAAATAAACTGCTTTATGCATATCCAAACTGAGATAACACAACATCCTGTAAGGTTAAAATGTTTATATAGTCTTATTTTCAAATAAACAGTGCAACAATTAGTACATGATAAAATTTATCTATAACAAAAAAATATTTTATTGAAATTATATTAACAGGCTACAGTTTTCGTCCATGAATTCAAAATCAAAGTGCAGAATTTCAACATGCACCTAGTGTCCAATTTCAAGAAAGACCTCCAGACACCGAGTTTCCTGAGGTATTTTCCTATTAATGCATATTCTTTAAATTCATTATTATTCAACACTTTTCTCTTGAATAAAACTCTAATGTGCTTGGTTATACTGACTACTGAAAACATTACATATTACATGGTTAGCACCGTATACACCTAGTGTATCTAACAAAACTGGATTGGAACACAATAATTTTTACATATTACTGATTAATGGGGTTGGTTATATTGACTAATGAAAACGAAATTTTAGTTGATATTCTTTTATTAGTTTATACTTTTGTACTTAGTGACCGGGCTTCCTTTTAACTTATGTTGTAATGTTATATGTTATCCATGTCATCCACTGCTAGATTGAGGTGGATATAACGTGAAAATGATTATAGTAGTGAAATGACATTGAGAAAAGCAACAAGGTGGAGGATTTGTATATTCAATTAAATTTTGTTGAATAATGAATTTTTGGGCAAAAAATTTGACTCAGATGTTCTATTTTTTTTTTATACTGAATTTTAGAAACCAAAGAAATTGCATTTTAGTGCAGTACATACTAGTTCTCAGGTCTCTACAATAAACAACCAATGTATACTTATTTATATACGATATGCTTAACGTTGACAACTATAATATCCCCATTCACTGATATAAATAAAACTGGTTTGTATACCTTTCTTGTTTTTGGACTTACAGTTAATACACCTGCAGCGGAGAACATCAGATATTAATACTCGTCTCTCATTTTAGGTAACAAACAACTAATACTATTTTCAGGTTTACTTGCTGCCATTTGTTTCCAAAAAACCTCATCTACTACTACTGTATTTTGTGCATACATCAAAGGTGATGACCAATAACCCCATATCCACCAACTTCTGATATCATCTACAAAATGTGGGATGAGGTAAATAAAATGAATATCTAGTTCTAGTAGAACATTATTTTCTTGGATTGAGATTTTGGTTAACAGTTAGTGTACGTGTATTATTGATTAAAGCTGTACAAATATGTACCTCTTGATATAACAAAACCACCAAGTAGTATGGGTTTGCAATAACTATTGATCTACCAATTGCAGAAACATTTGGGAAAAGTCCCAAAGCCATTTGGCTGACCAATGTAAAGAGTAGAATTTGGCGGAAATGTCTGAAAATGATTCAAAACATAAGAAATCTTTAGCCATGCTTCTTTTCTTTTTTTACATTTTCCAAGAGAACGAAGAAGTGCCAAATCAGAAGAACCATTTTCAGAAGTATTTTCTTAGGGATTCATGTGTACCTTTTTGTCTAAACAATTCAACTTCGTTTAGTTTGGGAAACTATGATGTGTAATGAAAATTAGCAAAGGTTATTTCCCCCCTTCCCGTGCATTTGGACTACCTACTGTTTATCCAACTGTTATGAACATCCAATAGTCACTCGCCTTAAGGTTGGACAATATGTTAGCCTGAGTGATGTATATGTACATGTAAAATTTGATTTCTTGTTTGGTTGTGCATGTGAACATACCAGTTAGGCAATACTCACAGCTATATATGCTTGGGACATTTGCTCAACAAGAAATATGCAAATGCTTGAAAATAAAATAGGCATATGCTTAATAAACCATTTGATAACTGGTTGTTTTCTTTTTGTTTTTTTGTCAACCATCAGGTTAGCACCACCTGCAGCAGTAAGATAATAGAGAAAAAGATGCATGAAGTAATAAAAAATAGTGTAATTGTCAGTTTAGTAAGTTTTTTAGAACAATATATTAGCTAATTGTGGGTATTTGAGCCACAGGCAACTGTTATGTGTCATTTTACTTAGTTTACTGCAATACTATATGTGTCAGCTAGCTGTGATTTTAGAACTATTTCAACCACTGGCAACTATGATTTGTCCATTTTACTTTGTTCTGATTTTAGTCTGCTGTAGCTGTAGCTTGGTCGTCTTTGATTCAGTGGAGAATAAATTATTTGCCAGAGGGCGGAAAAGTAGCGGATAATAGTAGACGGATGTTGGGTTTTTAGTTTTTTAGTTTTTGATTTTAACAACATTTTAAATAAGAATCATGGATATATTATTTCGAGATGCATATGACTATGTATGGTTTAGTTCCACAGGTTAAAGATGAGGGTCAATAGTTTATCCTACGTCTCATTATCCATGGCGGTAAGTTCCATTTATTCATCTTCATTTTGTTTAACCAATTGATGCTTATGTGTGGTTCCTTTCAAATTAAAAAATCAGGTACAATATACCATAGTCAACTTGCAAAATGCACCAGAAAAATAAATAATGATCCAATTGTAAGTTCAAGTTTAATTCTATCAAGAAAAACATATAACACCTTCTTATTTTTTTATGTTTTCTTTTTTCAAAAACCAGGTTGGTTCCTTTATTATCTAAAGAAGATCTAAGCAGAGCTAAGTTAAATTGCTTTGGCAAATTATAAGAAACTCTATATTGAATTGGTGAAGAACTTTTGGCTCCTCCATCACTGTCTGGTTTATATCGAATTGGTAAATTATAAATGTATGGAAGTGGCAGTTCACTGTCAGTGTTTGGAAGTATGGTGTGCAAGTTAGAAGTAGGAAAGGCAGTATGAAGATGATGACAGTATGGTGTGTTTGGTGTGTATGCGGTGCTAGTGTGCACTTAAGTGAACAGTAGTGTCGTGGTGGTTTTGCAGTTGGTTGAAACTGACAGGAAGGTTGATGGTTGAGTGATTGGTAAGATGATGAAGGAGATGGTGAAGTTACACTCAAGCAGTTCTGTAAATGACAGCGGTGGTCGGATGTCTTGATGTATGGAACGTGAAGGTAGCATGGTTGAAGTTTGTGGAATGGCTGTGGATGGAGACTGTGTTGTTGTGAGGCATATGCAAATTGCTAATGGTGTTTTTCACCTATCCATATAGATGAAAGAAGAAAGAGAGGAAGATTATATGGATAAAAGCAAGAAGAAAAACAAAAGGAAAAGAGAAAGAGAGCATGAAAAGAGAAAGCGACAATCAAAGAAATATGAGTTCGTTGACAAAAGCTTTATGCTTATGTGTTTATGCTTTATGTATTTGGTTGTTATGAAACTAGTCGTCATGTGTATATTAGAACTATGTCGATGTAAACTTATATAACTTTTTGGAATGTGTTGGAATTTTATGACTCTAGCTTTTAGTATTTTCGTATATGATTTTGGTTGATGATAATATTTATTACTCGCTAAATTATTCATTATTGGTATGGATGTATGCTGCTGTAATTTTTTTTTAAATTTGCGTTTATTTTGCAACGGTCAGAAACCGTTGCAATATCATGTGTTACAATGGGCATTGCCCGTTGTAAAAAGGTATATTACAACGGGCATTGCCCGTTGTAAAATATGGTCGACCTATTACAACTAGGCCTAATACAACGGGCTCATGCCCGTTGCGAAATCCATATTACTACGGGCATTGCCCGTTGTAAAATGCCTGTTTTGTTGTAGTGTCATAGTTTGCAACCCACATCTTCCGACACACCGATCCAAAGCCTAAGATGACTTTCGGACTCATGTCGGTGCCAAGAAGTACGAGCTATCGGGTCTTTAAACATTACAAAGGTTAAGAATAAGAGGATAAAATATAAGATATTCTACATTTTTAGATCTCACAACGGAAGGTAGAAAAATATAAATACGGAAAATAGTCATCTAAGAAAATATTTCAGAAAACACAGTCTCAAAACATACGTAGTCATAATCTAGAGTTTATAGAATACAACAAATAGTCTGATAAATACTAAGTACGATAGAGAGTAATGGAACATAATAAGCAACTCCAATGCCAAGCTCTCCTCTCCACGTACTAATCTCTGGGTCTGTCACATGCCGCCATATCCTCCTATGATGGGGGAAAAAGAAAGGAAATGAGTGGGCCAGACAAAAGTCTAGTGAATGAGTACATCATTATACGTGGTGATTGCATGCAATTAACTTTATTAATACTCTATGTCACATAGGGTATTCTACCTATATTTGTAAACTACTTACTATGGTAGTTTCGTTTATGTAAGAGCTATAGTTCTTAACGCACCTACACCAACATCTTGTGAAGGCTTATACTTAGGATCAAATAACTAATTGAATCCTCAAAACAACCATGGAACGACTAGCCGCTGAAACTATCCAAAATAGGATCATCTACAATATCAATCCGGGGAACACATTCCTAAATTACGACTACACATATTGTATTTACGCATTGAGGGGGACACATAATGCCGACTCATGCAAAAAGCGTCTCAAGGTCGTTGCATCTGTATCCACCTCTTAATATTTCGTAATGCCAGTTATTGCACTGCATCGGGATCCATCAACAACATAACATCATGTATGTGCCGCCGTGCATACCAAGGAACTCTCGTTGGTGTCGGGCCAAATACTTCTTCAAGCATCATCGTCAATGTTGCGCGTGCAACGTAGAACCTTCCATTAGTGCAATTTACGATAAAATCGCCCCAGTCGAATATCGACCCCGTTGAATAAATAGTATCTTGGGCATATTACCAGCATACACATATATCCAGTTCTGTAACGTCCAAGAGTCTCAAAATTAGGGAGCTAATTTCCCTACTTATACTAACATTCATAAATATAATATTTATATATAAACTACAAACCCAGGTCTTTGGCCGAGGTTCAGATTACGTTTAAAATTGTTAATTGGTCGACCACTGGTCATTAAAGAGGTCAACTGCTTGCTTCCAACCAGCTTCAGTGAGCCTGTCGATGGTCAAAGTCATTTTTTATCGTTCTCGGTTTTATATCATAGTAAACTATTAATTACAGTGAACCATATGTTGTCAATCTACAATCTTTAATGTTTTCAATTTTAATTCTTAGAAATTTCGTAAGCATGTTTATTATCAAAACAAATTAAATCAGATGTAAAATTGATAGGGTATTGATATATCGATCTATGTTCAATTCAACAAAATAGGTATTGAACCGAAACCAAGTTTTATCCAATAGATTTAGTTTATCCAGATTTAGATTAGACAAGAATCATACTCCAATAGGTTAAAGTCTTATTCTATTTCCAATCTCTACTAGATAATCAATGTTTCTTATTTAATCTAAACTAATTCCAGATCAAACAAGATATGAATAAACAAAATTATACATATATCTCCATATTAATTATGAAAGCACTCACCTCTTATTAGCTTTTCCCTTTTAATTTGTGTTGAATCGCCCTTTCTTCTACTTGTTAATTTCTCCTTTTGCTTGATTTTGTCTTCAACTTGTATTTAAATTTTATTTGTCACTTTATTATAGAGGAGACAGAGATTTGGAAGAGCGAGAATTTGGACTTACTGCTTGCTGATGATGAATGATTACGGTTTAGGGTTACTGTCCTATTTATAGGAGCATGAATAGATACCCGTTGATTTAATATAATTAAATTCAAGCCGTTTGGCCTAGGCGAACCCTATAGCAAATACATGCCCACCATCAACCTCTTGATTCGGGGCGGTCGACCATTATTCGACCGCAACCAAGGTGTATATTGGTTGAGTTATAATTGTTAATTAATTTTAAAGTTCTAATTTGTTAATTATTTTAAAATTTAAACCTTCAAACATTAATATCTTTTCCATATTAGCTCCAACTTCAAAATATTATATATGAAAATTGTCTAGAAAATTACCATAAGCGCAACAGTGCAAGTTTCATAGCCAAATTCGTACTTTGTGAAAATTCCATTTTTACACTTATTATATTTAAATATAATTGTTTTGTTAAATTTTCGGTTAATTTTTGCAGGGTATCACATTCTCCCCCCTCAAAAGCATTTTGTTCCACGAAATCTCCAAGAACGGGAAAATTACAACTCATATGTATAGAAGTCAATACTTACAACCATCTACCCATCCATCAATCAATGACAACCATTGTACTTAGTTAAAAATTCTACTGTAATATGTACCTGTAGGGATGGAATGCATATGTACCTACAATGCAAAAATTAGGCCGTCTCCTGATCTAGTTCATCTCATGAAATGCAAATGCTTATGCATGTATGAAACATCCTAATTAAATATACCGGCTATTCTACATGTTTGTGCAACCATTAAATCCATATGCAACAACCATATGCGTAAAACTTAGTGAAATAAGGCAAGTGATGGTGTGAATGTATGCTAACCCGAGAATAAATTTACCTAAGTTTGCAAAAATCAATTTAATAATTCATCCATTAGCATCCATCATTCAAAACATGTCCTAATGACATATCTGCAACCATTCTTAGCATTTAATTGTCCCCGCCTATGAGGTATACTAAGCTAGGCCTAAATACATAAGTAGTTTGTACTTATTTAAATAGAATGAAAACGTACCATAAAAGAGTTCCAGATGGGTAGCTCTGATCTTCTCTTCAGGCTCCCATGTACTTCATTGGATCATCTCCGCATCGGACCTTAACAAGCTTGATAACTTTATTACGGAGTCAATTTGGACCATGCTCAATAATACAAGTAGGTGCACGATGAACAAGTGACTCCCTTTCTACTTCCACCTCCTTTAAGTGACTCGTCTCGACAATGAATCTTGTATTGTTTAGGCATTTTCGCAAGTGTGATACATGGAAGACATCGTGTACTCCCGCCAACTTCTCAAGAAGCTTTACTCTGTAAGCTAACTTCCCTACTCTACCAGTGATCGAAAAAGGCTCTACAAACCTTGGTACTAACTTTCCTATGCTACCAAATCTTATGACATGCTAAGGGTGAGACCTTCACAAAATCCATGTCGCCCACTACGGACTCCAACTTTGTGCATCTCCTGTCAGCATAAGATTTCTACCTATCCTGTATGGTTTTCATCCATCTATGGATCAAGTCTACCATCTCTGATGTCTCCTTTACCATATCTGGTCCATGAATAATCCTATTTGTAGTAACCCCCTTAGCAAGATGATAATCTACATGACCTCCCGTATAAAACCTCAAACGGTGTCATCTCAATACTTGTCTGATAGCTATTTTTATAGGTAAACTCCACTAATGGCAAGTGATCCACCCAAGAGCCTCCAAAATCCAAGATATACATCTGAAGTAAGTCCTCCAATAATTGTTGCACCATCTTCGTCCGTTCATCCATCTACGTGTGATAAGCGGTACTTAAACTTAACTAAATGCCTAAGGCCTCTTGAAGACTCCTCCAAAACACGCTGGGTAAAATTGGATCTCGGTTGCTAATGATGCTAGAAGGAACTCTATGTAACATAATTATCTCCTGCACTGGCATAAATGAGAACATTAGGTCAGTCGATCGACTATGATCCAAATACTCTCATTCTGCCTCTTACTCCTTCGTAGTCCATCGATAAAATCCATAGAAACACTCTCCCCACTTCCAACACGAAATATCTAATGGTTGCAACAATCCTTCCAGCCTCTTTTGCTCTACTTTTACCCTCTAGAAATTCATACATTTAGTCGCATACTCTGCCATATGCCTCTTTATACTAGGCCAATAAAAGACTCTCTTCATGATCGTAGTACATTTTATCTCCACTAGGATGAATGGTCATTCTAGAACGATGAGACTCGGTTAGTACCATGTCAATCAAATCCATAATTAGAGGAACACATAGTCGACCATCTATCCATAACTACCCCTTCAAGTCAATGATATCCTCAAATGATTCGACTGCTCTCCTCCACTAAGCTTTTCAAAATTGTCCACTAAATCCTTATCGGGATTTTGACTTGACCCAATGTGGTCTATGGGTGTAGGTTGCACATCCAATTCTACTAACAATTTCAAAGCGACGTCTAATGATCGTCGTAAATCGAACATAACTTCAAATGCTTCCACTCTAAGAACACAGGGCTTAACATCGCATGCTTCCTACTCAAGGCATCAGTTACAACATTGCCTGGAGTATAGGAAATATCAAAATCATACGACGTTCAAAACTCAATCCTCTTCTACTGCCATAAATTCAAATCCTTTTGGGAGAATAAATACATCAAAGACTTATGATCTGTATACAGCTCGAAATGCTCTCCTAATAGGTAACGTCTCCTTAACTTGAGTGCAAAGACAATAGCTGCCAACTCAAGATTATGGGTATGATAATTTCTCTGATGGACTTTCAATTGTCGACTAGCATAGCACACTAATCTTCCTTCCTGCATCAAGACCGCTTTCTTTTAAGATGTATTTATCAACTCCATACCAAACCTAGCCAACTCAATTAACTGATTTACGTATTCCTTCACTGACATACGTCCTTGCAGCAAGTGTATGAACTTCTCCAACTGTATGCCCCACTCTGCCATGGAATGAAACTTTGTAACAAAATGCCTCATAAACATCGCCCAAGTAATCTCCACCTCATTAGTCTCTTCCACTACCACTTCTCATCAATTCAGAGCTTCTCCCTATAAGTGCCAAGTGGAACTCCTAACGTAATCTCCAAGACCCATCAATCCAAAAATCCTCTCACAAGTGTAGATCCGCGCTTTCGAGTCCACATATGACTTAGTCCCTACTTACAGCTTCCCTCCTCGACTCGCAAAGTCCTTACATATCTTGGAAAAATCGACGACGGGTGGATGGGTAGAAATTACACCAGGCGCCTGCTCTATGGGTCCCCTATTAGGGTTATGTTCGGCTTGTCCTCTTGCTTGTAGATACAAGCAGAACAAAATCAGAACGTTCACGCCCAAAATCTAAGCTACATCACTAGAGCTGCAACCGGTAGGATCAGTCATCCTTTCTATCTGTATTTTAGAAATTACTAGCAGCTTTTACATAGTTAGTAGCGGCAAGAATAAGTGACAACATTTTTTTCGTATTATTCTTATATAAAATCTTTGAAATTTTTTTATCTACACACACACACATATTATTTAGAAACTCATTTTGAAAAACTTTTGGAAAAACCTTTTTTTGAAAGATTTTTCAATTATGTTCTCTCAATATGCACCTAACACCTAAAGAGTTTTAAACCTGAGCTCTGATAACAGTGTGACAACCCTCACGTCCCGACACAGCGATCCAAGGTAGTTGCATCCATGTACACCTCTCAATATTAATGTAAAACCACCTATTGCATACCACCGGGCCATTAACAACACAGTATCATGACCATGCCGCCATGCATACCAAAGAAACTATCGTTGGTGCTAGGCCACATATTTCTTCAGGCATTATCATCAGTGTATCACGTGCACCGTAGAACCTCCTTTTAGTGCAATTTGCGATATAATCGTCCTAGTCGAATATCGTCACCATTGAATAAATAGTGTCCAGGCCTCGTTGCCTGTGTACACATCTATCAAATCCTATAACATCCAAGATTTGCAAATCTAGGAAGCTACTTTCCCTACTTACATTCATGTATATAAATATTTATATAGAAACTACAAACTTAGGCCTTAGGTCGAGGTTCATTTTATGCTTGACCTTGGTTACTGGAGCGGTCAACCGCTTGTTTCCAATCAACTCCAGTGAGCCTGTTGATCAATCAATGTTTTTTTAATTTTATTCTCCATTATTTTGACCGTTCTCTATTTTATCATCAAAGTAACTATTAATTACAGTGAATCTATTTTGTCAATCTACAATCTTCGATGTATTCGATTATTATTCCTAACAATTTCATAAGGATGTTTGTTGTTATAATGTATTGAATTAGGTTTAGAATTAACATGGTATTGATATAGCAGTCTATGTTTAATTCAACAAAAAAGGGTATTCAACCTAAACCAATTTTTATCTAATAGATTTACTTTATCCAGAATTAGATTAGATGAAAATCATATTCGAATAGGTTTAATTCTTATTCATTTTCTAATCTGTTACAGTTACTAGATAATCTATATTTCTGATTTAACCTAAACCAATTCCAAATAAAATAGGACATAAATAAACTAAATTACATATAAATCTCCATATTAATTATGAACCCACTGATCTCTTATTAGCTTTTCCCTTTTGATTTATGTTGAATCGCTCTTTCTTCTACTTGTTAGTCTCTCCTTTTGCTTGATTTCATCTTCAGCCTTTTTTTAAAGATATTTTTATAGAGGAGATCGAGATTTGGAGGATTGATAGAATTTGGACATACTACTTGCTAATGATGAATAATTAGGGTTTAAGGTTACTATCCTATTAGTAGTAGCATGAAAAATATCGACCGTTAATTTAATATAATTAAATCCAAGCCATTCGACCTAAGCTAATCTTATCCACTACGTGCCCACCGTCGACCGGCCACAACCAAGGTGTCGACGGCCGCAACCAAGGGTCTACCAGTTGAGTTATAATTATTATTTAATTTTAATGTTCTAATTTATTAATTATTTTTTAATTCAAACTTTAAGCGCCAATATCCTTTTTATACTAGCTCCGATTTCAAAAAATTATATATTAAAATTGTCCAAAAAATTATCATGAATGCCTTGGTACAATTTCCGTAGCCAAATTCGAACGTTTTGTGAAAATATTATTTTTACCCTTGTTATATTTAAATTTAATTTTTTATTAAATTTTCGGTTAATTTTTGTGGGGTGTTACAACATCCATCATACAGGTTCATATGTGGTGTGTTGTTATCATTTTGGTTTGCCATTTTTGGCAAGTTAGTTGAAAGAGGATGACGTTTTATAAGATGAAGAGTATATGGGGGAGACTGTTCATTATTTATATAAATTTTTCTAAAATAAGTTGATAGACATATTTTAGTGGCATGTGTATCATTCAACTCTTTTAGAATATGTTTTATTATGCGCTTATCCTTCAACTTACTTAGCTTTTTCCTAAACTATTGCCACCTCAACATAAATTCTTTTGTTTTTTTCTTTGTAAGGTTAATTTCAACATTTTGCTCAAGGTAAGGTAACTTCATAATAATTTATTCTATTTCTTTGCATTATAAGGTCAACTTCGTTGTTCTGCACATATTGTGGAAATTTTCACCCAATGCATGGTGAATACGTAAAGACAATAAGGAGCACAGAAATGACTGAAAGCTCCATAATAAGAGTGCATTATGTAATTGCGAGACAAGGAAAAATGTAAGGGGCAAATTTGGCGTAGTATTAGAAAACACCAAAACCATTTGGATGATATATGTAAGGTCAGAACATGAACCTTTGCCGAAATTACTTGTCAAATTGAGATACAGAGTGAAAGATTTGATTGTCTTAAAGTCAGCCCACTACATAGTCGATATAGGAAACCATAGAAAGCTACCATGTATGTCAAGAAAAAAAAAAATCAAAGGTATTGGAGTGCTTAACTCAATAATACGAAACTATTGGTCTAAGATTCATTTAATTTCAACTTAATTAAAGGAGTTATAACATAAAGAAGGTTGATCTAAAAAGGAGCATGAGAAATGGTTCTCTAGGAAACTAAAATGTTTACTACCTAACCTTACATTTATAAATAACTCATGGGTGAGAACAACTAAGGGAGAGAGGATGAGTGAGCAATAATGGCAGACAAGCTTGAGCTCTAAAAACTACCTAGCAAAATCTTGCTTAATTGAATATCTAGAATATTTCTTAACAACAAGGGATCATCTATTCCATATCCAATCACCTTCAGTCGTCCAATCCACCATCCAACATTGAGATATGGTAGACTAACCTTAAGATTTGCGACATTGAGCATTTCCAATCATGGATCTAGAAACCTAATATTGTTGTAACCGATCCAGAGAGATCTAGAAAGTGTTATAGCAATTGTAAGTTAGAGCATCACTACTTAGTCAACAGGCAAGGACATGAAGACAAGTAGATCAAGGGATGACATGAGAAAAATAAGAAGGAAAAGAAGAATAAACTAAGTACTTGGTTTTTTAGAAAACCAAGCAGAACAACTTGTTAGGAAGTTGCTATCGAATAGAAAATCTTGTTCGGTAGTTAACTACCAAACAAAGAATCTTATTTGGCAGTTTACTATCGAACCGAGGAGTTTTTGTAACATCCCCTACCCCAATACCCTAAGATAAAACTCCAATCCGTTGTAGTGACCATTGAATTATCTTTCATTGACATAGATGAGATCAGTTCTATTAAATAGTCTTAAATAAACAGAGAAGATATGACTAAAATGAAACACATCATAGTGGATTAAGTTTAACAATTTAAATCCCAAAGTCATTCTCATGTAAGCGTCAAAAAATAATAGAATATAATCAAAATTTTCATGCCCAACATGTGAAGAGGCTAACACGAACACTTAATATAGTGGAAATAAAAGCATAAATATAACACCCAAGCCTCCTGCATCATCTTCAGTTTGCATTATTCATCCATCCCAAATGCAACTTGCCAAAGCCTCTAAACTCAACCTACATGAATGGGTGCCCGTGAGTTTATATGGAAAATAAAAATAAAAATATGGGTCAAACATAAAGCCTTGTATGAATAACATATTATCGTAAACAAAGATGATAACAAGACCATGCTGCATATATTCGGGATGGAGTTTTCCCGTTTACTTACCAAAGCAATAATTTATCTAATTACAGGTAAAGCTAACTTATAGATTCATTTGCAAAAATATTATATCATTATAATGTAACCAAAATACTCCAGCCTGGGCTGCCACTAGCCTTACGCCTTCTTATGATTCGAATACTACCTAGGCCATATGCCCGCTTAGTTAGTATGTACCAGTGAATATCATATTGATCTCGTTGCTACTTAAGCCTTATACTATATGTATCTTACTTTGGCAATCATTCTTGACCTCATGCGCACTTCATTTTCATATTCCGGTTGCCAATCTAGACCTTACACCTAACAAATTTCAGTTGCCACTCTAGGCCTTACACCTACTTCATTCTCGAGTGCTTGACTGTTGCTCTTGGCCTTAGATCTTCCACTGTTCCCTTGGTTTCCACTCTAGGCCTTTTGTAACAACCTTCTCCAAAACAGGCCTAGTTTTGACCTAATGAAAACCCAATCGAGCCTTAGATCCATTCCAAAGCTAGCTGTTGGTTGGTAAAATAAACAATATAAGAGCTATCGATCTATGCTTTCAGAATCTCATAGTGGAAGGAATAAAATACAATAACATAATTAAGTACCCATTTCACGTATGCCAAATCAAAAAATACAACATCCCAAATATCGATAATATAATGTCTTAACAAAAATCACCAATATGTCTAAAAATCTGGGTACATCAGAATACGTCAAAAACATAAATAAATAAATAACTAAGTTGCCACCAGTCTTCACCCCCTCCTTCATCTTCTTCATCAACAATGCTACCTATACTTTAGGATGTATGAGGAGGGAGTTAGAACAACAATGTTTGGTGAATGAAAATCTCAAGTCTTACCGTAATAGTATTTGGGCAGTATCATTTAGATAAGCATTATGTCTTACGCATCCTACTGAATATACCTCCAACTGTAAGCCAAAGGCTCTTCCAGTCGAGCTTTATAGATCTCCAACTACGGGCCAAAGCTGCTTTCTAATCTACCTTCGTAACTATAGCATAGGTACAATGCAACTATGGAATGTATTGGGTCCAATGACCCTTCTCCCTCAACCATGTCCTAACGATGTAAGAGAAAGTAACAAAGCATTTAATATCTCTTTAATGGGAAATTTGCAGATTCAGACCATTTAATACCTGTACTATAGGAAGATCCCCATCAATTAATATCTAGACCTACGACAGTCCTATCTTTGGTACTTCCTAGATAACATTATAAGAAATCCCATAAGGCAACTTAATACTTCTTTAATGGGAAACAGTCAGACCCTCCAATAGCCATTTGATACCTCAACCCCGAAGCAGACCTCCGTCTAGAGATATTCCACTACAGCACCTAAAAGATAATCTCGACCATTTAATACTTCTTGAATGGGAATGAGGTAGACCCTAAAATATCCATTTAATACCTCTAACCCAAAATGTCCCTTACTGAGATATCCGTTGTATGACACATAACTCAAATTGTGACATCTCACATTAGTCCAATCGTTCATAGGCCATAGTAGCTAGATTAGCTGGGCAGACTTACCCTATAGAGTTGGGACTAATCTCCCATCCATCATGGGGAACTTATTATAAGCAAAGTCTAATACAAGTTCCAAAGGCACATTGCTGTTAGCTAAATTAGCTAGGTAGGCTTCTATGTGCTTTTAACTGACTCACATCCGAATAACTTAGTCATTTTTCTGCTCTCCAACATTACAAAATATACTAACACACACGCACATTATACACACACATACCCCACCGCTATTTATGCATTAAGGCCATAAGGGGACTCCATATTTCTCATTTATTTATGGATTAATTAACATAATTATCCTTAACTTCCTTTCTATGAGTATTAGCATTGTTTATTACCTATTTATTTTATACGTTACGACCTATACGTTACTAATATACTCGTACGTAAATATTAGACTAAACAACTTTAATTAAATATTCCTAAGCGTGTGTATAATTATTTATTTACTAAATTTTTTGCTTCCTTTACCGGTTGCTAAGGTAGTCTAAATGTCAAAAGTTCCATATCCATACAAGCCTCAGTCCCATACAAAAGTTAACATAATTGCTAATAACTCAATTTAGATTGGCTAAATAAAACAAACGTGCATATATAAAAAATGGAATCAAAACATCTAACTTATTCTACATTAACATAGTAGAATTAAAGCCCTTATTTCAAGGGACCAAAACTATACAATTTAAATCCTTTATGTTCTATTCGACTTTTACATATTCAAGATTGAAGTGAATGGATTTACATTTAGTTAAATTGTCAAAATAAATGGTGCAAATGACAAATAACAAATTACATACTTTGCACACTATTTTCTAATTCTTTTCTTTTAGAATCCTTCTTCAACGCAATAAACATTGAAAAGTGGAAGTTGAATAGGACATAAATTATTCATATTGCAAATAACCTATTATATTCTACTTTATTAACATAAATCACTTAAAGTTCCAACTAATCCAAGAATTGAAATTTTATGAGGGAATTTCGAGGTATTGGATTTAGGGTTTTCCTAAAAAATTACCGAAGGCATAAAACAAATCCAAAACTTTACTACATAATTTACTATGAAGAGAAAGACTAAGATTTCCACTCAATGATCGTATTACCCGAATTCCTTAGGATTCGATTCCACATCTTCGCCTATTTCCTCCTTCAGTTATCTTTTTTTAATTTACATCATACAATTGTTCAATTGCATGTAGATTAGATTCAGAGATTAGGGAAGAATAAAAATAAAGAAATATCCATATACCCTTTAATCCAACTGAATATTCCCTAAAGCTATGAATCTTGTATCTTGAAAGTTTATGGAGAAGGAAGAAAACTGATAAAGTTTAGTTATCATTCTTACTTTCCTTAAAAATAAGAGCGAAGGGCTACACTCTTATTTATAGTTGTTGGAATGCGTTAGAACCATTGATGGAGAATATTTAATTTAAATTAAATCTGGACCGTTCTGCGCTAATAAAACTAGCCTCTCTTTAACAGGTTGACTAGCCCAATAAAGGCAGTCGACCGAACTTCTTCTCATGGTCAAAATTTATTACCGCTAAGTTTTTTAATGTCATATTTTATTTCTTTACTTTAATTACTTCTTCGTCAACGTTTACTTCAATGTAAAGTTCACCACTTAACATTCCACTATTTATTACCACTTTTAATTTTTAAATGTTAATCCCATTAAATTTTAAATTCAAATTTGTTGAATTATTTTAAATTTGAAAACTTTAAACATTAATAACTTCTCCGTTTGAGCTCCGATAGTGAATCTTTATACATAAAATTTGATCAGAAAATCACCATGAGCATAATTGTATAACTTTCATGAACATACTCCAATGTTTGTAAAATCCTTATTTTTAGCCGATTATTGATTAATTAATTTCTTATAAATTTTTACGGGGTGTTGCATTCTCTCCATCTTAAAAGGATTTTGTCCTCGAAATCCCTAAGGGGAAGATAGTGTAACGTGCACTCTACAACCGTCTTATACAACCAAGTTATCCATATAACCATCTACTTAACCAAAAATGCAGTATGATTATGTATACAACATACTATAAGCGCGCTCAACCCTAGCGTGAATGCAAAACCGTGACATACAAGTGTGTATGAAAACATTTTAAATACGCATAAGATTCTATATGCGTGCAAAAGCAACAATAAAAAGCATGACAACCCCTACCATCCATTAAAGCAATCATGATGCAACCAAAACCTATACAATAGTAAATTTGTCGAGAGAAAATTTACCAGAAAAAAGCTTGTGGTGAGAAACCTTCATCTTTTCTTCTGTCTCCCATATGCTTTCCGCCTAATTATCTCTTCATTTCTTATGGACTTGAATGATTTCTTTATCATAAAGATTCCTAACTCCATGCTGCACTATATATGTTGTCACTTGGGGTGCTATCAGCTCTATCTTTACATTTTCTAACTGACCAAGCTCTACTATAGTGGCAATTATTTAGACATTTCCTCAAATGCAATACGTGGAAAGCATCATGGAATACCGCTAACTTACCCGGAAGTTGTACTCGATACGCAAGTTTCCCCACCCTCTCCAAAATCAGGAAAGGCCCAACAAATCTCAACACCAACTTCCCTGACGTTCCAAACCTCATAACCTTATTAAGTTAGGAAACCTTAACAAATGCCATGTCTCCAACCAAAATTCCAACTTTTTTCTTCGCCCATCAGCATAGGACTTCTGTCGATCCCAAGCGGCCTTCACTTACCGCCTAATCATCTAAAATTTCTCCGTGGTCCCATGGATCAAATCTAGTCCAAGTAGAATTTTGTCAGCATATTCCCACCAAATAATACATGTCTTGCACGGCCTTCCATATAGGGCTTCAAAGGGTGCTATACCAATCGCCTAATATCTATTATTGTATATGAATTCTACCAAGGGTAAACACTGCTCCCAATGTCCTTCAAAATCCATGATGCAAGCCCTCAATATATCTTCTAAATTTCTATTTACCCTTTCCATCTATCCATCGTTCTGGGGATAGTAAGTAGTGTTAAGATTCAATGTCGTTCATATAGCTGATTTTAAACTCCTTCAAAATTCACTAGTGAATAAGCGGTCTCTGTTACTAACACTGCTGACCGAAACTCCATTCAATCATACCACTTCTTCATGATAAATTCTGCTAGACGTGCTGCCGTCGTATTAATCCTTATAGGGATAAATGAGAACTCTTAGTGAGTTTGTCCACCATTATCGATACAGCTTCATTGCCTTATTGAATTCTAGGAAATCCATTTATAAAGTCCATCGATATATGCTCTCATTTACCAGTCGGTATCTCTAATGGTAATAACAAACCTTTGGGCTTTTCTTGTTCTGCTTGTATCCTGCGACACATCAAACACTTAGTGAAAAATTCTACCACTCCCCTATTCATTCCCAGTTAATAGAAAATCGACTTCATATCCCTATAAATCTTCTCCCTACCGGGCTAAATAGTCATCTTAGAGCAGTGGCAGTCTGCCAGTACTTCCTCTAGAATATCTTCCACTACCGGAACATATAGCCTCCCATCTCTCCATAACCACCCTCTTTCGACGATTGAATACCTACAAAGGTGGGGGAAATGGTGTCCCTACCTAATACGCCCAAAATGTTGTCTATTATCGCATCTCTCTTTTGTTCTTGACCACGATGTGGTCCATTAATGTTGGCCTTACCTCCATAGCCGTTAAATAACCTAGAGTGAAATTTGATGGTGGTTGGAAATAGAACGAGTTGCCTCCACTAATATATAGCACTAAGGTTAGCATGCCTTCTACTATGGGCCTCGACAATCATATTCCCTTTTTCGAAGGTATACTGAACTCAAAGTCATATGATGCTATAAACTTCATGCACCTTTATTGTCTAAGGTTTAAATATTTTTAGGAGAACATATATTATAGGGATTTGTGGTCGGTAAATAACTCAAAGCTTTTCCATAAAAGATAGTGCTTCCACATCTTCAAAGTGAATGCGATAGCTGCTAACTCTATGTCGTTAGTGTGATACCTCATCTCATGATCCTTCAACTACCTACCCTTATTCTTGAATAAGAACAGCTCTTAACCCTATACCACATGCATTAGTGTAAATGGTTAAAGGGTTCGACCTATCCGAAATAGTTAGTAATGGTGCACTAGTCAACAACTCCTTTAACTTCTCAAATGCTTTTGTGCGTTTTTCATCTCATGCAAAAACTAAATTTTTCTTAGTTAATCGAGTTAATGGACAACTATCTTTGCAAAGTCCTTGATGAACTTCATGTGGTATCCTATTAACCCAAGAAAACTCCTAACCTTCATAGCCTTCCTTAGAATTTTCTAGTCTTGAATGCTTCTACCTTTGCAGGTTCAATAGCTAATCCTTTCTCGAAGAAAATATGACCGAGGAACCTCACTTCCTTCCTCAAAAATGTCACTTTTAGAATTTGGATTTTAACTGATGTTCTCATAGGGTCTCTAGTACCTCCCTTAAATTATTTTCATGCTCACCCTCACTTTTAGAGAATACAAAAATGTCATCAACAAACACTACAACGAACTTATTCAGTCGTCTCCTAAAAACCTTACTCGTCAAATCCATGAAATATGCAGCGGCGTTACTCAGTTCCAAAAGGCATTACCTTTCATTCATATAGTTTGTCTAGAATGCAAAAAGCAGTCTTCTCCTTACTATCTTTGACTACTCTTAATTACTGTAATTCGATCGCTAAGTCTGCTCGGGAAAAGACTTGGCCCTGACAAGTTGGTCAAACAAGTCATCTATTCTAGGTAAGGGACACTATTCTTCTTAGTCAGCTTGTTAAGCTTTTGATAGTCGACGCATCGCATTAAACGACCGTCAGCCTTAGTGGGATGGAAATCGGTGTTCCCCATTCTAAAGTACTATGGCAAATAAATACCTTCCATTAAAACATTGAAATCTTCTTATATAGTTCTTGCCTTTCTTTGTAGGCTATATGCCTTGATGGCCACGCTATGGGTCTAGCGTCCATCTCCAAATCAATTCTAAACTCGATCTTCCTTTAGGGTAAGGGACAAGAGACTTTTCAAAAAGGCCAGGAAAGACTCAAATTATAAGCATAGATGAGAGATCATCTTGTGATATTCAAATAAAATACAACTGAGCTTTAGGGCATGCAATAAACATCTATATCTCTCCCCCTACAACTCTTCAACTATACCATCGTCCTATCACAATCTTAAAAAACCAGTATTAAGACAACTAATCCATCCCTATGATAAGTCTATACCCATCAAAACCTAGAACATACGTGTTACATATAAAATCAACATACATATATCCAGCACTAGGTTTTTGCAAATCATAGAAAAGTGTGTCGAACTCCCAATAGGATTTGATATGCCTATTGGGTTGGTTATACATTGGGTTTTTAATCTCGATGAGTTAACTACAAGCTTGGCTATGAATGAATGTGATGCTCCAGAATCAAATAATGTGTGAATACTATTTTTGAAAATAATAGTTGTATCTTCCATCATAGTTTTCCCTTTGTCCCTAGGAGGAGGTCTTCTTGAGACATGCGCAACCTCAATAGCATAAGTTTGCCTACTTTGTCCCTTATTTTCTAGCTTCAGACACTAGTTCTTATCATGTCCTTCTTCATGGCAGTGATAGAATCTTCCCTTGAACTCCTCTTTAGCGATATGTCCCTTCTTCTGTCATCTATGATATGTCACACCACCTTTCTTGATCTTTCTCTTGGCTTTCCTGTATGCCCAGAATCCCCTTTTCTTCTCTCGACCTTGATTTTGTGCCTATCCTACGTTCTCCTTTTCTTTTAAGCCAACCATCTGAAGCCGAGCTATTTTAACATCATCTCATAAGTGGTGCTTGCATGGAATTGAGTTAGAAGTAATTCCTTAAGTAGAGAATTTAGGTCTTATACAAATTTCATCACCTTCTTTGCAAGGGTGTCAATCAGGCTCATCCTAAACTTAGTTAATTCCATGAACTTATTGATATAATCCTTTACTATACAGTCTCCCTGCCATAGTTGGATAAACTTCTCCAATTGCAGGCTTACTTCAGCTTTGGAAATGAATCTTTACTTGAAGCGGGCCTTGAATTAGCCCAAGTAATTTCTTCTTCTTCATTCTCTTTAATGGCTGTGGTTCATCAATCTAATGCCTCTCCCTTTAGGTTCCATGTATCTATCCTCTTTATATCCCGGTCTTCCCATTTTAGCTCTAGGAATAAACAGTCACAATTGTTAGTCTATGCCTTAGTTTTTACAAAATCTTCCACCTTAGAAATTGCTTGGCTGCCCATATTTTGAAAATAATTACACGTCTTTGGAAAGTCAAGTGGGCGGGGTGCGGTTCATCGAGCAGAGAAGCTGGTGCCGTTGGTACAGCTTATCGAGAAATGGAAACCTGCCCTACTAGCTTAGATATTATCAGAACCATAATCGCATATCTAGAATGGTGGGTGTCTCTTGGGTAAGGTGGTTTCTGACTCAAAGGTGTTACTATCAGCCATTTCAACAATCTGTAGGTTTAGAGTTTTTGATTAAACCCGATTTCCTAAGATAGTAGAATATACAAATCAAAAGTCTTCCTTGGGTGTTCGCGTATATTCATATATGTGTGTGTAGTAAGGTTTTGAAAAATATTTCAAAAAATAACAATTTATACTCTCTTGTATACCTATTCCCGTTGATTAGGCAACTTAAGCTTCGATATCAAACGTAACAACCATCTCGGAGCGGGCTTAATTTTCAACCGAATAAAAACCTAATTAAATCTTAGGCCCATTCTAGGGCCGACAGTTGGTTGATAAAATAACATTATGCAAAACTATCTATCTATAATTTCAGAATCTCGCCGCGGAAGGGATACAATATAATAATATAAATAAGTATCCACTTCACTATGGTAAATCTCAGAAATACAAGATCCTAAATATCCATAATACAATGTCTTAACATAAATCACCAACACCTCCAAAAATCTAGGTACATCAGAATACAATAAAAACATGGACAAATAACTAAACTGCCACCAGTCTTCACTGCCTCCTTCATCTTCTTCATCAGCATCGCTTAGCTTAACCTTAAGTTGTAATGGGGAGGGAGTCAGAACAACAATGTCCGATGAATGAAAATCTCAAGTCTTACCGTAATGGTATTTGAGCAGTATCATTTAGATAAGCGTTATGTCTTACGCATCCTACCGAGAATACTATAAGCCAAAGGCTCTTCCAAGCCAACTCCATAGTGTATCTCCATTGGTATGCTAAAGTCCCTTTCAAGTCCAACTTTGTAACTATAAAGAATATGCCACACAACTATCATTGTATTGGGTCCGACGACACTTTGTCCGACGACACTTCTTCATCAATCATATCCTAATGATGTGAGAGAAAGTATATAACCTACTTAATGCCTCTTTGATGGGAAATAGACAGACTTTGACCAGTTAATACCAATGCCCTGGGCAGATCCTCATCATTCAATACTTAGACCCAAGGCAGACCCCTCTTTCGTGTTTCCTAGTTAACATCGTAAGAAATCCCATAAGGCCACTTAATATTTCTTTAATGCGAAAGAGACACGCCCTCTAGTAGCTATTTAATACCTCAACCTCGAAGCGGACCCCTCTCTAAAGATTTTCCACTACCACAATTAAAAGGTAATCCTGACCATTTAATAATTCTTGAATGGGATAGTGGAAGACCCTGCAATAGCCATTTAATACCTCCTACCTCGAAGCAGACCCGTATTGGGATATTTGTTTAATGGTCCGTAACCTGAATCGGGACGTCTCATATTAGTCCGACCATTCATAAGCGCTAGTAGCTAGGTTAGCCGGGCAAATTTACCCTACATAATTAGGAATAAACTCACGTCTATCATGTGTATTTATTATAGTTGATGTCTCCCATCAGTTCTAAAGTCACACTTCTGGTAGCTAGATTAGTTGGGAGGATTCTGTGTGTTTTTATCTGACCTCGCATCCCTATAACTTAGTCATTTTTCCAATCTTCGACATTACAAAATATACTAAGATATATATATATATATATATATATATATATATATATAAGGACAGTTTGGCACAGGTCCATAACATGTTTCAAAATACACAAAAACCCCAATAAAAAAAGTTTGTAAATTAGGTCTCTAGAATTAAGTTACTGAATAATGGCATACCCTAATGCAATTATTCAGTGAATAATTGCAGACACTTATGCAATTATATCAAAAAATTACAGATATTTCTACAATCATTCATTGAAATATTACGGAAATTTCCGCAATTTTTTGAAAAAATTATGGAAAATTCCTTAATTATTCACTAAAAAATTTCGGAAATTTTCGTAATTTTTTGAAAAGATTTCAGAAAATTCTGCAATTATTCACCAAAAAAATTGCGGAAATTTCTGTAATTATTCACTAAAATTATTGCATAAATTTATGCAACTTTTGAATATAATTGCATAAATATCTGCAATTATTCAGTGAATAATTGTATACTGTAAGCAATTACTTAGTAACTTAATTCTAGGGACCTAATTTACATAATTTTTTTACTGGTGTTTTTGTGTATTTTGAAACTTATTAGGGACCTGAGCCAAATACACACACACCCCCCCCTCAGCCATATTTGTGTAGTAGGGCTATAATGGAAACTTATTATTTCTCCTTTAATTATGGATTACTTACCATAATTGTCCTTAACTTCCTTTCTACGTGAATATTAGACTAACTAGCTTCCACTAAACATTCCTAAGGGTGCATAAAATTATTTCTACATTAAGGTTTTCACTTCCTATACAAGCTATTAAGGTAGTCTACATGTGAAAACTTCTGTAACCATATAAGTCTCAATTCCATACAAAATTTTACATAATACCTAATATCCCAATTCAGACTAGAGTAACGAAATAGACTTGCATATTTAAAAAAGGGAATTAAAACATCTAATTTATTCAATATTAACATAGTTCAATTAACGCCTTTATATCAAGGGGACAAAATTTTACAATTTAAATCCTTTATATTCTACTCAACTTATACACACACATACAAGATTAAAATGAAAAATGATTCATATTTACTTGAATTACGAAAATAAGCGGTGCAAACTACAAATAGAAAAATTCATATTTTGCACACTATTTCTTAATTCTTTTCTTTTAGAACCCTTCGTCACAACAACAAAATTGGAAAGTGGAAGTTGAGTAGGACATAAATTATTCATATTGCAAACAACAAATTAAATTCTACTATATAAACATAAAATAATTAAGATTTCAACTAATCCATGAATTGACATTTTATGGGGGAATTTTAAGGTTTTAGATTTAGGGTTTTTGTAAATAAAATTCCCCTAGTTATAAAACAAATCTAAACTTTTACTACACAATTTAATATGAAGAGAAAAACTAAAATTTCCATTCAATGATCTCTTTCTCCAATTCCTTAGGATTCGATTCCACGCCTTCGCCTATTTTCTCCTTCAGTTATCTTCTTTTTGATTTACAATATTCAATCAATTATATATAGATTTGATTCGGAGATTAGGGAAGAATAGAAATAATAAAATATACATATATTTAGAACTTATTTTCATTTTGCACTTTAATTCTATTGAATTTTACCAAAAGCTTTGATTCTTGAATCTATAAAGTTTATGGAGGAGGAAGTGAACCGACAGACTTTAGTTAACGTTCCTATTTTTCTGAGTAAAAGTGAAGGGCTGGGATCTTATTTATAGTGGTTGGAATGCACTGGAATCGATGGATGGAGAATATTTTATTTGAATTAAATCTGATCCATTTTGGCCTAACAAAACCAGCCTCTCTTTAACTTGGTAACCAGCCCCATAAAGGCGGGTGACTGACCTTCTGTTCCTAAGCGAAATTATATAACAACGTTAATTTATTTTAGCGTTATATTTTATTTCTTTCCGCTAATTACTTTTCCGTTGACATTTACTTTAGTGTTAAGTTACTACTTAACGTTCCAATATTTATTACTGCTTTTAAATTTCAAATGTTAACATCATTGAATTTTAAATTCAAACGTCAATAACTTCTCTGTTGAAGCTTCGATAGCGACATGTTATATATGAAAGATGATCAGAAAATTGCCATAAACACAATAGTATAACTTTCATAGCAAATTCCAAAGTTTGTAAATCCTCACTTTTAGCCTTATCATTAATTAATTAATCTCTTACGAATTTTTACGGAGTGCTATACCTTATGACAATTGCTTTAGTTGTCCGTACTGTTTACACTTTAGGCTTTAACCATGCTTTCAGTTTTGGTGGCCACGGTAAGCCTTACACCTATGCTTTTGGTCTTTGGACAGCAACTTTAGGCCTTACGTCGCCACCCGAACACATTACCTAAACCTTCAACATTAGGCTTTTTACTTAATTGTTTATTAAGAAAACATTTAGGGTAACTATGTTTCGGTTAACAATTCTACTTATTACATAGTCTTCAATGTCCTAAGTACAGATTCAGCAATCTTAAGCCTTATCATAAATTCTCACCCAAAAGCCAATTACATACCCTTCAGCAGTACTATCTCTCGGTCTCATCTAGGGTAACCTACTCTACTTTGCTTTGGTGATTTATGAGATTTGATCTTCTAATTTTAAAAATCACCTCCACAAACCTAATTCCTCCCCAACCGTCGTTCGCTTTTGGGTATGGATCAACACTCTTAGTTTACTGCCCTCATCCTCATATTTATATTTACTTAACATTCTTACTTAATTCTTTAGACTAAGGTTTCAGTTTATTTACTTTGGTTCACCTCCACCTCCTTACGCACCACCCTTTAGTACATGTGGGAATCGTTTCTGCATACATGCCATTAACTTTCCATGTGTAGACTTCTAATTCATTTGACTTAGTCCTTTCTAACCATTACGTAGTACATTCCTGACATGTTCAATATACAAAGTTGATGTTATGTATTGACCTAATTTATATACTAGATTTAATTAAACTACCTTACGATGACTATTATTTTCCTTTCGGCACTCTATTATCACCCACCTGTCATACTTATTTTGTTTTGGAAATTGCTTAACTTATTTCTAGTGATTTGTAGTAAAAATTAATCATGATTTTTTAAGCATATTTCCTCAAGCTTTCTTATTTCTAACCATTTTCCATATTACACGACTCTTTAACAATTCATTCTATCTCTCTCCTAATAATATGTTCTTATCATTATATTAAATTGTCATGTCTTTAGAATTAAAGAAAGAATGAAAAACAATCAATATTTACATGGCTGTGAGTTATTTTGAGAGAAAGAGGGATTATGGAATATATTACTCACCTATATCTCTTGGTAAACAAAATCTCAAGTTCCTTCAACTTTAAAGCTTCATATTTCTTCTTTTCTCCTATTAATGGCGGATGGGTAGGGTTTTTTTATTTGGTTTTGAAGAGAATGAAAAGTGACGGAGAGAATATATTTTAAGTATTTATATAGAAAAGATCTTAGGCTTTCTTACTCCATTATTTTTATTTGTTTCCTCTTTACAAATCCTCTCTTTTCAAATATAAGTTGATTAGTTCTACATGGTTGCATTTAATTATTTCCCAATTATCTTAGATTTTCAGTTATACTTTTCCTAATATCGTTTGATTCACACATGCATAATAAGTAAATAAACGTCCCACGAATATTTACTCCATTTCATTATTTTAATTTCTTTGCCCTAATAATTAATTCCTTAGAATTTCGTCCACAAAATTCAAATAAGATATGGTAATAATTTAGTAATTTTTCACATGCCAACACAAGCATGGACGCATAATTCTTGTGTCTCAAGCAAAATTAACTAGGTTATCTACCAATACATAGCGAAACCAACCATTATATATGGAATACGCCAAATAATGCAAACATGCATATCAATCTAAACAGACAATTCGGGATGAGTGCCCTTGACTTTATCCTCCATTTCTTAAGTACAATCAACTCGGTCCTCACTCCACTGAATGCGAACAAAATTTATCTTCATGTTCCAAAGCTTTCTAACATCTTGATCTAAAGTCTGAATAGGTTTCCTAATATAGGTCATCTTTATTTCATCAACCAAGTCTTCCACTACTCATAGAATAACAACATCCTTAGGGTCTCAAACACACTTCGTATATATGATACATGAAACACATTTTTAACCCCAGTAAAAGTACTCACCTATTTGACTCTATAAGCTACCTTGTAAATCCTCTATAGTATCAGAAACTGGCCAACATATTTCGGTGCTAAGTTCGCTACCTTTCCAAACCTCATAGTACCTCTCATTAGTGACATTTTAACAAAAACACGATCCCCCAAATAAGATTCCAAGCGTTTCCACCTTCTATAGGTTTAGCTCTTCTGCCTAGAATAGACATCTTTCATCCTTTACCGAATCAATTTAACCTTTTTAAAGCTTCTCTGATAAAGTCTAGAACTAACACGAGCAAGTCTCCTGTCACGCACCTACATACCGGGCACTTAGAAGGTCTTCCATACAATGCCTCGGAAGATTCCATCCTAATACTAGATTGTAAACTATTGTAGTATGAAAATTCCATTAAGTGTAAGTGACCTTTCCCAGATCCACCTAAGTGCAATAGACATGCCCTTAGCAAATCTTCCATTCTTGGTTAACCTGTTTGGTCTGGCTATTTGTGTACGTATGATAAGTCGTATTCATAAACATTTTATTATCCAAAGCACTTTATAGGCTTCACCAAAACTCACTGGCAAAAAATGTTCTCATTCACTTACTATGGTATGTGGAAATCCATGAAGTCTCACTATAGTTTTGACATATATATTAGCCAACTTAGCTGTCATTCTTGTGGAACTTACTAGAATGAAATGGGCACGCTTAGACAATCTATCGACAATTACCCATATACTTCATTTCCTACTCTAATCTTCAACAAAGTCCATCGAAACTGATTCCCTTTTAGATACTGGAACTTCCAAAGGTTGCAAAAGACCACTTGGCTTTTGTTGTTCTGCGTTAACTTATCAACATATGAATATCTCTTTACATGTTCTTTCTTCAACATCTCTTTTCATTCCTTTCTAGCGGAAGCTGTACTACATATCTCAGTACATCTTAGTACCCCCTGGGAGAATAAATAACTTGGAACGATGGCACTTATCTAAGACAAGCTTCGAAAGATCTCCATTATTTGAAACGCAACATTCCCTTCTTCAAAAGCCAACCTTTGTTATTGATACCAATTTCCATCAATCCTTTGGTCCAGTTACCACCTTCAAGCCTTGGATCCTTTCAGCACATAGCTTACCCTCCTTCTTCCTCTTGATAATCCTCTCTACGAGAATTGGAGAAGTTTTAAGAAAGATAGCATCCCGAAGCTCTAGCGTGGAGCAATGCTCGACCAAAACTGCACATTAAAAGAGTCTAGCATGTCTAAGACATTCCACTCCTGGTCATAGCCGAAAAATAGTTATGTTGCTTTTAGCTCAATACATTAGTGACTTTATTTCAATTTCCTATAATATATCATAAGATGTCATAAACTCTAACCATCTTTGCTGCCCCATGTTCAGCTCCCTCCGAGAGAACAAATATCTTAAGGACTTATGGTCAACAACTCAAACCTTTCCCCAAAAAGGTAATGCCTCCAAATTTCTACCAAAAAGTAATCGCCGCTAACTCTAAACCTTAAGTTGGATACCAAACCTCATGGTGTCTCAACTTCCCAAAAGCATATTTTACAACACTACCCTTTCGCATTAATATGGCTCTTAAACTTGAACCCAAAGCATCTATGTATACCACCATATTCCTATTCCCTTTCGGCATGACTAAAACCAGAGCTTCTGTCAGCCGAAGCTTCAATTCATGGAATAATGCTTCATACTCCCCTGCCCAAATAAACCTTTCACCCATTTGGGTAAGATTGGTCAATGACATCACTATCTTAGAGAAGTCCTTAAAGAATCTTCGATAGTATCCGGTCAACCCGAAGAAATTCCTTATCTTGATGACGGTCTCCGGTCTTTTCCAATTATTCACCGCTTCAACCTTCGAGGGACATATAGCAACCCTTTCTTCGAAACCACATGGCCTAGGAGATTTATTTTCAATTTTCAAAAATGACATTTGAAAAGCTTAGCCTTAAACTTGTGTTATCTCGGGTCTTTAATACCAATCTAAGTTGAACTTTGTAATCTCACTCATCCTTAGAATACACTAAAATATCATCTATAAATACTGAAAAAATCATTCAAACTTATCACAAAAGACTCAGTTCATTAGCTCTATAAAGAAACCCAAAGCATTGGTTAGCCTAAAGGGCACAACAACCACTAATATTGTAACATCACCCTATTTGGAGGCCCAAAACTAAAGACTACGGATGCTGTAGTACTCCATAGTTATTAATTCTCGAGGACCAAATATGGCATTGTTTGATACAATGATACACAAATCACAAAAATATGGAAAAATTAACAAATTAAAAACACGTTTCCACATTCCATTCAAAACATTTGATGTTCATTACATAATCATACAAATGTTAATGACGTTTAGAAAAACATAATTATTACACATACGCGAAGAGTGACATATGGATGCCCCCTTGGTTGATCAGAGTATACAATAAGACTAATAAGTCTGCCTTTTATCCAAAATACACAGCAAAAAAAGATAACTCTAAATAACTAACTACCTCCTGCATGCCTCTAGAAGCTTTATTCGTCTATGAAGAGAACCTGGAAACACTAAATTTTAAACTACTCAAAATCAATTGAGCACTGACTGTTTGAGGGGAAAAACTTCGAGTCATACATAAAGATTGCTATGAATAATATTTGACATCTCAATCCATTTGGATATCCGGCGAGATCACGCCGCTTAGCGGAACATGTTTTCCCCTCACTAGTATCCTTAAACCTTTTTAAAACTATATACTGTGCCCCTGCATTCCACAGCGGTTAAAATATAACACTTAAAACATTTATGACGATATGCATATATATAAACATCTTGGATTTCCCATCCTCGGTTTATTTGACTCCCTGTCATAATGATAGTTTCTAGTGTCACTATTAACCTATTAGTTTTCATGGTTTACTAGTAACCTCTTACAATTTATGGACACCCTGTCCTATTTCAGAGTTTTCGTTGGTTCACTAAGAACCTATAGGCCCCTGCCAATTAACTTAATTAATTCATGAGTCCCTCTGAACCTATTGGTCATTCCAATAACTCATTTTTTATCCTAGTTTTCATGGGTTGACTAGGAATATATGGATACTCCAGTAACTCCCATCCGAGCCCAATTTTCATGGGTTGACTAGGAATCCACTAATGCCTCCATTAAATTCTTTCTTATCCCAGTTTTCATGGTTTGACTAGGAACCGTTTGACTAGTGTCAATACTTAATCCAGATATAGTTTTCATGGGTTCACTACAATTGGCCCCTGCTAATCATCCTAAATACATAGTTTTCGTGGATTTGAACCTGTTGGTTACTCCAATAACTTCCTAATCATAGGTTTCGTGGGTTTACAGTGAATCTATCTCCTGGACATCTATAAGATTTAAGCATCCTATATTTTGATATCCCTGACATCTGGATGCAATTCTACTCATTTAGGAGTTTACTCAATTTATATTCACTACTGGGTTATCCTAGCTAGTTCTTCTACCCCTTTATCCAAAAACACAGTTATGGGTTCTTTATCATAAGAATATGTTCATATTTGAATAAGCAAACATAACAACTTAACAATACCACTCCTGTGGGTTTAATATCCCTGAAAACACTTACATATGTAACATGGTTAATCCCCTTTAACCTATACTTTTATCAAGGAAATACTTCTTCAAATTTACCTACTTGAAATCCTTGCAAATCTCCTTCACTTAACCATAGGATTTTCCTTTAAAAATGAGTTTGGGTTTAAAAAGCCTTTCGACACCTTCAAAACCTTACTTTCGACATCATAATATGACCTCCTTCGAAAGTATTAAAATATATTTTTAGTATTAAAATACATTTTCAAAAAAATAGGCTCCTGCCTTTCAAATACTTTAAAACTTCTCTTTCAAAACCTTTCGATTGTATTAAAGCAATAAAGTTTAACTTTAGAAGCATAGCCTCGAAACCAAGAGAAAGCACACCTTTTGAAACCATTGGAAGTATACCTTCCGAAACCATTGGATGTCCCTCTTTCGAAATCATTGGGTTTAAAACGTCATTTTGCGTCAAAGTGAACATGCGCGAAAGCACCTCTTTCAAAACCATTCTTTATTTCATAGAAGTATTTGGGGAAACTTGATGGTGTCGAAATCATTCTTTCGAAAGCATTAAAGCATCTGGGTAAAACAATTGAAGGTTGGCTTCAAAACCCCTTCTAAAACCATTGCCTTCGAAACCCCTAACCCCTTTCAAAAGAAGTAGGAAGTGGCTTATATTTATAAAAACAAGCAATACCTTTCGATAGCATTGATGCCTTCAGTACCATTGAAAGGCTTCTAATCACAGAAGGGTTTTGACTTGGTCGAAACTACCCCTTCTGAAAGCATCACGTTAAAAACTTAGTAACTTCTTCGGAAGCTACTTACTTTAAATATAAAGGCGGTTGTTCTCCTTCTTAAGCTTCTTTTGAAATACCCTTTCGCAAGTATTAGTTTCGACTAGGCCGAAGTCTTTTTGTAAACAGGCAAGCGCTTTTCTTTCATAAACAAAACAATAGTAGCGATACCTTCGGAAGCTATGTTTCGTCACCTTACCTTCCGCCTTTCTCCAATCCACTGTGTACCAACTAAGTGATACCACTGGTTTTGTTGTAGAGGATTTCGACTAGGTCGGCGGCGGAAGCTCTGGTCGAAAGCTCATTCCAAGAAAGGTGAAACCCACTTTTCTAAGCAAAAGGCTGTTTTCCCTAAATACAGTAAATTTTTTGTAAAAAACTTGCCCACTTGTAAACACTTGATTGACTAGCATAATCTTTCAAATAATTTGGCTTAGATTTGTCGCATTTTCTCAGACCTAAAACCGAATAACAATTAACACATAAGCCCTTCCAAGTAAAAAGCAACTAAATCATTTATGTCCTCCTTTCAAAATAATTTTATTTCCATACTAAATAACTTAATAAAAATCCCAAAAATTCTAGAAATTCTCTTTAATAATATTGCCTAACATATCAAAATTTCATACCCAAATTCTAAACAAAATTTTCGAAATAAATTTCTAAACCCAAATAAGCATATTTTCCTTTGAAAATTGATAACTAATTCTCCACGACTTGGAAAATTGTACAAATTGAAACCTAACTCAAAAATCATGTTTTCCATTACATATAATTTTTCCATGGCATTTAAAAATCATTTAATCTCGGTTTTGGCCTAAAACAATGCATATTCTCTTTTAAACAATCTTGTTTAAACCACATAAATTATAAATCAAGCATATCATCATCCAATATGTCATAAAAATGAATTTTCCTTAAATCCGATAACATATGATTATAAACCAAAAATATAGATGTAGTGATTATTATTCACCTTAGATTGTATAAGAAAACTAGAGATTGATTTCTTCTAGCTCGAATCCTAAGCTTTACTTGAATTTCTCTTCTCTTCTTTCTTCCTAATGGCCGCCTTGATATTTGCTTTCTTACATTTATAATTATTTCTTATGTTATATAAACATGTGTAGCTAAGGAATAATATAAGGATGGAGTATGTAGGTGGCAAATGACCCCTATGATTAATTAGCTAACACTTAACCATTTTAAATAAGCACAACCGCTATATTTTATTTATCAATCTCAATCCCTTTATCACACTACATATTCTATTTAATCTATTCTAATTAAATCTCATGAATAATGTTATTAAAAATTAGGATTGTTACAGGCTCCCCTCAAAGGATTTCATACTTGAAATTCTATAAGGACTAACTAACAAACATAACAATCAACTGTAACAACTCCTAACATCCATACTAGCCTACCTGACTAGCAACTAATCTATATACATCTAATATAGACATACTATCAAATCAGATCAGGATAAGCATCTTGAATCATATCATTTGTCTCCCAAGAACGGTCCTTCTTGTTGTCACTCAACTGAACTTTCACCAACTTGACTGTCTTGGTCCTCAATCTTTTCTCATCTCTCGTTACAACCCGAACTAGTTGTCTAACAAAAGTCAAATCAGGCTCTACTGCCAAGTCCTCCAACTCTGTCCAAGCAATAGTAGCCTCTAGACCATGCACAAACTTATAAGATGAGACACATGGAATACATTATGGACACCTGCCAAACTGCTCGACAACTCTACTCTGTACATGAGCTTTCCAATCTTCTCTATAATTTGGAATGGTCTAACATATCTTGGGGCCAACTTTATCTATTTTCCAAATTGTATCATGTCCTTCATTGGTGATACGTTAATCAAAACCCTATCTCCCATTGAAAACTCTAGGTATTTAACACTTTTATCTGCGTAACTCTTTTGCTTGAAGAGCTTCCTTCTTCTGACCTCGGATTAACTCAATCTTTTCTGACGCCTTCTTAACCAAATCTGAACCTAAGACCAATCTGTCTTCTGTCCCCAACCAACATACGGGTGATTTGCATGGCCTTCCGTACAAAGCTTTAAAAGAAGCCATTTCTATATTCGTCTGATAACTATTATTATAGGAAAACTCAACCAAATGTAGGTATTCTTCCCAAGATCCACCAAAATCCAACACACAAGCTCTCAACAAATCCTTAAGTACCTTATTGATTTTCTTTATCTGCACATCAGTCTATGGGTGATATGCAGTACTGATCTTGAGCTTAGTACCCAACACATCCTGCAGACGCTTCCAGAATTCGCTAGTGAATAAAGTATCTTTATCGATGACTACGCTATTAGGAACTCCACGAAGTCTAACTATGTTCTTCATGAACAACTTCGCTAAAACATGTGCCATCCTTGTCGACTTTACTGGGATAAAATGGGCACTCTTGGTCAACCTGTCCACAATGATCCATATATTCTCATTTTCCCTACTTGACCTTGGCAAACCATCTATAACATCCATGGATATCGAATCATATTTCCAAACTGGAATCTCTAACGGCTGAAGTAACCCACTTGGCTTCTGATATTCGGCCTTTACTTGTTGATAGTTTACACACTTCCTAACCCACAAGCCAACATCCCACTTCATACCTTCCCAATAGAAGCTTCTATTCATTTCTTGATATATCTTGATCACTCCAGGAAAAATCATAAACTTGGATCGATTACAATCTTCCAGAACTTCTCTCTTTAAGTTCTCTACATCCAAAATACATAATCGTCCATTCTTTCTCAACCATCCTCTCTGGTCGATTCCAAAATCCTTTAGATCGTCGATCTATGATCCTACTTCAAGCCTTCTAATCCCCTTGGCTAAAATTGGATCTTTTCTCTACTTTGAAGCTATCATCTCGATAAACACCAGTCAAACTTCTAAACAAGACAACATGGTAGTTCCTTGACTAGAACTAGCAGCATATCTTAATTGCACACCACAACTTGCTAAAGATTCTAGATCTTTCCATTCTACCAACATAGCTAACACCATATTCTAATGTTATCTACTAAGAGCATCTGCTATCTTAATTCCATTCCTAGGAGTATACTCTATACCGAAAACATAAGCAACCAAAAACTCTAACCATCTCTGTTGTCTCATATTCTACTCCTTTTGAGAGAATAAATATCTTAAAGACTTATGATCGGTGCACAACTCAAATCTCTCCCCCAGGAGATAGTGCGTCAAAATCTTCAAGGCAAAAATTATTGCAACTAACTATAATCATGAGTATGATATCTTACTTCATGCGGTCTAAGCTGCCTGGATGCGTAGGCAATGACTTTATGATTTTGCATCAATACTGCTCCTAATCTAGTTCCACATGCATCAGTGTATACTACCAATCCTTTGTTTCCATTTGGAACTCCTAGCACTGGAGTATTGGTCAACAAATGCTTTAGCTTAAGAAACCCTTCCTCACATTTTTCAGACCAAACAAACTGCACATCTTTCTTGGTCAACTTAGTATAAGGAGCTGCTATTCGTAAGAAATCCTTGATGAATCTCTGGTAACAGCCAACAAGTCCAAGAAAACTCCTGATCTCGGTTACCGTCTCTCCAAATTATTGACAGCTTCAATCGTCACTGGATTGACTGACAAGCCCTCCTCTGAAATTGCATGACTAAGAAACTTAACCTCTTTCTTTCAAAAATGACACTTGGAAAACTTCGCCTTTAGCTGATTCTACCTCAACATTTCAAGCACTACTCTAAGATGATTCTCATGCTCTCTTTCATCTTTCGAGTATGCTAAAATGTCATAAATGAATGCCAACATGAACCTATCCAAGTGTTCTCGGAAAACTAGATCATCAAATCCACGAAGAAAGCAGGTGCATTTGTCAATCAAAAAGGCATCACTAACCACTCATACAAATCATACCTAGTCCAAAATATTGTCAAAAGAATGTTGTCCTTCGCCACTCTTAACTGATGGAACCCTATCGCTAATTACAATAGGGAAAACACCTTGGGTCCATTTTACTGATCAAACAGATCATCTATCATCGGTAGAGGGTACCTATTCATGAAAGTTCTTTCATTTAGCTTACGATAGTCGATGCACATCCTTAACAACCCATCTGGTTTCTTTACGAATACCATGGTCGCTCATTAGGGTGAACTGCTTTGTCTAATAAAATTTCTTCACTCAAGATCCATTACCTACACCCTCAATTCCTTTATCTCTGTCGGTGTCATCCTGCCAGGTGGTCTTGTAGGTTTAGCTCCCGGTACAAGATCTATCTGAAACTCAACAGCTCGTTTCGTTGGTAATCCCGTAACCGGCTCAAAGATGTCTACAAATTCTCTTGCCACCCGAACTTGATTTAACTCTTCTCCAACCTCCATGGCACTTAACAAAGCCCAAACACTCATACTGAAATTTTCCACTGAGAAGATGATTCAGTTATGACTATCTAAGTGTATCAACGATATTTCCCTATCCTGCCAAAATATCATAGCCTCATACTTACTCAAGTAATCCATACCCAAAATGATTTTGAAATCTATGAAATCAAAAGCATACAGACTACATGCAAACTTATGACCTAACAAATTAAGTTCTAACTGGTCACATCCCATTCCTAGATTTGCATACCCTTATATTGGATTCACAACCCTTAAGGATGTAACAAGGTATGTGGGTTCTGTGCATAACCTATCAACCAAATGCTGTGATATAAATGAAAATGATGCACCGGGTACCAAATCGTATCCTAACTAGTATACTTTGAATCAAAAGTGAACCTTCCATCATAGTTTTCCCTTTCTATATTGCGGTAGGCCTAGAAGAAGATGGTGGCTTAATAGCAAAAACCTTTCCTTTGTCCGACGTGATTGGCTCTGGACACTGGTTCTTGTAATACCCAACTTGATCGTAGTTGAAACATTTCACATTCTTCTTCTCTGCATGCTTCTTCCCTTTGCATGTTCTACATTCGTGAGCATAATGACCTTTCTTATCACACTTGAAGCACACTAAATCAGCATTTGCCTTCTTGGAAGCATCCCCATTCTGGGCTCTTTTCTTAAAGAATTTCATCTTCTTTCCCCAAGGACCCTGGGATTCAACTGGCTTCTCTCTAGCAGAAACAACAAGCATCTCTTCATGGTGAATGGCCATCTCCACTGCTACATTACAAGGCTCTCTGATATAAGTCATAGTCATTCTAGCAAACTTATGTCTCAGTCCTCGAATGAACCTTTCATTCCTTCTGATGTCAATGTCTATAGTAGCATATCCATATCAAGATAGCTTATCAAACTTAGCTGCATACTCGATTACTGACATACCTCCATGAATAAGGTCCATAAACTATCTCATCAATGCCAACTTGGCAATCTTAGATAAGAACCTCTACTCAAATCTCCTTCTGAAATCATCCCATGTCAGCTCTTCCTCTTGAACTCCGGTGGTCATACTCTTCCACCAATGAAGCGCTACACCTTGCAACTGCCTAGAGATTAGCCTTCTCTTCTCGCCATAATCCAAGCCTAGATCAGTAAAAATCCTCTCATAGCACAATAGCCAATTCTAAACTTCAACGACATCCTCCATTCCTAAAAATGGCTTTTCACCCAGACGGGTGTAGTCTTTGCTTAACCTAACATAATTATATCCAATTGGAGCTGCAAGATTGTCTCCTCTCACATTACCAGCAACTTTATCTTGCAAAAGATTGGGCAACAACCAATACGCCATCCCCGCATCTACTGGCGGATTTTCAACACCTACATTGGCTTCAACATTTGGATTAGCGTTAGCCTATTGACCTTGGTTCCTTCGGGTATTTGGTCGAGCATTTCCGTTGGCGGCGATGTTTCCTCTAACTTGATTTCCTCTTCCGTTTCCTGCTTCCATATCCTCTTTCTCGTAAATCTGCATGCGAGGCTTAGTAAGATACAAAAGAATGGTCTAAATGAGAGGAGAACACGTAATTAGATATATACCTATGTATCAAATACCAGTACGTTACTATAGCGTCGACTCAAACCCCGATCATATTTCTAATTTATCGGATTATGTTTCAAAAAGCTTTTAGGTTTTACTTTTATTTTAAAGTTTCATAAACCTATGCTCTGATACCAACTTGTAACATACCACTACTTGGAAGCACAATACTAACGGCTACGGATATTGCAGTCATCCATAGTTATTAATTCTCCACGGTCAAATACGGCAGTGTTAGATACATTGATACATATATCACAAGAATATGGAAAAATTTAACAAATTAAAAACACATTTTCACAGTCCATTCAAAACATTTCATGTTCATTACATAATCCCACAAATGTTAACTACGTTGAGAAAAATATATTTATTACATATACACGAAGAGCAACAAATGAAGATGCCCCTTGGTTGATCAGAGTACATAATAAGGCTAATAAGTCTGCCTTTACATCTAAAGTACATAGTGGAAAAAATAACTCTAAATAACTAACTGCCTCCTGCATGCCTCCATAAGTTTATTTGTCTAAGAAGAGAACTTGGAAACCCTAAATCTCAAACTACTCAAAATCAATTGAGTATCCAAGAGTTTGAGGAGAAAACAAAAACTTTGAGTTAGACATAAAGCCTGGTATGAGTAAAAGTCTAACTTCTCAATCTACTTGGATATCTGATGATACCATGCCGCTTAGCGGAATGGGTTTTCCCCTCACTAGTATCCTTAAACCTTTTTAAAACCATATACTGTGCTCCAACATCCACAACAGCTAAAACATAGCATTAAAGTATTTATGATGGTATGCGTATATATAAACATATTAGATTTCTCATCCCCAGTTTAATTGACTCCCTGTCAAAATGGTAGTTTCTAAGGTCACTATTAACCTATTAGTTTTCATGGGTTTACTAATATCCTTTTTATAATTATGGACACCCCGTCCTATTTTGGAGTTTTCAAGGGATCACTAAGAAACTACAGGCACCTGCCAATTAACTCAATTAATTCATGGGTCCCTCTAAACCTATTGGTAATTCCAATAACTGATCTTTTATCCTAGTTTTCATGAGTTAACTAGGAACGTATGGATACTCCAGTAACTCCCATCTTAGCCTAATTTCCATGGGTTGACCAGGAACCTACTAATGCCTCAATTAACTTCTTTCTTATCCTAGTTTTCATGGGTTGACTAGGAACCTTTTGAATAATGTTAATACTTAATCTGGATATAATTTTCGTGGGTTCACTACAAACCAATTGGCCCCTGCCAACCATCCTTAATACAAAGTTTTCATGGGTTTACTATGAACCTGTTGGTTATTCCAATAACTTCCTAATCATAGTTTTCATGGGTTTATTATGAACTTATCTCCCGGACATCTACAAGATTTAGGCATCATATATTTTGGTCTCCCTGGCCCCCTAGATGCAATTCTACTCATTTAGGAGTTTACTCAATTTATATTCACTACTGGTTATCGTAGCTGGTTCTTGTACCCCTTTATCCCAAAATATAGTTATGTGTTCTTTATCATATGAATATATTCATATTTGAAGAAGCAAACAAAACAACTTAACAATGCCACTCCTGTGGGTTTAATATCCATGAAAACTCTTACAAAAATAACATGGTTAATTCCCCTTAACATATACTTTTATCAAGGAAATACTTCTTCAAATTTACCTACTTGAAATCCTTTCAAAACTCCTTTACTTAGCCATGGGTTTTTCCTTTAAAAATGAATTTGGCTTTAAAAAGCCTTTCGACACCTTCAAAACCTAGCTTTTGACATCAAAGTATGACCTCCTTCGAATGTATTAAAATATATTTTCAAAACAAGAGGCTCCTGCCTTTTGAATACTTTAAAACTTCTCTATCGAAACCTTTCGATTGTATTAAAGCATTAACCTTTAACTTTAGAAGCATAGCTTCGAAACCAAGGGAAAGTACCTCTTTCGAAACCATTGGAAATATAACTTCTGAAACCAGTGAAAGTCCGTCTTTCGAAATCATTGAGTTTAAAATGTCATTTTAGGTCAAAGTGAACATATGCGAAAGCATCTCTTTTGAAACCATTCTTTATTTCATAAAAGTATTTGGGGAAACTTGATGGTGGCAAAACCCTCCTTTCGAAAGCATTAAATCATCTGGGTAAAACAATTGAAGGTTGGCTTCAAAACCCCTTCCAAAACCATTGCCTTTGAAATCCCTAACCCCTTTTGTAAGCAGTAAAAAGTGGCTAATATTTTTAAAAAAAAATAGTACCTTTCGATAGCACTGGTGCCTTCAATACCATTGGAAGGCGTCTAATGACAGAAGGGTTTCGCCTTGGTTGAACTCCCCCTTTCGAAAGCATTACTTTAAAAAATTAATTACTTCCATGGAAGCTAATTACTTTAAAAAAAGGTAGCAGTTCTCCTTCGAAAGCTTCTTTTGAAATATCCTTTCACAAGCATTGTTTTCGACTAGGTGGTAACCTCTTTATAAACAGGCAATCACTTTTCTTATAAAAAAAAAAGTATCGATACCTTCGGATGCTATGTTTCGACACCCTACTTTCCTCCTTTTCCAATCTACTGCATACCAACTAAGTGATACCAGGTGTATCGGTTTCGTGGATGAGGGTTTCGACTAGGTCGTAGGTGGAAGCTCAGGGCGAAAGCTCCTTCCAAAGGAGGTGGGATCCACTTTTCTAAGCAAAATGCTATTTTTACTAAATAAAGTAAACTTTTTGTAACAAACTTGCCCACTTATAAACACTTTATTGGCTATCATAATCTTTCAAATAATTTGATTAATATTTGCCGCATTTTCTAAGATCTTAAAGTATATAATAATTAACACATAAGCCCATCCATGTAAAAAGCAATTAAATCATTTGGGTCCTCCTTTCAAAATAATTTAGTTTCCATACTAAATCCTTTAGTAAAAATCCCAAAAATTTCTAGAAACTCTCTTTAATCATATTGCCTAACATTAAACATTTCATACCCAAATTCTTATTAAATTTTTCGAAATAAATTTCTTAACCCAAATAACCATATTTTCCTTTGAAAATTCATAACTAATTCCTCACGCCTTGGAAAATTGTAAAAATGAAAACCCAACACCAAAATCATGTTTTCCATAGCATATAATTTTTCCATGGCATTTAAAAGTCATTAATCTTGGGTTTCCCCTAAACCCATGCGTATGCTCTTTTAAACAATCTTGTTTAAACCATATAAATTATAAATCGAGCATATCATTATCCAGTATGCCATAAAAATGAATTTTCCTTAAATCCGATAACATATGATTATAAAGCCAAAAATAGAGATGTAGTGATTATTATTCACCTTAGATTGGGTAGGGAAATTAGAGATTGATTGAGGCTGATTGTTCTAGCTTGAATCCTAAGCTTTACTTGAATTTCTCTTCTTTTCTTCCTAACGGTCGACCTTGTTATTTGTTTTCTTAAGTTTATAATTTTTTCTTATGGTATTGAACGCGTATGGCTAAGGAATAATAGTATAAGGGTGGAGAATGTGGGTGGAAAATGACCTTAATGCCCCTATGATTAATTAGATAACACTAATCCATTTTAAATAAGCACGGCCCCTATATTTCATTTACCAATCTCAATCCCTTTATCACACTACATTATTCTATTTAATTTATTCTACTTAAATCTCTTGAACAATGTTATTAAAAGTTAGGGGCGTTACACATATGAACCATAACCTGTCCAAAACATAATCAAATGAATACTTTCCTCGGCAATTCTTAGTTGATGGAATCTAGTTTCCAAATCTAACTACAATAATATTTTAGCTCCATAAAGTTGATAAAATGGACTGTCTATCCATTGGCTTCAAAATTGATATAAAGATTTCCGTGAAAGACCTAAGAAAGCACGACTATGGGGAGTGGTTGTAAAGACCTACATCGCCACTTCTTCCTTTACATTTGGTAACTTAGACTATGCATAGAACTCTTGGATTCCCCAATGTTTATACTGGGATAGATAAAGCAGAGGTTAATGGCCCAGATATAGAATAGATCGCATGGAATAGATAGCCTTGTTCCATTGCTACTATTTCTTTTTCTTTCACCTAAGTCCAGTATGACCACCAACACCTAATTTTGTAAAAGCACCAATATCCAATCCAGTCATAAAAATATGAAGAGAAATAAATGAAGAATAAAATTAAAAAATCCTAAAAACATGTAAATAGAAACACAAATTTATAGTGGTTTGGCTAATTCCGGCCTAGGTCCACTCTAAAGATTTTCCTTTTTATTAGTTTATACCGCTGGTTACAGTTACAAATCCATGAAATTCAAGAATAAAAATGGCAGTGTCTAGCCTAGGTAGAGGATGAAGAGAAGCAGAATCAAGCTCCATTTCTTAAAGCCAGCCTGGTGTATTTATAGGTATGACTTCGACTACATGACCTCCTAATCCATATGGGCCCACCATAGGGATCGCTGGGCCCAAATCCCCTTGAGGAGGGATCAATACCGATCCATTCCTGAGTTGATTTTCGAGCAGTGATTCTTATGATAGGTTCTTCATGACAAAATATGTTTATTCCCCAAGTTTCATATCATTTGGAATAAGGAAGCTCAAGTTATTGATTGTTGAATGCAAGAATGTACTTGGGCATTGACGAACGCCATTCCCTCCTTGGTGGACTCACAAATACCGAACCCTTGCTAACTAACTAGCCTTGTCGATCCCTTTTATAAGCTGTGACGACCACTCTTTAATAAATTTGAAGTACATCTAACCATCTCAACCATGCAGACCCTTCTTCTATGAGCTAAGCACACCAATCCCTCCTTATTTAGTAGTTCCATTCCATCCTTGACAAAACATGTTGATCCATCCATAATGAAACATGCCGATCCATCCTCAATTAAGCATGCCGAACCATCCTCAATGAAACATGTTGATCCATCCTCTTCAATAAAGCATGCCAATACCTCCAGAATGTCGACCCCTTCTTTAGGAATTGAGGTATAACATTCCAAACTAATAGAACATGCCGATCCCTGTGGCTTCATCTACGCCGAGCCCTATGATATTTCCATTCCATGTCGATCCGAGCTATGCCGATCCTTGGGCTTCCACCAAGTCCTCGATCCAAGCTATGCCGATCCCTGGGATTTCATTTGCTAAAATATCAAGGTATACTGACCACTCTTTATTAAGCATGCCGATCCCTTGCTTGTCCATGCTAAAATCCATATTTCAAGCATCATGCACATTTATCTACTAACTAAATCCAACTCTGGCTTCGCATAACCATTTGTACTATACCTTTGGGTCCTACAACTGTCATTCTGCACTCATCGGCCTCGATGATCATGAAGTTTGTTGGGTTAAATCCGCCCATGAACCGCCTTGCCAAAAGGCAGTTAACGCTATCCTATACAATGGATAATGATTCTTCACTTTCACCTCTTTCAACTTCCATAGTCAATACACATCCGAAGTAATCCATTAAACTTCTTCATAAACACCGTCGAAGCGCCTTATGACAAACTACTTGGTCTAATGAAACACTTATGCACGAGTTCCACTAGCTTCTTTTTTAATTCATCCATCTCCTTCGATGCCATTGTGATAGGTGGTCAACTAATAGGTAGTTCCCCTAGTACCAAATCAATACAGAACTTTATTGATCTTCTTATAGCAAAACCGTCAATGGTTAAAATAAATTAGAAAATTCTCGAACCATAAAAAATATATATCTATTTCCTCTTCTAGGTTTACTATTGCACATAATGAAACCTCGAACCATCCCTTTATCTCAACCAAAGATACTAGGACTTTATCTCTCTATTTAAGGTTCTGTAAATGATTCTCAGGGCACAAAAAAATCTTAACATCATTCTATACTTACCAATCCATACCTAAAGTCTCTCTATACCCTAAGAAGTCAAACACAATTGTGTTACAGAAAAATGAAGAAACTCTAGATCAGTGCACCATAACAAGAGAGTGGTGTACCCATCAGTCGGATTGACTATGTGCAAAGGAGTAACTAAGTAAGTGATATGTATCCCAACTCTATCAACCATGTCCTTATAATGAAGAAATATGCACTTCCAGCGTCGAACAAAACTCTAATTGAAAGACTAGATATGGAAATGAAAGTTTTCAACACATTATTCCTACCTTTCTACATGGTAGAAGGTCCTCCTCTCGGTCCCTTCAAAGCAAACAACCTTGTCTACTCCAGCTTCAAATAATTTTTCTTCTTGTGACCCAACTTATCACATTTATGGCCTTAAACTTGATTCTCCCTTTTGGTTGTGATTACCTAGAAGCATAGTGCCCATTCTGCACATAATTGTAGAAAGTAACCGCTGAAATATCCTTTCAACCAACCCTTCTGGAACTTTCCCCTATGGTTGCTGCCATTTTCCCCCTTTCTTGTAAGGAGTAAACCTCTTATTATGTTCCCTTTTTTCCTCTTAGCCCTCTTCTCCTCTTGGTATGTACTTTCATACTTTTGACCCATATCCACTACGAACCCATAAAGAGATTCTAGATGCACCATCATTTTATGATTCCACCCTTACTTCAGCCCCTTATTAAATCACTCATTCTTCATCATTGTGGTATTGATTAATTCCGGCCAAACTTAGCCAAAGCATTAATCTTCTAAATGTAATATTCAACAGAAATATCTCTTTGTTTAAGATCGATGAACTGTGTTGACAACATTCTCTTCTGTGACTCAGAGATTAATTGAGCCTCAAACCACTCTTGGAACTATTCTCAAGTGATCCCCTCTTCGGGATTTTTTACAGTCATAATCTCCCACTAATCTTTGTTGTCTTCATATAGTGGTCAAGAAAACAACCACCTCTTCAGCACATCGTTTAGCCCTAAATCCCTGAAAATGCACTCAATTATTTTCAACCACTCAAACACCTCCACAGGTGCATCTGTCCTAGTAAACATCCTACCCCAATGTCCTATAGACTTGGTCTATTTTGGAGAAGTCAAATCTAGCCGCTGTCCTTACTTCACTACTTTCGACATAGCCCCTCTCATTATCTATGCCATGAACTATCAAAACAAGACATTTACATCCATTCTCCCAATAGGTTGGACAACTTCATTCACTACTGTCGGAGGCACTTCTTAACTATTTCCTTCAAAATTTAAAGTACTATCATTCTCTCTTCTAACATTTTTCCTTTGATGGTAACTCCTAAACTTCTCAAATCCATTTACCGTTAAGAAAGTCTTCATTAGAAATGAAACAAATAAAGTGATTTAGAATTAGAAAAGCTCTACTGAACTCGTATATGTTCTTATATAGGGAAATACAAATATGCCGTACAGTAGCATATACTCTCCCCAAGGTGTTTATATTCTATCATCTAATTTTACACGGTCTATTTAACTTAAGTATCTCCTAACCTACGCTTAATACCAACTACAACATCCCTCACTCCAAAACCCTAAGATGAAACCCTAATGTACTACAATCGCTTGAAATCATATTTTGGCAAGAAATATGAGATCAGATATATTAAGCTGCCTTAATGTAGCATCCCCTATTTAGAGGCCGAAAACTAAGCGCTACAGATGCTGCAGTCATCTATGGTATTAGCTTTCGGTGACTAAATACGGCTATGTTAATGGCATCAATAATATCAGAAGAACTTGAATATGAAACATAACACAGGTTTCAAAACCATAAATTACTTTATTACATTTTCAAATAAAAATTGTTCCACATTCACATCATATAACCCAAATCGTTTTCCCAGGCATAGGTTAATTATAATTATTACAAATTACGCTGAGAGCGGCGTATGAAATTAAACCCTCGATTAGTCAGAGTCATATGGTCGTATTAGATCTAATATATCATAACACAATGGAAAATCCATCAAAACATAAATAAAAGCAGCAAATCCTAAGTAGCTATCCATTGCCTCCTGCACCGTTCGGTAGCTTATTCGTAACTTTCTAAAACCTGAAAAGATCCTTAACCTCTCAATTTACTCAAATCAATTTTGAGAACCCGAGAGTTTAAGGGGAAAACATAAACTTCGAGTCAGAGATAAAGCTTGGTATGAATAATACTATACAAGTTTAATTATGTTAAGTGAGACCACGCCACTTAGCGGAACGGGTCCTTCTCACTAACATCCTTTTTAAAAACATATCTATGCAAATCTATTCATATAACCATATACTATGCTCCTACATCCACAATGGTTAAACACTACAAAATAGACATTGTGTAAACATACATAAATATCAGGTAATAATAAACTATATGTTCAACCACAAAAGTATTGTTTGGATAACTTTTAACCTTGACTTGGGCCTACCAGACAATGTAATCAAAATGAACCTAACACCCATTAGATATTCATATTCAGAATTATATATCTTTTTTTGTCTATTTAATGTTTCCCATAAGGACGATGTGTCCTAGACTATTTGTTAAATATCTAACTTCTGGATGGTCTGTCCCTAACTTAGTCATCTCCCAGGTCTTCCTGATCCTAATAATTTTTTAGGCTAACCAATAACCGATCTGCATACAACATGAATTTCTTTCGTTGTCATAATTTTAGTCTATCTATGGCCAAGTCCTACAAACTAGAATTTTGGAAAACAATTAGCTGGGGCTGCAAGCTAATATATATGGCGCAACCCCATACTAGTCCCATCTGGTCTTCTAATATCCGAGTCATTCATAATTAAGGAACCCCTCCCATAATTTTCCTTCAAAACAATTTTAAAATGATCTAAACCTTCAAATCAAACTTCAAATAAGGAAAAGAATAAAATCTCTATCCTTTACTCAATCATATTACTACGTCAAATATATATATCCTTTAGTTAAAATATAGTCGATGAAAACACTCAATCATTTGAAAGAACCTCTTTTCATACATTGAAAATTATTTCCTTCAAAATCAATGGTTAAACCTTTCAAAACCATTTCTCAAAACTTTCAAATTCATTCAAAGAAAACCTTTCGAAAGCTATAAACGTTAGACATCCTTCTTTAAAATCACTTTAAATCACTTCCTTAGAAAAACCTTTGGAAAACCTTCCATCAAAAACCTTTTGAAAACATTTAATAAACCTTTCAAAACAGATCAAGGATATTTGTACCAAAATTGGGCACAACACTGTTCGGTGTGTTTGAAGAGATAAAATGAAGAGAATAAATGTAAAATGAAGTAGATCTAACAAATACACCAATAAACATATAAGAAAATGCCAGAAACACATGGATGTAGAGTGGTTCGGTGAATTTCCTATGTCCACTATGAAATGATTGATGTTTATTAAACTTTACCCTTTGATTACAAAGGACTACAATAGTACAACTGGAGTTTGATAATGATTTCGGTAGAGTATCAGTGTAGAGAGGACAAAAGTCCCTATTCTGGATGCATATGGCTTCTATTTATAGGCGTAGGCTGAAAATATCTAACCCAGATCTTGGAGGACTTCTTCTAGCACGTGGATGGACCCACGGGATTGAGTTCAGGTGGTTTCGACTCGATCTGGGAGCGATACGAATGGAATTCATATCGATCAAGAATTGATATTTTTTGGTTGAAATTTATCTGGTACATTCTTGACGGTGTTGTACAAATGCGGAATATGGATCTTAAGGCTAGGATTAATACTAGAGGGGGGGAGCTGAATAGTGTTTTAAGGAATTACTAAATCTTTTTGAGTTTTGGTTAATTTGAACACAAATGTATGCAATATTCAGACATAGATATGATCACAGAAACAAACACAGATGCAGAAATAAAGTAAAAGCAATAAAGGAAAGAACACACCAGATTTTATACTGGTTCGAAGTTACCCTACATCTAGTTCGGCATTTCAAAAGCAATTATACAATTACAACCCTCGATTTCAAGGCCATGAGGTACAACACTCCAGATTCACAATCCTCAGGGTAAAGATACTTGATTTCACGGGCAACAAGTTCACCCAATTGATTTCTAAGGCTACAATCACACCTTTTCTCACTTGATTGATTTCACAGGCTATAATCACACCTTTTCTTGCTTAGTTTATTACAAAGAAGCCTATAACTGTGAATAACACTGAGATCTTGTTGAGATAGTGATAGAGAATCAAACCAAAGATGATCTAGTAAGATTCAATGTTGATTTCAGCAGAGTAATGGTAAAAATGTGTATAAAGAAATGTGGAAGAAGAAGAGGAATGAAATCAGAGAAAATATGAATACAAATTCATTCAAAACTACCCCTATTTATAGTAGAACAACAGCCATGTCCATTCGTGAATGGATATGACGAATAGACACTTCCTTTGAAATTCAAATTTTTGAAATAAACTACTACTATGTCATAAGGGTTACTTGAGGATGTTTACATGCCTAAGGTATTTTAGGTAATTTTCTTTTCTTTGAAAATTACTTCTATCTTGTATTAAAACTATTTTAAACTTTATCAATATCCTTAACTATAGTTAAAATACATAAGTAAACATAGAGAATAATATTTTGATATATATAAATATATATAAAATTTTTCTATAATTTTATATTTAAATAGGAGTAAAAATATTAAAAGTTAAATATATTATTATCAAAAGATAATTTAAAACCAAGGATAATTTGATTTTGAAAATAAAGACTATTTTGAGGCTAAAAACATTTAAAACCAGGATAGATGTTTTTGATTCTTTTAAAAGGAAGGTTTTGAAATCATTTTGAAAACAAGATATAATTTTGTAAAAAACATTTGAATAAAATTTAGTGGATACAAAACAATGTTCCACTAGATTTTTCGTAGGTTCCACCTACTTAGGGTTCCATCCCTTTAACAGGCTCGAAGTGGATTCCATTCCATGAATAAATTAAATTTTAAGATGTCAGTGCTTTTCTATGAGTTTTAACAAAGTTCCTAATTAAATTACTTATTATTGAAATCTTGAACTCTTGATAATCTTGATACTCATGAGTCTTCAATCTTGATATCTTGAATCTCTGTACTGTACAGTCTTCATTCTTGGTACCTACATGGTTAAATCCTGCATATACATATATATCTAAACTATAATGTTAGTATTTATATTTTATAATCTTATTCTAAGGTTGTTGTCATCAAAACCATCATCTGAAGGACTAACAGTTGTAGGAAAGCTCCTGTGAGAATTTGGTGGCATTTGGACTTGTAGATCTCGAGTTATGCTCGATGCAAGTTTGGATTTGCATGACATTGTCGTCTTCTTATCGATACTATCTCGCATCGGTCTTGCGTGGCTATGTTCATATTGATGCTTGCATGCTACTTCATATCGATGGTTGGAGGCCGCCTTCGTATCGACTCTTCATGTTGGCTTCTTCGATCGATCGGTGGTTGTTGCTGTTTGTATCGATGGTGGGAGATCGATACAAGATGGATGGAGGGCGATCGATATGAAATGGACTTTGGTTGATGGATACGAAGTGTTGTTAACATGATTGATACAATGTAGCTTCATTTTGATGGATAAGAAGGTAGTTACTGGGCAATGGATACGAACTGAATCTCTCTTTGGGAAAGGATATGAAATTGGATGGATAGAATAGATTGGATTTATCAACCGTGATCGATCAATATCTTGAGCATACGAACTCCGATTGACTTAAAATTTGGAAGTTGGCTTTCATAGCTTTGCTGGTCCTGTCATATCAATTGTGGCTCAATCCGGACTTGGGTAAAATTTACCGGTATCCATAGTAGACCTATGTTTTAATGATCTCCTGGACGAACTATCCTTGGTTTCTAATCAAGTTCTTGGTGTCAGGGCCTTGCCAAAAGGCGGGATAACAAAGGAATAAACCTTTCGAATGCTTAAAATCTTTTAAAAGCTAAACCTTTGGAAGGTATACCGGGTTCAACTTAAAACAATCTGGAAACCTTCTTTTTAAAACCTTTCGTTTTTATTGGAATAACCTTTTGAAAATCTTAGGTTATACTTTACAAAACTAGGGCAACCACCTAAGTCGGAAGCTTCCTTCCGAAAGCATTGGAGAAACGACTAGTTTAAAAATAGGTAAACCATTCGACTGGTCGGAACATTTAAAGCAAAAACCTTTATAAAAGTGATAGAAACCCTTAGGCTATGTCGAAAGGTTTCAAAACAAAGTAATGGTGGAAACAACAACAAACTACTTACTTCGTTGGAAGGTTTAAATTCTTTTCTCTTAAATAACTTGACATGGTCGGAAGTGATCAAGTCGAAAGCTCAAATCCGAAAGCAAAGCAAGCGAAAGCTATTCACTTACAAAACAAATATGTTTCAACCTCTTAGTCCATCAACCTTTCGGCTTAGAACCTTTCGGCTATACTCGATTCATTACGTACCAATTATTTGATTCCTTATGCATTGAACCTTGACCTTATCAAAAGCCAATCTTTCAACTGAGACGAAAGGTCTGGGGTGGAAGATAAACTGCCACATAGGCCGAAACATGGAAAAAGTGTGATTTTTATTTTTAAACCTAAGAAGGAAACTTTTAAACTAACCTGCCTTTGGTTGTTAAATTATCGTTTGTCAATAAAATACTTTTCAGAAATGTGTTGCCGCAATTACCAGAATTTATAAATCATTTTATTTTGCAAAATGCCCCTTCTCGTTTATAAATATATAAAACATTTAAGTCACATACCTTAAATAATTTTATATATCCCTCAAATGACTCAGGAAAATTCTGGAAATATACCAGAAAATCTATTTTAAGATATTGCCTAGCATATTAAAATCTCAAACCCAAATAGTTATTGTTTTGGCCGAAAATAATTTATAACCCAATAAAAATTTTCTTCATCAAAAAATTCTTATAAAATCCATAATAAATTGGAAAATTATGAAAATCCAAAAACCTTCTCTAAAATATTATTGCAGACTTATATTTAAATTTCCAAGGTATTTAGATGTCATTTAATAGGGTTTTCATGTTAAACATATCATAAAACACGAATTAGTATTTATAATTTCACCGACTATAAATATATACATGTTTAAATATCAACATGGCAATAATATGGTAAAAACATTTCGGATCAAATCCCAAAGCCGAAAACTAAAAGAATTAGGGATGTAGTAATTATTCACCTTAGCTTTTGAGATTATAGATGAGATTTTTGAGTGTTGAATTAGTTGATTTCTTCTCTTCTCTTGAATCTTTAGCTTTTCTTCTTCTCTTAAGAATGGGATATGTTGGCCGTTCTTAGCAATTTAGTTTTTTTTATGAAATGAGAGTGAATGAACGTGAGTTACCTTCTCATAAGGGTTTAGGGTATAAGATTTTACTATTTCCCATAATGCCCTTCTCATTTCCTAACACATTATCAGAAGTTATTTCATTTCAGTTAGCCCCTTAGCATGGCACGACTACCTTCAACTAATCAAATCTTAACGTATTAATCTTCACATTATTTAATTTAATCTCAGTAATTTAAATATCTTAAATAAGGTTCTAAAAATATGGGGTGTTACAGACTCCCTCCTTATAGAATTTCATCCTCGAAATTACGATAAGGTGCACAACAAAACAACCCAAAATAAAACATACCATCAAATAAATCAGGGTAAGAGTCTCTAATCCCGCTCTCCACTTTCTTAGTACAGTCTCTAGCATCATTACTCCACTGAACCTTTACTAACTTGGCTGTCTTAATCCTCAATTTCTTCTCATCTCTAGCTACAATCTGAATCAGCTCCCTAACTATAGTGAAATCCGGTTCTACAACTAAGCCTTCTAATATTGTAGGTGATATAGTAGTCTCCGGGTCTCTAACACATTTACTAAGATGGGAAACATGGAAAACATTATGGACTCTAACCAAATTACTCGGTAACTCCAATTTATAAGCGAGTTTCCCGATCCTCTTAGTAACACAAAATCGACCAATGAATCTACGTGATAACTTCCCTGACTTCCCAAATCTAATTACACCTTTCATTGGTGAAACCTTAACAATTCCAAATCCTTTCTTCTTTAATCTGCATAACTTTTCTGCCTAGATTGAGCCTCCTTCATCCTAGTTCGAATCAACTCAGTCTTCTCCACAGCTTCGTTCACTAAATCCAGACTAAGAACTAATCTATCCCCGGTATCTAACCAACATACGGAAGACTTGCAAGGTCTTCCAGACAATGCTTCAAACGGTGCCATCCTGATACTAGTCTGATAACTATTGTTATACAAGAACTCGACTAGATGAAGATGGTCTTCCCATGATCCCCCAAAGTCCAATATACAAGCTCTTAACAAATCTTCCAAGATTTTGTTAACTCTTCTGTTTGCACATCTATCTATGGATGTTATGCAGCACTCATATTGAGCTCGGTTCCCAATGCTTCCTATAGACTTTTCCGAAACTCACTAGCAAATAAAGACTCTCTATCACTAATTATACTACTAGGAATCCCATGCAGCCTAACCACATTCTTCATGAATTACTTTGCCAAATAAGATGTCATTCTAGTTGACTTTACCGGAATAAAATGGACGCTCTTAATTAGTCTATCCATTATGACCCATAAGCTTTTGTTTCCTCTACTAGATCTCTGCAACCCATCAATAAAACCCACAGATACTGAATCCCATTTCCCTAATGGAACCTTTAACGGTTGAAGCTATCCACTTGGCTTCTGGTGTTCTGCCTTTGCCCAAGCACTACTTAATATAGAATCCAATGTCCCATTTCATACTTTCCTAAAAGAAATTTCTCTTCATGTCCTTATACATTTTCATTCCTCCTGGGTGGATAGTGAACTTCAAACGATGGCACTCATCCATAACCTCCTTCGTCATGTTTCTTATATTCGGAACACATAACCTTCCTTTCTCTCTCAACCACCCATTTTGGTCAAGATTGAAATCCTTTAGGTCATCCCTCTTCGTTCTTTCCTTCAACCTTTTGATCCTCTGAGCCAATGCTGGATCCACCTCTTTCTTGGAAGCTATCTTCTCAATCATTACCGGTCGGACTTCTAAATAAGACAATTCAGTACTTCTTGCACTTGATCCTAGCTCTAAACCTAAACCGCACACTACAAGCCGATAATGCCTCCAATCCTTTCCATCAGTGACCATAGCCAATACTGCATTCTGATGGTTCCGACTGAGTGCATCCGCTACCTTGTTTCCTTTTTCCGGTATGTAGTCAATTCCAAAATCATTGGCAGCGGTAAACTCCAATCATCTTTGCTATCTTATATTCATCTCCTTTTGAGAGAACAAATAATTCAACGATTTATGATCAGTATATAGCTCAAATCGCTCCCCCAAAAGATAATGCCTCCACATCTTTAAAGCAATATAATGGCAGCTAACTCCAAGTCGTGAATTGGGTGCCTAACCTTTTGTAGTCTGACCTGTCTAGAAGCATTAGCAATTATTTTACCCCTTTGCATCAACACAGATCCCAATCTAGCTCCGAACGCATTCGTATAAACAACTAAACCCTGATTCCCCTTTGAAACCACTAACACCAGTGCTTGGTTCAATAAGTTTTTCAAGCTCTAGAATGCTTCTTCACACTTATCAGTCCACATGAACTTCACATCCTTTCGAGTAAGCTTAGTCATCGGTGCTGCTATCAGTGAAAAATCTTTTATAAATCTCTGATAATATCCATCCAATCCAAGAAAATCTTCATCTCAGTCACCGTCTCGGGTCTCTTCAGACAAACCACTGTTAGAGACGACATGACCAAGGAACTTCATTCCTTCTTCCTAAAATGACACTTCGTAAACTTAGACTTTAATTGATGCTCCCTAAACGTCTTGAGCACAACACTGAGATGAACTTCATGCTCCTTCTTATCCTTAGAGTATATCAAAGTGTCATCAATGAAAACCAACTCAAACCCATCCAAATGCTCTCGAAAATTTATATTCATCAGATCCACAAAGAATTCTGGGGCATTAGTCAGGCCAAATGACATAACTAACCATTCATATGATCCATATCTCATTCTAAATGCCGTCAATGGATTGCTATCCTCTGCCACTATAAGATGATGAAATCCCATCGCTAAATCTAGCTGAGAAAATACGTTTGCTCCACTAAAATGATCGAACAAATCGTCAATTCTTAGCAATGGGTATCAGTTCTTTAATGAATTCTCATTTAACATACGATAATCAATACATAGCCTTAACGATCCATCTGGCTTCTTAGCAAACACAGCAGCAGCTCCCCATGGCGAACTATTCGGCCCAATAAAACTTTTACCTTCCAGTTCTACTAACTGCACCTTCAACTCATTCATCTCTGTAGGTGTCATTCCACTCGGCGATCTACTCACCGGTTCAGCTCCAGGCACTAAATCAATTCGAAACTCAATAGCCCGTTTCGGTGGCAGTCCAACGATAGGCTCAAACACATCGAAAAATTCTCTAACTACAATGACCCGATGCAACTCATCCTCCAACTCCATAACACCCAGTAAAGCATTCACTTCAAAACTAGGGGTTTCTACGGCATAAATTATCCAATCTCTACAATCTGGATGACTAAGTGATATTTTCCTATCTTGGAAAAATATCCTAGCATCATATCTGCTCAACCAATCCATCCCTGTGATAACCTTAAATCCCACAAAGTTAAATACATGCAAGCAACAATCAAAGGTATGGCCTAACGAATCAAATCCTAGATAGTCACACCTCATTCCAAGTGTTGCATAACCTCCTATTGGATTAGCAACCCTTAAGGAAGTAACTAAGTAAGAGGGTTCTAGGTTAATTTTATCTACAGGACATCAAGAAATAAAAGAGTGGGATGCCCCATTATCAAATAGGACACTAATAGACATGCCATAGATCTAAAGTGAGCCTCCTAAAAAAGCTTTTCCCTTTTTCTGAGAACCTGCTTTTGCGGTTGTGGGCTCCAAAGCATTAACTTGCCCCTTTCCTTCCTTTGCAGGCTTTGGGCACTTGTTCTTGTAATGACCCACTTGATCACAATTAAAACATCCGATATTCTTCTTTCCACGAGCATCTTTCCTTTTCCCTTGCTAGCTCGGCACTTGTTGGCATAATGTCCTTTCTCGTTGCGGTTGCAACAAACCACTTCAACTTTACTTTTCTTTTGTGCTCCTTTTTTATGAGCAATCTTTTTCTAGAAAATTTCTCTCTTCTGGGCCTATTTTGTCTGAGCCTCTTTCAGTTTCTTTCTTAAGCTAGCCAATGTCTCTTCTTGCCTCAATGCCATCTCTATAACTACATCATAGTCTTCCTTTTATCTGCTGCAATTGGCTTAGTTGATAATCCAACGACAAAGACCTTTCCCTTGTCCACCCTGACTAGCTCTGGACACTGGTTCTTATAATGCCCAACTTGATCACAGTTAAAGCACTTAACATTCTTATTATCTATATCCTTCTTCCCCTTGCGTAATCAACATTGATTTGCATAATGAACCTTCTTGTCACGCCTGTAGCAAACTAAATCAGCCTTTGCCTTCTTGGCAGCATCTCCCTTCTGGGCTCCTTTCTTCTTAAAGAATCTTCTCTTCTTTCCATGATAACCCTGGGTTTCAGTTGGCTCCTCTTTAGCAAAAACAACAAAAATTTCCTCATGGAGAATTGATATCTCCACAACAACATTACAAGGATCACTGATACGTTCCATAGTCATCCTAGTAAGCACAGGTCTCAAACCCGAATAAACCTCTCGTTCCTTCTTATGTAAGTGACAACAATAGCATACCCATATCGAGACAGCTCATCAAATCTTGTGGCATACTCGATAACTGATATCTCTCCTTGAATTATATCCATAAAATTCCTAATCAACGCTGACTTAGCAACCTCAGATAAAAACCTCTGTTCAAATCCCATTCTGAATTCAACCCAAGTCAACTCCTCATCCGGTACTCCGGCCATGGCACCATTCCACCAGTGAAGTGTAGACCACTGTAACTATCTAGAGGCCAACCATCTCTTTTTCTTATCATCTAAACCCAGATCAGCAAAGATGTGCTCACAATGCAATGACCAATTCTCTACTTCTATGGCATTCTCCATTTCCATAAATGGTTTCCCACCAAGACTGGCGTAGTCTTTGTTCAACTCAGCATAGTTATTCCTAACTGGAGCCACAGGACTAGCTCCTCCAACATTCCCAACAACTCCAGTAGCAGCTTCTGCTTGCATCACATTGACAAAACTGATACATCACCCCATATATGCTAGTGGATTTCCAGCATCCATATTGGCTTTAGCATTTTGGTTAGCAATAGCCTGTCGACCTTGGTCCCTCCTGATATTAGGCCAAGCATTTCCATTAGTTATGGTGCTTCCTCCACTAAGATTTCCTCTTCCGTTTCCAGCTTCCATATCTTCTTTCTCGTAAATCTACATATGAGCCTTAGTAAGATACGGAAGAACGGTCTAAGAGAGAGGGGAGTATGGACTTATATATATATATATATCAAATACAAGTACGTTACTTTAGCATTATCCCAAACCCTGATCATATTTCTGATTCATTGGATTATGTTTGAAAAAGCTTTTAGGTTTAACTTTTCTTTTAAGTTTCATAAAAGTATGCTCTGATACCATCTTGTAACATCCCCTATTTGGAGGTGCAAAACTATCGGCTACGGATGCTACGGTCATCCATAGTTATTACTCCTCGACAACCAAATTCAGCGGTGTTAGATACATTGATACATAGAAACATATGAATATAAAAAATATTTAAAACTTCAAACAAGATCACATTCCATTTCAAAACGTTTTCAATTCATTACATAATCCCACAATCGTTAACCACGTTCAGAGAAATTATGTTTATTTCAATATACGCCAAGAGCGACATATGAAGATCTCTCTTGGATGATCAGAGTATATACAGGCAATATAACAATTTTTCTGTTACAAGCAACAGAGCAGAATCTAATAAAAGAGAACTCTAAATAGCTATCATGCCTTCTACACGTCTTTGGAAGCTTTATTCATCTAATGAGGTACCTGAGAACCTCAACCCTCAAACTAGTCAAAATCAATTGAGTAGTCAAAATCAATTGAGTACCTGAGAGTTTAATGGGAAAACATAAACTTCAAGTCAGACATAAATTTTGTTTTGAATAGTTATCTATTATCTCAAATCATTTAGATATCTAATGAGACCATGCCACTCAGCGGAACTGGTCTTCCCCTTACTAGTATTCTAAAACCTTTTTAAAACCATATACCGTACTTCTGTATCCACAATGGTTAAAACAATTCAAAACAATATAATATGATGATATGCATAACAAATGAATCGATTTTGGATTACCCATCCCCATTCATTCTGACTACTTGTCTCAATTATAGTTCATAGGTTTATAATTAACCTACTAGTTTTTATGGGCTGACTAATAACTGGTAAAATGTTTAAGGACTCCCAGTCCAATTACATAGTTTTCATGGGATCACTATGAACCTATTGGTGACTCCAGTATCTTTACACTTATCCTAGTTGACTAGGAACCTATAGGAAACTCCAGTATCTTTTCTTCTTATCCTAGTTTTCATAGCTGAATAGGAACTTATTGATACCTGTCAATATCTTAATTTAGATACAGTTTTTATGGGCTAACTACAAACCTACTGGACCCTGCTAGTACCAAATCATAGTTTTCATAGGCTTACTATGAACCTTTCTTTCTGACATCTTCCTTTATACATAGTATTCATAGGATAACTATGAATCTATTGGCTCCTACCAATATCTTTTCCTATACACAATTTACATGGTCTTATTGAGAATCTATTGGCCCCTGCCAATATCTTTCTTTATTATTTTAGCATGTATATTCTGGCCTTTCTGGCCTCCTAGTTGCAATTCTACTCATTCAAAAGTTAACTTAATTTATATTCACTATTGGATCAACCAAGCTGTTTATTCCGCCCTTTTCAAAAATTCAGTTATGGGTCCATTACAATGTGAATATATACATATATGAAGAAGCATACATAATAACTTGGTTAATCCCTTTAACCTTTTAATCAAAGAAAACTTCTTCAAAAACTCCTTTCCAAAACACTTTATATATTTATGCTATGGTTTTCTTTCAAAAATGAGATTGGGTAATTTGCTTTGAAAACTAAGGCTGTCGAAACCTTCAAAACCTTGCTTTCAACTTCACTGGATAAACTCATTCGAAAGCATATAGATCTCTTTTTAAAAAAATTAGGCCCTTGCCTTTCGAAACACTTTAAAATATCTCCTTTGAAACCTTTTGAATGTAATAAAATATTACTTAATAACACATAGAAGCATAGCTTCGAAAGAAAGTCCCCCTTTCGAAACCATTGGGTTTATACATGAAATATTATTTGGGTCAAAGTGAATATAAACAAAAGTATCTCTTCCGAAACCATCCTTTATCATATAAATATATTAGGAAAAACATGATGGTGTCGGCACTATCCCTTTCGAAAGCTTCAAATCATTTAAACAAAACATTGAAAGATAGCGTCGAAACCCCCTTTCGAAGCTATTGCCTTCGAAACCCTTGGACCCTTTCGAAAGCATTTAGGAAGTGGCTGAAAACATCTTTAGAAACAAGAACTTCCTTTTGAAAGAATTGATGACTTCAATACACTCGAGAGGCAGCAATGATTTGACTAGGTCGAAACCCCTTCTTTCGAAAGCATTATTTTTTATAAGTAAAGGAACCCATTCAAAAGCGAACCTAATTTAATGGCAACCCCTTCAGAAGCATTTGAAAAATTTCTTTCGAAAACATATGCTCCGACACCTTTGAAGGCTTAAATGAAACAAAAGCAGGCGCTTCCCTTTTTAAAACAAACAAAGGTATCTACCCCATCGAGTGCCATGCTTTCGACACCAAGCCTTTTGTCTTCCTCCAATCCACTACATACCGTCTGAGTGATACCTTGTGTATTTGTTTTGGCTTAGTAGGTTTCGACTTGATTGAAGCTGGAAGCTCTGAGTCGAAAGGTACTTCTAAAGAAGGCTCAACCAATCCTTCTGGGTAAACCTGATTTAATACTAATTAAAGCAATCACTTTCCAACCCGCCACGTGTAAACACTTGATTGGTTGCCTCAACTTTTCAAATTCTTTACTAAAATAACCGCTGCTGATTTCAGATCTAAACCACGGTTAAGTTAGCAAATAAGCCCTTCCATTAACCAAAATAAATATTGTCAAGAAGTCCTTCTTCTAAAATAATTTAATTTGCAAAGCAAACCACTTAGACAAAATCCCCAAAAATTTCAGAAATTCACTTTAATCATGTTATCTAACTTATCAAAATTTCAAACTCAAATTCTCAATATATATTTCGAATAAATTTATAAACCCAATTAACTATATTTTCCTTTGAAAATTCATAATAATCTTTCTATAGCTTGGAAAATTATCAAAATTAAAACCTAACTCCAGAATCTTGTTTTAGATAACATAAATTTTTTCCATGGCATTTAAATATCAACACAAATCGGTTTGGCTCTAAAATCGCATATAATCTTAGTTAAACATTCTTATTTAAATCAAACAAATTGTAATTCAAGCATTCATCATCCAAATCATAATAAAAATGAATTTACCCTTAAATTCAAAAACGTAACATTATAAAACAAAATATAGATGGAATGAATTATTATTCACCTTCATTAAGATAAGGAGATTGTATTGAGATTAATTTCCCCTAAGCTTGAATCCCTAGCTTTACTTTGATTTCCCATTGATTATGGCCGGCTCCTCTTCTTACATTTTTGTATTCAAAATGATGTGAATGGGAATGAAATGGTAAGGAACGAGAATATATAAGGGTAAGGGTTACGTTGCAAATTCCCAATATACCCTTATGTAAATTAATTAACCTAAAAACCATTCTTTAGCCTATTTAATTAGTCAATTTAGCACGACCTTAATTATATTTATTTGAATCTCAACCCCCTTATCTCTTGGCGTTTACATTTTTTATTTAGTTTATCTAATTAAATCTCCTGAATAATGTTATAAAAAATTAAGGGTGTTACATATGTCCTTTGCCTTCTGCTAAAGATATACTGTAAAACTCGCAAACATTGGCTGCCATCTATGCTTTATGCCTTATTAGTTACTAAGTTCCAAAGAATATGCTATCGGTCTCTATTGCTACTTAAGGCTTATACCAGCTCTATCTTTCTTTGGTTGCCACTCGCGGCCTTATGCCTACTTTGTTTTTGTATCTCGCTTGCCACTCTATGCCTTACATTGATGCTATCGTATTTCGACTACCACTTTATGCCTTGCACATACTTCGTTCTCTATTCCTTAACTTTCATTCTCGGCCTCACGTCTTCCACCATTTCCTTGATTGCCACTCTAGGACATATACCAATTCCTTTAATGCACTACATGGTTGCCACTTTGGGTCTTACAACACGCTTCAGGTTTCAGCTACCACACTAGGCCTTTACTTATGCTTTCGATCTGTTGACTGCAACTTCAGGCCTTACGTCATCACCGAACACATTATCTAACCAATCACTATTTAGCTTTTTACTTAATGTTCATTAAGTTAACATTTAGAGTAACCTCGTTTTGGTTAGCCACTCTACTTATTACATAGTCTTCAGTGTCCTAAGTACAAGTTCGATCATCTTAAGCCTTATCATAAAGTCTCTACTAGAAGCCAATTAGCTCCATTTTCAATATCTTACTGAAAGATACACTGCCTTCGGCAATGCCATCTCTCGATCTCGTTTAGGAAAGTTTGCTCTAGTTTAGCTTTGGTGATTTATGAGATTCAATCATAAATTTCTTAAATCGCCTCCTTTACCCATAATTCCTCCTTAACCATTGACCGCCTTCGACCCTCGGTTAATACCTTTTCTTTATTAAACTTAACCCCATACTCAGTTTTTATTAACATTCCTACTTTAACCTTTATACTTAGAATTTCAATTTATTTATTTTTTAGTTCACTCCACTTCCTTTGACACTGCCCTGTCAGTACACGATAAGAACTATTTCTACACAATTACCACTAACTTTTCACATATTGACTTCTGATTCATTTGACTTAGTTCGTTATGACCGTTATACAGTACATTGCTGACACGTTCAATATAAAAAGTGAATCTGTTCCATTGACTAATTACAACTTATTTAATTTAATTAAAATATCTTCTGACAACTATTATTTGCCTTCTGGCTACTGATTATCACCCTTCGGTCGTAATTATTTCTTTCAAAAAACACATAAATTATTCCTAGTGATATGCAGTAAAATTTATTATGATTTGCTCATGCAATTTGCCTCAAACTTCCTAGTTTCAAGCCATCATCCATATTATATGGCTCTCTAAAAATTCGATCTCTCGCGAGAAACTTCTACATATCAAAACCCACTTCTAATAACATGTTCCGATCACCGTATTAAATTCTCATGTCTTAATAATTGATGGAAAAATGAAAAACTATTAATATTGACTTGGTTATGAGATAATTAGAGAAAAAGTTGGATTAAGGAATATGTTGCTCACCTAGATCACTTGGTTGATGAACTCTCCAGTTTTATTAGCTTCAAAGATTTCTTTTGCTTCTTTTCTTCTATCGGTGGACGTTTGGCTAGGGTTCTTTTTATTTTGATTAGTAAAGATTTTGGGCTTTCTTACCCCGTTATTTTTGTTTATTTCCCATTTTCACAAATCTTCTCTTTTTATATATATATATTGATTAGCCCTATAAGGTCATATTTTTTTATTTCACATTTATAAAAGATTTTCAATTATGATTTTTTTCTAGTATTACTTGATTCACATTGGCATAATAAGTAAATAAATGTCCAATGAATATTTAATCCATTTCATTATTTTAATTGCTTTGCCCTCACAATCAATTTCTTATTTATTTATTTATTGGTAGTTACAGTTGCCAAACCAGCTTTGGCCACCTAACCAGGGTACCTACAAAATCGAACCAAGGAACATTGAGCACCTCATTGCCACCAAGCCATATTTGTAGAATAGAGCGTATTATTCTTGGAAACTGCTTATTTTGGAAGAAATGTCAGCTTAACCCTTATATATCTTCACTCTTATAAATACCCAAGCTTGGAGAAGTAACGAAGGACAATCCACAGAGGCAAAAACCTACCAAAAAACTAAGTCGAACAAGAATTCTTGGAACTGTATCTTACCTACATTTGAGCTACAGATCATTATATTTTGTATCCAAAGTATTATACCAAAGATATATAATAATGATAATTAAAATTGACAATAGATGTAGGCACCATTATGGCTGACCACTGTAGATCTTTGTGTTCTTTGCTTTTCTACGATTTACTTATTACATAGCATATCTGTGACTTGCTCACTGAAAATCTATCAAAATTCAAATATAACATCTTTTATTCCTATTTTTATAACTAATGACTTAGAGTTGTATGCCCATTTTTTGAGCAAACATCTTTTGTGCTTTCACTCAGAGCTAACTCTCAACATGCCTCCAAAATATAAAATCAAAGTTGGTGCTACCAAGGGGAATGCAGGGAACACTAGCGCACCCAATTAGACTTTTGCCAATAAAGAAAATAAATCATCATGTACTCTAGAGCTAGCAGATGTAGTTGCCAATGGAAACTAAGATGGTGTTTGTAACAACCCTACTTAGTGGGCCTAGATTTTGTCAAATGTCAAAACCCAAGTCCATCAAAGCATAGATCGTTCGATTTGGTACCTGCAAATAAGTATGAGCATTATTAGAGATTAACAGAAACTCAAAACGGAAATAATAGTAGGATAAGAATACTGACTATGACTACTCACTTGGAATTAATGGTATTCCTTGGATGATAGATTGTCACATCGGCATCAAGCATGAGAGAATCCAACAACTAAACATGTCCAGTCTAGTGACCTGTTCCTCTAAATCTATAATATGGGTTGTAATGAGCAGGGGGGTCAGGACAACATTTTGGTGACTGGAAACTTATAACTCTCCGTAACATAAATTTTACCAATTGGTTTCCATTTATTTGTTATGTCTATTAGGGTTATCAATTTTAATCTAACTTCGCATTGCACACACGATTACTTACCTTCCTCTTCTCAAGGTATATAATACCGACAAAGCCTTATCAACCACCCAATACTTCCAAACCCATTTGCCACTTAATACTTTTAAATATGAAGTGGGATTCTATAATCACCATATAATATTTTTAAAAGAGAAATAGGCAGATTCTGCTATTTAAAACCATATTCAAGGTACACCCTGTCATTTAAGACCTATTTCCAATGTAAATTCTTAACAATGTTGTCAATAGTTGGTGGATCTTAGCTACAAAGACCTCTAATCACTATTTAAGGCTTCAAATATTTAATGCCTAACGATTACCGCATCTATCGCCAATAAAATCGTAGCCATGTAAGAGATAACACCAAAGCCACTTAATATCTTTAAAAGGGCTAGGCGGACTTCTAACCATCTAATGCCTATATTCTAGGAAGGTCCTAGATCACTTGATACCTATCCTTAAGCAGACTCCTTACTAGTACTATCGTTATTACCACTTTAGCAATGCGAGAGACTGCACCTACGCCACTTAATACCTCATTAATAAGGACTAGGCAGACCCCTGACCATTTAACACCGATTTATAGGTAGGCATTTGTCATTTAATACATAACCCTAAGGCAGACTCCTCACTGGTACTATCTAGTTGACATCAGTTAAATCTAGCTAGGTTACTTAATTCTTCTTTTTAGGAGAGAGGCAAACCCTAGATCAATCACTTAATACCTCAAACCCAAAGCGAACCAGTCTCAAGATATCCACTATTATTCTTAATTATTAAATTGGAACCTCACGGGTTACTTCTTTCGGTAAGGGGGAAAACCCTAACATAGCCACTTAATACCTCAATATTGAAGTAAATATTTTTAGAGATATCCTTATTTATTTGGAATCTCACTAGGTTACTTAATAATTCCTTTTAGGAGAGAGACGGACCCTACAGCCATTTAATACCTTAAACCAGAAGCGAACCCCTATGGAGATATCCCTCACCGCTCTTATTTCCAAATTTGGACCATTTAATACTTTTCAAATAAGAAAGCATCTCCAATCTCTCTCATCATCATGGGTATTAGGATTAGTGATGTCTCACGTCAGTAGTAAATGCACCCGGCTGCTAGTAGCCTCAAAATGAATGGCAGTCTTCCGTCGGGTGACACTACTGACCTCGCATCACTAACTTACTAAGTCCAATTAACCATCCTAAGTCTTTAATTATATTATCTTAGATAGGCATTGGACTTAGCTTACCAATTCCTTTTTTATTTAATGTAATAAGATTTATCTTAAATGCTTATCTACCCACAAATCCCGTTTTAATGCTCATAATTGTCAAATTTTCATAAAATCCTAACAGACATTTCCTATGACATTTATGTATGGTTACTAATTTCAAATTAGTAAACTTTTCAACTATTCCTTAGTTATTAATTAAACTCATTTATTTATCAGTCCCATTAATCCATTTACCCTACCAAATTATTTTAACTCCCATATTTATTACCACTTATTTCCATTTATTGGAGTTATGACCATTTAGATTTCTTTCTCATTAATTAGTTATCCTAAACATGAATATTACGTGTAAGTGTCGTTATTAGCTAAGCGTTATTTTCATTATTATAAGCATAGTAAATTACATATAAATATCTACTTTTATAAAATAAATTCTAGTTATATATCTTCACTAAAATATTCTCTTCCATATTCAATTGTTAGAATAATATCTGAAAATATTATCCGCTATACTTTCCATAAATTAGTCCAAATCAAAAGATCTAACAATAAAATATAAAGATTACATCGTTTGAAAATAAAAGGAGTAATCGTTTCTTTTTTGTGTTGAAATAGACAGTGTAAACTACAATGATTTCATACTTTACCCATTTCTTTCTCTTTTTATTTACATCTATTCCTTGTTAGATTAAACGCTGTATTTTTCTAAAAGAGAAAGAAATCAAACTAATTTACAAATATTAAATGGATCTAAATTCCAACAATCCAAACGTAGAAAAGTTTACATTCCAGCAAGATTTAGGTAATAATCCAAATTCATAACATTATCATACAACTTATTTTCATATCTGGAATAAATTTCATTCAAATCAATATTCTAAATTCATACTTTTGGGATTAATTTCCAGATCAGGTTGTAAATAATTCTAAATCAATTCATAAACAAGAATATGTAAGTGATATTTATTATATTCACATTGTATTCAATTTGTTGCCTAAAACTCGTATACAGTTATCCAGTTAGGCGTAATAATCAAAAAACACCAATGGGATAATTTTCATATTGTAAAAATCTTTAAAATTATCCATTCACCTTTAGAAAGCGATCCAAATCTTTTGATCGGAAGTAGAACCTTAAATTTATCTCCAAATCATCCAAGAAATATATATAAAAGGGTATATCTATATATTAGAATTGCAGATCTGAGAAGAGATTTTGGATCGAAAGAGAAAATAGATACAAATATTCAAATATATATATATATATATTACCTCAAATACGTGTATAGTTAATTTTCTTCTCTTCTCCTTTTCATTTGATTTTTATTCTTCTCCGATTCATATGAATATAAACATAAATATCTTATTTTTATAATTTAGAAAGAAAGTAGAGAAGAAGAAATGACAGACCTTCACTACTGCCTCAAGCAAAATACGAGAAGGGAAGGCAGGGTTAGAGTTGAATTTATAGGCACTAGAATAAAACAAAAATGTTATATCAAAATATATTAAATCCAGGTCGTACATTGCCTAGGTTTATTGCAGCCGCCACATATAAAGTGGTCGACCACCCTTGGCCGTCCGCTCCAATATGCAGGTCGACCAGTAGGCCCTAGATAATTAATTAAAATGGTTCATTTTTCTTATTTATTTATTTTCGTTCCGAATTCGTTTTTTATGTGTAACTTCTTCATCTGGACTCCGATCGCAGAACTCTAAATATGGAAGTTGCTTATAGTTTTGCTATAAATGCAATGGTGCAAGTTTCATTGTAGTTTTTTTATCATTTGCACAAATTCCATTTTTGAAGCCTATTTAATTATCTAACTAACTAATTAAATAACAAATGCCAAATTATGGGGTTGTTACAGTGTTATAGAAGAATTAAATGAACATTTCGCTACCTCATAAAAGGTTATCATAGACCAAATTATAGCACTTTTACGGGATGCATAAACTACTGGTCACAACATTGAAGCATGAGGCAATTCCAGTCTAGGGGATATAGGGGGTAAAAGAGATTGCATCTAAAGGCGAATCTGATCATGTGAATCCGAGAATTTTAAAAGGAGACATTGAGGAGACGAGTATGGGTTCAGTCTAAAGCAAAGTCTGTGGATCGGTTATGTATCAAACTAAATGGAGGAGGTATCAAACTAGGGATAGCTACAACTAATGCTACTCTCCCTTAATGTTCTCTTGCCCTTGCTGAAGTAGCTATTAATAGAGAACCCAATGATCGTCGGGAATTGTAATGACCCTAATTTGTAGTAACATTATTTAGTATATTTAATAAGTTAAATTAAATAAAATAATGTGATCATTAGGGGATTGAAATTTCTGATTAAACTAAGCGGTAACCGTGCCATATTAATGAATAAACAAAAAATGAGCTACCATGAATAAAATAGATAAGAGGTAAAATAGGAAAAAGAGCATTTTTATACCTTAAACCCTTAGGAATTCATCTAAACGTTCATTTCTAAACCAAAAACAAAGTAAAGGCCGACCACCATTAGCAATAAAGAGGAAGATAAACAAGAATCTAAAGGAAGAAGATTAATCAAATCAAAGCTATTCAAATCTCAAACTCCTTGATCTCAAAGCTAAGGTGAATAATAATTACATCTCTTATTTTCTAAAATGTTTTTGGTATTAAGGATAACCATAATTTATTTGCAATGTTATGTCATGATTTTGAAGGACAAAATGTTTATATATGTTAGGTGATGATTTATGCTTATTCATATAGGTTTTATGATATGTTTTAATGTGAAAATCCAATTAAATGACATCCAAATGCCTTGTGATTTTAGATTTAGATCAAAAATGATATTTTAGTGATGGTTATCGATTTTCATAGTTTTTTGAGTTAATGTGGATTTTATACTAATTTTCTAATAGGGAAATTGAATATTTGGGTTTAAAATTTTTTATGGTTAAATAATGTAAGATTTGAGTCTGAAATTAATATATGTTAGAAAACATACTAAAAGTGATTTTTTTGGAATTTTTGTTGAATTTTCCTAAGTATTTTAGTAGATATAAAAAAATTATTTAAGGTATGAGACTTAAATGTTTTATATATTTGTAAAAGAAGAAGGGGTATTTTGTAAATAAATTAAATTGTTTATGTCCAAAATATTGGTAGCACTTTTAGTAAAGAAAATTAGCAACCAATCATATTTTGACAAATAAGGAAGGTTAGTTGAAAAGATTACTTTAAAAGGTTAAAAATTAGTTTAAACATGTTTTTTTTACTTGTTTCACCGCTTTCGGCACCCTCCTTCCGACACCTTACTTCCACTTCCACCTCCATCAAAACCAATATGCATGGTATCAGTATTTGGTATGTAGCGAATTAGACTAAGGCGGAAGATATGAGGTCGAAGCATTGGGTTTCGATAGTGTCAAACCGCGACTTTACTTTCAGATGAAAATGCACCTGCTTTGCTTTCAAAGGGTTGGCTTTCGACCGAATCAAATGTTTTAAAGGAAATATTTCGAATGAGTTGCGCCTTTTGTTTAAGCAAATGCTTCCGAAGGGGTTGTAAACCCCAGCTGCCGCTTTTCTTATCTTTCGAAACAAAGGTTTTGAGGGAACACTTTGCTTTTAAAACTAAGCTACTTCTCCATTGCTTTCAGAAGGTTGGTTTCGGCGCCATCACTTCTTTTCTTTGGAACTATTTGCGAAGGAGGGCTTTGTGACTTAAATGTTTTATGAGCCTTTTGCTCTGTTGAAGATAAAATCCAAAAGCTTCGAAAGAGATGGTTTTCAATGGTTTCGAAAGGTGTTTACACATGTTGTAAATTGAACCCAAAAGCTTTTGAAAGGTTTGATGTTTTAACGGTATTGAAGGAGTGGTTCCCAATAGTTTCGAAAGGTTTAAAAGGAAGGTTTCCAAGGTTTAAAGAAAAGTTTCGAAGGGTTGGTTTCCCAATGGTTTCGAAAGTTTTAAAGGAAAGGTTTTTTCAATGTTTTCGAAAGGCAATGTTAAATGTTTTAAAGATAGGATGTCTAAGGTTTTAAAGCTTTTGAAGGAAAGGATTTTCAATGGTTTCGAAAGGGGGATTTTGAATGGTTTTGAAAGGAATGTTTTAGCCTTGCACCCTAGGTTATAAATTGGGTTTACTTGGTTTCGAAAAGGATACTTTCAATGGATTCGAAAGGGGTACTTTCAAAGGTTTAAATGTTTTCATCAACAAAGATTTGGGTAAAGCGTATATAACATGGTAAGGTGATTTTGAGTAAAGCATAGAATAAATCTTTTTCTTGTTTAAGTTTGATTTGAAGGTTTTAAATCAATTTGAGGAGAAAAGGTTTTCAAGGAAAATTCATGGGAAGATTGCCCTAGGTAAAATGACTCAGATATTTGTATGCCATTTGAGACTAGTATAAGGTCATGCCCTATACATTAGCTATTAGCCCCTAGCAAATTTAATCCAAAATATCCGTGTGTATGGTTTTATCACATATAAGACTAAAATGATGTTACACACAGAAGGTAATATTTGTTTGTACAGAGGTAGGTTATTGGTGAGCCCGCAAAACCATTAGGAATAGGTGACCCCAGGAGAAATTAAGTTACGGACAAACCATCCAGAAGAGGAGTATCTAACAGGTGCAAGATTACCTGTTTATATATTTTCTAGTAGGCTCGAGTCAGCCAAAGGTTAGTAGTTAGCCAAACAAAATTATAGTGTTCGAACAAATAGTTCATTTATTACCTAATATGTTTGTTTACATGATGATGCTTTACAGTTTTAATCAGTTTTGGTTGCTGGATTATGATTTGCAAAGATATGTTTTAAAAGGATATTAATGAGTGGAAAAATATTCTGCTAAGCGACATGATCTCACTTAATATCAAATAACCGAGTTGTATAGTATTATTCACACGAGGCTTTATGTCTGACTCGAAGTTTATATTTTCCCCTTAAACTCTAGGGTGCTCAAAATTGATTTGAGTAGGCTGATAGTTGACGTTTATAGGTTTTTAGTAGGTTGGCGAATAAAGCTTTCTAAGACGAGCATGTGGCTGACGAATAGCTATATAGGAGTTGCTGTTTTGTTTTGTTTATTCCGCTGTGTTGTATAGGATCAATTATGACTATATAGTACTTGGGTCAACCAAGGAAACATCTTCATATTATACTCTTGGCATATTTATGTAATAATTATATTTGATTTGAACTTGGAAAACATTTGGGATTATGTAACTTGGATATAAAATGTTGTTTTGATATTTAATTAGAAAAATGTTTTAATCTATGATGATTTTGTTTCATATTCAAGTGCTCTGATATTATGGATACCATTAATAGTACCGTATTTGGTCACCAAAAGTTAATACTATGGATGATTGCAACATCTATAGCGCTTAGCTTCGGGCCTCCAGATAGAGCATGTTACAACTTGGTATCAAAGCATAGGTCTACGAAAAACTTTAAACTAAAATGATTTTTGAAAACATAATCCTAAGGAAATAGAGATAAGATCGGGGTATGGGATCACACTATAGTAACGTACTTATATTTTATATATATAAGCATACACTATATTTCTATTCTCATATCTCTCCTAGGCTATTCTTCTATATCTCACGAGGCTTGAATATAGATATGGATGTAAAAAGTGGAAGAGTGAATCTTGGCGGAAGCACCCCCACAAATGGAAATGCTAGACCAAATATTAGAAGGAACCAAGGTCAGGAACAAGCTGGGATTGCTGGTGCTGGAGTCCTACAAGTGGACATGGGAGCTATGTATCATTTTTTTGTGAATATGATGCAAGTTTGAATTGCCGCTGGAGTGGTTGCAGGAAATGTTGGAGTAGGAGTTCAAGAAGCTCCGGTGGAGAATAATTATGCTATCTTTAGAAGGTACTATGTTAAGCTTGGAGGAAAACCATTTATTGGAACTGAAGATGCTATTGAGGCGGAGAGCTGGCTACTGCAATGTAAGATAATCTTTGTAGATTTGTGCCTCAGCGATGAGAAGAAGAGGAGGCTTGCTTTGAGACAGATTTAAGCAGCAGCTTTATTCTGGTGAAATAGTGTGACGGTGGGAGTGGATGAAGAGGCGATGACATGGGATGAGTTTAGGAGGAGGTTCCAGGAGAGGTTCATGTCTGTAATGGTGCAATCTACTTTGCCCAGAAAGTTTGCTAAGATAGAACATGGGAAGATGACTGTGTTTGAATATGCTAGAAGGTTTGAGGAGTAAGCTAGGTATTGGTATGCCATTATGGATACGGTGATGAAGAGGAATGAGAAGTTTATTAGGGGGTTGAAGCCTGAGTTGGCAAGGGTTACATTACCTCATATTAGGGATCCTTGTGATGTTGTAGTAGAGATCGCATTAAGAAATGAGGAGATGCTTACTTCTCATGAGAAGAATAAGGAAAAGGAAGTCCGGTTGGGGCTGAGTCAGAAAAGGAAGTTCGTCTATAGGATGGGTGCTCAGAAAGGCGGAACCGTGAACAAAGGAAAGTATGAGTGTTTCAAGTGCGATAAGAAGGAGCATTTTGCTAATGAGTGTCGCACTGGAAAGGTAAAGGAAGTGATCGAGAAGAAGAACGCCAGATGCTTTAATTGCGATCGAATTGGTCATTATAAGAATCAATGCAATTATCCCGCCAAGGATGGAAGAGGGAAAATATTTGCATTGAAGCCTGCTACATCGGGACCAACAGTGCAGGAGAGAAGGAAGGCAGTGTTGGGACGTACGCTTTAGATCCATGGTATGTCTGTTAGCGTACTGTTTGATACTGGAGCATCACATTATTTTGTATCTCGTTGTTTGGTGGATAAGCTTAACCTAGAAACCTCATACTTAGTTACTTCTTTAAGGGTTGCAAATCTAGTAGGAGGGTATGCAACACTTGGGATGAAGTGTGACCACCTAGATTTTGATTTGTTAGGTCACCTTTGTTCTAACCTATGTAGTTAAAGCGCCCTACAGCTCCATAGCGTTTAAGGTACGAAAAGTTGTAGCGGAGATATATCGGGGATATAGGAGGATAAAGTGGACGACTTTAAACAGAGGAATAATGAACATTCTACATTAAAGAGAGGAATAAGTATTGCTTATAATTTCCCACCAAGAAAAACATGTTATAATAAAGAAAAGATAAACAAAGTTGGCACTTAAAAGATTAGAACTAGTTATAATAACCAACAGCTTATATCATTGTTACATCAACTTTGAAGTTACCATAAAACTTAAAAGCAAGACATCAAGCAAAATGCTTATTTATAAGGAAGGGGGATATAGAGGGGCAACAAAATTGGGGATATAGCGGATTATTGCCGCAATATTAGGGATAATAGCGGATCCGCTATATTGGAATATCGTTGCCCCAAAAGTCCGCTACAAGATATATCGGGGATATATCGGGGCAATTTCAGGGAATTGACTGCACAGACTTGTAACAACCCATATAATTTTATTTGTTTTAATAATATATTTAATTGTAATTTTTGTGAAATTTTAAATAATAAAATTTTGAACTGAAAAGTTGATATTCGGAATGCGTCTAATCAAACATAGCTAACGGTAAATTTTCATCAGATAATTTGAAAGTTTATTTTATCGTGTAATTTTATTTAAATTCAAATCAGTGAATATTTGATGATAATAAAATGTTTTTCAAACCTGAATATTTTTACAGAATAAATTTGTAAATCATCTTCTGAATGAGACATCGTCTTTCGTTTTCCCAAATTTGGACTGCTATTAGTCCGTCTATCTTATTTTTGGAAAATTAGCAGCCTTTTCGATACCTATTATCGAATTTTGATACAATGATCGTACCACTGATATCTGTATACCATTTTGATCGTCTCATCGTGCTGACCACTGCGGTATATTCATTTCTATGTTTAGGATTCCGGTACGTGTCGGAATTCGCGAAACGATCACTTGTATCAGTACTGTTTTAACCTTTGGTCTCCTTGCCATTCATTTTCTCTCAACAGAAACGAACAATCATAACCGTTAGAATTTATTTCTTCTAAATTCCATTGAACCTTTCTGTTCCCTAATCTTATTTATTATTTTATGGTTCATTCGTATTTTTATCTGGTTTATTTTGCCTGTTCGTTTAGATATGATAATAAAAGGGGTGACAGCTCATTTTGCCTAAAGCCAACTCATTCTTCTCCTCTTCCCTTTGAAACTATTCCCTTCTCATATATTTCCTCCAGTCCGTCTACACCCAATTTCCTCCTCTTCCAAGTTCCTTCCCAAATATAGATCCGCCTCACCATCTTCTTACGCAAAGCAAGCAGCCTCGGCCACCAAAAACCCTATCCATCTCAGCAAGCAACCTAAAGCCACTCCCACACCAACAGATGTAACAGCCCGCAAATCCGTACCCCTTGAATCAACACTATTCTACCTAAATCAACTCAAGTTGTACAGAAATACGAACCATTTGGGTTAAAGAAGAAGAGGTTGAAGAAGAAAATAGAAAACAATATCAGAATCTGACCATCGTTGCAGAATAAAATATAATATATAATAACAGATCTTTACACCAAAACAAATATATATCTGTTTTATGCACACATCATGATCAGAGTACATCAATCACATTTCAACAACATCAACATATAACTGGACACACAGCTACTCAGCACAGCGGGATATATATAAAACAAGTACGAAAATACGCATCGTCATCCATCTCGTCTCCTGAGCCCCACAACATCATATCCTGTATCCTATAATACTCGGTCCGACCCGAGCATTACAGTTAAATAACACCCGAGTTAGTCTGGAATACCAGCGTGAGAAAATCACACTCAATTGATTATTAAAGTTTCAAAAATCCTTTGAAAACAAAAGCATCTCGTAAGACCGCGCCACAAATAAACATGTCGGTTTTTTACCTTACGATAGCTAAAACTATTTTTATAGAAATCCTCTGATATTATAATAAGGTCTATATACAAATACTTATAAAATAGCCGAAATTGGTACATTATTAAATTCCAGCTACTAGCCACAGAATGGGTAATACAAACAAAACTCGTACAAGGCTCGTAGGGAGAATGGATTTCCAACTAATGACTAGGCACTGGGGTACCACCTGTCACAGTACGTGGCCTAGATCACAGTACTGAGGAGTACGCCCGCTCCCCTGCAACACAAGACCGGGACTACCCCTTACTGGATAATCCCGAGTGAGATCACCCCGCGGTTGGGATCAGCAACCGTTCACTAAGCCAAAATAAAAGGATCATCTAGACAGGGATGACCTCACCCTGCTTGGGTGCTACCCACCTAGCCTTGCTGGATAACCCCTGATTTTCAGTCATTCCCATTTGATGAGGTCTGAGGCTAAGCGTTACCTTTTTAGAACATATCCCTTAGAATGCCCATCGTCCACCTGACGATGTTCCGAAAGCATTCATTCATACAAGTCCGTCCTAGGTTCGAACGGAACCGAAGGCACTATTCCTACTACATCCATTTTGGAAATATCCTCAGGTTTAGTAGCGACTAGCCCTTGCACTTCACTGCTCCAACTTCGAATCCAAAATCGTTTTCCACGAAACGTACAAACCGGATCGAAGTGGTTTTCGAGAAATAAATCTCGATCCCGGTCTCTTCGAAACGATCAACGTATTTGTCCAATATTGATAGTCGTTTATCTAACTATTAATTAATATTCACAACATCCATCACACAATAAATAATTTCCCAAATTATTTATTTATCTCAAAATATCTTCACAAGATATATTTTCACCTTTCAAACCCCTTTGAAAAACAGTTTTCAAAATTTTCCTTTCTCGGAATAAATTCCAGGTATTTTCTATTGCCACTGAATTCACCAAGCACAAAACTTTAGATTTTTAAAATAATTTAAACGCTTACTTTGAAATATACTTTAAAATGTTTAAGTTAAAAACTACTTCGATAATTGGGTTAAAAATACATACTATATAAATATTTGAAAATAAGGTTATTTTATAAAGTATAAACTAGGTTTTCATTTTTAAAACAAAATACTAAGTCACCTTTTAAATAATTACTACGATAATTGATTTAGAAAATATTTACTTTAGAATTTTGATATTTAGAAATAATAAATTCCTAAAATATGCTTTTTAAAACGAAATTAAAACTTTTTATCTTATATTTAAAATTTACTTTGAACGTACTTGGCTATCCAGAGAAATATACTTCTCTTCACATTCTTCTTTAAATTACCAATTTCAAACATTTGAATCAATTTCCAAATTGATTTCCAATTTACTCCTTTTACTTCAAAATCCATTAATTTCAGATTTAAATCCTTAATTATGATTTAAAATACTTCTAACCGAAAATTCCAATTTTAGATTTCTCTAATTACTTCTTTATCCTATTAAATAAATTTAAAATCTGAATTTTAAAATAATTCTTTATTCCTTTAAGATAATATCACTTGTATTTGCAATTCATTAATTTTCTGTTTATTCAAAATCTTTTTCTTAAATACTCGAAGTTATTTATTTGTATTGTGATATCACTTCCATTTCATTCTATTCATTCATAATTTATTCTAATTTTATATAATTATTTCACTTACAAATTCACTTCTTTTATTTTCTTTTCAAAATTCAGTTTATATATTTTTGGTAGCCCATTATACCCAAATATATTCAATCAATCCAAAGCATTTAATATGCCAACATAATTCATCATAGAATATCAACAATCACAACAGAGAATATTAAATAATTTAAATAAATGTTGAGGAACCCAGTTGGATCCCTCCAACCTGTTTTCCCTGCATCCAAAGATGTTAGCACAACATAAAATACCAATTCCAAGATATACCATACTATAGCAGATAAATCAATTCAACCATTCAAACAATTATTTAAATTTAATCATTTAAATTTAAATTTAACCGAGTGAGATTACTCACCTTTGACCTTAGTTTTGCAATCCATCCAAATTAGCTTGCTTCCTTCACCATTTTGACCTTGTATAAATTTTAAATGATTTTTTATCAATATTCGAATAAATCGATCATTTATATTCCCATTTATAAATTTATTAATATTTGAATTAAGCAAACAATTTATTAACTTTCTTAAATAACCGACCCATCAATTATCCTTCCAAATAAATTTAAACCAACTAGCATTTTAATTTGGACCAGTAAATTTAAAATTTAAATTTTTTTTTCCTCTGATAACTAATTTTCTAGTAACCAAAAATTTAAATGAGTTACTTAAACCGCTTATCACCAATACATTATTTCAAATGTAATTGCAATTTTAAAACATTTATATTTCTTTTTTTTCTTCTTTCAGTAAAGAATATAAATATTTCTGCTCTTCTTCCTTCTGTAAATAAATTTAAAACAATATATATATATATATATATATATATATATATATATTTATTAAATTTAAAACATAATTTAACTTTTATCTTACTGTATTTATTATCTTATCTGTATTGAATTATCTTTCAGAGAAATCAAGCTAAATCGAGAGGGAAAGAAAAACGAATACCTCAAAACATCGCTACACTCGAACCACCATCGACATCGACCGCTACCACAACCCATCACCAAGACTCAACTTCAACCACCACATCACAACAACACACCCATGACCTCTTCATTGAACTCGCGACCTCCCTCCATGCCACGCGCGTGTCCTTCCTCCTTATTCGTGCTAGCCCTTGTCGCGACCGAGGCCTACGCGACCCCCTCCTTGACCTCAACAGCCCATGGCATCGGCACAACGTCGCACAGCAACCCTAAGTCGTCGACTTCGAACTCGATTCCCAATTTCCCCCTTTTCTTCCACGTGAGCCGATTGATTTCGATCTCGAGGTAAACGCGAAAATTTGATTTGCGATTCTGGTCTTGAATGGAATCGCGCGGCCGATCATTTTTTTCTTTTGAACTTGCTGGACGTTGAAATCGAAGAGGAGAGAAACAAAAAAACTCGGCATCTCAAATTGATTTCGTAGAAGCGGATGCGGCCATTACTATATTCTTTTATAAAATGAACTGTGATGATTTTTCTTTCACGAGAACGAAATTTAGAAAAAGGATTTCGGTAGATATAATCGTCTCCAGATATTTGTTTGATCTTGGCTTCTGAGGGAAGACAAGGGTAGCGTGCTTGAAACGAGAAGGGGAGACAACTAGGTCGCCGAAAATCAGATGCTAGAGTGGCTACTAATTTAATTAATTTTATATTTATATAAAAATTTCGATTAAATTTTCAACGCGTTTACTTAACGTATAAGCACACAACAACTCCGATCAATACGAATTTGAAGTCCGATAATAATTCCATATTACGGACCCAATGGAATCGGTTTCGTCAAATTCCGAGATTGTGCCTCGGAAGGCTATTTTTTAAATTCAATTTAAACGATATTAAATTTCAAAACTGAACAATTCAGTGTTAGATTCAATTTTAACACTCTTATTATCTTCAAGGTTTTATAAACCCTCAAATTATTTTTAACAGGCTTAGAACTCCAGATTCAACATCTTCCCAATTTCAATTTATTTAATTTCATAATTTAATCATCAAATAAATTGTGATATTTGAATTGAAGTTAAAAATTAAACTTTTAAATATTTAAAATCAATTAAATATTCCGATTTTTAAAGGCTTAAAAATTCCGAGTCGTCACATTCCACCCCCCTTAAAAGAATTTCGTCCCCGAAATTACTAGTTAGGAAGAATGGTCCAAAACCCGTTTGCCTTTTTCCCAAAACCCACAATCCAACATCCTATCAATTATCTTTTTATAAAAGACCCATTATTATTCTTACAAACTTTCCAAACCCTCCCAATAGTTTCAAACAATACTATTTGTTTAACCATTCAAGTTTCAATTTAAAACCAAATTTGAATTACCAAAATATTCTCAAAAATTTCCTAACTCCCTAAATTTCCAAAATTTTTTGCCAGCGTCTCCTTTGCGCGGCTAGCTCGGTACAACTACAAAAGGCCTCTACGGGCTCCCAATTTCCAAAAGAAAACAAAAAGCCAAGTGGCTCGATCAAAAACCCAATCAATTTTCATACCGAAATTTAAATACATACCTTTTTGTCGAGCAATTCAAATTTATCTCCTGAAATAAAAACCCATTTTCCTTTCCTTCATAATACCTATATTTTCAACTTAGCAGTAATATCCAATCACAACATTCCAAAACATTTTATCGACTTCTCTACCAAATGATAATATTTATCCATCCAAATATTAACTTGGAATATATTTGTGTTATCAATTTCCAATTAAGAATGCACCATTCCTTGCTTAAGTTTAGTATAAGCGTTTAATATGCTTCCTTATTTATTTTCACTTCGCCACTTTAGTTTATATCTATTTCTATTCAAATTGATTCTTTCATTTCCATTCGAATTCAATTTATCATCAACTCTGTATATTAAATTTTATCCTCCATTTATTTCAATTTCCAGTTTGAAATTGTTTTGTCGTTAACAAAAAATTTTCCCAAAAATTTTTCTAACTCCCAAAATTTATGAATTTTTTTGGCAGAGTCTCCTTTGTACGGTGGAGCTTTTGCAATTTGATAAAAGATATAAATATATATACATTGACCCACACGATCGGAAAACCAAAAACAGATCATATTTCCTATTTGTATTGCGTAGGCGTACCTTATTTAGCATTTTAAGCAAGCGGCTTATATTTTTAGCAACTAGCGTGACCAAAATCCAGCCAAACGGCTTCCCTGTACCTGTACTTACTCAATTTCAATATGTAAGTACTATATATAGGAAGTTTATAGCATTTCTCTTAGATTTAAATAGCTAAAACATCGATCCTGTAACAATGCATGTGATATACTGGCATAAACACATAAATTTCACATATAATGCATGTTATGTAATTTCCATAAGCATATATAAGGTTCCGACACTTATTACAATTGCTTATAATCAATTCTCAAACCATTCCATTCGGTTGAAGTGATTTACAATTTACTTGCTTTTATTTAATTCATTTTAAGCAAAACAAACTCATACTCATTCCAATTGATGCAAAAATTAATTTATCAAATTTCTATTGATTCATATAATTTTGCTTACTTCCATTTACGTCAAACGACCAATTTTCTAATGCAATTCGACAATATTAATGTGAATAAATAATAACATAAGCTTTATAACCAGTTTAAATTGATTCCAACACAATTTACACTTAATCCCATCCCATTTTAAGTTATTTACAAACTTTCACTGCATTTTCTTTCATATCCAAAAATATTTGATTCCAAACTATTTTATTATACATTACATCATCCCATGCTTCTACTAATTTTAAACTTAAGTTAATTTACTTCAATTCACTACCATTTCATAACTTAAGTTCATTCTAGTTTTAATTTATTCGTACTCGAATTGGATTTATTTTCATCTCAAATCATTTTTATTTTAATCCAATTCCATACAACTCAAACTTTATTTCCAAACTCTATTACCTATTCACAATCTTTGATTTGATTTTCCTTTGACCAAATCCCAATCATTTCACTAATTTATTTGATTAGTTTATTCTTTTATCCATTTTAAATTTTAATTTACATTAACAATTCATGGTTGAATTTTTTAATAATAAGGCCATTCAATTTATGCTTGAATTGGATTTGTTTATATTCCACACCATTTCCTTTTTAATCCAATTCAAATTTTCATTCAACACACTTCCAATTATAATCCTATACTTGATTTTCCTTTTTCATTTATCTTGAAAATCATTTTATTTAGTTTCCTTGAGTGCAATCTTATTTTATATCTCAAGTTTGGATTTTTATCCCAGAATACAATATTTTATTCCGGCTTATTTATTCCCTTTTAAATTTTTTATAAGCTACTCACTTTTAATATTCATACTTCATCATTTATTTACAGTCAACCACATCCACATCTTACCTTTAACTAGGGATTATATATATATTTTTTCCAATGCTTTTCAATTCTTTTATAAGCTTCCGAAGTTTATTTATTCTAATTCAATATTTACTTAGTTTACATTTATTTATTTAAGTAAGAATTTTATTCCATTCAATAATATCTATGACTCGACTGAATTTATTTAGCTTAACTCAAGTTAAATCTAGCTACACACCATTCTTTTTTTTTTGAATTTTGTTAAGCAAGGATTTAATTCCATTCAATATCATTCAAGACACAACTGAATTTTGATTCAATTCGATCCAAATTTAATTCAATTTTATTTCTCAATATATGCGAGTTTAAAACTTATTTTTTTACTTAAAATCTTATATTGCTCATTTGAGTCATTTCATCTTATAACCAAAATTTCAAATTATATATATATCTCTTACTAGCTTAAGGTATAAATTTTCATTTCACAATTATAATCATTTTACCTTTCAACTTTATATCCAATTTAATTCAATTTCAATTTCAATTTTATTTAACTTATCTCAAGTTAAATTCAATTTTTTTTCACTTTCATTCACTTTAGTTGAATTTTAATTTTCGGATTAACATTTCTAATTTCTTCTTATTAATATCAACTTTATTTTATAAGTTCAATGGTTGATTAATTTATTCATTCACCAATTCATTTTCCTACCAATAAATTTTATTTCCACACATAATTTAACACAATTTAAATTTTAACTTCTAGTATCCAGTTTCCACTTTACTTACTTACAAATTTGAATTTTATTTCAACAAATTCCCATTTTACAATTTATCATACTTTTTATATGCCATAAACATTCTTAGTTAAAATTCCAAAGTTTAAACAATCTTTCAATATTTCAAAATTCCCTTTGAAATCTTCCATATCCAAAATTCCTTGCATTTCTAAAAATCAAATTCATCCATTGCAAACAATTCCAATTCAAAACAATTTGGTAGCAATTTCTCTCTTGGAAACTCGAAAATAAACATCGATGATGTTGCAGCCATCACCGAAATTATTTTCCAGCGACCGAAAGAGCTCAATGCTTTTATCTCTTTTAAAACCCTTTAAATATTTTTAAATTCCAAATCTCTCTAGATTTCAAATCCAATTCAAAAATATTTCTCTCAGATATATTATTTTTCCCAACCCTTGGGAATCATTTTCAAATTCAAAGGAACTTAAATTCCCAAATTTTCAAATTCCAAACTCTTTAAATTTATATTCGAACATTACTTTGGAATTTTATCTTATTTTAATTATTAATCGCATTATAATTCACATTTAGTTTATATTTACAAATTTCCTTCGTATACAAATTGGTTTCTTAGTTTTTAATTTATGGTTTCAATCCCTTAATCAATTATGAATCACATTTACAAATTTCATCCATTTTATTAATTTATCCCTTAATCTTGGTTATTATTTCAATTCTTATTCAATTATCATATAATAATGATAATAATTAAATATTATACTTTCTACCATCCAAGCATCCATATATAACTATAATAATTTACGAAAAATTATTTCCTTTATATAAAAAATAATTTTAGGTAAAATTATTTCATTTACCCTATTTAAAACAATACCGTGTCGGTTTATCTTGTTCAAGAGTTAGAAATTCCTATCGAGAACATGGCGTCCCATATATCGACCAGAATCCATAAACACTCAACCGATAAATCAACGCAATATAAAACAATTTTATATTCACTAACAAATACGCGCTCATATCTATTAATACTCTCAAGCTCATTCTAGAGTACTATGGACTCTATTTAATGAGCAATTCCCACCAGAGCCAAGGTTATCACCAACCTAAGCTCTGATACCAACTGTAACAGCCCGCAAATCCGTACCCCTTGAATCAACACTATTTTACCTAAATCAACTCAAGTTGTACAGAAATACGAACCATTTGGGTTAAAGAAGAAGAGGTAGAAGAAGAAAATAGAAAACAATATCAGAATCTAACCATCGCAGCGGAATATAATATAATATATAATAACAGATCTTTAAACCAAAACATATATATATGTTTTATACATACATCATGATCAGAGTACATCAATCACAGTTTAACAACATCAACATACAACTGGATACACAGCTACTCAGCACAGCGGGATATATATAAAACAAGTACGAAAATATGCATCGTCATCCATCTCCTCGCCTGAGCTCCACATCATCATATCCTGTATCCTATAATACTCGGTATGACCCGAGCATTACAGTTAAATAACACCCGAGTCAGTCTGGAATACCAGCGTGAGAAAATCACACTGATTTGATTATTAAAGTTTCAAAAATCCTTTGAAAACAAAAGCATCTCATAAGACCATGCCACAAATAAACATGTCGGGTTTTTACCTTACGATAGCTAAAACAGTTTTTATAGAAATCCTCTGATATTATAATAGGGTCTATATACAAGTACTTATAAATTAGTCGAAATTGTTACATTATAAAATTCCAGCTACTAGCCACAGAGTGGGTAATACAAACAAAACTCGTACAAGGCTCGTAGGGAGAATGGACTTCCAACTAACGACTAGGCACTAGGGACCACCTGTCATAGTACGTGGCCTAGATCACAGTACCGAGGTGTACGCCCGCTTCCATGCAACACAAGACTGGAACTACCCCTTTCTGGATAATCCCGAGTGAGATCACCCCGCGATTGGGATCAGCAACCGCCCACTAAGCCAAAATAAAAGGAACATCTAGACAGGGATGATCTCACCCTGCTTGGGTGCTACCCACCTAGCCTTGCTGCATAACCCCTGATTTTTAGTCATTCCCATTTGATGAGGCTTGAGGCTAAGCGTTACCTTTTTAGAACATATCCCTTTGAATGCCCATCGTCCACCTGACGATGTTCCGAAAGCATTCATCCATACAAGTCCGTCCCGGGTTCGAACGGAACCGAAGGCACTATTCCTACTACATCCATTTTGGAAATATCCTCAGGATTAGTAGCGACTAGCCCTTGCACTTCACTGCTCCAACTTCGAATCCAAAATCGTTTTCAACGAAACGTACAAACCGGATCGAAGTGGTTTTCGAGAAATAAATCTTGATCCCGGTCTCTTCGAAACGATCAACGTATTCGTCCAATATTGATAGTCGGTTATTTAACTATCACTTAATATTCACAACATCCATCACACAATAAATAATTTCCCAAATTATTTATTTATCTCAAAATATCTTCACAAGATATATTTTCACATTTCAAACCTCTTTGAAGAACAGTTTTCAAAATCTTCCTTTCTTGAAATAAATTCCAAGTATTTTCTATTTCCACTGAATTCACCAAGCACAAAACTTTAGATTTTTAAAATAATTTAAATGCTTACTTTGAAATATACTTTAAAATATTTAAGTTAAAAACTACTTCGATAATTGGGTTAAAAATACATACTATATAAATATTTGAAAATAAGGTTATTTTATAAAGTATAAACTAGGTTTTCATTTTTAAAACAAAATACTAAGTCACCTTTTAAATAATTACTACGATAATAGATTTGGAAAATATTTACTTTAAAATTTTGATATTTAGAAATAATAAATTCCTAAAATATGCTTTTTAAACGAAATTAAAACTTTTTATCTTATATTTAAAAATTTACTTTGAACGTACTTTGCTATCTAGAGAAATATACTTCTCTTCACATTCTTCTTTAAATTACCAATTTCAAACATTTTAATTAATTTCCAAATTGATTTCCAATTTACTCCCTTTTACTTCAAAATCCATTAATTTCAGATTTAAATCCTTAATTATGATTTAAAATACTTTTAACTGAAAATTGCAATTTTAGATTTCTTTAATTACTTCTTTATCCTTTTAAATAAATTTAAACTTTGAATTTTAAAATAATTCTTTATTCCTTTAAGATAATATCACTTGATTTTGCAATTCATTAATTTTCTTTTTATTCAAAATCTTTTTCTTAAATACTCGAAGTTATTTATTACAATTGTGATATCACTTCCATTTCATTCTATTCATTCATAATTTATTCAAATTTTATATAATTATTTCACTTACAAATTCACTTCTTTTATTTTCTTTCCAAAATCCAATTTATATATTTTTGATAGCCCATTATCCCAAATATATTCAATCAATCCAAAGCATTTAATATTCCAACATAATTCATCATAGAATATCAACAATCACAACAGAGAATATTAAATAATTTAAATAAATGTTGAGGGACCCAGTTGGATCCCTCCAACCTATTTTCCCTGCATCTACAGACGTTAGCACAACATAAAATACCAATTCCAAAATATACCATACTATAGCACATAAATCAATTCAACCATTCAAACAATTATTTAAATTTAATCATTTAAATTTAAATTTAACTGAGTGAGATTACTCACCTTTAGCCTTTGTTTTACAATCCATCCAAATTAGCTTGCTTCCTTCGCCATTTTGACATTGTATAAATTTTAAATGATTTTTTTATCAATAATCGAATAAATCGATCATTTATATTCCCATTTATAAATTTATTAATATTTGAATTAAGCAAACAATTTATTAACATTCTTAAATAACTGACCCATCAATTATCCTTCCAAATAAATTTAAATCAACTAGTATTTTAATTTGGACCAGTAAATTTAAAATTTAAAATAAATTTTCCTATAATAACTAATTTTCTAGTAACCAAAAATTTAAATGAGTTACTTAAACCGCTTATCACCAGTACATTATTTCAAATGTAATTGCAATTTTAAAACATGTATATTTCTTCTTTTTTTTTTCTTCTTTCAGTAAAGAATATAAATATTTCTGCTCTTCTTCCTTCTGTAAATAAATTTAAAAACAATATATATATATATATTAAATTTAAAACATAATTTAACTTTTATCTTAATGTATTTATTATCTTATCTGTATTGAATTATCTTTCAGAGAAATCAAGCTAAATCGAGAGGGAAAGAAAAATGAATACCTCAAAACATCGCTACACTCGAACCACCATCGACATCGGCCGCTACCACGACCCATCACCAAGACTCGACTTCAACCATCACATCACAACAACGCAACCCATGACCTCTTCGTTGAACTCGCGACCTCCCTCCATGCCACGTGTGTGTCCTTCCTCCTTCTTCGCGCTAGCCCTAGTTGCGACCGAGGCCTACACGACCCCCTCCTTGACCTCAACAGTCCACGGCATCGGTACAACGTCACATAGCAACCCTAAGCCGTTGACTTCGAACTCGATTCCTAATTTCCCCCTTTTCTTCCACGCGAGTCGATTGATTTCGATCTCGAGGTAAACGCGAAAATTTGATTCGCGATTCTGGTCTTGAATGGAATCGCGCGGCCGATCATTTTTTTTCTGAACTTGCTGAACGTTGAACTCGAAGAGGAGAGAAACAAAAAAACTCGGCATCTCAAATTGATTTCGTAGAAGAGGATGCAGCCATTACTATATTCTTTTATAAAATGAACTGTGATGATTTTTCTTTCATGAGAACGAAATTTGGAAAAAGGATTTCGGTAGATATAATCGTCTCCACATATTTGTTTGATCTTGGCTTCTGAGGGAAGACAAGGGTAGCGTGCTTGAAACGAGAAGGGGAGACAACTAGGTCGACGGAAATCAGATGCTAGGGTGGCTACTGATTTAATTATTTTTTTTATTTATATAAAAATCTCGATTAAATTTTCAACGCGCTTACTTAACGTATAAGCACACAACAACTCCGATCAATGCAAAATTTTAGATCCGATAATAATTCCATATTACGGACCCAATGGAACTGGTTTCGTCAAATTCCGAGACTGTGCCTCGGAAGGCTATTTTTTAAATTCAATTTAAACGATATTAAATTTCAAAACTGAACAATTCTGTGTTAGATTCAATTTTAACACTCCCATTATCTTCAATGTTATCAATATAAAGTTTATAAGCCATCAAATTATTTTTAACAGGCTTAGAACTCCATATTCAACATCTTCCCAATTTTAATTTATTTAATTTAATAATTTAATCATCAAATAAATTGTGATATTTGAATTGAAGTTAAAAATTAAACTTTTAAATATTTAAAATCAATTAAATATTCCGATTTTTAAAGGCTTAAAAATTCCGGATCATCATAACAGCCTCTGACCGATGTAGCACCTCTCCTTGCCCACGGTTCGGCCAGCAAATCCAACGCCGTTCCCATCGGCCTACGTGCCTCCGCTTGGCCATATCCCGCACCTTACAGCCAACACCCGTAGCCATTTTACACCTCTTACTTGCCTAAGCTACCATCGCTCCATCGCCTCCAACCTTGGCCGAAGCCACCATGCACCTATCAGCCGCAAGTGACCACAACCCAAAGGCTCCCCCTCATATTCCCCTGGTATTATATATATATATATATTATTATTTTTGCCGTATGTTTATAAATTATATACACTAGATTTTATAAAATTTTATATTTTGGCAGAAGTATAAATGGGTTTGGTTTATATATATTGTTTGAAAAAAAAGTGGAACATTAAAGTTTTGGAATATGGTATATATGTATGAGCCGCTGTTTTATATGTGATGATATATCATCTATTATTTATATATATTGCAGTATCATGTATTATAGAGGAAGGCATGCGAATTTAAAAAGGTCATTTATATAGTATGTTCAGTTAGTACATATACAAGCTTACACGAGTTTTGTAAGTATATAATATATACATTGTTTTAATGATATGTTTGTACAAGTTATGATATGACAGTTAGATATAATACTTGTTATATAAATAAGCTATATATATTTGCATGAGGGATCATCTGCTTTGTACCATACCATGTTAGATATTTGTTTAACTAGATGTTACATATATAGATATTTTATAATGGAAATTAGCCACAAGGGCCTCTTTAGCAGGTGCAATTAGTTTCTATGATACACAACTGAAATAATTACTTTTTAAGGACAAAATGCGAAATAATTAGTTTTTAAGGCCAATAAACCTATGAAATTATGTCCTTGAAAGTAATTGGACTACTAATTTTGTCCTTAGAAGTAATTATTCTGTTGACTTTGGCCTCGAAATTAATTTCCATGGATGTGTTTCCTAGAAACTAATTAGACAACAAAGTTTGTCCTTCTAGTGAAATTCCCCTATTTTGTATATGGATTGTACAGAACATTATTTGTATTCAATTTGATTAGTTTATATTTTTTTTGTATTCGCATTTCTTTATTGCGATCTGTTAATATAATATAAGAATTATATTATTTATATTGTATATATGTATAATTATGCATGAGTCTGGTATCTTATAATATATATATATGTGTGTGTGTGTATATATATATATATTATTCTTGTATGTTTAAATTGATTTTATAAATGCTAATTTTGAAAGTGGCAGTATAAATATAGTACTTTAAAATATATATATGATATGTTAGGTTGAAATGAATATAATATATAAGTATTGATTTTAAATATATTACGTATATATCGAGTTTAATATTTGTGTTTACATTTAAAACAATAATTTTGAAATACATATACATTTAATTTAACATGTATTTGAAATTTAGAATATAATTTTTTATAATTTGTGACGACCCGGAATCCAGAATTCAAAAATCGACATCCAATACCTCACTTGTATTCTAATGCCGAAGATTCGAACATCGGAATCCAGTTTGCTGGAGCTTATAACAACATTAGATGATAACAACACAGCAGAAACAAAATGAATAACTTCATTGATCACAACATCGATACAACATGGATGCAACATCATTATGCCAATTGAACACTATCACCAGAGCACAATGTATATGATACAACAACAGAACAATAATATAACAGCGGAACACAATAGGGCTACAAAACTACAATAGGGTCTTCAAGAGAAAGAGAGCGAGAGCGAGAATCCAACAAATTGCGACATCAATCCAAAGCTCTGAAACTCCAAAGCAAAAAGCTCCAAAGACTATATAGGCCAAATACTTCGAAGACCAAAGAATTTAAGGATTTCCAAAATCTACATCTACTATCTGAACTTGCTCCAGAACACAGATAACCTGACTCTAGGCTGCCCGTGTGGAAAATTATGGGCACCCGGAGTTTAGGAAAGGGAACAATAAACTTCGGGTCAGTCATGGGACTAGTATGAGTAAACATAAAATAGTTGTTTGTACAAAAACAAATTGCAAAAAGAAATCCGTTCATGCTTTTTGAAAAACGAAACTACCATAAGGTCTCCCGCCACACACACAATGCGATCACACACTTGGGAAAGGTTTCTCCTTATGATAGTCAAACATGCTTGATACACAAAAATCCTTTTGATATTATTATTAGTGCATAGTGTGGAAAACATTTCGAAAGTATAATATTAATCTTAGCCAACATACTACCATTATAGTATACCTACTATAGCTACCATGTTAAATGGTAGGTTCTACAACTAAAACCGTACAGGGCTCATATTAAGTGATTGGATTTCCAACAAATGGCCAAGGCTAAGGAAATTCCTTTATCCAAAAGGGTACTACTCTAGAGTGATGCCCCGAGAACCTAACCGGATCTCTTCCAAGACATGGTCGGGTTTCCTCTGGAACTAGGTAACTAACTGTCACGAGTATGCCATCCCCCAGTCGTAACCGACCTTTATCGAGGGCCCTCAGCACCGACAACCGCATAAGCAAATTATCTGGTCTCCATACCAGAATACCACTTTTTATCCAGAAGGAAATGCACATACCCTGAGGGGCGTGACCCCATAACCTTGCTGCATCCTTTCCTGTTTCGACCATTTTCGAGGTGTGAGATTCGATGAAATTTCATCCCATAAAGCTACGCTTTTCATAAAGTCATGCTTCGATCAACCAATGATCAGCACTTAGCATGTCACACTACCAAGTTGGGAATATATCACTAGTAACCACCAACTACATAACCTTTGAGCTCGTACGTCTCAGAGAAGGGTCTTATGCTAAGAGAATAAATTCTTCGCCACCAAACAGAAATGTATTTGATAGAAACCATCTTCATATCTCAAAGTGTAATGTCAGACATACATCCATACAAGTCCATCCTGGTCTGAATAAAACCAAAGGTACTTCGTCCAATGAAGGAAGAAGTCTTTACAAATTCGAATATCCACAATCCCGACATGACTCCCCATCATATATGGAGATCTCTATACCGGAGCAACTCAGTATAGAGACAATCGACAGGTAATCCTTTCATTCTCGAAAATACCCGGTCTTTAACCACCGTCTTCAAATGCACTCCTATTTTGTCGTCTCATTATTCAGAATGAGTTTTATGACTTAATGTCCTCTCCCAGTTTAACTGAATAAGAAGCGCTTATTTTTAAAAAATATGGTTATATTAGTCACAACAAATTTCCATTTACAATCTTTTAAGCAAAAGATTCACCATTAAGATTCGATGTGGTTTTCGGATAACCATTTGGAATCCGACCCCTTGTCACATCAAAATTCAAATGTCGTTTTAACGACCAACAATTTTACTTCACTTTAGAAGTTCACAATCACACGGCAATATATCACATGTACCATAGCTCAATCCAAAGCAATTTATATCACAGAGTATCACAAATCACATATCAGAGATATCAACCAATCCAAGGTATTCAATAATAATCCAATCATCTACGAGCAAGATTAATTAATCGTGTGATTATAATTAATTAATCACATAATTACTTTTATTAATTATCCTTAATTAATGATGAATTATCCTTGATTATTAATTAACTAATCCTTAATTATTAATTAATTAACCTTAAATATTAATTAATTAATCCATCATCATTATTTAATTAACCTTTAATCATCAATTAATAAATTAATCAATTATTCTTTAACAATTGACCTTAAGTAATTATCCTATAAGTAATTATCTTTTAATTACTTTCATTAATTAATTGATCTTTATTTACTTAAACTTTAATTAATTAAATGATAAATAATTTATCTTAATTAGTTACTTAATTATCATTAAAAATCTTTATTTAATAAACCTTGTAGTTAATTAATATTAACACATAAATCAACTTAATACATGTAAGTTAATTAATAATTGAAAACATTTCTTTCTTAATTAACTTTTTAATTACATTATTAAATTTATTTAAAATAAATTAAAAATTAATTATAAGTAATGGTTACATAATTAATTAATTTAATACTTAATTACTTAAAATAATCTACTTTCAAGCCTCAAACTAATCCCATACTTAATAAACAATTATTGTCTTTAAAAGAATAAATTAAGAAATTAATTTAAACTTAATTTGTTTAAAGTTTAAACTATAACTTTTTATACCTGAGACAAACCCGAGATCACCCCCGAGCCAAATACAAATTCCTTCGAGTCCAACCCGAGCCACCCTATTTTTTCTTTGTTTTTGTTTTAAGTTTTAAAACCGAATACGTACTCACAAACAACCGAACCAAAACTCGAGCCAGCAACACAAATTTCTCGAGGTTAACTTCGAGATCAACTCCTTCTTCCCAACCCAGATATGCATAAATGCATGTACACGTGCACAACCGATCACCGGTGTTTTGGCCATCGCCTCCACCTTCCACAAGTCATCGTTAACCCACTCGAGCACCAAGAACACCCAGAACCAAGAATTGATCACGAAATCGAAATCGAAATCGAGCAAATCGATATAACTGGAACCCAAACCTGATTAATGAAAACACCTCACACCTCCTATCTCCAACCACCGAAGATCACAGACTCGCCTCTGAACCTTCGCCTAAGCTCTACGTTTCGATTCTACCACCTGCGAACCAACTCGATGCAACGTTGATGCCGCGAACACCACCTTAACCCACTCAACCAAAATAGGTCTTAAAACCCTAGATCAACACCGTTTGTCCTCCACGATGATCAGGAATTTTCCTGATCATTTTTCCCGAGTTCGTCCATCGCCCAACTACCCTCAGCCACGATCTCGAGACCATAAATTTCACCAATTACCTGAATTCGCCACAAAACCCAATACCGTTGAACTCGCAAGTTCTATATGAATACACGCTTAAAAATCATGGTTCCACGTTTAAAATTATCGTTTTCGAAAACGTTTTAGATGATATAATTGAATCCAGAAATCATGATACTTAAATTTCCAACATATATTGAGTTTTCCTGTATTTTCTAATTTCCAGAAACTGCTTTAACTAATTTTACTTAAAAATATTTTTAGGACCTAGATCTTGATTAAACAAACATGTTTTGTTTGAATCTTAAAGCCTAAAGAGGATTAGAGGGAGAGAATTTAGATTTTGAAACAGGATTGAAACCTATACACCTAAAACAGAGCCATATATACGAGTTCAACAGACATGCATAGATATATGTATACATATTTGTATGCATGCAAACATATTTACATACTTTCAAACATTTTTCACAGCCTCACTTTCGCAAATATCAAATTATAAATCGATTTAGAATTTGTTTGCTCACCTGTAACTTGAAAACAGAGAAGAGCCTGGAGTTTTGAATTTGAAAAAACTAGAAATTTGTTTTCTGGATTATATCTCTTTGAAACTGGTTTGACTTTGAACTGATTATTGTTTTAGTGACGATCCTTGTTTTTCTTAAGTTGTTGAAGTTGAAATCTTGCTTTAATCTTAAACGGCTTGTTGTTGATTCAGGTTTGAATTTTACTTTTGTTTTGATATTTCCTTTCTGTTTTTATGGTTTTGATTTTCTCTGGTTTTGATTTCTTACTTAAGTTTTGGTTTTTAATCACACGAAAGAAAATAAATGAGTATGAGAGGTAGTATATATAGCTTTGATTTCTTTTTATTTATTATTTTTAAAAATAAATGAGAATTAGGACACTTGTTAATTGCGTGATAAATTAGTTGCACTTGTTATCTTTTATATAATAATTTTAACACTTGTTAATTTATGTGTTATACTACTTACATTTTTCGTTTTTCATGATAATAATATCTTTTATATAATTTATATATTATATTATATTTAGTTTATATTTATAAATATGTTTATATCCTGCTTTCAATTTAATGAATACATTTCCTTTATTTATTTTTATATACAACTTTAAAGAAAAATGATTTAAAATTATACATTAATAAAAAATCATATATATATATATTATTTTTAAATCCAATTATTTTTTTAAGATATTTATTTTTGAATTTCAAATTCAAAATTCAATTCGTAATCTATACATAGATATATAAATAAACAAACACAAATTGATTTGTTTTGGAAAAATTCAAATTAATTCACAATAAATTCCAAATTTATATCGACTACAAAATTTAAATTTGGTTTAGAAACGGGATCGATACAGATTCTCCACTTAAGAAAATTTCATCCCTGAAATTTGAAAGAGAGAGAGAGAGACAAACAAAGAACATACAAACACATAAAGATATAGAGAAATGGCTTACCAAATCAAGTCGGAATATCTACTCTACGCTTGGGATAGGACCTTTGCATGCTTTCCTCTGTTTCCCAAGTACAATCATTTTGATCTCCACTCCATTGTACGTTCACCAGTTTCACCGCTTTATTCCTTAATTGCTTTTAATCTCGATCCATAATCTTCAATGGTTCTCTCTTCACTGCCAAATTAGATGTGATCTACAAATCCTATTGAGCGGCCTCCTTAATAATATGATCTGGATCGTGTACAAATTTTTGAAGGTATGAAACTGTAGGATCGATTTCACCCTAGAGGGGGGGGTGAATAGGGTGATGGTATTAATTATAAAAATTAATTGATTGCGGAAGCTTATAAAATATTCAATTCAGATTTCAACACAGTTCACAACAGAATAATAAATGCAGAAATAGAACGACACAGAATTTACCCAGCTTCGGCAAAACCCTGCCTACGTGCTGCCCTCAAGGTTTCTACTAGAAATTAGATAGTCAGACGCTTACACATAAACTCGCGACATCCACTATCGACTAAACCTAACTCTACGCTCAAAACCTGCCACAACTCAGCCACTGAGTTGTGAATTCTCAGACTACGCCACGTAGTTTGTCCCCTAGTCACACGACTAGAAAATACAACGGTTTAAAAACAAAATACAAATTAAAAACAATTTTAAAATTAAAATAACCCTAATAAAAAAACTAGAAGCCCTTATTATAAAAGAGAAAAGCCGGACCCTTTATTCTTATATCTATATCGGCCCGCTTCCTTGTTTTATGTTAATGGCGGCTTTGTCTTTGCAAATTAGGGTTGCATCCCTTCGATCCAATTTAGGGTTTTGAAAAGAAGCTGCCAATAGTTGATCGAGCGTATGATTGATTCTGGTCCTCTCTTTGTCGGTCGTCTATTTCTTTGAGTTGCTCACTGCTGCTTCTATTTGATCGAGTTCAACGTTTGCTTCGGTATGTAATTTTCCTTTTTGTGCTTTTATGATTTTCGTAGTCGAACTCAATTGATTTGCCGATGATGATCTTAGGGCTTTTATATGGGTTCGTAACCCTTGATTTTCATTCTTACAAATATATTTGAATTTGTCAATTTTGTTTGATCGGTCGTTCGATTTTACTTTGATGCTGATGATTTCACCGACTTCTTATATTTACTTGAATAATCACGGTGTTGATTTTGACTTGGTTTGTTTACTTGGCTATCACGGCACCGTTGAATTTCGTGGCCACCACGGCTTAGTTGCATTTGACTTCGGTCATAGTTGAATCTCTGGCAATTGTTGATTTCGGCCACTTTACTTGGTAGCTTCATCATGTATACACTTTAATAATCATGTTGTATTATTTTATTGATAACCCACGGCTTTGTCCTGACTCTGCTGCATACATGTATTCCTGTGTTCATGCTTGTGACATTCATGTTGTTTGCATTGCATCACCACTGTCTCTGTTCATACCTGTATCATGCTTGGCTTTGTGGTCCGGTTTCACTTCACTATGCTATCTTCATTATTGAGGCTATACTTGACTGTGTATATTTGTCTGCACTGTAGTATGTCTTCAATTATAACATGTTCAGTGGTCTGTTGTCACTTGAATTTGCTCTGTGCCTTAGTCGACACTGTGCATGTTTGTTTGTATATTGACTTGAAACTACTTTGCATATTTGTTGTGTATATATACAAGCTGATGGTTGATGCATATTGCAACTTGTATATGCTGATGTTTGTAACTCCATTTGAAATATCCCTCAATACACATTTGTCGAGCACTTGAGTAGTTGTTGACTGCATCACTGGTGATCTTGTGGCACTGCTTACAGTCATATTGAATTGAGTTTGATCATGTTGCATCGACTTGTTTTGCTTGCATTCAAATCCTTGCTGTCGGTTTTGTTCATCATGGTAGTAGCATTGTGTACATGTGTTCTTGTGCACTTATGTTGTCCAGACCTTGTTGAGTCCTTGGATTTGTGCATCCTTGTCTTTGAGCATTGCTGAGTAGCTTCAATGTGGTGTTTATACTACTGCATATCACTGCATTTTCTTTACTGCTGTACCTGGTTGGTATTGTCTCGAACTTGATACATTTTGAAGTCTGCATCTGTTAGTGATTCTCTGTCTTGTTCAGTGATACTTTCATTTATGTCTTCATGTATGCTTGTTGGTCTGGTTCATCTTGTAGTTCCATTTTTACTGCTGTATCACCACTTGTGTCTTGTTCATCCAATTCATTGATCCTTGTAGCTAGCTGTATTGTCTCTGATCTGATGGCATTTGATCTAGATTACTTTTGCTCTTTGGTCTTGATGTCATGATGTACATGTAAGTTGCATTGCTATTGCATATTTGGGGTCTTGTTCTTGTGCATGTAGATAGCTCATGTGGTCTTTTGATCCGTTCTTTGAGTCAGTGGTATTGTCTATGTAGGTTTTGGATTTTGACCATTTTATTGAGCTTGTACACTTACATTGCACCTGAGTTGAATCCAGCTAATAGCTCAGGTTTGACCTTGTGCCGAAGTTTGTGACATTATTTTATCGCACCTGAGTTGAACCCGGCGTTTTGGGTTTGACCTGTGCTCATCTGTCCCTATAAATTTATCAATTATATATCGGTGTGCACGGCCTTGTGGCATATACAGTGATATACTGTGTATGTAACAAGCTGTTCATGTATGATAAATTCAAATTAAAATGACGATGAACAACCCAAATAACTGAGGCAAATAATATTTTCAAAATCCATATTTTATTTTATATTACAAAAATATTTCTTTTTCAATTTTACCGCGTTAGTGAATATTTTTGCAGATTGCTCAGATGCTGGATTCAATCTGGAATGAAGTTGAAGATAAATACGAGTGTGAGTGATATGTAGTGAGGTCAACTGTAAATGTAAAATTGTGATGTAAATGAATTTGTATCAAAGTTGTATAGTGTATAGTGAGAGCTTGAATTTGTACTATTCAAAATTGTAATAAATATTTGTTTGAATAAAAATTCTGTTTGAATTCAAATTCTGTGTTATTTATTTTATTCAGCAAATATTTATTTAATCTGTGAAGAATAAAATAGTACATTACCAAATACATTTACACGAATATATATATATATATATATATGTTTATTATCATCAAATAAAAAAAATCACATAGTTGCATATTCAACAATCTCCCCCTTTTGATTATAACAAACATATATCTAAGATTTTGAATATGTTAAATGTATTTGATCATGGATATGCTCTAATTGCTCCCCCTATTTAAATGCTTCCTCTCTACACAAAGCACCCTCTACATATATGCATACAATTAAAAATATGCAAATGAGCCTAGATGCAAATGGGAAATATTTGACCTTTGCTTGATTTTATTTGACAAAATCTTAACTTTTCTCTCCCCATTTTGTTATCAGCAAAAGTATAATAGTGTTAGAGAAAATAGAGATAAAGTGATCGATTTTAATCCAACATTAAAACTCAATTGAATATAAATATTAAATTTCAATAAAAAAACAAACAAAATCATAAATATTTTGTTTGGCGCATGTTCCGCTTTTAGAATGATGGGAATTATGTCATCATATAAAACCATACAGTTGTGTCTATTTATGGTATATTTATATCAAGAATTTGAATATCTACTAACTATGCATAACCATTAGGACTTTTAAATGAGATTAGTAGTATTCTAATTTTATTTTTAAAAAAATGAATTCAAGTATCTTCTAACCACGCATAACCATGAGGACTTTTAAATGGGATTAGAATCAACTTGTTTATTTTAAAAATCAACTTTTGATATGTGTTCCATACATGCATAACCGTGAGGACTTTTAAATGAGCATGGAAGCACATAACAAATTCCAAGTAATTCACCCATGCATAACCGTGAGGACTTTTAAATGAGAGTGGATACTTTGGTATTTATTTATTATTATTATTTTTACTATATAAATTTTTTCTATTATTTTTTTAAAAATATGTAAAAATGTAAAATGAACGATTCTTGTTTAAAGTACCACATATCGACAAACTATATAGAATTTTGATGAGTGATGGTCGTTAGAAATATGATAGAGATAAAGATGGTCATGGAATTTTTACCTACAAAAGGTTTTATAACTCTTTTTTAAATTTCTAAAGAAATTTACTAATTATACCATCTCGAGTCATAATATATAATAAATATCAACATTCATCACTTTTTCAATCACTATTCATCTTTTCGATAATTATTAGGGAGTCAGATTAGTCAAAATAGTCTTTTAAAATCAAATTCAAAAATAATTATGAAATCAATTTTTCGAAATGACTAATCTGAAAATATGGTCAAAAATGATTTTCTCGAGGGGGTTTTATAAGAAAATTTTCTGCTATTTGAAAATTATTTGAAATGAAAAATATGCAGATATTTCTTTGAAAAACGATGCAGTTACTAATTGTCTCAACAAAAATCACGTTCAACTAGTAATTTTTCTATCAACTAGATTACCAGTGTAATCTACATCTGAATATCTCTTTCACTCAAAATCATCATTAATGGAATTTGATCGACCAAACCATGAAGTGTGCACCAAAAATTTCAAACTCAATTTTAACAGCAATTTAAATGACATTCTCTTGAATTTGAATTGAAGCCGTGTTAATAATCAAAAACCGTGAATATAGAGTTAGCCGTATTATAACCAAATGTATTATCTAACAAAACACTATTTTTAATCCAAACTAATATATATGAAGTAATTCAAAGAATCTAGAGGATTTTATAGTGTTTTTGGCATAAGAATATAATTTGGCCAACTATGTTTAATAAGTCAGAGTCAAAATCATCATTTTTTCATCATCTCATTATTGGCTGATTTAATCCAGAGTATGGTGCAGATTATCACATTTAATATATCGTTTAAATAAATATAACATTACCTGTTTTACCTGTACGATATTTTTTTTTGTTGTCCATTGTGATTCTGTCACCTTTATACTAGGCTAAGGAACTTTGCTTTGTTGCTCGGTGTGCTCTCGGAACAGCCAGAATCCAAGTAGCACTATTGTTGTTCCTTAGCCTGCCACCACACCTACACGATGAAAGATTTTTGCGACCTATTTGTTTTTATAGGTCCATGGTTGTTAGTGGTAGAATATTTTGAAAAATAATTTTGTGGAGACCTAAAACTACTTATATATGTTCCTTTTGGCACCCAAAGTTGTTTAACTTTGAGAGATTTTATATTTGTGCCTTTTGGAACCCAAATCGGTATAGTTTTCACATGTTTGGGTCTATACCAACAACTATTTTGAGCGTGTCCATATTTTCTACAAATCATGCACATAGAATTAACTTGATTAATATTTCTTTCAACATTTTCAGAATTATTATATCCAAGTCCTTGTCTTACCGTATTAACAGTTTGCTTTCCTAATAGCATATTCAACGATTTTTCACTTTTTGAAAATTTATCTAAAGTCGTTGACAATTGTTGGACTTGTGTTTTGAGAGACTCATTTTCGTTTAACAATTATGTGCACTTTTTAATAGAATTATCTCTTCTAGTATTTTCATTCTCTTTTAAAATCAGAATTTCATTTTCAGGCGATTTCATTTTAATTTCTGATTTTTTAATTTCTTCATCAAATGTTGGACACTTATCACACTTAGGGATCCTACTTTGATAGGTTTTAACTAATTGTTCAAGTTGTTCATTTAATTCTATCAAAGTGTCTTTTTGTGATTCAAGTTTAGGGTATTTTTCCCTAAGTCATTCAAAACAGCCATTTACTTCGTGGAATAAATAAGTAATTCAGAGTAAGTAAGTTTTGATACCTCGCTTGGCTCGTCATCGTCGCTATCGGTTATATTCGCATGAAGGCACATATCTGCTTTCTCACTTTCACTGCTATCGCTTTTATTCCACGTGGCTGCAAAACATTTTCTTTTTGATTTCTTTTCTTTGTCGAGTTGAAATCGGGGATAATTGGGCTTGATATCACCGGGTTTGTTGCAAATGATCCCGTGTTCTTCCGAGTTGTCTAGTGCTTTGATTATTCTGCTTTTTAATTTTTGATTTAGAGCTAGATTTCCGTATTTGTGGTCCGTCGTTTGAATTTGTTCATTATTAATGCCAACTCAGCTGCTCCATCATCATCATCCTCATTACAACTGCATTTTACAAATCCTGTTAAGCACATTTCTTTAACTGAGTCGGTTGTGGAGGATTTCTCATTGCTGTTGACTTTTGCACCATATATTGCATCGAAAGTATTCCAAATTTCCTGTGCAATTTCACAATGAGAAATGAAATTAAAATTATCTTGATTAATATGAGAATATAATATATGCATAGCAAGAGCATTAATCGAGATAATTTTCTTATCTGTTATATCACACCCATTTTCAATAATATCCCAACATTTAACATTAACAGATTTTAAATAAAATTTCATTTTCAATTTCCAATTCAAAAAATCTGTTCCATCGAAAATAGAAGGAATAATATTGGAACGACCCTCAATAAAATTATTATTAAAAGAAGCCATTTTAAAAATTCAAATTTTTAAAACAAAAATCGATTTTTGAAACACGAATTTTTAAAACAAAAATTGACTTCTATTCCTAGCTCTGATGCCACTTATAGGATCGATTTCACCCTAGAGGGGGGGGGGGGGTGAATAGGGTGATGCTATTAATTATAAAAATTAATTGATTGCGGAAGCTTATAAAATAATCAATTCAGATTTCAACACTATTCGCAGCAGAATAATAAATGCAGAAATAGAGTGACACATAATTTACCCAGCTTCGGCAAAACCCTGCCTACGTGCTTCCCCCAAGGTTTCTATTAGAAATTAGATAGTCAGACGCTTACACACGTAAACTTGCGACACCCGCTATCGACTAAACCTACTCTACGCTCAAAACCCTGCCACAACTCAACCACTGAGTTGCGAATTCTCAAACTACGCCACGTAGTTTGTCCTATAGTCACAGGACTAGAAAATACAACGGTTTAAAAACAAAATACAAATTAAAAACAATTTCAAAATTAAAATAACCCTAATAAAAAAAACTAAAAGCCCTTATTAAAAAAGAAAAAAGCCGGCCCCTTTATTCTTCTATCTATATCGGCCCGCTTCCTTGTTTTATGTTAATGACGGCTTTGTCTTTGCAAATTAGGGATTCGTCCCTTCGATCCAATTTAGGGTTTTGAAACAGAAGCTGCCGATAGTTGATCGAGCGTATGATTGATTCTGTTCCTCTCTTTGTCGATCGTCTATTTCTTTAAGTTGCTCACTGCTGCTTCTATTTGATCGAGTTCAACGTTTACTTCGGTATGTAATTTTCCTTTTTGTGCTTTTATGATTTTCGTATTCGAACTCGATTGATTTGCCGATGATGATCTTAGGGCTTTTATATGGGTTTGTAACCCGTGATTTTCGTTCTTACAAATATATTTGAATTTGTCAATTTTGTTTGATCGACCATCCGATTTCACTTTGATGTTGATGATTTCTCTGACTTCTTTTATTTACTTGAATAATCACGGTGTTGATTTTGACTTGGTTTGTTTACTTGGCTATCATGGCACTGTTGAATTTCGTGTCCACCACGGCTTGGTTGCATTCGACTTAGGTCATAGTTGAAACTCTGTTAATTGTCGATTTCGGCCACTTTACTTGGTTGCTTCATTACGTATACACTTTAATAATCATGTTGTATTATTTTGTTGATAACCCACGGCTTTGACTTGACTCTGCTGCATACATGTATTCCTGTGTTCATGCTTGTGACATTCATGTTGTTTGCATTGCATCACCACTGTCTCTGTTCATACCCGTACCATGTTTGGCTTTGTGGTCTGGTTTCACTTCACTACGCTATCTTCATTATTGAGGCTATACTTGACTGTGTATATTTTTCTGCATTGTAGTATGTCTTCAATTATAACATGTTCAGTGGTCTGTTGTCACTTGAATTTCCTCTGTGCCTTAGTCGACACAGTGCATGTTTGTTTGTATATTCACTTGAAACTACTTTGCATATTTGTTGTATATATATAAGCTGATGGTTGATGCATATTGCAACTTGTATATGCTGATGTTTGTAACTCCATTTGAAATATCCCTCAGTACACATTTGTCGAGCACTTGAGTAGTTGTTGACTACATCACTGGTGACCTTGTGGCACTGCTTACAGTCATATTGAATTGAGTTTGATCATGTTGCATCGACTTGTTTTGCTTGCATTCAAATCCTTGCTGTCGGTTTTGTTCATCATGGTAGTAGCATTGTGTACATGTGCACTTATGTTGTCCAGACCTTGTTGAGTCCTTGGATTTGTGCATCCTTGTCTTTGAGCATTGCTGAGTAGCTTCAATGTGGTGTTTATACTGCTGCATATCACTGCATTTTCTTTACTATTGTACCTGGTTTGGTATTGTCTCGAACTTGATACTTTTTGAAGTTTGCATCTGTTAGTGGTTCTCTGTCTTGTTCAATGATACTTTCATTTATGTCTTCATGTATGCTTGTTGGTCTGGTTCATCTTGTAGTTCCATTTTTACTACTGTATCACGACTTGTGTCTTTTCATCCAATTCATTGATCCTTGTAGCTTGCTGTATTGTCTCTGATCTGATGGCATTTGATCTAGATTACTTTTGCTCTTTGGTCTTGATGTCATGGTGTACATGTAAGTTGCATTGCTGTTGCATATTTGGGGTCTTGTTCTTGTGCATGTAGATAGCTCATGTGGTCTTTTGATCCGTTCTTTGAATCAGTGGTATTGTCTATGTTGGTTTTGGATTTTGACCATTTTATTGAGCTTGTACACTTGCATTGCACCTGAGTTGAATCCAGCTAATAGCTCGGGTTTGACCTTGTGCCGAAGTTTGTGACATTATTTTATCGCACCTGAGTTGAACCCGGCGTTTTGGGTTTGACCTGTGCTCATCTGTCCCTGTAAATTTATCAAGTACATAGCGGTGTGCACGGCCTAGTGGCATATACAGTGATATACTGTGTATGTCACAAGCTGTTCGTGTATGATAAATTCAAATTAAAATGACGACGAACAACCCAAATAACTGAGGCAAACAATATTTTCAAAATTCATATTTTATTTTATATTGCAAAAATATTTCTTTTTCAATTTTACAGCGTTAGGGAATATTTTTGTAGATTGCTAAGATGCTGGATTCAATCTGGAATGAAGGTGAAGATAAATACGAGTGTGAGTGATATGTAGCGAGGTCAACTGTAAATGTAAAATTGCGAAGTAAATGAATTTGTGTCAAAGTTGTATAGTGTATAGTGAGAGCTTGAATTTGTACTATTCAAAATTGTAATAAATATTTGTTTGAATAAAAATTCTGTTTAAATTCAAATTCTGTGTTATTTATTTTTATTCAACACATATTTATTTAATCTGTGAAAAATAAAATAGTACATTACCAAATACATTTACACGAATATATATATGTTTATTATTATCAGACAAAAAAATCATATAATCACATATTCAACAGAAACATGGAACACATCATGTACGCCAACTAACCAGTTAGGTAACTGCACTTGATAAGCCAAAGGACCAATCCTCTCAAGTATAGGAAAAAGACCTATATATTGAGGTGCCAGCTTACCCATCTTTCCAAATCTCAACACTCCACGCATTGGAGAAACCTTTAAGAAAACTGATCTCCAACCTGGAATTCTCAAGTTCTTCTCCTACGATCGGCATAACTTTTTTGTCGACTTTGAGCAGTTTTCAACTTCTTCTAAATAAAATCAACCTTCTCAGTGGCTTCCCTTATCATATTCGGACCAAGAGCAAGTCTATCACCCGATTCAATCCAACACACTGGCGATCTACAAGGACGACCATACAATGCTTCGAAAGGAGCCATTCTAATACTGGCCTGATAACTAGTCTTATATGAAAATTCAACCAGATGCAAATGGTCCTCCCATGAACCTCCAAAGTCAAGAATACAAGCACATAAAAGATCTTCCAAGATTTGATTTATTCTCTCAGTTCGCCCATCAGAATGCGGGTGGTAAGCAGTAATGAAGTTCAACTTGGTTCCTAGTGCGACCTGCAATGCCTCCCAAAATCTACTAGTGAAGATCGGGTCATGATCACTCACTATACTACTTGGTATTCCATGGAGACGAACAATCTCTTTCACATACAACTCTGTCAAACTTGCTGCCGTTTGGGTGGATTTTACTATGATAAAGTGGGCAGTCTTGGTGAGATGATCTACAATAACCCAAATTTCCTCATTACCCTTCCGAGTTCATGGCAAACCATCTACGAAATCCATAGACATGATATCTCATTTGCATTTAGGAACTTCCAGCTGTTGAAGTAAACCTGCCATCTTCATTTGATCACTCTTTATTTGTTGACAAGTTGCACATCGACTAACATAAATGAATATATCCCTCTTCATTGTTTTCCAACAGGAAGTCCTCTTGATATCTCGATACATTTGTTTAACCCCTGGATGGATACTGAGTTTGGATTTGTGACATTCGTCCAATACTTCTCGTTTGAGATCTGGGATGTTTGGAACACAAATCCTCCCTTTCAGCCTTACAATTTCACTGTTATCAATTTCAAAGCTGGAATCTTCACCTCGACATATTCTTCTATAAATTTCTCGAAGAAGAGTAGGAGTGACAACAAGATAAGCGACAACAGCATGTCTTCTACTCAAAGCATCCGCTACCACGTTGGCTTTTCTGGGTGTATACTGAATACCAAGGCCGTATGATGCTAGGAATTTTAACCAACATTGATGCCTTAAATTCAAATCCTTTTAGGTAAAGAGATATTTCAACGATTTATGGTCGGTGAACAATTCAAAATTTTCACCCAAAAGATAATGACGCCAGATTTTTAAATCAAAAATAACTGCCAAAAGCTCAAGATCGTGGGTCGGGTAGTTTTTCTCATGTGGTCGCAATTGTCTACTCGAGTAGGCAATCACTCTACCCTCTTGCATTAGAACAACACCCACACCTTCACCGCACGCATCTGCGTAAACAGATGAACCTTGATTCCCATTAACAATAGCAAGAACGGGAGCAGTGGTCAACCTTCTCTTCAATTCATGGAACGCTTCCTCGCACTTTGGAGTCCAATCAAATTTGGCATTCTTCATAGTCAGCTTAATCAACGGAATGGAAAACTTAGTGAAATCCTAGACAAACTTTTGGTAGTATCCAGCTAATCCTAGAAAACTTCTGACCTCCTTTGGAGTTGTGGGTTGCTTCCAATCGAGGATAGCGAAGACCTTACTAGGGTCTACAGAAATTTCCTCTTCTCTGACAATATGTCCTATAAATCTAACTTCTTTAACCCAAAAATGACATTTAGAAAATTTGGCAAATAGAATGTTCCTCCTTAATATTTCCAAACAATTCTCAAGTGCTCGGTATGCTATTCTTCAGTTTGAAACATATCAGAATATTATCAATAAATACGAGAATGAATTTATTCAACACTTCTCGAAACTCTCGAGTCATCAAGTCTATGAAATATTCTAGAGCATTAGTTAGTCCGTAGGGCATAATTAACCATTCGTAGAATATATCGGGACCCCTAAAAGTAGTTAAATGAATACAATCTTCAGCAATCCTCAGCTGATGGAATCCTTGGGCTAGATCTATCTTTGAAAAGAATCGAGCACCATGTAATTGATCGAACAGGTCATCGATTCTGGGCAAAGAAAGTTTATTTTTAAGAGTTAATTTATTGAGATCGCGGTAATCTATGCAAAATATCAAAGATCTAACAGACTTTGCTACAAACACCACAGCTAAACCCCAACTGCAATAACTAGGTCGTACGAATCCTTTTCTCCAGCAAATTTGGGTTTTCTTGACTAGTTCTATTCTTTCCCTTGGTTCCATCCTACGATTTGCCTGCACAAACAGGACGAGCATTGGGAACCAAGTCGATTCTGAATTCGATTTCCCTTGCGGAGATAAAGATTTAAGCTCTTCGAATACGTTTGGAAATTTTGGAACAATAGGTATGGACCCCAGACTTGGGTCGGGATGCCCTAAGTACACATCAGCTTATCCCTCTTCGGACTTGGATCTTCACAAGATATCACGACATAATTCCTAAGTTTTGTTTTGATTTAAATCGTTCGATTGGTACAATCTAATTTAGCTTCATATTTTGTTCACCAATTCATTCCAAGTAAAATTTAAAATTCATTAAAGTCGAGAACGAAAAGGCTGAAAGGAAATTGATGACGAGAACACGAGATATGAATATTTCTACAATGCAAACAAAGATTCACAGGGCCTTCTACTGGATTCATCACACAAATGGGTTCATCTACGAATTCGGGTTCAAAATTTAACTCGTTTACGGTTTGTTGGGAAATAAAGCTATGTGTGGCTCCAGTGTCGAACAGAACCCTAACAACTTTATCATAAATAAGAAGGTTGCCTTCTATAACTCCTTTCCCTTTGTCTGCTCCTGAGGTTGAAGGTTTATCCTTGATCGCATACACCTTCGCTACATGGGCCTGCTTCATCGTCGGGCATTCTTTAACCACGTGTTCTGGCTTATGACAATAATAGCATTCCTTGGCTCCTTGACTTGTCTTCATTGGTTTATTCTTCTTTCCTTGCTTCTTGGGTTTCTTGCAACAACTAGAGTAATGTCCTTTCTCTAAATAGTTGAAAAAAGTAACATCCTTCGCCTTGTTCTCCTGATTATTCTTCTTTTTCTTTTCCTTGCCATGGCTTCTTTCCTCCAAATTTCCTCTACTTCCAATTTGGATTGTTTCTGCTTCCCTTCTCTTCTAAAATTTCTTGTTTATCCAGGGTAGCGTATCTATATCCCATATCTATCAAATCAGAGAAAGATTCCTTCACATGGGCTTTCATCCTTTCCTGGAACTTCTTGTTCATCCCTTGAATAAATCTCTAATTCTTCTTGAGAGGGGTATTCGCCTACTCTGGACCAAATCGGGATAACTCGTTAAACTTGTTCAAGTATTCTTCAAACGATAGACTCTCCTGCTTGAAGTCAGTAAACTCCTTATACATCCTGGAGATACCAGCAGACGGCATATAACGCTGCTCAAACTCTTCCTTAAATCAATCCCACGTAAATTCATCCTCCCGCTCAGCCAATGTAATAGTCTCCCACCATGCTAAAGCTTCTTCCTGGAGCTGCCAAGAAGCTATCAACCTTATTTGATCATCCTCCAACTTCAATCCTTTAAAATCCTTTCACAAGGCCGAATCCAGGCTTGTGCTTCGATAATAGTCTCCTTGCCTATGAATGGCTTCCCTCCAAGTCTTGAGAAACTTTGATATAAATCTGCCAGATTTGGCTAAGGTTGGATAGGAATAGTTGCTCTTTCCTTTGCTGTTGTTGTAGGGTCTTGACCATGTAGTGGTACTTCCCCGTCCCCTACCTCGTTCTCTTCTTGCAATCATTCTCACTATCGGTAAATGGTAAGTAAACTTGATTTAGGCATACAGACGAGATATCTTAGGGATATATTCATTCTAGGGTATTTCTAACCCTATCTCTAATGAGCCACCTAATGAGTTATACTCCAAAGCTAAATTTCTTACTCAACCTTTCGCTCTGATACCAAATATGATGACCTGGAATCCAACGTTCAAAAATTAACATCCAATACCTCACTTTTATTCGAATGCCAGAGATTCGAATGTCGGAGTCTAGTTCGTTGGAACTTATAACAACGTTAGATGATAACAACACAAAGGAAACAAAATGAATAACTTCATTGATCACAACATCGACACAACATGGATACAACATCATTACAACAATTGAACACCATCATCAGAGCACAATGTATATGATACAACAACAGAACAATAATATAACAGTAGAACACAACAGGGCTGCAATAACTTCAATAGGGTCTTCAAGAGAAAGAGAGCGAGAGCGAGAATCCAACAAATTTCAACTTCAATCCAAAGCTCCGAAAATCCAAAGCAAAAGGCTCCAAAGACTATAAAGACGAAAGCTTCCAAAAAAAAGACTTCAAGGATTTCCAAAATCTACATCTACTATTTGAACTAGCTTTAAAACACGGATAACCTGACTCTAGGCTGCCCGTGTGGAAACTTATGGGCACCCAAAGTTTAGGAAAGGGAACAATAAACTCCGGGTCAATCGTGAGACTGGTATGAGTAAACACAAAACAGTTGTTTGTACAAAACAAATTGCAAAAAGAAATTAGTTCATGCTTTTTGAAAAATGAAATTACCACAAGGTATCCCGCCACACACATAATGCGATCGCATACTTGGGAAAGGTTTCTCCTTATGATAGTCAAACATACTTGATACGCAAAAATCCTTTTGATATTATTATTTATTGCATAGTGTAGAAAACATTTCGAAAGTATAATATTAATCTTAGCCAGAATACTACCATAATAGTATACCTACAATAGCTACCATGTTAAATGGCAGGTTCTACAACTAAAACTATACAGGGCTCGTATTAAGTGATTAGATTTCCAACAAATGGCCAAGGCTAAGGAAATTCCTTTATCCAAAAGGGTACGCCTCAAGAGGGACGGCCCGAGAACCTAATCGGATCTCTGCCAACACATGGCCGGGTCACCTCTGTAACTAGGTAACTATTTATCACAAGTATGCCATCCTCCGGTCGTAAACGACCTTTATCGTGGGCCCTCAATACCAAAAACCACATAAGCAAATTATCTGGGCGCCATACCAGAATACCACTTTTTATCCAGAAGGAAATGCACATACCCTGAGAGGCGCGACCCCCATAACCTTGCTGCATCCTTTCCTATTTCGACCATTATCGAGGTGTGAGGTTCGCTGAAGTCTCGTCCCACAAAGCTACGCTTTTCACAAAATCCATGCTTCGATAAACCAATGATCAACACTTAGCATGTCACACTACCAAGTTGGGAATATATCACTTGTAACCATCAACTACATAACCTTTTAGCTCGTACGTCTCAGGGAAGGGTCTTAAGTTAAGAGAATAAATTCTCCGCCACCAAACAGAAATGTACTTGATTAAAAGCAGCTTTATATCTCAAAGTGTAATGTCAGACATATGTCCATACAAGTCCGTCCAGGTTCTAAATGGAACCAAAGGCACTTTGTCCAATGAAGGAAGAAGTCCTTGTCAATCTGGATTTCCGCAATCCCGACTGGACTCCCCATCACATATGGAGATCTCTATACCGAAACAACTCAATGCAGAGACAATCGACAGGTAATCCTTTCATTCTCGAAAATACCCGGTCTTTAACCACCGTCTTCAAATGCACTCCCATTTCGTCGTCTCATTATTCAGAATGGGTTTTATGACTTAATGTCCTCTCCCGGCTTAGCCGAATAAGAAGCGGTTATTTTAAAAACACATGGATATATCAGTCACAAAAAATTTCTATTTATAATCTTTTAAACAAAAGATTCACCATTAAGATTCGATGTGGTTTTCGGATAACCATTTGGAATCCGACCCCCGGTCGCTTCAAAATTCAAATGTCGTTTTAAAGGCCAACAATTTTACTTTAATTCAGAAGTTCACAATCACACGGCAATATATCATAGGTATCACAACTCAATCCTAAGCAGTTCTTATCACAGAGTATCACAAATCACATATCAGAGATATCAACCAATCTAAGGTATTCAATAATAATCCAATCATCTATCAGCAAGATTAATTAATCATGTAATTAGAATAAATTAATCACATAAATATTTTATTAGTTATCCTTAATTAATGATTAATTATCCTAGATTATTAATTAATTAATCCTTAATTATTAATTAATTAACCTTAAATATTTATTAATTAATCCATAATAATTATTTAATTAACGTTATCATCAATTAATAAACTAATAAATTATTCTTTAATTACTGACCTTAAGTAATTATCCTTCAAGTAATTATCTTTCAATTACTTCCATTAATTAATTAATCTATAATTACTTAAACTTTAATTAATTAAAAGATAAAGCATTTATCTTAGTTAATTACTTGATTATCATTAATAATCTTTATTTAATAAACCTTGTAATTAATTAACATTAACACATAAATCAACTTAAGACATGTAAGTTAATTAATAATTGAAAACATTTCTTTCTTAATTAAATTTTTAATTACATTATTAAATTTATTTAAAATAAATTAAAAATTAATTATAAATAATGGTTACATAATTAATTAATTTAATACTTAATTACTTAAAATAATTTACCTTCAAACCTCAAACTAATCCCGTACTTAATAAATAATTATTATTTTTAAAAGAATAAATTTAGAAATTAATTTAAATTTAATTTTTTTAAAGTTTAAAACTGCAACTTTTTATACCGAGATAAACCCGAGATCACCCAATGCCAAATACAAATTCCTTCGAGTCCAACCCAAGCCACCCTATGTTTTCTTTGTTTTTTATTTAAGTTTCAAAACCCAATACGTACTTGCAAACACCTGAACCAAAACTCAAGCCAGCAACACAAATTTCCTGAGGTTTACTTCAAGATCAACTCCTTCTTCCTAACCCAGATACACATAAATGCACATACACGTGCACAGCTGATCGCCGGTGTTTTGGCCATCGCCTCCGCTTCCCACAAGTCATCGTCAACCCACTTGAGCACCACGAACAACTTGAACCAAGAATTGATCATGAACTCGAAATCGAGCAAGTCGATATAACTTGAACCCAAATATGATTGATGAAAACACCTCGCACCTCCTATCTCCAACCAACGGAGATCACGGCTTCGCCCCTGAACCTTCACCTGAGCTCTACGTTTTGATTCCGCCACTGACGAACCAACTCAATGCAACATTGATGCCGCGAACACCACCTTAACCCAGTCGACCAAAATAGGTCTTAAAATCCTAGATCGATAATGTTTGTCCTCCATAATGATCAGGAATTTTCCTGATCATTTTTACCGAGTTCGTCCGTCACCCAGCTACCCTCAGCCACGATCCTGAGACCTAAACGTTCACTGATCATCAAAATTTTCCACAAAACCCATAGCCATTCAACTCGCAAGTTCTCCATGAATACGTGCTTAAAACTCATGATTCCACCTTTAAAAAATTATAGTTTTTGAAAACGTTTTAGATGACATAATTGAAACAAGAAATCATGATACTTAAATTTCCAACATATATTGAGTTTTCTTGTATTTCCTTATTTCCACAAAATGCTTTAACTAATTTTACTTAAAAATATTTTTAGGTCCTAGATCTTGATTAAACAAACATGTTTTGTTTTAATCTTAGAGCCTAAAGAGGATTAGAGGGAGAGAATTTGGATTGTGAAACAGGTTTGAAAACTGTAAATCTGAAACAAAGCCATATATTCCTACTCAACAGACATGCACAGATATATTTATACATGTTTGTATACATGCAAACATATTTACATACTTTCGAATATTTTTCACAGCCACACTTTCACAATCAAGTTATAAATCGATTTAGGGTTTCTTTACTCACCTGTAACTTGAAAACAGAGAAGTGCCTGGAGTTTCGAATTTGAAAAACTAGAAACTTGTTTTCTGGATTTGATCTTTTTGAAACTTGTTTGACTTTGAACTGAATATTGTTTTAGTGATGATCCTTGCTTTGCTTAAGTTGTTGAAGTTGAAATCTTGCTTTGATCTTGAACTGCTTGTTGTTGATTCAGGTTTGAATTTTCCTTTAGTTTTGATTTTCTTTTCTGTTTTTTTAGTTTTGATTTTCTCTTATTTTGATTTCTTACTTAAGTTTTGGTTTTGAATCACATGAAAGAAAATAAAAGAGTAGGAAAGGTAGTATATATAGCTTTGATTTCTTTTTATTTATTATTTTTAAAAATAAAATAAAATCAGGACACTTGTTAATGCATGATAAATTAGTTACACTTGTTATCTTTTATATTACAAATTTAACACTTGTTAATTGATGTGTTATACTACTCACAAATGTCATTTTTCATGATAATAATGTCTTTTATATAATTTATATACTGTATTATATTTAGTTTATGTTTATAAAATGTTTATATCCTATTTTCAACTTAATGAATACATTTCCTTTATTTATTTTTATATACAACTTTAAAGAAAAATGATTTAAAATTATACATTAATAAAAAATCATATATTTATTATTTTAAAATCCAAATATTTTTTTAAGATATTTATTCTTGATTTCAAATTCAAAATTCTATTCACAATCTATATATAGATATACAAATAAACAAACACAAATTTATTTGTTTTGGAAAAATTCAAATTAATTCACAATTAAATTCCAAAATTTATATCAATTACAAAATTTAAATTTGGTTTAGAAACGGGATCATTACATAAGTAGTTACATATAGCTTTATATAAGTTCACGTATACCAATTATATTCATCGATCCAGTTCTAATTTGATTACTTCTATTCCTATTGATCAGCTTTGTTCGTCAATTCGTGCCAATCTAGCTTTGCATTAGAATTCGTGTTTGGATTCATAACTCGTTTCAATTGTTGAATTGGTCTAGCCTCGAAAGGTGAGCAGTCACTTACGATTAGCATTCTTATATTTATTAAATTTGATTTCAGTTGAAACGAAAATTGAAATATGCTCCTGTTAGTTATTTACATTGCTATATATGCTATTATCTGTATTTGTTCACTTGTGTCATCTGATACTATTATCTGTTATTTATATTGATGGTATTTGCCTGTTATATTTTTTTCATATCGGTTATCACTCTGTCAATTCCCCATTAGTATATATTTCAATATGGGTTGAAATGATACATACTCGAACAATCTGTAGAGTAGGAGAAAATCGTTATAGGTTGAAATGATAAACCCAAGCGATTTTCATTGAATTGAATTTGGTATCGTGGGTTGAAATGATATATACCCATATATATTTAAATTGCGGATTGAAATGATAAATATCCATATCACTTGACCATAGAATAGAAAATTATATATAGACACCGATGGTCTATATATTTAAACATTTTGAAATGATTTCTATGGTTTTGGAAAGAAATATATGGTTTAATAAATATTGATTTCAAGATATTATATATAAATGTATTTTATAAAGTTTAAATTCTTGATTTTAAATTTATATGTTTTGAAAATCTTAAAATTATAAGTTCGTTTATGAAATTATAAATTTTAAGAATTTACTTATAATTTTACTATTTTAAAATATGTATAAATTAGTTCTATTGTAAAACAAGTTTGATAATAAGATTTAATTTAATAAAGTTTCATTTAGTTTATATATAATATGTTTAAGTATTTATTTAAAAATATTATTTTTAATATAGAATTTATAATAATTTTTAATAAATTAAGGTTGGAAAGATTGATTTGAAATTGATTTGAAACGGTATTTAATTAAGAATTTTGTTTAATTGAATCGATTTGGAACTTATTGAATTAAGGGTTTTAAGATATGATTTTATAACTTGATTTCAATTTAAAGTGATTAAATGGATATTTCAAGTTTAAATAAATTAAAGGAAATATTTATTGATTTGAAATTTAAGGTTTCATTTAAATGATATCAGATTTATTAAGTAAATATTTCAAAACTAAATAATAATGAAGTTAAATTTTGATATATATGAATTTATCAAATTTAGTTTTGAAATTGGGGAATATTTAAAGCTTTGAAATATATTGAAATTGAAATGGTTTATTTTGTGGTTCAAATCTGTAGTTGAAATCAATATAATTTGAAATGGTTTATTGGGAACTGAATTAAGTTGAAATTAATGAATTCAGATTTGATTTAAATTGAATTTTGGGATTCAAGTTGATTTGAATCAATTTTTGAAGTTAGAGGAAATTATTTTATTATATAAAGTAATTTAAAATTATATTTAATATTTTTTTGCATATTTTAACTTAATAAATCATTTTTTATATAAACTATTTTGATATAAATTATTTAATATAAATTATTTTATTTTATAAACTATTTTATTATATATACTATTGTTAATATCTAAACTGTTATGTAGTAGAAGTATGATTTCAAGTTATGGTTTTCCAAAGAATTATGACTTCAAAGTGTTTTCGTTTCGAAAGTGTTATAACTTTGAAAATGCTATGATTTTGGAAATGGATATATTTGAAATGGAAATGACATCGTCTTTGGTTTTGAAATGGAAATGGTATCGCATTGATATGGTTTTGAAATGGCAATGATATTTTGGTTTTGAAGTATAAGCTATTTTGAATTACCGCGGTGTTAAAATAACGTTTGTTTGTTAAAGAGACAGGGATCGAAAGTTGCCATACTCTCTGCCAACTCCAAAAACCACTTTAACAACTATGTACGTGGTGGAGATTTCAGAATAAAGTAGGATGGTGGCGTGGATCCTATATGAGGTATATACGTGGACACAACTCCTATGAGTTGGAATAAGGTGGCTAAAACAGGAGCAATCGATGGGCTAAGTGAGGTAGCTCCTCCGATTGGACACATTCCTTTGATATTATATTCTGAATTTGTGATTGATTTGGTGGCCACGCTTGATTTTTTGATTTGGGAGTGTGTTTCGAGGTAGGCAATAGTGGCTGCAATGCATTGCCACCAGCCCGGAAGTATAATTGGTATATCCACCCTGGCATTGCCTAGTTGTTCCATGTCACCTTCCCTATCGAGACCACTGCGAGTTTTTTTTGTACCATACTTATGGAGTGCCCTCTGACGACGCCTAGTACGGAGGAGATTACAGTACTGTATAAACTATGGAAATATATAAAATGTGTTAAGGTGGAAAATGTAAAGCCTTGACGCTATTTTAATAGTTTAATTTACTATAGACATTATTATAATAGCGTGTCCTACTAAATGGTAGATAGTTTAACAGTTCCTTAGAGGATGGTTATCCCAAACATCCTTGAAGTTACTTGTATTTCAGTTGATATTTCACTTGAGTTGGATTTATTGATATAAGAATGTTAATCCTGACTTGAGTGTTTTGTTTCTTGCTTTACGCTTTGGCCAGACTGAGTGATACAGTATTCGAGACTCACCTTTGGAGTTTGAAGCTTCGCTTGGAGATCCAACTATCGATTCAGCTTTCAGTTATTTAGTTGATTTCGGTGAGGTATTCAGATTTTGTATTTTACTATTGTATTGAAACATCTATGTATTCGAGACCTCTGTTGTATCTTGTTTAACTCTGTTATATGTATAGTAGCTTCATGAACTACTATTCTTTTATTTCCGCTGCATTATTGTTATATTACTCTATGTTTGTGATTTTGTGATTATTTATTTATTATATATGCTAAGTTTTGCCAAATATAAATTAACAATCTCGTATTTTGAGCAATTCAAATCTGGCATGTGTGGATGCGAAAGGTTGAAAATATCAGGATTTTATAGTTGGTATCAGAGCTATGGTTTTAGGCAAAACTTGGCATATAGAGTAAATTTAATTACAGAATTACTTTCGTTCGAGCTTGAACCGTTTCCTCTTTGATTCGGATCTCCTTTGAATTCCGAGACTCCTCTTTTGTTCTGGAATCCATCTTTGTCTTCCTATTCGTGTTCTTTGATTTTGGAGTATCCCACAACTCCACTCCTGTTGATCCCTATAATGAATCGGCGGTCCCACCAATCTTACAGTGGTTTATAAAGGGGTGAAACTCCTTTACAATAGAATCGATTCACTAAAGATTTCAGTATCCTCGGTTTACGATGCCGCTATCTCTTGCGATGCACGAATTCTATCCCTTGAAATCGAATGTGGATTTGCCTCTGGATTCTGCATTGATCTTATTCTTTAATTCACGGTTGACCCGGTTAAGGTCTCCCGCGATTAATATCAGTATATCCATCTTCCTGTTTTGCAATTTAATTATTTATCTCCCGCTCAAGCCTATCTTCTTAGCTAGAATTTGCTTTGATTAGGATTCCCTTGAATTTGATTCTCTATCATAGTTCTATAATTTATTTTGTGTAATCGAGTGAGGGAGTGTATTTGTTAGTATTTTATATATTGTGTTGTTTGAGTTGTCAATGTTGATTTGGGTTTCGGTCGATTCGTCTAATCAACGCTATCGATAGGAATTCCAAAACAATTTAACAGAGCAATTTGACACAATATTGTTTTCAAATCTGGTAAATGGAATAAATTTTGTGTGAATATATATATATATATTATATAAGAAAATTCCTAAAATCAAATCTTTAAGTAAATTGGATGTTTAAAAAAAATTTGATTTTCAATTATCGTTTTATAAACCATGTTTGAAATTTAAATAGATTTAAATTAAGACTTTGAGAATTAAATCCCGGTGATCCAAACCTTAGTTTTAAAGTTCTAAAGAGTATACTATTTAAAAGTATTTTCGTACAGAAATTGTTTCCAAAGAATTTTAAAAGTTTAAATTGGCACTCTCCTCTTTTGTCGTTGGAAAATAATTTCGGTGATGACTGCAGCATCATCGACATTCATTTTCGAGTTTCAGAGTGGAGAGATCACTCAGTAGCTTTACTACACTTTTGTGTTGGAAAATAAATTGATTTAAATATCTAAGGTACGACTTGATTTACAATATATATATATATATATATTTTGATATATGATCATAGATTTGTTTGACATATATGCACATATACATTTATCTCTAGATGATTTGACGTGAACCAGAAATTTAACTCTTAATTTCTTGAATAAATAGTTAAAAACTTGAAAAATTAAGTTGGGAAAAGTTTATTTGTATAATACCCAATAACATCTAATATAACTTACCTTAATCATTCAGAAGTTGGATGTGTAATTGGATGTTATATAATGAAAATTATATTAAAGAATTTTTAATAAATTTGAGTGGTTATAATAAATGTTTTACACTTAATTTTTTATTGTAAAAATGTTAACAGAGATAAATAGAATGATAAGTTAATTGAATAATAAATAAGATAAATAAAATAAATTTTGTTTTGAGGAATTAATAAATTGAAATTAAATCAACTCAATGAATTACCTTGAATTTAAAATCAATTATTGAATATTAATTAATTTAAATTGAACTTTATAGGGTTTAAATTAATTGTTTTTTTTGTTTTTCAAATCTATTTTTCTTTCTGGTTGTGTCTACTCTCATACCTCCTTCTTTTTCGGTGACGAAAAGTTTTAAGTGGGCGGGACTGTAACTACCCGTATAATTTTATTTGTTTTAATAATGTATTTAATTTGAGTTTTTGTGAAATTTTAGATAATAAAATTTTGAACTGAAAAGTTGTTATTTGGAATGCATCTAATGAACACAGCAAATGGTAAATTTTCATCAGATAATTTGGAAGTTTATTTTATTGTGTAATTTTATTTGAATCCAAATTAGTGAATATATGATGATAATAAAATGTTTTTCAAACATGAATATTATTTCATAATAAGTTTGTAATTCATCTTCTGAGTGAGACTTCATCTTTCGTTTTCCCAAATTCAGACTGTTATTACTTTGTTTATCTTATTTTTGGCAAATTAGCAGCCTTTCCGATACCGATTATCGACTTTTGATACAATTATCGTATCACTGAAACCATTTTGATCGTCACGTCGTGCTGACCTCTATGGTATTTTCATTTTTGTATTTCAAAGTTCGATACGTGTCGGAATTCGAGAAACGATCACCCGTATCGGTACCATTTAACCTTTGGACTCCTTGCCCATTCATTTTCTCTCAGCGGAAACGAACAATCATAACCATTAGAATTTATTTCTTCTGAATTCCATTGGAACTTTTCTATTCCCTATTCTTATTTATTATTTTATTGTCCGTTCATATTTTTATCTGGTTCATTTTGCCTGTTCGTTTTGATACGATAATAAAAGGGGTGACAACTCATTTTGCCTAAAGCCAACTCATTCTTCTCCTCTTCCCTTTGAAACTATTACCTTCTCATATATTTCCTCCAAAACCATCTCAGCAAGCAACCTACTTCCACTCCCACACTGATGCAGCACCTCTCCGTGCCCATAGATCGGCTAGCAAAACCAACGTCGTTCCCATCAGCCTACCGTGCCTCCGCTCGACCACATCCTGCACCTTGCAGCCAACACCCGTAGCCATTTTTCACCTCTCACTCGCTTAGCGTACCACCGATCTGTCGCCACCAACATTGGCCAAAGCCACCTTGCACCTATAGTCGCAAGCGACCACAACCCGAAGCATCCCCTTTATTTTCCCTGGTATTTTTTTTTGTCGTATGTTTATAAATATATACACGCTAGATTTTGTAACGATCCCGATTTTTAATTGAATTTAAATTGATAATTAAAATAAATTTTTGGATAAAATTGTAAATTAATTTGAAAATTTCAAATTAAATAGGATATTTGTTTATTTGGGTATTGATTTTAAAATTTAATTGGGGGTTTTGAATTTGTATATTTAAAATCTTATAAATAAAAAAGTAGTATCCCAAAAATTTATCAATTAAAATTATAATATATTTTAAACTTTTGGAATTTAACTTGAAGATAAATTGAAAGAAAAATCTCAAACAAATAAAATAAGTATTATATATATGGATAAAACTCCAATTTCTTTTGAGTTTAAAAATCTTGAGATAATAAATATTTTAAGAAATCATTTGAATTCAAATTATATATATATATGTGTGTGTGTAATACATACCTTCTTTTGTAAAGAAAAAAAATTCACTTATTTATAAAATTAGTTTTTAAAATCATTTCTTTCTTTAAATTTGTATAAGTAGAAGTAATAGACATAAATGGATTTTCATTCAAGTGAATTTGAGTTTGAATTTAAATTCAAAATAAATATTTTAAAAAATAAGTGACATTTAGAAAATCATTAAGATGTAATGTATATAATATAAATATTGGTTAAATTCTTTTAACATTGTTTATACATATATACAAAAATGAATAAGATGTAAAAATTTACAAGAAAATTTTATTTTGTCTTATAGAAAGAAAAACCACAAATGTAAATGAACATTAACTTAAAAGAGATGGAGTGTAGGAGTTATCAAAATTGAGGCCTCATGATGATTTCTTACAAATGGACTTCAATACAATCAATTGAATAAAATAATAGAAATAAAAAAAATTAAAAGACTTTCCATCTCCCCATATGAAATCATGTTTACTCTCAGCAAAACTGAAAAAGTCAGTAATCAAAGATCTAGTATTTCAAATCTCAACACCATAGAAAAGAAAAGAGAATATAACCAAGCTGTTTTCCAAAAGCTCCTCATATTCTTCTCTCAACATTTTCTTTCATCTTCATGTTTATGTCTGAAAACCAAAGATCTCAAACAAACTGCCTTTATTCAAAATCTAAAACCAGATCAAGCTAAAGTAAAATAGAAATTCAAATCAAAGATCAAATCAAAATCTGGTACAACTTCAATCTGAAAAGAACAGATCAGGTTCAAGTGCACCCCAATCAACAAGTTGATGAAGTTCAAAATCTGAAGAAAGTTGAAAACCTGGGAACAAGAATCAAATGTAGCTTCAACTTAATTCCAGATCAAATATAAAGCTCAACTCGGATCATAAATTCCAGATTCAACAAATCAAAACCAAAGAACAAATTCAAATTTCAGATTTCGGAAATTTGTTCCAGGCTTAAGTTGTTCTCTGAAAATCTCAAGTGAATTTTATATCTTATAGTTTAATGAATCTATGATTTCAAAATCAAGTTGTAACATAAAATAAATTCAAAAAAAATTGCAAATTTATAAAAATATAGGCCGTAGTTTTGACAGTGCAAAATTTCTGGAAAACAATCTAAGGCAAGTAAATTTCCTTTAAAAGGTTTTAATTTGAAGTTGCTAGACAGTATTAGAGCAAGAATCTAATCAATAAAATTAATCAGTTGCAGATAAAAGCTTCAAAAGATTAAAGAAAAAAAATGTACAGGCTTTCATTCTTTGAAACTGTCAGAACTTCGTCTTTGTCTCTTCTGCAAATCCATGTGAGCAAACCTCCTTTATTTAAAACTTTAAATCTTAATGTGCTTGTATGATTATGTTATGTATGAATGTTTATGATGATATAGGTGTGTTCAGATATACATACATATGTCCCTGTTAGAGTTACAGGTGTGTTCAAATTCATACCCATTGAAAAAAACCTAACATGACTCAAAAAAGTTATAAATGAATTCCTATCCTCTAAACAAATCAATCATAGACCTTGATTTTTAAAGAGGAAGCGATGATAGCTTTGTGAAATTTTTGGTAAAAATAATTTCCAGTGAAAATATTTGCTAATTATATTAAAATTTGAAAAAACAACAGTAAAATTCAAAATTATGACAAAATTCGATTTGAATAATCTGTTGATTCATTTATATAATTTGTCTTGTAGTCAAAAACCATAATTTTTAAAAATAGTATCAAGATTTTTAGTCTTGAGTTAGGGGGGATTTGCAAGTTGAACAGTAAACAGGTTTTTGTTAAATTCTGGTGATCGGGTTGAAGATTTATCGCATGATTGTAACTGAAGCTTGCTGGAGGGTCGTAGATCACCAAAAATATAACAGTAGCAATTATAAACGATCAGGGAGATGTTACGGCCTGATTCTAGGGTTTAAGAACCTAGTTTGATCGATGTGTTCATCGACATCGTGTAGAAATGTGGTTTGGTCGGAGTGAATCGCGACTGGGGGAAACGAGGGAGGGAACTGCGGTGCAGCTCTGGGCATGGCGACGCTTGTCTAATGGTCGGAGGAGGATGAACGAGGTGTTTTTGGGGATCATAGTTGGTTCCAGGTTTGGCTCAACATGCTTGATCTTGTTTGTGGATTTATGATGGTGGATTGGTGATCGGGATCGATGGTTTAGACGATGGACGATGTGTCAGAGGTTGCAAGGATGGTCGGAGTCGCATCGGTCGACTGTGCAGGTGCACCACCTCGTGGTTGTGTCAGTTGTTTTGTTTTTCTATGTATTAAGGAAACTCAGATCAAACTCGAAGCAAGATATGAGGAGAACAAGGGGTAGCTCGATGTGACGACCCGTCTTTCAATACCCAGAAAGACATATCATCAATAAGAAAAGAAAGAGAAAGAAATAGAAAGATAGAAAGAAAAGAACAACCATAATCAAAATCTCACGGCGGAAATGAAAAAAAATATAATATTACACATATCCATTACATAGTTTACAAATCAGTGTACACAAAATAATACGACTTCATTATAGCTAACATTTTAAGAGTTTGCCAAACCATACAACCCAAAATACAACATCAAAAGTCACTACAGCGGATAGAGATCGATAATATGTCTGGACTCCAGCTCCAGCTTCCAACACATTTGCCAATCCCAACCTAATCACCTGGCTACTCATAAAAATTTGAGTACCCAAGAGTTTATGAAAACAAAATAAACTCCGGGTCAGACATGGGTCTGGTGTGAGTAAACAATTTAAAGTTGTTCAACTTTAAATTCATTTTGAAAACAAAAGGTATCACGTAAGACTTCCCACATATAAATACGGGTAAGTTTTTACCTTACGCTAACCAAAGAATTTGATAGGAAATTCAGTGATATTATAATAGGGTCTAGGGTTTTCAAGTAAATAGAAAATAGCCGAAATTGTTACATTTATTAAATTCCAGCATACATAGGTATACAATCAAATCCGAGGGAGCTTATTGGATAATGAGTTTCCACCAATGGCAGGGCTACTGGGGTAACGCCCATCACAGTACGGGGCCTAGATCACCGTACCGAGGACCACTCTCGATCCCCTGCAACACAAAGCCGGAACCATCCCTTACTAGACAGTCCCGAACAAGACAACCCGCAGTTATGGCCAACAACCGCCCACACAGCCGAAATAATAAGGGACTTCTAGGCAGGGGAAAATGTCATCCTACTTGGGCATGACCCACTTAGCCTTACTGCACCTCCCCTGTTTTAGCCATTCCCGGTTGATGAGGCTTGAGGCTACGATTACCTTTAGAGAACACATCTCTTAGAATGCTCATCGTCCACCAGACGATGTTTTGAAAGCATTCAATCCACACAAGTTCGTTCCGGGTTTGAACGAAACCGAAGGCATTATCTCGTTACACTCATTTTGGAATCTCCCTCAGAGTTAACGACAATAACCCTTGCACTCTATAAACTCCATCTCGATCTTCACTTTGAGATGTCACGACCTAACGTTTAACTTGGATCGATGTGGTTTTTGGAAAATCAAATTTGATTCCCGATCCCGGTCTCATCGAAATCCAAACGTGTCTTAAAGGCCAAGTTGTTTGAAGATTTAAACAATCCAATTCAATTTAAACATAGCATCCACACAGTATTATCCATAGATAATAACAAATATCTATCACAGATATATACAATATTTCATCACAGAATATCGCAACTATCATCCAACAGATATCAACCATATCCAGATATTCAGTTCAAAACAATCATCCATAAGCAAGCACATCTTTAATTCATATTATAATTAATTTAATTAATTCAAATTAATTTAATTACTTTAGAATTAATCACTTTATCTTGCTTAACCAATCATTAATTAATTGATCACAATCATTTAATTAATTAATCACTTCTTAATTCTCCTCATTATTAATTAATTAATCTTTAATTAATTAATAATCCTTTAATTAATTAGTATAATTATTCACTATTAAAACTTGATTAAAAATTAATCATTCCTTAATTAGTTATTAATCAACCCTTAATTTACAATTAATAAATCTTAATTAATTGCTTAATCAATTACAAATTTTAAGTTAATTTATCTTAATTACTTAATTAATTATAAATTAATTAACCTTAATTATTCAATTAATTAAGCCTTAATCCACTAATTAATTAACTATTAATTATGAATTAATTAATGTTTAATTACTTTATTAATCAACCTTAATCAATTAATTAATTAAATCATAATCACTAATTATTTTATCACTAATCACTTAATTAGTTACTAATCATTTAATTAATTAATTACTTAATCACTTATATAATTAATCTATAATTATTTAATTAACTAACTATTAATTATAATTTAATTTTATTCTTAATTATCAATTAATTAATCCTTAATTAATTAATAATTTAAACTTTATTAATTAATTAATTTCAAATTTTTTAATAAACGTCACTTTAATTACTTTATTAATTAAAGTAAACTATAACTATAAAATCTTAATTAACTTCAAAACAAATTAATTACATTAATTACTTAAAATTATCACATATTTAACATTTTCAATTTGTTATAAACCAATTACCTTTTTAAAAGTTAAATATAAATAAAATCATCTTTAAACGTAACTATTAAAATATAAAATACTTTGAATCAAAAAGTTTAAGATCTCACAATTAGTTCAAATAAAAATTTAAAGTTTCAAACTTAAAACAAATTTAAAACTTAAACAAGTTTGAAAACTTCAACATTACATGCCCTTTCGGTTTGAACCGACCAACTCGAACAAACACAAGAACCAAACCCCTACTCTTCTTCCCTTTCTTCTTTAGTTAAATAAAAACCCAAATTCCAACTTCAAAGACAACAAGAAGGATGCAATACACTAGAACCCAGGTACGAGCAGCTCAATCATCTTCCCGTGCACAAACACGAGCAAAAACCCATTCTTCACGATAGACGCTTCGAGTCACCACAACCCCAACACTCACTGACACGATCGTTGACACGTACACGTGCACGTCGCTCCGACGCTGCCGCCACCATCAACGACCCCACTCGCAAACTCCACGTTGACCCCAGATTCGACCTTCCACCGTTGATCAGCAACACGCGATTCAAATCAAAATTTAGGTAACCGCACCATTTCTGGAACCAACCCTTCATCAGAAAACTCGCCGTTACCCTCAACCTCTTTTATCATTCGCTACGCAACCTCGGTCACATCACCACAAAGCCACGACGCAACTATACCCAAGAGCACTCGCAACTCGATTCATCCCATCATTTCTATTCACAAATTTTCCGAACACAACGCAATCACAGAGCAAAACCCTAGTTTCCCAAATTTTTAATTCCCTGATGAATGATTTTCTAATCCACTATTTTTCACCGACTAATCCATCTACAATACAACTTCAATCCAAAGCTTGACCCCTAGAATCGACCCAATCACCAGAATTTTGCCCAAAAAAAATTTCCGGCCAACACAAGATTTCTAACCTACATCCAAACTAAAAAATCGTAATTTTTATATTAAAAACATGTTTTTCCGAATAGATTTAAGAAATAAAATTTATTCAACAAAACATAATACATGATTTTATCATGTTATAAATTTCCTTACTGTATCTTCTTAGTTTAAGAAGATTTTCCACAATTTCTATTTGAATTAGATTTTAAACTTTAATTCTTGTATAAATAACAAACTGCATTTGAAGATTTAACGTAATAGTGATTTGAAATGGAAATTTGAACTCTGTGTTTGCTTTACTCTGTAATTTAAAAATACAGAGAAACATCAGTAAATTTTGAAGCATGCTCAGTTGAATTATAACCTGTAAATGAAGATCTTATAGAAAAAAAATACATGCAAGCATCGAACATAACTAATTCATATGCAAACATTTTTCTTACTTAAATTTTCTGATTTATAAATCTGCTCACCTGTTTTTTTTTCTTCCAAGCAGAGACCAAAATTTGACTTCTGGAAAAAAGAAATGACTGTAGTTTTTAATTTGTAATTGCTTGATTTTGTTGCTTTCCACTCTAATTCAGTCAGCACTTAATGGAAGAGCTTTAAATTTGCCTTTCTGAAATTTGATGAATTTTCAGGAACCTAATTTTGCAGATTTTTGTAATTTGCTTTGCAGTTTTGAGATTTTGAAGTGAGTCTTGAATGTTTGATTGAATTTTGGTTGAAAGTGTGCAGATTTGAGGAATTTCAGATTTTTTAATGGAGATGTGATTTTTTTCTTGCTTTAGAAAATGATAATAGGAAAATTTAGAGGACAAATATGAAATAGTCTTTTATATAAAAATTTTGTTTTTTATAAAAATTTAAAGAAAATAAATTAAAATTGTGACACTTGTCATTATACATTGTTAACTTCTTAACACATGTTATTTATGTGTTTTAAATTTAAACAAGTGTCATCTTCATGCAAAAAGGATTTTTAATGTTTTTATTAATTAATTTTGTAAATTTGAAATAAATTTTTAATTCATATAATTCAATTCTTCTTAAAAGAAATAAGTATAAAACAAATTTGATATTTTAAATAAAAACATAGAAATACATCTTTAAAATCAAAGTATAATTTAAAATATAAATAATTCTATTTTGAATTTCAACTTGACAATTCAAATTCAAATTAAATTCCAAATTCAATTCAAAAATCAAATTTGATATGAATACAATTTTAACAAATCCATTTCCTTTTGGTATTTATTAATTTCAATTAATTTCAATATAAATTTACAACCTATTTATTTATTACTGTTTAAAATAACAAATTTATCAATTTAAATTAATTTATTAAAAAGATTATCTCATTTAAATTGGGTTTGAAATTTCGGAATATCACATTTTCCCCCCTTAAAAGAATTTCGTCCCCGAAATTTAAACAAAGTATAATCAAACATTTCATTTTCATTCAACTATTCAAGCATTCATATCATCCATACATAAGAAATCAACAAACAAAACATCCAAACAACAATACATCCAATACAAACATCACTAGATATCCAGACACAGATCCGGATAAGCCTTCCTAAAACTATCCAGAGTCTCCTAGGTACAATCTCTGGGATCCTCACTCCACTGGACTTTAACGAGCTTCATTATTTTGCTTCTGAGTTGCCTCTTGTCTTGATCAACAATTCGAACAGGATGTCTGACAACTAACAAGTCCGGCTTAACCTCTAAATCTTCCTGCACAGCTGGCTCCACAATAAGAGATCGATCGTGCACATATTTCCGTATATGAGATACGTGGAAAACATTGTGAATTCCAGCCATCCGGACTAGCAATTCAATCCTGTATGCTGCGACAACAATCCTCTCGAGCACTCAGAACGGACTAATATATCTCGGAGCGAGTTTCCCTGTCTTCCCAAATCTTACTGCTCCTTTAATAGGGGAAACTTTGACAAAGACTAAATCACCAATCTCGAACTCCAATTGTCTTCGTCTTTTATTTGCATATTTCTTTTGACGGTCCTGAGCAGCTCTCATCCTTTTCTTGATAAGCTCAACTTTAGCAGATGCTTCATGGATCAGAACTGGTCCAAGCACAAGACGGTCTTTCAACTCTATCCAACATGCTGGGGATCTACACGGTCTTCCATACAGTGCTTCATAAGGAGTCATCTTAATACTTGCTTGGTAACTGTTATTATAAGAGAATTCCACTAGATGTAGATGGTCTTCCCATGATCCACCAAAATCCAATACACAGGCTCGTAGCGTGTCTTCTAGAATTCGATTTATCCTCTCTGTCTGCCCATCTGTCTGGGGATGATATGCTGTACTCAATCTCAAACTTGTTCCCATAGCAGATTGCAAAGCCTCCCAGAATTTGCTGGTGAAGATATGATCTCGATCACTTACAATACTGACTGGAACACCATGCAATCTCACTATCTCTCTCAAGAAAATTTCTGCCAGAGAAGCTGCAGTACGGGTTGCCTTAACTGGTATAAAATGGGCGCTCTTGGTTAGACGATCAACAATCACTCATATTCCTTCATTTCCCTTCTTAGTTTTAGGCAAACCGTCGATGAAGTCCATCGAAATCGTCTCCCACTTCCACATCGGGATCTCCAAAGGTTGTAACAATCCGGTTGGCTTCTGCTGATCTCCTTTAGCTTGCTCGCAGATAGCACAACTATTAACGAATCTAGCTACTTTTCTCTTCATACTCGGCCACCAAAAAATCATTCTCATATCCTTATACATCTTTGATATTCTTGGATGGATATTTAATCTGGAACGATGACTTTCTGACAACACCTCTTGTTTCAATCCATTCACATTTGGCACACATAGACGACCATTAATTCTCAAAATTCCTTGATCGTCAATCTTGAAATCAGGATATTGTCCCTCTTTGGTTCCTTGAATAATTTTCCGTAAAGTTTTATCCTTCATTTGCTTGCTTGAAATCCCAGAAGAGACGGAACAGCTTCCAAAAGAGATAGAACAACTTCCAAAAGAGATAGAACTGCATTTCTGCTAAGAGCGTCTACCACAACGTTCGCCTTCCCCGGGGTATACAAAATATTCAAATCATAGGATGCCAAGAACTCGACCCATCGATGCTGTCTTAGATTAAGATCTTTTTGAGAGAAAAGATATTTCAACGGTTTGTGATCCGTGAATAACTCGAACTTTTCTCCTAAAAGATAGTGCCTCGGATCTTTAAAGCAAAAACAATAGCCAACAGCTCTAGATCGTGCATAGCGTAGTTCCTCTCATGTGGCTTCAATTGCCGACTCGCATACGCAATTACTCTACCATTTTTCATAAGCACAGCTCCCAATCCAACAATACAGGCATCAGTATAAACTTCAAACTTGCTCTTCCCATCTGGAATAGCCAATACAGGAGCACTTGTCAACCTTGCCTTCAGATTCTGAAAAGCCTCCTCACATTCAAGTGTCCACTTGAATTTAGCTCCTTTCCTTGTCAGTTTTGTTAGGTGAGAAGAGATCTTGGAATAATCCCTAATAAACTTCGTGTAGTAATTGGCCAATCCCAGAAAACTGCGAACTTCTGTTGGTTTCCGAGGCTGCTTCCATTCCAAAATAGTCTCAACTTTCGCTGGATCTACAGAGATTCCCTCACCAGAAACAATATGGCCCAAAAATTTTACTTCTGATTTCCAAAAATGGCAGTTAGAGAACTTCGCCTTCAGCATGTGCCTTTTCAGAGTTTCCAATACTATTCTCAAGTGCTGCTTGTGCTCTTCTTCCGACCTAGAGTAGACCAAGATATCATCGATGAACACCAAAACAAACTTATTCAAAACATCTCTAAAGAATCGGTTCATCAGGTCTACAAAGTAGGCAGGAGCGTTGGTTATCCCGAAAGGCGTAACCAACCACTCATAGAAACAATTAGGTCCCCTAAATGCAGTTAAGGGAATACTGTCCTCAGCTACCCTTAACTGATGGAAACCTGATGCTAAATCCAACTGAGAAAAGACTGAAGCTCCATGAAGCTGGTCGAAGAGATCATCAATATGAGGAAGAGGATACTTATGATGAATGGTCACTTTGTTCAATTCACGATAGTCTATACAGATCCTTAGCGACCCATCCGACTTGGTGACAAATACTGCAGCAGAACCCCAGCAAGAAAAACTGGGTCTAATCAAACCCTTCTTCAAAAGATCTTGAGTTTGCTTCACTAGTTCCTCCCTCTCCCTAGGGGCCATCCTCCTACTAGGTTGAATTACGGGTACTGCTCCAGGAACCAAATCTATACAAAACTCTATTTCTCGGCGCGGAGGCAAACACTTATCTTCCTCGAATATGTCTGAGAAATCCCAGACTACTTCAATATCTCAACCTCCTCTTGAGAAATATCAACTCCATATAAAAGACTACTCAAGTAAATTCCAGAGTTATCACACATTACTCTGGCAATCCTACCCAGATCAGTTTCCAACGAAGCTGTTCTCTTATCACAATTTAAGACAGCTTTATATTTGTCAAGCCAATCCATTCCCTATACAAGGTCAAAACCTTTAAAATCCAATACATAAGGGTCATAGGAATAACTATGGGATAGATAGGAGATTCTCAAATCCTTACAGATCTAATCTAATTTGGTTACCCCTCCTATAGGATTAGATACACAGATGGGATTGTCTACGGTACTAGGGGTAAGAAAGAAAATCTCTATAGGTTCCAGAGAAATAATACTCAAAGAAGCACCAGAATCAAACAAAACTTTAATATATTTGCCATCTAAAAGTAAGGTACCTTCCAAAACTCCTTTTCCCTTAGACGAGCTTGATGGTGCACCTTCTAAAGAAAATACTTTGTTCTGCTGGACTTTATGAAGGAGCGGGCAATCTTTTATCATATGTCCCGGTTGATGGCAGTTGAAGCAAAGAGACTTCTGAACTAAAGCTGAACCTGGTCCACTATAATGCTGTCGCTGCTGCTGTTGCTGAGACTCTCTTCTAGGACACTTATTCGCCATGTGATCTTCTTACTGACAAATATAGCATTTGCGTGGTCCATTGTTGTTTCCAGACTTCTTCTTATTATGCCTCTGCCAATTAAGATTGAATTTTCTTTTATTAGGGTTAGAAAAATTTCCTCTTAACGCAGCAACTCGCGCCACAGATCTTTTGTTCATCAAGTCTTCATATCTTAGCGCCATATCAATTAGCTCCACAAAAGACCCTTTCAAATGTGCTGTCATTCTTTCATGATACTATGGCCTCAACCCTTGGACAAACATCTCGTTCTTTTTAAGAGGGGCGTCTATAAGTCCTGGACCATAGCAAGGTAACTCGTTGAATTTAATCTCGTACTCAGCTATAGTCATGTTTCCTTGTTTCAGATTCATAAAATCCTGATAAAGACGAGTTCTCCCTGCAGTAGGTATGAACTTCTCCTCAAACAACTCCTTAAACTCTTCCCAAGACATATCATCCTCCGAGACATTTGCAGTCACTGCATCCCACCAGGATGCAGCACCACCTTGTAATTGCCACGAAGCCATTACTCTCTTCTGCTCATCCGATAATTTCATGCTCTTAAAGATCTTCTCACACGTGCGAAGCCGTGCTTGGACCTCTATTATAGTTTCTAACCCTTGAAATGGTCTTCCTCCAAGATTAACGAAGTCCTTGCATAATGCAGCAAAACTAACTGGAGACGGTACTGGATTAACAGCCTCATTATCAACCTGTTCTCCCCTATTACTGGTTGATGCACTTCCTACAACCCTTCCCCTTCTCCCTCTTGAACTCATTCTGGCTACCTGAACAGGTAACCCAACTAATTTAGATAGGGATATAGCTATATAAGAAAATAGCAAATACGTACTCTCAAGATAGATACTACTCCAGAGCCTAGGTGTTTCTTAGCCTATACTCTGACACCAACTGTGACGACCCATCTTTCAATACCCAGAAAGAAGTATCATCAATAAGAAAAGAAAGAGGTATAAATAGAAAGAGAGAAAGAAAAGAACAACCATCATCAGAATCTCACAGCGGAAACGAAACAAAATATAACATTACACATATCCATTACATAGTTTACATATCAGAGTACACAAAATAATACGACTTCATTACATCTGACATTTTAAGAGTTTGCTAAACCATACAACCCAAAATACAACATCAAAAGTCACTACAGCGGATAGAGACAGATAAGTACGTCTGGGCTCCAGCTCCCGCTTCCAAAACATTTGCCAATCCCAACCTAATCACTTGGCTACTCATCAAAATTTGAGTACCCAAGAGTTTATGAAAACAAAATAAACTCCGGGTCAGACATGGGTCTGATGTGAGTAAACAAGTTAAAGTTGTTTAACTTTAAAATCATTTTGAAAACAAAAGGTATCACGTAAGACTTCCCACAAATAAATACGGGTAAGTTTTTACCTTACGCTAACCAAAGCATTTGATAGGAAATTCAGTGATATTATAATAGGGTCTAGGGTTTTTAAGTGAATAGAAAATAGCCGAATTGGTTACATTTATTAAATTCTAGCATACATAGGTATACAATCAAATCCGAGGGCACTTATTGGATAATGAGTTTCCATCAATGGCAGGGCTGCCGGGGTACCGCCCGTCACAGTACGGGGCCTAGATCACCGTACCGAGGACCACTCCCGATCCCCTGCAACACAAGGCCGGAACCATCCCTTACTGGATAGTCCCGAACAAGACAACCCCGCAGTTGTGGCCAACAACCGCTCACACAGCCGAAATAATAAGGGACTTCTAGACAGGGGAAAATCTCGTCCTACTTGGGCATGACCAACTTAGCCTTACTACACCTCCCCTGTTTTAGCTATTCCCGTTTGATGAGGCTTGAGGCTACGATTACCTTCAGAGAACACATCTCCTAGAATGCTCATCGTCCACCTGACGATGTTATGAAAGCATTCAATCCATACAAGTGTGTTCTGGGTTCGAACGAAACCGAAGGCATTATCTCGTTACACTCGTTTTGGAATCACCCTCAGAGTTAACGACAATAACCCTTGCACTCTAAAAACTCCATCTCGATCTTCACTTTGAGATGTCACGACCTAACGTTTAACTTGGATCGATGTGGTTTTCGAAAAATCAAATTTGATCCCGATCCCGGTTTCATCAAAATCCAAACGTGTCTTAAAGGCCAAGTTGTTTAAAGATTTAAACAATCCAATTCAATTTAAACATAGCATCCACACAGTATTATCCACAGATAATAAAAAATATTTATCACAGATATATACCATATTTCATCACAGAATATCTCAACTATCATCCAACAGATATCAACCATATCCAGATATTCAATTCAAAACAATCATCCATAAGCAAGCACGTCTTTAATTCATATTAGAATTAATTTAATTAATTCAAATTAAATTAATTACTTAAGAATTAATCACTTTATCTTGCTTAACCAATCATTAATTAATCAATCACAATCATTTAATTAATTAATCACTTCTTAATTATCCTCATTATTAATTAATTAATCTTTAATTAATTAATAATCCTTTAATTAATTACTATAATTATTCACTTTTAAAAATTGATTAAAAATTAATCATTCCTTAATTGGTTATTAATTAACCCTTAATTTACAATTAATAAATCTTAATTAATTGCTTAATTAATTACAAATTTTAAGCTAATTTATCTTAATTACTTAATTAATTATAAATTAATTAACCTTAATTATTCAATTAATTAAGCCTTAATACACTAATTAATTAACTATTAATTATGAATTAATTAATGTTTATTACTTTATTAATCAACCTTAATTAATTAATTAATTCTTAATCACAAATTAATTTATCACTAATCACTTAATTAATTAATTACTAATCATTTAATTAATTAATTACTTAATCACTTAATTAATTAATCTATAATTATTTAATTAATTAACTATTAATTATAATTATTTTAATTCTTAATTATCAATTAATTAATTCTTAATTATCAATTAATTAATTCTTAATTAATTAATAATTTAAACTTTATTAATTAATTAATTTCAAAATTTTTAATAAATTTCACTTTAATTACTTTATTAATTAAAGTAAACTTTAACTATAAAATCTTAATTAACATCAAAACAAATTAATTACATTAATTACTTAAAACTACCAAATATTTAAACATTTCCAATTTGTTCTAAACTAATTACCTTTTTAAAAGTTAAATTTAAATAAAATCATCTTTAAACTTAACTATTAAAATATAAAATACTTTGAATCAAAAAGTTTAACATTTCACAAGTAGTTTAAATAAAATTTTAAAGTTTCAAACTTAAAACAAATTTAAAACTTAAACAAGTTTGAAAACTTCAACATTACTTGCCCTTTTGGTTTGACCCGACCAACTCGAACAAACACAAGAACCAAACCCCTACTCTTCCTCCCTTTCTTCTTTAGTTAAGTAAAAACCCAAATTCCAACTTCAAAAACAACAGGAAGGAGGCAATACACTAGAACCCAGGTATGAGCAGCTCAATCATCTTCCCGTGCACAAACACGAGCAAAAACCCATTCTTCACGATAGACGCTTTGAGTCACCACTACCTCAACACCCACTGACACGATCGTTGACACGTGCACGTGCACGTCGCTCTGACGCCGCCGCCACCATCAACGACCCCACTCGCAAACTCCACGTTGACCCCAGATTCGACCTTCCACCATTGATCAACAACACGCGATTCAAATCAAAATTTAGGTAATCGCACAATTTCTGGAACCAACTCTTCATCAGAAAACTCGTCGTAACCCTCAACCTCGTTCATCATTCGCCATGCGACCTCGATCACATCACTACAAAGCCTCGACCCAACTATACCCAAGAGCACTCGCGACTCGATTCATCCCATCATTTCCAGTCACGAATTTTCCGAACACAACGCAATCACAGAGCAAAACCCTAGTTTCCTAAATTTTTAATTCCCTGATGAATGATTTTCTAATATACTATTTTTCACAGACTAATCCATCTACAATACAACTTCAATCCAAAGCTCGACCCCTAGAATCGACCCAATCACCAGAATTTTGCCCAAAAACAATTTTCGGCCAACACAAGATTTCTAACCCAAATCCAAACTAAAAATCGTAATTTTTATATCAAAATCATGTTTCTCTGAATAGATTTGAGAAATAAAATTTATTCAACAAAACATAATACATGATTTTATCATGTTATAAATTTCCTTACTGTATCTTCTTAGTTTAAGAAGATTTTCCACAATCTCTATTTGAATTAGATTTTAAACTTTCATCTTGTTTAAATAACAAACTGCATTTGAAGATTCAACTTAATAGCGATTTGAAATGGAAATTTGAACTATGTGTTTGCTTTTACTCTGTAATTTAAAAATACAAAGAAACATCAGTAAATTTTGAAGCATGCTCAGTTGAATTATAACCTGTAAATGAAGATCTTACAGAAAAAAAATACATGCAAGCATCGAACATAACTAACATTCATATGCAAATAATTTTCTTACTTAAATTTTCTGATTTATAAATCTGCTCACCGTTTTTTTTTCTTTCAAGCAGATACCAAAATTTGACTTCTGGAAAAAAAGAAATGACTGTAGTTTTTAACTTGTAATTGCTTGATTTTGTTTCTTTCCACCCTAATTCCGTCGACACTTAATGGAAGAGCTTTAAATTTGACTTTTTGAAATTTGATGAATTTTCAGGAACCTAATTTTGCAGATTTTTGTCATTTGCTTTGCAGTTTTGAGATTTTGAAGTGAGTCTTGAATGTTTGATTGAATTTTGGTTGAAAGTGTGCAGATTTGAGGAATTTCGGATTTTTTAATGGAGGTGTGATTTTTTTCTTGCATTAGAAAATGAGAATAGGAAAATTTAGGGGAAGAATATGAAATAGTCTTTTATATAAAAATTTTGTTTTTTATAAAAATTTAAAGAAAATAAATTAAAATTGTGACACTTGTCTTTATACATTGTCAACTTCTTAACACATGTTATTTATGTGTTTTAAATTTAAACAAGTGTAATCTTCATGCAAAAAGGATTTTTAATGTTTTTATTAATTAATTTTGTAAATTTGAAATACATTTTTAATTCATATAATTCAATTCTTCTTAAAAGAAATAAATATAAAACAAATTTTATATTTTTAATAAAATCATAGAAATACATCTTTAAAATCAAAGTATAATTTAAAATATAAATAACTCTATTTTGAATTTCAACTTAACAATTCAATTCAAAAATCAAATTTGATATGAATATAATTTTAAAAAATCCATTTCCCTTTTGTATATATTAATTTCAATTAAAATCAATATACATTTACAACCTATTTATTTATTATTGTTTAAAATAACAAATTTATCAATTGAAATTAATTTATTAAAAGGATTATCTCATTTAAATTGGGTTTGAAATTCCGGAATATCACACTCGAGTTTTAACTCGAAGAAGGATTTCGGTTTTAGAGTAAAGTACTTAGAAAAAATTTTAAATTGAAAATTTTGGGGCACTCGGGTTAATTTTTGGAAAAACTCGAAGTAGGGCTCGAGTACGTGGGGGTTTAGCTCGGGTTTCACTCGGGTTGCCTGGGGTTTTATGTTTCTAAGTTTCGGAACTATAGCAGATTAGTTAAATAAATTTCTAAGGATTGTTTCTTTTATAAATGATGATTTTACTATTAAGATAGTAGGTATAAATTTAAGATTTTGAAATAAAGGTTTTTTTAAAACAAGTAAGTTTTAAACTTATATTTTTAACAAGTTATTTTAAATGAAACTTAGTAAGTGATCTAGAAATAAAAATCAAATGTTTTAAATTCTTAACTTAAAGTAAGTTAATTTATATCGTTAGTGATAATCAAGAAATTAATAATTTATAATTAAGATTAGTTCATTAATAATTAAGAAAAATCAATTAAAGGATAATCAGTTATAATTAAGATTTAATAAATAATTGAGGATTTATTAATTAAAGTAATTAATTCAGTTAAATTAATCAAGTAATTAATAAATGATAAACAAAAAATAATAATTACATAGTGAAAGTAATTAAGAGTTGATAATTAATGATTAAAAATTGATTAATCAAATATTAAGGGTTAATTACTTTAAAGCATAACTAATTAACGTGGTTAATTAATTAGGGTAATTAAATTAAGAATAATCAATTAAGGATAATTAATTATAATTAAGATTTAATTATAATTAAGAATTTATTAATTAAAGTAATTAATTAAAGGTTAATTAATAAAAGTAATTAAGATTTGATTAATTACAATTAAGGGTTAATTGATTAAGATAATTAATGAAAGAAATGATTGATTAATGAAGGTGGTTAAAACTTAATCAATTGAAGTTCATGATAATTAATCATTGATTAAAAATTACTAATGAAAATAATTATGTGAGTAATAAATTCAAAACCACACGATTTATTCATCTTAATTGAAGACGTTTGATTGTTATTGAATGCTTTGTAGTGGATTGATATATTTGATATGTGTTGTGATGCTATGTAATGCTTTGTGCTGAGCTATTATATTTGTGATGAATATACTATTGTATGAATATGAAGACCTCTTGACCCGTAAAACGACATTTGAATTTTCGATGCGACAGGGAGTCGGATTCCAGTTGGTTTTCTGAAATCCACATCGAATCATAATGATGAATCTTGGTGATTGATAATTTATTTTATCTATGAATCTGTGAATAAAGATAAGCGTTATGGGTTATACCGCTTATTGATATGATTGGTTCTGTGATGATGATGTTGTGCACTATTGTGTTGAACCCCTGGACCACACTTATACACACACAAATATGGATTGCATGTGGAAATGGGTTAAGTTACAGATTTTTGAAATTAATTTAAAATTTAATTTTTGAATCCAAAATAGTTTTGGAATTAGAATTGAAAGCTTTTGAAAATGAATTTCAAAAATAAAGGTTATTTTGAATAACTTGATTGAGTTTTGAAATTTAAATAATTTGATTTAAATTTGAATTCAACATTTGAAATTTAATTCTATGATTTGCGGACTAGGGTTTAAAAAGGTTATTCAACTTATAAATGGGTTTATATGGGTTTTAAGCCATCTATAAAGTGTTGTTTTAGGACTTTAGAATTTAACCCAAGTTTTTAACTCATATAAATATAAATATAATTAGGTTTTTATGAAACGAAACTGTTGGTTTTCAAATAACAAAAGCTTTCACATAAGAAATGAACCCCCAACTTGTGTTAAAAGGATTTCAAGTCTAAAGTGAGAATGATTTTACAAGTTACGAATGAATCTTCAGAAAACGAATTTGAAAGCTATAAATTAAATCTTTAATCTAAAGATTTAATGAGTTAATCCAATTGAAATGGAAATTGTTTTGAAATCTATGAATAGATCTTTGTGAAACTGGGTGAAATTTTGTGAAATAAATCTTTTTGTTTAAAAGATTTGAACTGGTAGATTGTTTAACCATTTGAAAGAAAAGCTTTGGATTTTTAAGTTGAGACTTAATTAAAATCCCATATCCATATGTTTTAAATATGGCGCTCATTATTCGGTTCAGCCGGGAGAGGACCTTGTGTCATATAACCCATTTCGAATAGTGATACGACGTTATGGATTGCATTTGAAGACCGGTGTTGAAGACCAGGTGTCTTCGAGAACGATAGGATAACCTGTCAATTGACTCTGCACTAGTTGCTCCAGTATAGAGTTCTCCCTAAGTAACGGGAAGTCCTATCGGGATTGTGGATACCCGGATTTGCAAGGGCTTCTTCGGAAGTGCCTTCGGTTCGGTTCGAACCTGGAACGGACTTGTATGGTTGTATGTCCAACATTACACTTTGAGATATTAAACTGATCTCTATCAAATACATTTCTGCTTGGTGGCGGAGAATTTATTCTCTTAGCTTAACACCCTTCTCTGAGACGTACGAGCTTAGTGGTTATGTAGTTGATATTTATCAGTGATATACTTCCAATTTGGTAGTGTGGCATGCTGAGTGATGCTGTGTATAATTTGTTGATCAAAGCATGGCTTTTGTATAAAGCATAGCTTTGTGGATGAGACTGCATCAGGACCTCACACCTCGAAAATGGTCGAAACAGGAAAGATGCGGCAATGTTATGAGGGTCACTCCCTTTAGGGTGTGTCATTCCCTTTTGGAAAAGGGTGGTATCATGGTATGGAGCCCAGATACTTACTCATGTGGATACCGTACATCTATTACTTTGTGATTACTTTGTGGTTTAAAGGCGCCTCGGATAAAGCTCCCAAAGGACCGGGGGATGGCATGCTCGAGTAGTAGTTACCTAGTTACAGAGGTAACCCGGCCTTGTGTTGGCAGAGATTCGGTTAGGTTCTCGGGAAGTCCCGCCAGAGGCGTACCCATGGACAATAGGAAGTTCCTTAGCCTGACCATTTGTTGGAAATCCAATCAAAACAATACGCGCCCTGTACGGTTTTAGTTGTATAACCTACCATGGAATGTGGTGGTAACCGCTATTGAACATGGTAGCTATAGTAGGCATAAGTGCGAAATGCCTATGCTGGCTAGGATTTATATTATACTTTCGAAATGGTTTATCTACACTATGCACTAGTAATAATATCAAAGAAATTTTGTTGTATCAAGCATATTTGACTATCATAAGGAGAAATCTCCTCCAATTCTACGTTTGCATTGTGTGTGTGGCGGGAGGCCTTATGGTAGTTTCACTTTCTAAAAGGTGTTGCGGATTTCAAATTTAAATTCTTTTGTTTGTTTTAAAGATAAACTGTTTTGTTTGCTCATACCAGTCCCATGACTGACCTAGAGCTTATTGTTCCTTTCCTAAACTCTGGGTGCCCATAATTTTCCCACACGGGAAGTCTAGAGTTGGGTTTTTCAGATAGTCAGGTTTAGTAGATTATCTGGAGCTAGTTCAGTCTTTGGATGAGGACTGCACTTGCTTATCTTTGTGCATTGTTATTGGGAGTTCGAGCTACTCTTGGATTGGTTCCTTGGAGATGGTGATTATCGATATTGGAGTTCTTTCTTGAAGACCATATTGGAGATTTTGTTCCACTTCTGGTGTTATCCTTTTCTTTCCACTGCTACTGTCTTATATCATATCTCTGATGTATATTCATTGTATCATTCAGTTGTATTAGATATTATATCAATGTTGTATATATATTCTTTTTCTTCCGTTGTGTTGTACTTAATGTGTTATAAGCTCTGGTGAACCAGATTCGACGTTTGGATCTGCGGCATTTGAATACGAGTGTCGTATTCGGTGCCGATTTTCGAAGGTCGAGTCCGGGCCGCTATAGATTTTATAAGATTTTATATTTTGAAAGTAAGTATAAATGGGTTTGGTTTATATATATTTGTTTGAAAAAAAGTGAAACATTGCAGTTTTTGAAATATGGTATATATGTATGAGCTGCTGTTTTATATGTGATGGTATATCATCTATTATTTATATATATTGCAGTATTAAGTATTATGGAGGAAGGCATGCGAATTTATAAAGGTTATTTATATAGTATGTTCTGTTAGTACATATACAAGCTTACACGAGTTTTGTAAGTATATAATATATACATTTTTAATGATGTGTTTGTACAAGTTAAGATATGACAGTCAGATATAATACTTGTTATATAAATAAGCTATATATATTCACATGAGGGATCATCTGCTTTATACCATACTGTGTTAGATATTAGTTTAACTAGATGTTACATATATATATATATATATATATATATATATATATATATATATATATATATGAAATATATGGATTGTACAAAACATTGTTTGTATTCAATTTGATTAGTTTATAATTTTGTTGCGTACACATTTCTTTGTTGCGATCTGTATATATATTATATATAAATTATATTATACAAACATTTCTTTGTATTCAACTAGATGTTACATATATATATTATATATAAATTATATTGTATATATGTATAAGTATGCATGAGTTTGGTTTCTTATAATAATATAAATATAAATATATATTATTTTATTCTTGTATGTTTAAATTGATTTTATAAATACTAATTTTTCAAAGTGGCAGTATAAATATAGTACTTTAAAATATATATATATATATATAAATATGATATGTAAGGTTGAAATGAATATAATATATAAGTATTGATTTTAAATATATTATGTATATATTGAGTTTAATATTTGTGTTTTAATTTAAAACAATAATTTTGAAATATATATATATATATTTATTTTGATGTGTATTTGAAATTTAGAAAATAATTTTATATAAATAGTTAATATAGTTATATATAAGTTCACTTATATCAATTATGTTCATCGATCCAGTTCTGATTGATGTCCTCTCCTCCTATTGATCAACATTGTTCGTCAATTCATGCTAATCTAAATTTGCTTTAGAATTCGTGGTTGGATTCATAACTCTTTCAATTGTCGAATCTATCTAGCCTCGAAAAGTGAGCAATCACTCACGATTAACGTTCTTATATTTATTAAATTTGATTTCAATTGAAACAACAATTGAAATATGCCGCTGTTAGTTATTTACATTGCTATATATATGGTACTATCTATATTTGTTCACCTATGGCATCTGACACTATTATCGTTTATTTATATTAATGATATATGCCTGTTATATTATTTGCATATTTGTTATAACTCTACAAGTTCCCCGTTAGTATAGAATTCACTATGGGTTGAAATAATACATACCCGAATGATATGTAGAATAGGAGAAAATCATTATGGTTGAAATGATAAACCCAAGCAACTTTCATTGAATTGAATTTGGGATTGCGGGTTGAAATGATATATACCCGTATATATTTAAATTGCGGATTGAAATGATAAATATTTGTATAACTTGACCATAGGATAGAAAATTATATACAGACACTGTTGGTCTATATATTTAAATATTTTGAAATGATTTCTATGGTTTCGGAAAGAAATATATGGTTTAATAATTATTGATTTCAAGATATTATATATATATGTATTTTATAAAGTTTAAATTCTTGATTTTAAATTTATATGTTTTGAAAATCTTAAAATTATAAATTTGTTTTGAATCGTAAATTTGTTTTGAATCATAAATTTTAAGAATTTAATTATAATTTTACTATTTTAAAATGCGAATAAATTAGTTTCAATATAAAATAAGTTTGATAATAAGATTTAATTTAATAAAGTTTGATTTAATTTATATATAATATATTTAAGTATTTATTTAAAAAAATTGTTTCAAATATAGAGTTTATAATAATTTTTAATAAATTAAAGTTGAAAAGATAGATTTGAAATGGTATTTAATTAAGAATTTTGTTTAATTAAATCGATTTGGAACTTATTGAATCAAGGGTTCTAAGATATGATTTTGCAACTTGATTTCGATTTAAAGTGATTAAATGTGATATTTCAAGTTCAAATAAATTGAAGGAAATATTTAGTGATTTGAAATTTGGGGTTTTATTTAAATGCTATCGGATTTATTAAGTAAATGTTTCAAAACTAAATAATAATGAAGTTAAATTTGATATATATATGAAATTATCAAATTTAGTTTTGAAATTATGGAATATATAAAGCTTGAAATATATTGAAATTGAAATGGTTATTTTGTGATTCAAATCTATATTTGAAACCGATATAATTTGAAATGGTTTATTGAGAACTGAATTGAGTTGAAATTAATGAATTGAGATTTGATTGAAATTGAAATTTGGGATTCGAGTTGATTTGAATCAATTTGTGAAGTTTAAGAAAATTATTTTATCATATAAAGTAATTTTAAATTATATTTAATACTATTTACATATTTTAACATAATAAATCATTTTTTACATAAACTATTTTAATATAAATTATTTAATATAAACTATGTTATTTGATAAACTATTTTATTATATACACTATAATTAACATCTAAATGGTTTAAGTTGTGGGAGTATAATTTCAAGTTATGGTTTTCCAAAGATTTATGATTTCAAAGTGTTTTGTTTTTAAAAGTGTTAAAACTTTGAAAGTGCTATGATTTTGGAAATGGATATATTTGAAATGGAAATGATATCGTATTGATATGGTTTTGAAATGGTAATGATATTTTGGTTTTGAAGTATAAGCTATTTTGAATGACCGCGGTGTTATAATAACGTTTAGTTGTTAAAAAGACCAAGATCAGAAGTTGTCATACTCTCTGCCAACTTCGAAAACCACTTTAACAACTGTGTACGCGGTGGATATTCTAGAATGAAGTAGGATGGTGGCGACGATCCTATATGAGGTATATATGTGGACCTAACTCCCGTGAGTTGGCATAAGGTGGCTAAAACAGGAGCAATCGACGGGCCAAGTGAGGTAGCTCCTCCGATCGAACACATTCCTTCGATATTAAATTCTGACTTCGTGATTGATTTGGTGGCCACACTTGATTTTTTTGATTTGGGAGTGTGTTCCGAGGTGGGTGGTAGTAGCTGCTATGCGTTATCACCAATATGGAAGTGTAATTAGTATATCTACCCTGGCATTTCCTAGTTGTGCTGGGTCACCTACCCTATCGAGACCACTACGAGTTTGTTTTGTACCATACCTATGGAGTACTCTCTGATGACGTCCGGTACAGGGGAGATTACGGTACTGTATAGACTATGGGAATATATAAAATGTGTTAATGTAGATAAAGCCTTAATGCTATTTTAATAGTTTAATTTACTACAGACATTATTGTAATAGTGTATATTACTACATAGTAGACAGTTTAACGGATCCTTAGAGGTGGTTATCCTAAAACATCCTTTGAGTTACTTGTATTTCAGTTGATAATTTACTTCAGTTGGATTTATTGATATAAGGATGTTAATCCTGACTCGAGTGTTTTGTGCTTTGCTTTACGCTTGGGTCAGACTGAGTGATACAGTAATCCAACTATCGGTTCAGCTTTCAGTTATTCAATTGATTCCAGTGATGTATTTAGATTTTGTATTTAACTATTGTATTGAAACATCTATGTATTCGAGACCTCTGTTGTATCTTATTTAATTCTGTTATATATATAGTAGCATCATGAACTACCATTCCTTTGTTTCCGCTGCATTTTTGTTATATTACTCTGTGTCTATGATTCTGTGATTATTTATTTACTGTATATGTTGAGTTTTGCCAAATATAAGTTAACAATCTGGTATTTTAAGCAATTCAAATCTAGCATGTATGGATGCGAATGGCTGAAAATATCAGGATATTACATTTGTTTGCAGTTTGCATGTGTTTGACTTTGTATGGTTCAGAATTATTGTGGGTATGGATTGTTTAAGTAAGTATGATGCTAGGATATTTTTCCATGATAGGACAACATCGCCTAGACACACTGACTGTAGTGATCGATTTATATATACCATAGGAATCCTTATTTGTGAGGTGAATGCTATGATGGGTGTTGTGGAGTTGGAAGATGAGTTGAATCGAGTTTTTATGGTTAGAGAATTCGTAGATGTGTTTGAGCCTGTAGTAGGATTTCCACTAAAACAAGCCATTGAGTTTCGGATAGATTTGGTGCCTGGAGCAGAACTACCGAGTAGACCGCCAAACATAATGACACCTACCGAGATGAGGGAGCTAAAGGAGCAGTTGGTGGATTTGGAAGGCAAGAACATTATTAGATAAAGAATTTCGCCTTGAGGAGTAGCCGTAGTGTTTGCTAAGAAGCCGGATGGATCGTTGAGGTTATGTATCGATTATCGTAAGTTGAATGAGAAGACGATATAGAATCGATATCCATTGTCGAGTATTGAGGATTTGTTCGATCATCTGAGGGGAGCCAAGGTATTTTCTTAATTGGATTTGGCGATAGCTTTCCATCAGCTTAGAGTAGCAGAAGATAGTATTCCTTTGGCAGCGTTTAGAACTAGATATGGATCGTACGAATGGTTAGTTATGCCGTTCAGACTAACTAATGCGCTGACATTATTTGTGGATTGGATGAACCGAGTTTTCCAAGAGCACTTGGATAGGTTTGTGTTGGTTTTCATAGATGATATCTTAATATGCTCTAGAGATGAAAGGGAGCATGAGGTTCATCTCAGGATTGTGCTTGAGACACTGAGGTAGAATCAACAAAAAGCAAAGTTTTCAAAGTGTCATTTCTGGAAGAAGGAAGTGAAGTTTCTTGGTCATTTAGTCTCAGAGAATAGGTTGTCTATAGATCTGACTAAGATTGAAGCTGTGAATAATTGAAAGAGACCCAAGAAAATGAATGAGATAAAGAATTTTCTTGGATTGGATAGATATTATCGAAGATTCATAAAGGATTTTTCATGGATAGCAGCACTGATGACTAAGCTAACACGAAAAGATGTGAAGTTTGTATGGACTGATAAGTGTGATGAAAGTAGATCTTGAAACACTTATCAGTCCAAACACCTGGATTAGCTGTTCCAGAGGGAAACCAGGATTTGGTAGTTTATACTGATGCGTGTGGAATTGGGTTAGGAGCTGTGATAATGTTGAGGGTAAAGTGATTGCCTATGCTTCTCGACAGCTTAGACCGCACGAGGTTAGATATCCAACGCATGATATGGAGTTATCTATGGTGATTTTTGCATTGAAGGCATGGAGGCATTACCTTTTAAGAGAGCGATTTTAATTATATATGGATCATAAGTTGTTGAAGTATTTGTTCTTTTAGAAGGAGCTGAACATGAGACAACAGAGACGGTTAGAGTTTATTGAGCCTTATGACTTTGGAATTGAGTACACACTAGGGAAATGAAATAAGGTTGCGGATGCACTTAGGAGAAAGCATCATAATGTAGTGTTGGTGATGATAGCCGAGTGGAAAGATTTGGAAGCGTTGTCGGCATGTAGAGTTTAGTGGAGATCTGAGACTGGGTCAAGTAGAGAATCTATTAAGTTATCTTGTTTGGAAGTTTGACCGGTAATGATCGAAAGGATTGCTTCTAAATAAAAGAGGGATCAGCTGAACGGATCAGGAAGTTTAGAGATGGAACCGAGTGTGATGACTTGAAGGATTTTAGTCTTTACCAGAATGGGTGGTTGAGAAAGAAAGGAAGATTGCGTGTTCCGAATGTCGGAGACATTAGGAAGGAAGTTTTGGAGGAATGCCATCGCTCAAAGTTCACCATTCAACAAGGAGGAACTAAGATATATCACGACATGAAGAGAATCTGGGAAGGCATGAAGAAGAATGTAGGCTTATGGAGAAGTAGTGTTTGAACTGCCAACAGGTAAAAGCCGAATATCAGAAGATAAGTGGGTTGCTTCAGCCATTAGATATTCCGGTATAGAAGTGGGATTCTATTTCTATGGATTTTATATACGGGTTGCCAGGATCTAGTAGAGGAAATGAACGCATATGGGTCATAGTGGACAGACTGACCAAGGTGCCCATTTCATTCTAGTTAAGTCAACTAGGACGACTCCTGTTCTTGCTAAGTTATTTATGAAGAATGTAGTTAGACTGCACAGAATTCCTAATAGCATAGTAAGTGATAGAGATTCCTTGTTCACTAGTGAGTTCTGGAAGAGTCTACAGAAGATTTTAGGAACCAAGCTCAAGATGAGTACCGCATACTATCCATAGACCGATGGGCGAACGAAAAGAGTTAACAAAGTCTTAGAAGATTTTTTAAGAGCTTATGTGTTAGATTTTTGTGGATCGTGAAAGACCATCAACATATAGTCGATTTTTCGTATAATAACATTTATCAGACTAGTATAGAGATGACATCGTTTGAAGCTTTGTATGGAAGGGCATACAAATCTCCCATTTGTTTGGTTAGTGACCGCGGATTGGTTGGTTCTTGGTCTAGATTTAGTGAGAGAAGCTATAAAGAAGATTGAGTTGATTCGATCTCGGATGAAGGATGCTTAATCTAGGCAAAAGAGTTATGCAGACGGAAGTCAGAAAGATTTAGAGTTCTCAATTGGCGATCATGTGTTCGGTAAGGTATCATTGATGAAGGCCGTGATTGATTCCGGAAATCAGGAAAGTTGGCACCGAGATTCATAGGACCTTTTCCTATTATATAGAGGATTAGGGAACTCGCATATAGAGCAGAGTTACCGAGTAGTTTGGTAGGAGTCGACAACATTTTCCATATTTCTCGACTAAGGAAGTGTGTTAGAGACTCAGAGACTACTACTGCACCGACTGTATTAGATGACCTGGTAGTAGAACTAGACTTGACTATAGTTAGAAAGCTGATTCGTATAGTTGCAAGAGATGAGAAGAGGCCTAGAAACAAGACAGTTGTTTGTCCCAAATTGGGCACAACACTATACGAATGTGTTTGAAGAGACAAAATGAAGAAAGTAAATATCAAATGAGCCAGATCTAATAAACACATCAATTAACAGATAAGAAAAAGTGCTAAAACACATGTTGGAGTGGTTCGGTGTATGGCCTACGACCACTATGGAATGATTGATGTTTATTGATTATAACACGTTGGATACAAAGGATTTACATCAGTACAATCGAAGTATTATAGCAATTTTCATAGAGTATGGGCATAGAGAGGCCAAAAGTCCCTTTTTCGGAGATCCTAGGCTGCTATGTATAGTTGTAGGCTAAGGATATCCATCTCAAACTTCGAACGACTCCTTCCCTCACGTGGGTGGGCCCACCTGATCGATCCCTGGTGGTTTGGACTCGAGCCATAATTGATACAAATGAGATTCTTATCTATCAAGATTTAGCCCAATCGAGTCGAGATCGATCATGAACATTCCTGAGGTTGTACGCAAGCTCCTATGAAAATTTGGTAGCATTTGGACTTGTAGATTTTGAGTTACGATCGATGGAAGTTTGAATTTTTTGAAGGCTGTCGATTTCGCATCGCTTTTGTTTGCATCGCTTCTGTTCGCATCGCTTCTATTCGCATCGGTTCTGTTCGCATCGATACGAGTAGCATGTATAGGTGGACCAATACGAATAAGTTAATGGACGATGGAGGCGAAACAGGATGCATACAGACGATACGAAATGAGGCATGCTTGATGGATTCGAACTAATGAATGTATGATGCATATGGATGAAACTTCCTTTCTTGGATACGAACCACCACTTACCTTTGATGGATACGAATTGATGTTGCCATGATGGATACGAATTGTGCTGGTTTTCCTTGATGGATTCAAATAAGACCGATACGAAGGAGGTTTATTGATGGATACGAATGAGAGCATTGTATGATTTGTATCGATCATATCTTGAGCATATGAACTCCAATCGATTTGAAATTTAGAGAATTGGCTTTCATAGCTTTTCTTGTCGTGTCATATCAATGGTATCTCGATCTGGACTCGGGCGAAATTTACCAGCATCCATAGTGAACCTACGTATAACTGGTTTTCGGGATGAACTGTCCTTGGTTTTCATTCAATTCCTTGGTGTCACGGCCTTGCCAAAAGATGGGACGACAACAGTCAGATTAGTGAAAGTCCAGTGGAGTGATGATGAGGGAGACTGTACTTGGGAGACCGAGAGTAGGATTAGAGATGCTTATCCTGATTTATTTGATGGTATATTTTACCTTTTGATTGATTTGTTGTGTACCTTATCGTAATTTCGAGGATGAAATTCTTTAAGGAAGGAAGTCTATAATGACCCTAATTTTTAGTAACATTATTTAGGATATTTAATTAGTTAAATTAAATAAAATAATGTGATGATTACAGGATTTAGATTTGTGATTAACTAAGGGGTAGCCCTACCATGTTAATGAATAAACAAAAAATGAGCTAATATGAATAAATAGATGAGGGGTAAAATAGGAAAAAGAGCATTTTTATACCTTAAACCCTTAGGAATTTATTTACACGTTCATTTCTAAATCAAAGACAAAGCAGAGGCCGACAATATTAGCAAGAAAGAGGAAGATAAACAAGAATCTAAAGGAAGAAGATTAATAAATCAAAGCTGTTCAAATCTCAAACTCCTTAAGCTCAAAGCTAAGGTGAATAATGACTATATCTCATCTTTTCTTAGATGTTTTCGATTTTAGGGAAAATTTGAATTTATTTGCAATGTTATGACATGATTTGAAGGGTAAAATGTTTATATATACTTGTTGATGATTTATGTTTATTCATATATGTTTTAATATGAAAACCTTATTAAATGCATCCAAATGCGTTTAGATTTTAGATTTAGATCAGAAATGATATTTTAGTGATGGTTCCAATTTTCATAATTTTCTGAATTAATGTGGATTTTATATTAATTTTCTAGTGGGGAAATTGGTTATTTGGGTCTAAAATTGTTTACAATTAAATAATATAAGATTTAAGTCTAAAATATATATATGTTAGAAAACATATTAAAAATGATTTTCTGGAATTTATGTAGAATTTTCCTAAGTGCTTTAATAGATATATAAAATTATTTAAGATATGAGACTTAAATGTTTTACATATTTGTAAATGGAGAAGGGGTATTTTGTAAATAAATTAAATTGCTTATTTCTGAAATATTAGCAGCACTTTTAGAAAAGAAAATTAGCAACTAATCAGATTTTAAAAAATAAGGGAGGTTGTTGAAAAGATTACTTTGAAGGCTAAAAATTAGTTTAAACATGCTTTTACATGTTTCACCACATTCGACACTCTCCTTCCGTTGCCTTACTTCTGCTTCCATATCCGTCGAAACCAATGCGCATGGTATGAATACATGGTACGTAGGAAATTGGACTAACGCGGAAAATATGAGGTCGAAACATGGGGTTCCGATGGGGTCTAAACACTACTTTGCTTTCAAATAAAATTGCTCCTGCTTTGCTTTCGAAGGGTATGCTTTCGACTTGGTTGGCTTTCGACTGAATTAAACATTTTAAAGGAAAGGTTTCGAATGCATTGCACATTTTGTTTTAAGTAAATGCTTTCAGATGCCGCTTTTCTTATCTTTTGAAACAAAGGTTTCGAAGGGAACACGTTGCTTTTAAAACTAAACTACTTCTCCATTGCTTTTGAAAGGTTTGTTTCGACGCCATCATTTTTTTGCTTAGGAACTATTTGTGAAAAAGAGCTTTTGACTTAAATGTTTTATGACCCTTTTACTCTATTGGAGGTAAAACCTAAAGGATTCGAATAAGATGGTTTTCAGTGGTTTCAAAAGGTTTTCCACATGATATAAATTGAACCCAAAAGATTTCAAAAGGTTTGATGTTTTAATTGTTTTGAAGGGATGGTTCCTAATAGTTTTGAAAGGTTTAAAAGGAAGGTTTCCAAGGTTTAAAGAATGGTTTTGAAGGGGTGGTCCCCCAATGGTTTGAAAAGTTTTAAAGGAAAGGTTTTTCCAATGTTTTCGAAAGGCAATGTCAAGTGTTTTAAATTGAGGATGTTTACTGTTTTAAAGCTTTCGAAGGGAAGGATTTTCAATGGTTTTGAATGGAAGATTTTGAATAGTTTCGAAAGGAGTGTTTTGGCCTTTCAACCTAGGTTATAAAAAGGGTTTACTTTTTTTCGAAAGGGATACTTTCAATGGATTCGAAAGAGGTACTTTCGAAGGTTTAAATGTTTTCATCAACAAAGATTTGGGTAAAGTGTATATATCATGGAAAGGTCATTTTGAGTAAAGCATAGAGTACATATTTTCCTTGTTTAAGTTTTAATAAATTTTAAAATCAATTTGAGGGGAAATGGTTTTTAAGGAAAATTTAAGGGATGATTACCCTATGTAAAACGACTCAAATATTTATACACCTGATGGGACTGGTATAGGGTTGCGCCCTATATATTAGCTATTAGCCCCCAGATAATTTAATCCATAATTCCAGTTGTATATCTTTGTCATAGGTAAGACTAAAATGATGTTACACACAAAAGGGAATATATATTTGCACAGAGGTAGGTTATTGGTGAGCCCGCAAAACCATTAAGATCCGGTGACCGTGGGAGAAGTTAAGTTAGGAACAGACAATCCAGAAAAGAGTATCTAACAGGTGTTAAGTTATTTGTTTATATATTTTATGGTAGGCTCAGGTCAGCCAAAGGTTAGTAGTAAGGCAAAAAAACTATAGTGTTCAGACATATAGTTCATTTATTACCTGATATGTATGTTTTCATGATAATGCTTCACAGTTTTAACCAGTATTGGTTGCATGATTATGATTTGTAAAAGATATGTTTTAAAAGGATATTAGTAAGGTGAAACCCGTTGCGCTAAGTGGTATAGTCTCAATTAATATTAAATAACCGAGGTGTAAGTATTATTAACACCAAGCTTTATGTCTAACTTGTAGTTTATGTTTTCTCCTTAAACTCTTGGGTGTTCATAATTGATTTGAGTAGGCTGAGGGTTGAGATTTACATGTTTTTAGTAGGTTGGCGAGTAAAGCTTTCAAAGATGAGCTGGTGACTGACGAAAATCTATTTAGGAGTTGTTGTTTTATTTTGTTTATTCTGTTATGTTGTATTAAGTTAGTTATGACTACATAGTACTCTGGTTAATGAAGGGTGCATCTTCATATGTCGCTCTTGGCATATTTATGTAATAATTATATTTGCTCTGAACTTGGGAAATGTTTGTTATTATGTGACTTGCATACGAAATGTTGTTTTGAAATGTAATCAGAAAAATGTTTTAATCTGTGATGATTTGATTTCATATTCAAGTGCTTGATATTACGAATTCTATAAACATTATCATATTTGGTCATCGGAAGTTAATACTATGGATGACTACAACATCTGTAGCGCTTAGTTTCGGGCCTCCGGATAGGGGATGTTACAAGAATGGTCTAGGATTTGATTCTGAGATCGGGACCAAAGGTCGAGTTTCATCGAGAGAGCGATAAAAACCTTTCACCCTAATGGGAATGGTCCACCCATCACCAACAATCACCTGAGCTTGAAGATAGAACAACACAAATCATTGGAGAATGTGTTTGATGTAAGCAAGTAGAGCAAGATATAAATGCCAGAGTTGATATCCCTTTCTCCATAGAGATAAATATAGATCGAAATCCCAGATATTTCTAAATTCCACTGTAAATTTGTATAAAGGCTTGACTGGCCTTATAGTACATCTATAATGATACACTCAACACATGGTGATGACTGAAGCAACAAAGGAAGTCTTATGCCAATGCTTTCCTCTATTCCCAGTAGACTTAGCCACTATGTAGTTTTGTCTTCTACCCTTAGGTTCAATTCACACTTAGGTAATGTTAATGATGAAGTTTATTAACCAAATCTAAGTGCTTTTGGAGCAACCACATCAATCATACTCATTGTCTGATGCAAAGAAAAGGGAAAATGAATTTCTAAAGCAATAGATGACTCAATGTAAAGCTAAAGCAGTTAAAGTTTAGAATGCGAAGGAACAACCAATTTAGATGACGTTGTATGGTAGAGTGCATCCAAGAACGAAGCTCACTAGTTGATGGCCAAGCAAAAATTGACCACCTTACTAGATTTCTTCTATGAAGCAGAAAAATATATGAGACAGAAGATGCTCATTGAAAGTTAGCCAGGTATGGCAGCTAAGTTTGTAGAAATATCTAATAGTGTGAACTTTATGGCAAAGAAAAATGGAAACCACTTTGCTCGGAAGAAAGACAGTATCTTGGGTAGATCAAGCAAAAAGAATATGGAACAAAAAAGATTTAAGCCTGGACCAAAGTCCAATGCATATACATACCTAAATGACCTGCTAAGAATATCTATGTAGCAAAATGAACGGAGTTGAAATATGAGAGAGCTCAACCTTGAAAAGAGATAGAAGCTGATCAAAACACTGGAAATATTGTTGTTTCTAAAGTCCCATAACATTATACCAAAAAGTCCTACCACTTGACCTTATCGAGGAGTATTTTAGGAAAATGAAATCATAAAGATAGGTTAAAATCCAAAACTTGTCCTCCAATCCCCACACCCCACCTTCTAGGGAAATTGTCGCTTTGTGATGAACGAAAGGGAACTAGTGCTGTCCATGCAAATAATGTAAGGATGGAGATTAATATTATAACTGGAGGGCTCTATTTCACTAATAATAGTTGAATCGAATTAGAGAGGTATCCCAAATATTTGAAGAATGTAGAACGCTTCATATATGCCATAGATAATATGACGATACACCACTGGCACCTAATATACATAAGATAGTGTGTTGCTGATGTGCCCAACTGATGTTAAACGATCATTTGGGTTTTAGATGAAATAAACATCATAGAGTATGTCGTATATCTCATAGTGCATGGAATAAACCACAATATGCATCACACATATAAAATAGAAGAGACGGTAATAACTAAGCGATCCAAATATCATAGTATAGATTCATAGAGTTATACAACTAGTAGTAGAGTTAATACAATGGAAATAAGATCGAATAACTATCTCATAATAATAATCAAGCACTGCCAAGGCTTCACAATGTTGCATAGAGTAATAAGCACAGAAATCTATATACAATACGGTATAGATCCATCCAACTTGTCCTTTGCACAGCTACCGCATCGCACCTTGACCCGCTCTCTAGTCTACACATTTAAGAGTAATCGGGATAATAAGAAGCAAAGTTAAAACCTCAAGTCTGACCACAATCAGGTATGTGAGTGATAAATACATCTCAAAATATTATACAATTTGATATAGTAAGGAACAAGGGTATACGAACCATACCTGACCTATTCCAGCAACAAAAGAGTTAGCACATACCGAATGTAATATGCTACTCCACAAACTAAGTGTGATGTCAGGTGTCCAGGTATCCCCATCTCCAATACCTATCTACAATGACATCCCTAGAGTGATAGTATACGGAAGAATAATCAAAACAACCGTAGCATCCATTAAATAATTCTCACTATCACTTAAAGGGCTCTGGAATATGATAGCTTGTATGACCTTTAACTGCTAGGAACTAGTGGAAATCTTGATTTTCGGTGTACTCTCATTAGCCCAAACCTGATGCTAGACTCATTCAACCGGTCTAGGGTACATTGATCCATTCAACCAATCCGGTGTAGCCTTTTAACGTACCCAGGAGCATCCTTACAATACCCTTGCTTTTAGTACATCAGAAAACACTATGAGTATCAACAATCCCTTAGCATGCATGTCTGAGCCCTTCCTATGCGCCGTCCAATTTCCATTATCCTCGAAGAACCATTATATATTACTTCATTCCATGATAGAACCATTCAACCGTTCTATTCATGGATCACCTTTCATAGGACCTGCCATTTATGGATAATCGTTCTCATGTCTGTTCAACATCGAACTACCATCATCGGAAACTAACACCTTTCATCATCGAATTGTCATCAAAGCCTCGAAAACATCATCATGCTACCATCAAACACTAAGTGAACGAACAAACACCTTCATCACGATCTACCAGGCCTCTTCTTTTCCTCCAAGAAGTTTCACATCCATTGGACCTTACAAAACAACTATGTACCGAGTTGATCAACTCGGCATTGACCCACATAATTAGCAAATTTTGGCTAAGTCTCCTTTGTGCTTCTAGTACTCCATTATCAAATGCTTTAGGCCCTAATCCATTCATTAAAACGACTCTATGTTCACACCAAAACCTTCCGCTTCAAGTTATAGAAACAACTCGACATAATATCCAATACTTAGCCAATCTCTGGCATCTTGGTATAGACAACCTTCGCTAGCCTGTTCTATCCATCCATCCATCAAGTTGACGGATCCATTCGAGCCCATAAAATAACTTGGTGTCGGCCTTTCAACTCGGTGCCGAGTTGAATACTTAATGAATTTTGAAGTGTGAATTTTACTGCAAGCTCCTGCCAAGCTCCAGAGCTTCTCCTTCAAGTTTCATCCAACGACCAATTTTGCCTCTGATTTGCCAAATTCCCCAACCTATCTACCTAGCATCAAAAGCACTACCAAGCAACATCAAATTACAACGTAGAAGCATTGATATAACATGCATATATGTCCATTCATACAAGAAATGGACAAGAATGTGATGAGTAAGTCTATTCTAATCTAAATCTAACTTTTACAGTAGCATAAGCGTACGATTACTAGGAATTGAAAAACCATTTAAAAATAATTTAAACCTTCAAAATTCATCTATAGGCATTTATAAAAGTGTGATTGACGTTAAAAAGTGTTTTAAGTCGAAACCATATCAAGACATCGTTTTTAACTATATAAACATGCATAATAGAGTGAGAAGTCAAGAACCACTCATAAGATATCCAAAATACCAATCTTTCTCCTTAAATATGAAGTGGACTACAGCGGAGATGGATTTAAATCACCTAAAATGATAATATCTAGCTTTTATATGCTATTCACACATTTAATCAATGATTTGGTTAACATTAGTAAGAAAAGATGTGATTTTTGACGGAATTAGGGTTAATGAAGGTTTAGAACTATTTTGGGAAAGATGGAAATGACCTAGATCGGTTCCTACGGCCTTCCCTTAGCAAAAATTTCAAACTGAGTTAGTGGGTCTAAAAATGACCTTATTAGTTACTCACTAAAACTGGCTAGCAGTAGCCAAAGATTAAAACCGCTATGACTTCCAAAGGATAGGTCTGTTTTTCTAATATGACCACTCTACAGAATGGAAAACCATCATCTTGAAGCAATGAAAGTCATTCGTGACCCTAATCTGGCATCTGTCAAAAGCTATAGTCCAAAAAATATTTTTATGGGCTCAAATTGTCATATAGAAATTCGGTAAAATTATAGATGTGGAAAACGTGCCTAAGAGCCACTTACCAAAATGTTAGAGTCATACGACCTCATATAATATAAATAAAATAAAAATATTTTATGATTCTTCGATATGTAAAACATGGGTTGTTATAGTCTCCTCCCTTTAGGAATTTCGCCCGTGAAATCCTCGAATAAATAAAGGAATATTCAACCATAGTTACCACGCATACCTATCGATCACGTGCAACCATCAAGCACATCAAACAAGCAGTCATGCCATCAATAACACGCAAACCTATCCTAACATGCGAGATACTAAACTATCCTATATGATATCAAAAGGGAAAGAAAATACGATAAACAGTAGATCTTACCACATAAAGAGCTCCGGATGAGTGGGCCTCATACTCTCCTTGGTTTCCCACTTGCGATCCCCTTCACTTCTACCTCATTGAACTTATACTAACTCCATTGTCTTCCTCCTAAGCGATTCATATTGCATCCGACAATAGGAACCGGCCTACGAGGTCTCAAAGCTTCTAGTTCAATCTTGATATCATCTAGTTGATCTTGTGTTATTATCACGCCTGAGTCATGCACAAACTTCCGTAAGTGAGAAACATGAAAGACATTGTGCACATCTGCCATCTTCTACGTTAAGTTGACCTTATATGTTAGGTTCCTAATCTTCTCTGTTATTGGAAACTGACCTATGAATCTCATGCCATCTTTCCCTTACCACCGAATCGAGTAACATTCTTCAAGGGAGAAATCTTCATAAACACCATGTCGCCGATGGAAAATTCCAAAACTCTACATCTCCTATGCGTATCTTTTCTTCCTATCTTGGGTAGCTTTCATTTACTGTCGAATGGTCTCTATCTTCTTGGATGGTTCTTTGATCATATCTAGCCCAAGTATTTGTTTCTCACCCGCTTCCCACGAACACGAAGGTGCATTACATAGTCGGCCATATAATACCTCATACGGTGCTATATAGATACTAGACTGATAGCCATTGTTGTGTGCAAACTCTATTAAATGAAAGCGATCATTCCACGAGCCTCCGAAATTGAGAATGCAAGTTCGAAAGAGATCTTCTAAGATCTAATTCACTCTTTCGGTTTGCCCATATGGTTGCGGGTGATAGGCTACACTGAGATGTAGCTTGGTACCCAACACCTCTTATAAGCTCTTCTAGAAAACATTAGTGAACAACATCTCTCAGTCGCTAATAATGCTCTTTTGCACATAATGGAATCGTACAAAACATTTCGTATACAATTCGGCCGGTATGGCTATTGTTCTACTTAACTCGATGGGTATAAATCTAGCACTCCTGGAGAATCGATCGAGTATGACCCAAATGCTGTCACACCCTTCTTGAGTCCTTGGAAATCGATTAATAAAATCAATCGGTTATTGCTCCCACTTCCACTCGAGAATTTCAAGCGGTTGCAAAAATCCACTTGGCTTTTTCTGCTCTACATACACCAACTGGATGTTCATGAACTTCAAGATGAATATCTCGACATGCTTCTTCATTCCCTCCTAATAATAGGTTTGTTTCATGTCATGGTACATCCTATTACCATCGAGATGTATGCTTAACCTAATATGGTGGCACTCTCATAGTACCTTATTTTGTAATCCATTGACATTGGGAATAAATAGTCTCCCATCCTTACAGAGCCAACCTTCTTGGTCGAGTTTGTATTGCTTCATGTCTTCAGACTCTACACCTCTTTCTATTTTCCCTATGATCTCTACTAGTCTATCGTCTCACCTCCGACTAGTTCCAATCCGCTAATCAAAGTAGGCTCGATAGTCAAACTCGCCAACATCCCTGGCTCTAACTCACAATGGGGTCTAAAGTGGTAGCCATCAATATGCGCCAACTATTTCCACTTCATAAACATTGCTCCTAAACTAGCATGTCTTTCTGCTTAATGCATCGGCTATAACATTCCCTTTACCAGGTGTGTAAGAAATGCTGAAATCATAGAAGGCCAAGAATTCCAACCATCGCCTATCCTTCTGAGAGAAAAGGTACTTCAAGGATTTATGATCCATGAATAGCATGAACCTTTCCCTTAATAGGTAGTGCCCTCTAAATCTTCAAAGCAAACACTATAGATGCCAACTCCAAATTATGAGTTGGAAACTTCTTCTCGTGCAGTTTCAGCCGTCGACTTACCTAGACGACAACGTTTTCCTTTTGCATCAACATTGCACCTAATCCAATAATACAAGTGTCTGTGTATTTTTTCAACACCTTACTCCCACTCAAAATGGTCAATAAGTGCGCACTTATCAATCTCTCTTTTAGATTTACAAATGCATGCTCACATTTCACATCCCAAAAAAATTACGATTCTTCTTCGTTAAATTGGTCAACGGTGCTGCTATCTCCGAGAAGTCCTTGACAAAGCATCTGTAATATCCTACCAATTCTTAGAAACTTCTCACATCTGTAGCATTCTTGGGTTTCCTCCAATCTCGAACCATTGCCACTTTGGCAGGATCTATTACGATGCCCTACTCTAAGACGACATGACCCAAGAACCTCACCTCTCTCCACCAGAATCGACTCTTTGAAAATGTCACTTTCAATCTATGCTTCCTCAATACCTCAAGCACAATCCTTAGGTGCTTTTTGTGTTCCTCTTCTGTCCTAGAATAGATCAAATTATCATCCACGAACATAAGCATGAACTTCCTTATGTGATCCCTGAAGATGCAGTTCATGGATCAACAAAGTAAGCCAGAGCATTAGTTAATCCGAACGACATAACCAACCACTCGTTGAAACCAGACGGCATATGAAACACGATGATCAAACCACTCTCCTTCGCTATCTCAACTGGTGAAATCCTATCACGAGATCTAACTGAGAGAATACCTTCGCACCATGGAGCTGATCGAACAAGTCGTCAATATATAAGATCTGATATTTGTTCTTCTTCATCACTTTATTCAGTTCACAGTAATCTACACGTAACCTCGGAGAGCCATCCGCCTTAGAGGCGAATACTATAGGCGCACCCCATTCAAATATGCTCCTACGAATGAACCGTTCCTTAAACAGGTCATTTACTTGCACCTCCAACTCCTTTTTCTCTCTAGGTGCCATATGCCTCAAAGGCATAACTATTGGCCTAACATCCTTTAATAAATTTATTTGAAACTTATAATCAGGCTACTTCCGAAAACACATTCGGATATTCTCTATCGATATTCATAGATGACAACCCATCCTATGGACTTTCAAGCAAATATAGATAGCTAAAATAACCCCTTCCTCCAGCAGGTAGCCAATCACTACCATCCACCCCTCCATTGCCCCAATCGTCACCAATATCCTCTCGCAATCCACCATTACCACATACCTCCTTAGTCAATCCACTCCCTAGATAATCCTGAACCCAACAAAATTCAAAACAAAGCAATCATAAACAAAAGAGCATCCTGATTCGATAAGATCAAGCTACGACAACCATGCACAGGCTAGTGGAGCCTCCAACAGGGTTCGTCACAATCAAAGATTAGTGAACTATTTTGGGTTTCAATCCCATCTAACAAATTACTAGACATAAAGGAATTTGAAGCCCTAGCATCAAATAAAACCTTTATGGAAACATTGTAAGTGGAAAGCGAACCTTGAATAACAATAATCTTCCCCTTCTTGTTCATTGAGGGAGCACTTGACGAAGTTGGAATAACATCCAAAGCATATGCCTTTACAACCTATTTCTGCTTTGGAGGTTCCAGATAATTTTTCAGTACATGTCCGGGTTTACCATAGTTGTATCACTTCATCTTCCCATCAGTCTAGCAGTCTATGATTAGATGACCCTTGTCTCCACAACCATAATAAATAGGATCCTATTTTGCCTTATTCTTGGTGTTCTTTCCCTAAAACTCTTTCTCCTTTCCATTCCATTTCTGCTTGCCTCCACCTTTTATTATAGCTTCAGCTCCTCCTTAACAACCACAGCTAATTTGGACATGGTGTATAAACTCTCCTTGCGAAGAGCTTTCTCAACAAGTCTCTCGAACGGCTCATAAATAGACTAACCAACTTCTCCCCAAAGTAGTCTCCAATCCCATAATGAATTTCTCATTCTTTCTCAGCGGAGTATCAATTAAAGACATCCCATACTTCGACAAAGCATCTAACTCAGCAATATACTCGGAGATAGACATATCTCGTTACTTCTAATCATCAAATTTCCTAAATAGTACCGACTTCTAGGCAGCCGGAACAAACTTCTCTACAACCCTGACCGTGAACCGGTTCCATGTAAACTGATCCTCTGGTGTAGCAATGGTAATGACATTCCACTAATTCATGGCCCTCCCTTAAAGCTGTCTAGAAGCCCGCTTTCTCTTTGTGGCATCATCTACATCCATATCACGAAAGATACGCCCGCATATGTCCAACTAATCCTGCAATTCGATAGCCGACTCTATTTCAAGGAAAGATTTACTTCCTAAGGTTGAGTAATCTTTTCAAAACTTGGCAAAGTCTACTTTTAGTGCTTGCAATTGAGCACACCACCAATAGCAATATTTAGAGCAGCCGCATGGGCATTTTGAATCATGTTCGTCGTCATCATGTTGAACATGGCTTGCAATTCAGGGTTAATATCATACGTACCCGCTCCTTCCTCAATTTCGAAGATAGAGCTCCTCATAGCGTTTCTTGTTTATTGGTTCATTCATGATCTGTAACGAGAATGATTAGTCTGTCAAAAAGAAAACTACGTCAATGGTACTTTTGTGTGCATTCGACTTATTTACTATTTATACAATATCATATAGTTTTGAAATCCACAATATATAACAAATACGCACTCTCTTGTATATATATACTCTCGTTCTAGTCTAGGATGATAACCCTTTCCCTATCCCTATTGGACCCGGCATCAGCTCAGATTAGTCATGTAACCTAGGCTCTAATACTAAATGTGAGAATCGCCCTATACTATCGGCATCCAATATACATACGCTAGTGCGCCGATGATGTGCCCGACCGATGTAAAACGATCATCAGGGTTTTAAAATTAAATAAACATCAAGTAACCTATCGTGTATCTCACAATGCATGGAATGAAATGAAATATGCATCATAGATATAAAACAAGAGAGATGGTAATAACTAAGTGATCCAAATATCATAGTATAGATTTGTTATCCGACATTCTAGCCCGGCTATGTGGAACTGATTGCACGAGATAGGTTCGAATACTATCAAGGCCGACGATCCTGAAACAATGATTGTGGGACCCACAAGTCAAGTACATATAGTTATATAAAGTTTGAATTGAATTGAATTGGTAGATAAACAATGTAAAATGCTTAAAATATGGAGTATGGCTTAGTGACTTGATGGGATCGGTATGGATATGCTCAATTGAGAGGGATTGACATACATCAACTGATAGAGAAGAGGTCGGCATAATCAATTCAGATGGATTAGCATACATCAACTCATAAAGAAGAGGTCGGCATAATCAAGTCAGATGGATCGACATACTTCAGCTCACAGAGAGGGGTTGGTATGCTTTCACAGGCTAATTAAAAATGGATGGACATCCTTTATTTAGTTAGATTTATATACTTTAGCTCATAAAGGAGGGATCAAATTATTTCTCATAAGATGTTCAACACATTTTAAGAAGAAAAGCTTTACTGAATAGTGGTCAGTGTACAACTCTTTAGAGGGTTTAGTAGAAAGTAGTTTACAAGTAGAGTTGAATCAAAGACCAATTAATAACTCGGGATCTGTTAATCCAATTGACTTGAAAATTGGAGATTAAACATATTTTAGCATCAAGAAGCCAACATAGGGATCTCTGCCCAAAACTCAAATAATGTAGGGATCGAGACCGATCCTTTTTCATTGGGATTTGAGCCTAATGACCCCTCTAGTGGTCCCATGTAGATTAGAAGGTTCTATAGCTGAAGTTTCAAAGAGACTGTGGTCGTCCTCACCTGTAAATACTGGCTAAATGGTCATTCTAAGGATCTTTATGCTGCTGGTTACTTTAATCTTTGTTATAATCAAGTTTTCTCTATTCCTTGCTTCTGTAATCAGATTTATAAGTGATTGATAAAGATAGTCTTTAAAGTGGACGTAGGCACACAATGTCGAACCGCTATAAATCTCTGCGTTTTTGGTTATTGCTTTTTATTTGTTGTTGTCTTAATCTGTTCCTTATTTTCATTTTATTTCCTTCACTTACTTCATTATAAAAATCCGTTCTTGAGTGTTTGCGACCAATTTGGTTGCAAACATTTTGGTGCTTTCATTGAGAACGTTGATTTTCAACTTGCTAGGGTCCCTTTGTTGCTACTGGATTGGATAAATTCCTTGAAAGAGATCCATAGTTATCTTCATAATGTTTCTTATACTACTCAGATTTGTTGAAATATAAGTAAGGAAATTGGTAATAGTGAGACATACTAGATTCGCTTCTCAAAACGTTGAAGGAAATGAGACTGCTAACATTCAGTAGAGAGACCCAAGCAATCAACCAATGAATGTGAATGTTGATCCAGTTGAAGTTTAGAATCCCACCGATTCCAATTCTAGAGCTGAATTTCGTAATTTAATGAGAGAGTTGATGGAAAGTCGTCAACAACTAAATCAGCCAATTCAGATTAATATCTGAAAGTGACTATGCTGTAGGATCGAGTAATATGGAATATAATAAATAACCAGTGCGGAATAAAAAATAAACGTAAATAGTAAAATGATAACGGAGTTTTTTATACTGGTTCGAACTCCCATTCTACATCCAATTACGGACTCCTTCTGGAATTATGGCTAGCAAACCTCACTTAGCACGGAGAAATAGGTATTACACCGCCTGAGCAACCAAAAGGACTTGACCGCTTGAGCAACAAAAGAGGACTTGACAGTCTGAGCAACCGAACATGACATTCATACAGACTGGATTTAACTTGACTTTATGTGTTCTAAATAACACGGATTTGTCACTTGTAGTGCACCCTTACTATAATCTTTTTCTAAAGATTGATATTTGTAATCGTGTGTGTATGAAGATGAGGCAGATTAATATTGCTTGAAGAATATGGAATTGAATTGGTAAGCAATGATTGTATGAGAGTTTGTGAATAATGAACTCAAGATTGCAAAGCACTATATATCAAGAGTGATTAGAAAATTAGGTGATTTGGTTAATAATTCATGAGTTTTTTGTATAGTATATAAAGATTTATGGCTTCGGTAATAGGTATCTGTTAATAGCAAAGAGATGCATCCATCTAGGAAGAAGATGACTCTTGACCAAAAGAAGTGACTATTCAAAAAGTTGGCAGTTGCTGTTTTCAATCGATTGGACATGCTTGGTTAGTTGACTGAATTCAAAAACGTGCATAAAAATATACACAGACTCAATTGACTGACCTGTGTGTTCAGTCAACTAGTCTGTGCTTTTTAAAAGCTTATTTTACGCAGAATCAGTCGACTGTTTATAGTAGGTCAGTTGACTGAGTGCTGTTATTTCAGTGCAGTAAAACTATTTGTGTGTGTATATGATATATATAAAACAAATGCAAGTTCTAAATGAATTTATGAGCGATGATCATTGAGAAAATATTTTAACAAAGCTCTAAACTAGACTCTATATATACTTATTGACTTTAGCCAAGATATATAACAAGACGAACTAATATTTTGAGTCGATAAATCCAGATGTTTTCGTAGACGTAGATTCGTGAAATATTATATCTTGTCAGCACTCAAAACTTATGATCTGACATTCTCCCCCTTTTTAACGATGACGACTCTATTTTCTACAAACGAATCTTCAAAAAACTTTGTTGATTTATCACTTCCCCTGAATATGTTCATGCAACATTAATATAGTATTCTCCCCCAAAATCTATGTTATATTTCCTATCAATGAATTATATTTTCTCCCTTTATATCATTGACCAAAAGGAGAGCACTTAAAGTGGAGAATATTAAAATACGAGCAATATAACACGGAAACACATCTACATAATCAAAAACATAACATATATAACACAGAAGCATATCAAAACATATTACACAAGAACAAGAGTAAACAACTACATAATCACACGACATAGAGTTTAAAAGTTACATAGTCAAACTAGAAAGATACCACATATAACATAGGTTTAAAGAAATATTGTTTTAAAGTAGAATAACATAGAAGTTCCATTTGAGCTCTCTTCATCACCTTCAGTTTCATTGTCGTTGGATTCGTCACCAACTTCTTCGCCTTCTTCCTCTTCTTGTTCTTCAATCGAAGTAGACTAGGTGAAGTGCTCCATTGGTCATTTCCCATGAGATGTAGACACATGATCAGAGGTTAAAGAAGGTTGGGAGCATGTGATCGCTTCCCAAATATTATTGAGAAAACCTTCAATATGATTGAGCTTTTTGTTGACCCTGGTGACATTTTTATCAACTCTAAAAACACTTGATTCTACCTGAGATAGTCGATGATCAAGGAGTTTTTGGTTACGAGCGATGATAAATACGACGTCTTGCGGCCTTGCTTGAGGATCGACTTCTTGAATCTCGTAGACTTCCCATTTGGGTAGAGGAGGTCGAGATGATGAGGAGGCTTGAACATGTGGAGTTTGTTGACGAGTGGAGGGTTGAGCTCGATTGGAGGCTTGGTTTTCAAGCCAATGTTCATAAGTGATGATGGTGTGGTCAAGGTATTGTTTTGGAAAATTCATTAGCCTAAGCTTCTTGCTATTTAAGGAGTTATGATTAAGCATCCGAGTCGACAAAAGAAATGTCGAAATGTTTGAGAATGCGCATATGTATCATTAACATCCAACTTTGGTTGAATGTTTGAAATTCATCCAAGATGACTTTAGCATAATTTCCTCATCAAATTCCCCAAGTAGCATACAAGGAATGAAAATCTCTCTGATATACCTTCTCATAACTTCCGGTCCTCGGTTGATGGTGTATGTAAGCACACGGTGCATGATACGAGCTTTGGGTTGTTAAGCTACTTCCTTTAGTTCCATCAAATCATCAGAGAGGAACAAATGACTTACACGATCTTGACTTTCCATATTAACGGCTTTTTGGCTCAACTCCTTTCCTTCATTTGGGAAATAAGAATTCTCGCAAAATGTTGAAGAGGAAGGAAAAGTTTTATACCACATACCACAGTCCAAATTGCAACATCCGGGTTTGAAATGACGTGTTGGTCAAGATTCAAGTTGGCATAGAAGAGCTTGATGGGTAGATGGTTAATCTTGTTGTTGTTTGTAGCATAGTCGATGAGAGACTCTATTTCGCTTCGACGAGCTAATTCCTGAATCGCGTAAGGAGCGAAATCGGGGAACTTAACAAATGTTCCTTCAAAAATGTGGGAGTCTTTCATCTTGTCAAAACATTGTGCCGCTTTTTCTTTATGGAGCCATCCTCTAATTTGAGAGTCGGAAGTACACGCTGATGATTGAGATTGATGAGCTAGTTTAGGTACCATTTATTGAACTAGGTTTCGGAGAGGAAGAAGAAATTTAAAAATTTGAATAGGGCAGACAAAAATTTGAATAAGTTGAAGGTTTTTTGAACGATTTTGAGGTGGGGGCAGGGATTAATGGAAAAGAGTTGTAAGTATTGGAGTGAAAAAGTTAAAAGATGAATGTTTGAAAAGTAAATTAGAAGTGATTGTTGGGCGGGAAAACCGGGTTTACCATTTTCGGTCGACTGAATCTTCAAAGTCTATCGACTGACTGGATATACAAAATTCAATTTTAATTCGTCAGTTGACTGACTATAGACGTTCAGTCAACTGAACTCTTCCCGAGAGTTTTTAGCGTAAGAAGGCCGGATTCATTCGACTGAAATGGTAAGTCAGTCGACTGACTACAGGGTAAAAATGAAATATTAATTCTGTTTCAGTCGACTGCTTTCACCACTTCAGTCGACTAGTGCTAGTGAACCTACAGGATGATATTTCAATCATTTACAATAAATTTTTGAACAACCTAACTTTATGCCAGAATTAAAGGAAAATAATATTATTTTTCAATGCAAACAAAAAACTATAAGAATATAGTATATGCAAAACTATATAAAAACATTAAGAGGATTTGGATGAAGAAGACGGAGTGTGGTATTTGTCTTCAACTTTTGTATTCTCTTTAAAAGGTCGTTGTGGTGACCAACCATGTCCACATTCCCATGAATTTAGAGAAGCCGAGGGATGTTGAGGTAATGGTTTCCATGGATTATGACGTGAAGGAGAAGTTGGTTGGAGAACCGTGTTGAGCGATGATGAGCCATAGAATTTTAGAGCCACTTGTTCAAGAAAGCTTAAGCGTTTTGCATTTACCTTCTTCTCGTAAAAAAACTCTCTCCGTAATTCCATTGTCTCCCTTTGATAATGATGAATGTCATCTATCTTTTCTTCGATAGATGACGATCCGAAAATTAAAGAGCATTTAGCTCTTTTACAGGGAGGAGTATAATTGGTGTGAGTGGAAGGCGGAACAATTGAAACGGGCTCATAAATAGGAGTAGATGTTAGAAGATTCAACAATTCCGAGCTAAGTTCTGTATGGGAGAGTGAGGAAGAAACCAAATTGTTTTGAGAAGACATGATAATAAACAAATTGAATTGCTTGTGAAAAGAACAAATGATTTTGCTTATCTTTAGAAAAAAAGATGGTGATAAGCTATGACAGTACTCAAGTATTTATAATGAGAGATGTTTAAAAATAGATAAATAAATTTGTGTTAACTATCTTTTTGGAAAATTACAGCCATTTATTTAAAAGAAATAAGTAGCTAATAATTTTTGAAGAATAAATGGTTAACAAAATGAATGGTTAAGAATAAAAGCCAAAACTGAGCATAGTTAAAAAAAATTAACAATGAAAAGAATTAGAAAGATAAAGTTGTATGGTAGAATAACATCAGTATGTCATGCTAGAGATCAAAAAAATCAAGTGTCAAATTGTACAATTTTTTTGATTGTGAAATTTATTATAAATATTTTAGTGAAATAATTCCTAATTCACTTTTAGGTTTAGTAATAATTGTTAATCGAATAGTTTCAATTGAGTTAGAAAATAGTCGAGATAATTCAAATTAAAATAACCGCAAGCACATGGCGTATATTTGTACTACGTGGCGAATACGGGTCGATCCGCGGAGAATTGTAGATTTCAAAAATCTATTCAATCAAATTAAAACAAATTAGAATGATTGTTAACTACTAAAAGAAAGTAAAAAACAAATTAAAACCAAAGAAAATAAAAATATGAAATTAAAGTGCAATTTAGAGGCAAATCCTGTCCCATGATCACATAAATCAACATAATGAAATTATGATCTCTTTTCGGTCATTTGTGAGTTTAGTTGATGCATTTATCATAAGCATGACCTAATTGTGTTATTAATTAACACACTTAAGCCATCAAAATTTAATGCACCCTCTAATCCACTTACTAACTTCAATGAAAATGATATGAAATTAAAAGTAGAATCTATTTTAAGCATGGTTTATTAACTATTGAATTACAAACATAAACCATCAAATTTTGATTCTAGATCCACTTCAATTACCATGATCATATGTAGATGAAGAGATAATTAGTGATTCATATGACTAAGCATAACTTATTTGTATTGAACAACATAAGCGCTCATACTCAATATTAAACACAAAATCACACAAATGTCTAACTTTCTATTATGCACAAAAGAGACATAAATGTAAAATTATGTTGCATCTACATGATTTAAGAGAGCTTCATTACCCCTAAATTGTAGGGATTACCTCACATATTTGTTATTATTTCAACAAATATAGAAAGCAACATGAGACACAAAAAGAAGAGGAAAATGAAAGCTAATGGAAAAGAAGAGCATTCTACTTGCACGAAAAATAAAAGAAATCTACACTACAACACAAGAAGAAGATGCATGTAAAAAGAAAAGAGCATTGAATTACATAAGAAAAAAAAGAAAAATTACATGAAATAAAAATGGCTAAGTAGCCATGAGAAGAGAAAGAGAAGAAGTTTTTCTTTTTGTTCCTAAACTAAAATTAAGAGAGATTAAAAGAGAGACTAAGGAAGAGAAGAGTTACATGAAACATAAGGGGTATATATATACATGTGTTAAACTCTAATTCATATTTTTGGGGAATGTCCAAAATGCCATTGTAGGAAGTGTGGTGGCCAAGTTATCATTAGCTTCAATAATCCCCCACGTAAATGTACATGAAGCTTTAATGGCCTTTTACCATGTGCATTAGCTCCTTATTGAAAATTAAGGTAAGTGGGTGGGGTCCTTCATGTTCTTTACTTTGAATTATTTCATCTTCATTCTTTTGTATCTTCTTTGTGCATGCACGTTTCATCATAAAACCACTTGCAAAATTCACCAAATTTCCTACAAAATAACATAGAAAATTCGAAGTAAATTTTCACAATTTAATAAAATGCACAAAAATGATCATTTTACCAATGTATGAAGATGAATATGTGACAATCTGAAAATAATTTGAATTTTGATTTAAACAAGTTAAATTACCCAATATAATCATTTATTTCAATTTAAATAGATTAAATATGGTGGTAAAAATATGCACATTTACGCCATATCAAATACCCCAACACTTACCTTTTTATTCGTCCTCGAATAAAGAAAAACTAAGATAAATCCATTTTCGTAGAACGTTGGATTTCATTGAGCGTATGCAGTAAGCCGTTAAACCTCTGGGTGTCCCCAATAGGACGAGTGATGTCTCGTGAGGCTTTGCAGCGGATACTGCCCACAAAATCCGAATGCAGGATGAAAATATTTACAAAATTAAAAATTCATAAATGCAAGATTTATTTACAATGATATGGATGCAAGTTTTTGAAAATATTTACAAATTTTGATTTACTTTTAAATGGACACGAATAAGTTAAATATAAGTTTTGGTTATTATCTTGAAAATTTACGTCATTTACTCATCAAAATTTTCAATAAAAGTCAAGTTATCATAACAAATATGCTATAGTTTAACTCGTTGTTTCGGTTGATAACATAGTGTAACCATGAAATAGATCCTTAGTCGATTATCAAAGTTTATCAAAGTGGTATTTTCATTTATTTTCAATAACAAGTCAAATCAAATATGTTAAAATACTGCTTGGATTTCATTTACTTACTCCCTCTATTTTTTTCTTTCGAAAATTTTATTGATATTAACAATATTTGCATATACCTAACTCAGATAAACTAAGGCCGGATATATTACCCATGCACTGCCTTGCGTACTCATGTGAGGGGAATACAGAGCGTGGCGAGTGAACATACAAGTATGAACACCTATTGACTGTGGGCATTATTAAAAATATTTTTTTTATATACATACACCTAGCTCAGATAAACTTAAGCCAGATATACCGATCATGCACTGCCTTTCGGGCTTACGTGAGAAAGGTACAGAGCATGGCGAGTGAACACACAAGTGTGTATACCTGTCGACCGTAGGTGTTAATAGAAAATGTTTACATATATACAAATGTTTTTTTTGTTGAGAGAGTTTTGCAAAATCATCTTAGCACCATTTAACTTAGAAGACAAAAAAAATGCTATATTCTTTATTTAAATCAACCACTTTTTAAAACAAAGATTTTCAATTAGGATGCATTTCATAATTAACACATATGAATCTTCCTATATACTAATTAAACCATTGTTATTGTATAATCAAACTTTATTTTTATTTTTATTAAGACAAATAAATTTTTAAAATTTCAATTTAATAAACCAAAACCATATATTTATCCTATAGCGTTTCTTTAAAAATAAATCAAAAAAAAATTGTTTTTGGGATTTTTGAGATTTTAAAAGAAAACAAAAAAATAAACCATGAAAAATAAAATAAAAATGAGGATGTGTTTCCCCCTACAATGATTTTGACTGTGTCTCCACAGTCAACCCAAGTGGTTGGAGAAAAATAAAACAAAAATAAAATGATGACCTATATTAACATGAAGGTGAACGGTATTTACACGAGATCAGAAAGTACATTGTTAAAAAGTAAATGAAACGGTCTTCCATAGACCGATTCATTTGTCTCGTCAAGTATGCGAGACACAGCTCAAGCGCAGAAAACCAAATCAGAAAAGATTTCGAAGTTGAATTTTGATTTGAAAAAACGAATGTTGTTTTATCGAAAATTGTACAAGTTGTTTTGCTTTCGATGATTTTTGGGGTCGATAAAACAATTGATTGAAGTTCAACTTTTTTTTCAACAATTTAAAATTCAAGCTTATCATTGATTTTTTTTCAAAGTTATTGATTTCAAAATCAAAATGGTTATTTTCATCTTCCCCGTCGAAATTTAACAACTCGTCGTCCAAAAGTCGAAAAATTTCGCGTTCATTAAATTCGTCTTCCTTTAATGGATTATCAACAACTTTATTACATGTCTCAAGTTCAAAATTCAAAGTTATTGTATTTAAAATTTTGAAATCGAGAAAAGGAAGGTCAAATTTTAAATTTGGTCCATACCCTCAAAAGAATTGAAATCCAACTCGATTACTGTGTTTTCAACAACTTCATTAAGATTGTTATTTTCAATTTCAAAAGTTTTTATTTGAAAATCGCCGATTTGGGTAAAAGATGGATTAATATTTAACTTGTCACATATTGGGATTTGGTTTTGTGACGACCCGGAATTTTTAACAACTAAAATTGGAATTGTTAATTGATTCTAAATATTAAAAAAAAGTTAATTTTTAGTTTGAATTTCAAAATATCAATATTTACTTGTTAATAAAATTATTGAATTATATAGTTTAATTATTGAATCATATAATTTGAAATTGGGCAAAATGCTAAATCTGGAGTTTTAAGCATGTTAAAATAATTTGAAGGCTTATAAAATCTATAGTGATGATACTGAAGATAATAGAATGGTGGAAATTAAATTTAAAGGTAATTTGTTCAATTTTAATAATATATCGTTTAAATTGGAACTGGAAAATAGCCTTCCGAGGCACAGTCTCGGAATTCGACGAAACTAGTTCCATTAGATCCGTAATAGTTAATTATTATCGGTTTTCATTTTTCGTAGCAATCGGAGTTGTTGTTTGACCCTGGCAGCTCAAAACGCTTAGAACTATTCTAATCGATTTATTTTAAAACTGATCGTTTTCTTCTGTAACTCGTGTATACGATCGACTTAGGTTCTGAACATGTTTCATCATGTTCGGGACGCAAGTAGAATCTTATAATTGCCAAACGGAATTTCTTAAGAAGGGTTCGAATTTTAATGGCAGTTATTGCGACGTTGAGAAGATATAATAAAATTTATAGGAATAAGGTCATAGATATTTTCATTTTATCGTACCCAAGAAGCCTCTTACTCCCTATATCTATTTTCTTACATAAGCAACCGCTGGTACTCATTTTCCTCCCCCATCTTCAGTTCGCCCAAAACCCTTATTATCGAAATCAACTTCAGTGAAAAAAAAATTAATTAAGGCATGTCTCGCGAGTTGGCTCGCGATTGAATCGCGTTCGAATCGCACGTGCACGAGAGGGAGGGTGGCGGTGGCGTCCAGGGGGTGTAGTGGTGGTACGCGCGAGAAGTGGAAGCGACTTCGATGTCGCGTCGGTGAGGGTTTCACGTCGCGGCTATGGCAAGTTGGGTTAGCGGAGGCGATCGTTGGGAAAAAAAGAGAGAGAGAGAGGGGGGGGGGGGTCGCACGAGCAGGCGCTGCAAGTTTGAGCTAGGACAGAGGGTGCGCGATGCTTGCTGTAGCGATAGCAGGTGAGTTTTCTCGATTTTCTTTCGGGCCATATATACGAATATTCGCTTAGTTTAAATTGCAGAAATATCAAGCAAACTAACTGTTTAAACCCGTAGATTGTTAATGTTGTTGCTTACGATTTATTAATCTAAGTTGTATGTTTCATTTAAACCAGTAGGTAGATGCTTAAGTTAAATTCGAAATTTAATTCATAATGTGCTTAAGGAGAAATTAAGGAAATAAGGTATTTATCTTCAATTAGACTTAAAGATATTAGATTAATGATAATCAAATCACGGATTTTATAAAGCAAGAATTTAAAGTAATATAGTTAAGAAATTAATTAATTTATTTGACTTAACTTTTAATTGAATAGGTTTGAGAAATTAAGATTATTTAATTAATCAGTTCTGTAATTTAAGAGAAACTAATTTATTTATGATTAAGAAATAATTAGTTATTGATTAAGGATTATAAGTTAATTAATTTTGATTGATTAATTTATAGGTAGAGACAAATTAATATAAGTAACTAGAGAATTCGTTACTTAAATGATAAGCATTTAAGGTAAGTAAATTAAAGGTGAGTAATCTCACGCTTCTGGACTTTCATTTAAATTAAATGGTTAAATTCAAATGATTGTTTGAATGGTTGAAACTGAATTGATGTGCTATATTATATAGTAATATATAGGCTATATTGAAATGGTTGATATGCTGTGATGAACATTTTGGTAATTGGGTGATGTGGTTTGCTTGGATATTTCGGTACCCTGAGTTATCGAAATATGGAGTTTGAAAGAAAATAATTGGTGAAAATTTGAAAACGAAATAATTATATTATAAAAAAATGGAAGAAATAGAAGTGATATTTTAAGACGGGAGGTAACTTGTAAAGTAGAGATTTAAAACAAGTTCTGAATTCCAAGTTAAATCTAACAAATTAAATTTAAAATATTAAGCGTGTAATAACTTGGATGTCAATAGAGAAAGTGTAAACCGAATTTAATGTAAACATAAATATGGATTTAAATTCCTTCGAGCTTCCATTATAAAAGAGAAATTAAATCAGATGTGAATAAATTAAAATATACATGAGAAACCATTAATTTATATAAGTGATGCCGTAAATAGAGATTGATTAGTTCAGAAAATAATAAATCAATATAAGCGACTTATGAGGAGCTAATTAATATAAGTACTTAAGGGTTAAAGAAATTAATATGGTTGATTAATTTATGAAGAAATCCAGATTACTTATTGATTTGGAATTAAGGATAATTAATAACGTGAAATTAATTAAAGATAATTACTTGAATATAATTGAAAGATAATTAATCCAGGGTGATTAATTAAGATGAATAATGATGGGTTGATCAATTACTTAATTTGGAATTTAATTAACGTTGAATGAAGGGATATAGGTGATTGAAGTTTGAAATTCAATTGAGTCAATGGAATTGATTTATATGCGACGAATAATTGATTGGTATTGGATGTTTTGAATGTGTTGATATTTCTGATATGAATGTTGTGTATTTCATTTGAATAACTTGGGATAGGATAAGAGGAGTTTTCGAAGAGACCGGGGTCGGGTATTCGGAAATACCCGAAACAACTTTGCATTTTTATAAATTGATTTGTGAAATCAATAGGTAGAAATGAAATGATTTAAGTGAATTGGATTATGCTAAGTTTGGTACTTAGAAAGCTTATATGTAGATTAAGTGTTGTCTATAGCAAATTTTGAATCGGTTAAATTTATATGTGTTACCCCGGGTTTACATAAGTTGATTTCTTTGGTATTCCATATTAGTTGGGTTTACTCACGCTAGTTTCCAGCCTGACCCGGGTGTTACTTTGGTGTAATGCTTGGGTCAGACCGAGTATTACAGATTTCAGGTAGGGACGTTCTGGAGCTCAAGAGGCGAGCTGGATGGCTAGAGCGTATAGAATATTTCCGTTGTATTTATGTTATTATTAATCTGGGACATGATAATTGTATATATATTCAGTGACTGTATGAAATTCAAACTCTGATGTATATTAAATGTAATCGTTAGATATAACATTCTTTTGTAAACTGTTATTATTTATTATATTTTATCCGCTGCGAATGTGAGATGTTTGGTGTTTCTGTTCTTCTTCTTCTATCTCTTTCTTTTTTTTCATAACTATCTGGAATTTTCGGGTTAGAAAATTTCGGATCGTTACAGTTGGTACCAGAGCTGAAAGGTTAAGCGAGAACCTTGGCTCTGGTGGGGATTACTCATTGAATAGAGTCCGTAGTACTCTAAAATGAGTTGAGTATATATATATATATATATATATATATATATATATATATATATATGAGAGCGTACATGTTATTTGCTTATAAAGATTTTAAATGATTTTGTATAAAAGTAAAGTTTGATTTCTAAAGCAATGAATATTAAGGTGGATGATTGTTAAATTATTGGAACTAAGATAAGAAGTAATATAAAATACGACCAAATTAAAACTTATAATCAAAGTTGAAGAATAAACTTATATAACAAAATGGAATTTGAAATATAAATTGTAAATGAAATTTATAAGATGAAATAAACTTCATAAATAAATGAGATTATAATTTGAAATAGAATTCCAGAGAATATTTGAAAATAAAGTAAGATGAAAATTCCAGAGTTATGTTTAAATATGAATTGGATGGATTGGGAATTTTGAATTTTTATGAAAATTTGAAATTCCTTTGGATTTGAAAGTGGTTTCTAAAGGTTTTGGAGAAATAATAGCATTATTTCAAAACTATTTTTGTGTTGAATTTGAAATCTGGGAGATTTGAAATTAAAAATATTTGGAAATGTTTTTAAAGGAGATAAAAGGTATTGAACTCTTTCGGTCACTGGAAAATGACATCGGTGATGACTGCAGCATTATCGATGTCTATTTTTGAGTTTCTAGAAGAGAAATTGCTACCAAATTGTTTTTCATTGGAATTGTTTGTGAATTGAGTTTGGTTTTGAAATTCAAAGGGGTAATTGAACTTCCCAAAGAATTTTGGATATAGTTGAATTCTAGGGTGATATTGAAATTTTGGAAATTTGTTGAAACTCTAGTATCTTGATTAAAATGTTTATGGAATAATAAAAGTATATTGGCTAAATAAAATGTATATTTTCGAGTTAAAAGCAAAATGTGAATGTAATTGATTATAAATAAAAATTGTAATTTAAGCTGTACAATTTTAAAGATCAAACGGAATTTGATTTGAAGTTGGAAGGAAATTGTGAACCAATCACACTTGAATTGGGGTTAAATCAATTTCAATGGAAATTGAAGATTATTCGATGTGGAATTGGGTCAATTTAGATGGGAGTGGAAATTTAAATTGAAATGTTGGGGTAGTGAACAGTTTTGACTCTAGACTATTTTAATGTAAATTGTCTTAATATAAACTTAATTTTTTTAAGCTATTAAATATATACAGCTTTTCTTTCTTAAAGCCAAATTATTTTATACTTGTTTTATAATTATTTTGGAGCTATTTAACCATTTTTCAGCTGTTTTCTAAACTCATTACTATATTTTAACTATGTTACAAATTAATTACTAATTTACAACTATTTTGCAATTATCAAATTTTTTTGAAACTATTTGACTATTTTACAGCTATTTTGCAAACTAATCATTATTTTTCAACTATTTATCTATTTTTAAATTTTCGAGCTATTTTCTAAATATATACTGGTCGGAGTTCAAACTGTTATTGATTAAATACCCAACTGGGATAAGGATTGAGGTAATAATCCAAATGGGGATTAAGGCAAATGTGAATAAGTGAATGAAAATTTATGTGAATGTGAATAGAAAGGAAATTGATATTGGAAGAGTAATCGAATTTGAATATTTGATTTTGGGTAAACAAAGTTATATCTTTGTTGTATATTCTCCCCTTGTTGAATCTATTGTTGGAAGAAAAAGGATTTTGGAAGTGTTTGAAGTATAAAAGGAATTTTATACGAGTTTAAAGTGATCCAAAGTTTTCAAAATTATATATCTGTATATATATAAAGGATCTTATGAGGATTTTGGAAAGGGTTTTGAGAACCTTTGGATTTGGAAAAGCTTTTGATTTTTGGGTAAAATCAATATATGGAATTTGGAAAGCCTATTTTGAGAATTATCGATTTTGGGATAATCGATTTTGTGTAAAGGAGCTTTGATAAAATTCATACTAGGTGTATGATTTGAAAGATACTATATATGTGTATAGTATAAATGTTTTGATGATGGCTCTGGGGAAAAAGGGCGCTCCCTTGAAATGAACTTCTCAGGAGTGCCACCGGGTGGTACTGCCTTGAGCCCCGGGGGGGTTCTAAAGTTGATCCTATGAGGAGTCCGGACAAAACTAGTTCCTGGGGATTATGAGTAGTGCATACCATAGCGGAAGTCGTGTGTGCCGCTGAGAGCCAACAGTTTGCGTTTGATTTTATATCGGTAGACTGCGACCTATGGTATAACATAGCGAAAGTCGTGTGTGCCGCTGAGAGCCAACAGTCTTCATTTGATTTTATATCGGTAGACTGCGACCTATGTAGGAGTGGAGAAGTTTCATTTCGACGGCGAAAATCAGAGGCCGCGGAGAGCCTGCAGTTACATGGACTTTTGCTGTGACGGCAACGTAACCCTGGATGTAACTGTGATTTGTTGTGTGGGATCCATGGCGTAATCGAGAGGCCGCGGATAGCCTGCAGTTACATGTACTTTTGCTGTGACGGCAACGTAACCCTGGGATGTAACTGTGACCATGGATGGTGGTGATGATTTTCAGAGCATTGTCACCAAAGATATTTCTTCTATTTTCAACAAAACTGTTTTCTATATTTTCAATAAAATTATTTTCCAAGTACTGTCACTAGGTGTTGAAACGGATTTACCAAGTACTTATAGATTTTCAGTCCTACGCCTGATCAACGTATGACTGAATTTCTATGAGAACAAGGATGGACTGGTTGAGACATCAAGTTATAAGAAATATTTTTATAAAGAACTATTTTAATAGTATTATGTGAATTTAAAGGCATTTCTAAAATTTGAAAATAAAAGTGTTAGAATTTTTGGAAATTTAAAGGAAACATCCAAACTGGAATTATAAAATAAATTGGACTCCAGAAAATTTAATGAAGTGATTTTTGATATAAAATCGAATCTTGATATAAACCTGGAATAAGCTAATTAACTTTTAAAAAAAAATTATTATTATTCGATAAAGTATGTTAATAAAGTTTAACTCGGTTAAATAAATGCATTGTACGTTAATAATGAAGTTGGAAATGAATTCGAATTATAAATAGAATTCGACTTAGGTTTGATAATGGATTAAATAAGAAGAGATGGTGTAAAAATAAAGTTGAGTTGGATTGAAAAAGTGATAGTTTGAATTGCAAATAAAATTCAAGTGATTTGAATAATATTTAACGTAAATTGCAGGTAAATTTTATATAATGAAATGTTGTCAAATGAAATGAAAGTGAATTAGAATAGAAATGTTTGGATTGCAAATGAAACCCAAGTGAAGAGAAATAAAATAAATTCACAAATGAATTAGATGAATTATATAATAAGGATGAAGTCTGATTAAATAAAAACTAAATCAGAAGTTGTAATTGGAATTGGACTATCCGACCGAGCTTCAGTTCGGTGGCATATGTGCTTGGATATTATTTTGATAAATTGAGAGGGTGAATTTAAAATTAAAATTAGAATGAATGGGCTAACTGAATTTAATAGAATTTGATTAAATGAGAACCAAATAGAAGTAAACTTAAGTTTGATGTTGTAATAAATTAAAGTAAATTAACTTAAGTTTAAAATTTATGGAAGCTTGGCTTCGAATAAGGGTGAAAGCCCATTAATAAAAATTTGGATTGAATTGATATGGGAATGGCTAGAAGTATACAAGAATGGAATGTGTCGAGCTAAATAAAAGGGGTTGAGAATAAATTAAAATGGAATGGAATTAAATGAAATTGAGGCGGAATCAATTTAAATTGGTTATAAAACTTAAGTAATTATTTATCACATGGATATCATCAAATGGCGTAGAAATGATTGTCGTTTAACGTAAACGATATTTAATTAAATTCTATGAATTAGTGGAAGCAAATATAATTGATTTTTGAATCAATTGATATGAATACGAGTTTGTTTTGCTTAAAAATGAATTGAATGTAAGCAATTGCATTATAAACCATTAAAATTGGATGAAATGGCATATAAATTTGGTTGAAAGCAATTGGATTAGCTTTAAAATATATAAATCGCTTATGGTAAGCGTTTGGTGTTTGATGCTTTTGTAATGCTTGTGTTTGCTATTAAAGTTAGTGAAATGCTAATATATTCTCTATATATAACACTTACATATTTAAATTGAGTAAGTACAGGTACCTGAAGGCCATTTGGCTGGATTTGGATTGCACTAATTGCTAAAATTAATAAGCTGCTTGCTTAAAATGCTAAATAAGGGTACGCCTACGCAATAAAAATAGGAAATATGAACTGTTTTTGCTATTTTCGACCGTGTGGGTCGATGTATATATATTTATATCTTTTGTCAAATTGCAAAAGCTCCTCCGTACAAAGGAGACTCTGCCAAAATTTTCCGCAAATTTTGGGAGTTAGAAAATTTTTGAGAAAATTTTTGTTAAGCAATTAAACGATTTTAAATATGAAACTGAAATAGATTAATAAATGGAACTAATAAGACTCAGTTATTAATGGAAAATAAAACTTTAATATTCAAAATTGAAATAAATTGAATGCGTATGAAAACGAGAAAAACTTATTTGCATAAAAGTAGAAGTGAAACTTCTGTAAGGAAATGTATAAAATGATTTGAAAGGTTACGATTGAATATTGTTGCTAAGTAAGATATGCAGGTATTAAGAGAAAAGGAATTGGATTTGATTCCAAAAGATAATTGTGAATTGCCCGACTAAAAGATATGTATTTAAATTTCTGTATGAAATTGGATTGGATTTTTGATGTAGCCACTTAGCTTTTGTTTTCTTTTTGGTATTTGGGAGCCCGTAGAGGCCTTTTGTAGTAGTACCGAGCCAGCTGCGCAAAGGAGACGCTGGCAAAATTTTTCGGGAATTTAAGAAGTTAGAATTTTTTTGAGAAGTTTTGATAATTTGGAAGTTGGTTAAATTTAAATTTAAATGATTGAACAAAAGGGTAGTATTTGAACTATAAAAGATTTAGGGAGGTTAGTTAAGATGATAGTGGGTCATTAATAAAAGATAGTTGGTAGGATGTTGATTGTGAGTTTTGGGAAAAGGGTAAACGGGTAATGGTCCATTCTTCCTGACTAGTAATTTCGGGGACGAAATTCTTTTAAGGGGGGAGGAATGTGACGACCCGGAATTTTTAACAACTTAAATTGGAATTGTTAATTGATTATAAATATTAAAAAAAAGAGTTAATTTTTAATTTGAATTTCAAAATATCAATATTTACTTGTTAATTAAATTATTGAATTATATTGTTTAACTATTGAATCATAAAATTTGAAATTGGGAAAAATGCTAAATCTGGAGTTTTAAGCCTGTTAAAATAATTTGAAGGCTTATAAAATCTATAATGATGATACTGAAGATAATAGAATGGTTGAAATTAAATTTAAAGGTAATTTGTTCAATTTTAATAATATATCGTTTAAATTGGAACTGGAAAATAGCCTTCCAAGGCACAGTCTCGGAATTCGACGAAACCAGTTCCATTGGATCCGTAATAGTTAATTATTATCGGATTTCAATTTTTGTAGCAATCGGAGTTGTTGTTTAACCCTTGCAGCTCAAAACGCTTAGAACTATTCTAATCGATTTATTTTAAAACTGATCATTTTCTTCTGTAACTCGTGTATACGATCGACTTAGGTTCTGAACATGTTTCATCATGTTCGGGACGCGAGTAGAATCTTATAATTGCCTAGCGGCATTTCTTAAGAAGGGTTCGAATTTTAATGGCAGTTATTGTGACGTTGTGAAGATATAATAAAATTTATAGGAATAAGGTCATAGATATTTTTATTTTATCGTACCCAAGAAGCCTCTCACCCCCTATATCTATTTTCTTACATAAGTAACCGCGGGTACTCATTTTCCTCCCCCATCTTCAGTTCGCCCAAAACCCTTATTATCGAAATCAACTTCAGTGAAAAATAATAATAATTAATTAAGGCATGACTCACGAGTTGGCTCGCGATAGAATCGCATTCGAATCGCGCGTGCATGAGAGGGAGGGTGGCGGTGGCGTCCAGGGGGTGTAGTGGTGGTTCGGGCGAGAAGTGGCAGCGAATTCGATGTCGCGTCGGTCGAGGGTTTCACGTCGCGGCTATGGCAAGTTGGGTTAGCGGAGGCGATCATTGGGAAAAAAAGAGAGAGAGAGAGAGGCGGGGGGTCGCACGAGCAGACGCTGGCAAGTTTGATCTAGGACAGAGGGTGCTCGATGCTTGATGTGGCGATAGCAGGTGAGTTTTCTCGATTTTCTTTCTGGGCATATATACGAATATTCGCCTAGTTTAAATTGCAGAAATATCAAGTAAACTAACTGTTTAAACCCGTAGATTGTTAATGTTGTCGCTTACGATTTATTAATCTAAGTTGTATGTTTCATTTAAACCAGTAGGTAGATGCTTAAGTTAAATTCGAAATTTAATTCATAATGTGCTTAAGGAGAAACTAAGGAAATAAGGTATTTATCTTCAATTAGACTTAAAGATATTAGATTAATGATAATCAAATCACGGATTTTATAAAGCAAGAATTTAAAGTGATATAGTTAAGAAATTAATTAATTTATTTGACTTAACTTTTAATTAAATAGGGTTTGAGAAATTAAGATTATTTAATTAATCAGTTCTGTAATTTAAGAGAAACTAATTTATTTATGGTTAAGAAATAATTAGTTATTGATTAAGGATTATAAGTTAATTAATTTTGATTGATTAATTTATAGGTAGAGATAAATTAATATAAGTAACTAGAGAATTCGTTACTTAAATGATAAGCATTTAACGTAAGTAAATTAAAGGTGAGTAATCTCACGCTTCTGGACTTTCATTTAAATTAAATGGTTAAATTAAAATGATTGTTTGAATGGTTGAAACTGAATTGATGTGCTATAATATATAGTAATGTATAGGCTATATTGAAATGGTTGATATGCTGTGGTGAACATTTTGGTAATCGGGTGATGTGGTTTGCTTGGATATTTCGGTACCCTGAGTTATCGAAATATGGAGTTTGAAAGAAAATAATTGGTGAAAATTTGAAAACGAAATAATTATAGTACAAAAAATGGAAGAAATAGAAGTGATATTTTAAGAAGGGAGGTAACTTGTAAAGTAGAGATTTAAAACAAGTTCTGAATTCCAAGTTAAATCTAACAAATTAAGTTTAAAATATTAAGCGTGTAATAACTTGAATGTCAATAAAGCAAGTGTAAACCGAATTGAATGTAAACATAAGTATGGATTTAAATTCCCTCGAGCTTCCATTATAAAAGAGAAATTAAATCAGATGCGAATAAATTAAATATACATGAGAAACCATTAATTTATATAAGTGATGCCGTAAATAGAGATTGATTAGTTCAGAAAATAATAAATCCATATAAGCGACTTATGAGGAGCTAATTAATATAAGTACTTAAGGGTTAATGAAATTAATACGGTTGATTAATTTATGAAGAAATCCAGATTACTTATTGATTTGGAATTAAGGATAATTAATAACGTGAAATTAATTAAAGATAATTACTTGAATATAATTGAAAGATAATAAATCCAGGGTGATTATTTAAGATGAATAATGATGGGTTGATCAATTACTTAATTTGGAATTTAATTAACGTTGAATGAAGGGATGATTGGAGTTTGAAATTCAATTGAATCAATTGAATTGAGTTGTATGCGACGAATAATTGATTGGTATTGGATGTTTTGAATGTGTTGATATTTCTGATATGAATGTTGTGTATTTCATTTGAATAACTTGGGATAGGATAAGAGGAGTTTTCGAAGAGACCGGGGTCGGGTATTCGGAAATACCCGAAACAACTTTGCATTTTTATAAATTGATTTGTGAAATCAATAGGTAGAAATGAAATGATTTAAGTGAATTGGATTATGCTAAGTTTGGTACTTAGAAAGCTTATATGTGGATTAAGTGTTGTCTATAGCAAATTTTGAATCGGTTAAATTTATATGTGTTACCCCGGGTTTATATAAGTTGATTTCTTTGGTATTCCATATTAGTTGGGTTTACTCACGCTGGTTTCCAGCCTGACCCGGGTGTTACTTCGGTGTAATGCTCGGGTCAGACCGAGTATTACAGATTTCAGGTAGGGACGTTCTGGAGCTCAAGAGGCGAGCTGGATGGCTAGAGCGTATAGAATATTTCCATTGTATTTATGTTATTGTTAATCTGGGACATGATAATTGTATATATATTCAGTGACTGTATGAAATTGAAACTCTGATGTATATTAAATGTAATCGTTAAATATAGCATTCTTTTGTAAACTGTTATTATTTATTATATTTTATCCGCTGTGAATGTGGGATGTTCGGTGTTTATGTTCTTCTTCTTCTATCTCTTTCTTCTTTTTCATAACTATCTGGAATTTTCGGGTTAGAAAATTTCGGATCGTTACAGCTTTTGTTTCTCACATTGTTTCATATATGTTTCGAACAACAAATCCATGTGATCATTGTAGATTTCGTTCATTTGTTCAACACAATCCAATTTATAGCTATTAAATTGAGAATTTTCGATTTGGATTTGTCGAGAACAAAAATTTTCAATCGTAACGTGTTTAAGATTATTCCCATTGCCAAATTCTTTGAAAAGTTGTTTACATTTTCATTTTGAGTTCGAAATTCATTTGGATTTCAAAATTGCATCGGCATGGGTTATCATCGAAAATGTTTGAATTTTGAATTGAATTGAATTCAAATTTTGAAATCCTCTACTCGAGTTATTACACAAATATGAATTACACAAATATGAATTACACAAATCATTTATCATTTGATTTTATTGTGTAGAGATTTCAAGTATAGTTAAAATGCTATTTTCAAGAGTAGAGGGTTGTTCATCGTTTTGAAAACTTTGTTGTTCAAAATTCGAATAGTTGTTGTTGAAATATCCATAAGAATTTGAAGTACAATTATATGGATTATATTGATTTTCAGAACTATCATAAAATTTATGAAAATATGGAAATTCAAACATTTTCAAGAATTTTTTTATAAAGAAAAAAATATTTACAAAGAGGAATTATTTTTCAAAATGAAAAAATGATTTTTGTTTTTTATTTTGGTTTTTCAATTTTTTTTGTTTTTGAAAAGATTTTTTTTTGGGTTTTTGATTTCCTAATTTTTTTTGGATTTTTGAAATTTCAAAGAAAAAAGGATTTAAAAATTTCAAAGGAAAAGGAAAAGGAATATTTACAATTTTTTAGTTTTGGATTTTGATTTTTTTTTAAATACGCATGAACTAATGCAACTATATGAATGCAAGGATCTAATTACAAATTATTTATCCTAAGTTAACCCAAAATTGGATAATTACACTTTGTCTTAAATAAACAAGATAGTACTCAGCCAGGTAACGGAAAGGATTTATCGGTGTTCCACGAATCACCGTAACAATGCAGTCGAAGGTTTAAGTACCTTCAGAAGAACAACTAGTATAATATTTATGAATCAACGTAATATTTATAAATGGTTATTACTCTGCCGTAGCTTAGACACCAAGAAAATAAATTATTAAGAGAAGACAAATTGTCAATATACAGTTAAGTGTTATCGATATCTAACCATTTTTATTAATCAAAATTCTAGGATGAAATGCAAAGCAGAAATTAAACGTTTAATAACAATGCAATTACGAATGAGTTTTTTTTTTTTGAATTTTTTTAATATATAAATGCAAATGCAAGCAATCAACGATGCAACTAAAATAAAAACAATAAGAAAACAAATTTTTATAAGCGAGAAAACATTATTTTTTAGTAAGCTAAGCGAATCAAGCAACTCTTCCAATCTGCTTTGGCAACCTGAAAATAAAAACAAGATATATACAAGTTTTTTTTAATATATAAGGACAAAACTCAAAACAAATTAAAACAAAACAATTTTTTTTAAGAGGAAGAAAAGAATGGAAAATAGAATTCTTTTTTTTTGTTTGAAAGGAACTAAAAAAAATTTGAAACCAAACAAATAACTTAAAGCAAATTGCCAAAATCTAAATTCACTAATCAGAAAAATGAACCTAATGCCTTTTTTTTTAAAGAGAGAATGAATCGAAAAACAAAAAGAATCAAACTAAACAATACCCACCCGGCCCATCATGAAAACAAAACCAACCCTTTTTTTTTCAAGCCAAATAGAGCCCCGCCCAATACATAGCGATCAAAATTTCTCTGTTATTTAAAACAAACGCTACAAACCCGATCGGGCGTTCAGAATTTTTTTTTACAGATCCTCGTTCGATCCCAAAAAGAATTAAATCGAAAGTTCCCCAAAATCATTAATCAATTTCAACTTTCACTCAATCCAATATTTATTCGGATTCTTGTCGACTGGTTTTGGAGGAGGTGGCAATTACAGAGGTGATCGTATTGGTAGGTGAAGCGTGCGCTGCTATGGCGATCAAGCTTGAGTCTTTTCGATGTTTGGTGGTTCCTCGAAATGGTGAGGAGGCAGAGGCTTTGGGGAATTGGGTGGATCGGCAATTGAAATTTGGGGAATTGAAGTTCGACGAGGGAGGTGATGCGATTATGGTGGGGGATTCAGTCTGTGATTTCCTGGTGATGATTGAGGCGGCTGTGGGTTTGGAATGGAGGGTAGGTATGTGAGCTTGGTTGTCTATACGAGCAGTGAGTTTTGGGGTTTTGGTCGTGGTTGTTGAAGGTAAGGAGGAGGTGTTTGGTGAGTGAAAGGAGAAGTGATTAGAAGGCGATTCTGGTTTGCGGTCGTCGATTAGGTTAGTGGTTGTGGTAGTTTGAGTTTTGATTTGGGAAGATGATCGAAAATTGAAGTGATTACAGAGGTCAGTAGGTCTGATGAAGTGTTGTAAAGGAAGTGATGTTTGGGTTTGTAACAGTGTTATGAAACTTAAGTGTGTTGTGTAACGACAGTCGGAACGAGCTCCCCATCTCCAGCACGTGGGTACGCATATGGGTTAGCACACACTTTATTGTAACAAAAGGAATCCCTGATGTTACGTGCCTACCAACTCATATTTATGCACCACTTCTCCATGTTATTTAGCGATGTGGGACTTTTTCCAATCCAAACCGTCGTTCCTCCATTAAACATGCGAGACAACCCTAACAGTCTCCCCTTTGACTCGCATCTCTTTGCGGTAACCTTTGAGAGTACTGCTGTGTCTGCATGGCCTAGTCCGTAACCATCGGCTCCGATACCACTATTGTGTAACGACAGTCGGAACGAGCTCCCCATCTCCAGCACGTGGTGTACGCATATGGGTTGGCACACACTTTGTTGTAACAAAAGGAATCCCTGATGTTACGTGCCTACCAACCCATATTTATACACCACTTCTCCATGTTATTTAGCGATGTGGGACTTTTTCCAATCCAAACCGTCGTTCCTCCATTAAACATGCGAGACAACCCTAACAAAGTGGTGTGGCGTTGATCAGTGAAGATGCAGATGGTGGAAGGGTGATTTGGGATGGTGATCAGGGCTGCTAGTTGGTATGGGTTAATGGCTGGTTGAGAGATGGTTCAGTGGGTTGTGACAGAAGTTTGCGGTAGTGTGGTGACTGCTGCAAGCTGTAGCTGTACAGTGATTGGCAAAGAGGGAGATTGTTATGTGATGAGGAGTAGATGATAGTTTGGGGGTCTGAAGTGGATATGGTGATCAGGAAGGTTGTAGATGATGGGTATGTGATGACGTTCACAAGTGGTCAGGAAGGTGATGTTGTATTGGCAGTTTGTTGGAGATGGAAGAAGGAAGTTTTGAAATGAATTAAGTAGTTGAAGTGAATTGAAGTGGAAGTGAAGTGAATTGAGTTGATGAAGAATGTAGTTGTGATGGTCAGAGGAGAATTGTGTATATGAAGTGAAGCTTGTATGTTCTTGGAGATGGTTGTGCTGTGTATACGAGAAGTTGTTGAAATTATGTTGACGGCAATAGAGGCTTGGTCGAAGAGAAGTGTGCGCACTGTTTGTTGACAGGGGATGTTTGATCAACTGGGTTGTTTGACTTGGAAATTTGGAGTATAGGGGAGGTCTGGTGGTTGAGGAATTGATGATGGCAGATATGTGACGTTGAAATGAGGCAGTACAAGTTGGAGGAAGCAAGTAGTGTCAGCTTGAAGTTGAGGGCGAAGCAGTTGGATAATGGTCAGTTAGTAATGCAGTGTTACGGCAGTGAATAGTTGTGTTCACAGTTCGGGAAGGTGAAGGCAAGTAAATTATGTAAAGGAAGTTGTTAAGGGTGGAAGTGGTAGAGAAGTGAGTTTGGGGAGTGCCTGTAACTGCAACAGTAATTGAACAGCGAAACAATAGTGGTGAAACAGAGAAAAGTGCACAGTGCACAGGAAATATGCACAGTTTGTTTGTTTGTTTTTTTTGTAAATGTGTAAAAAAAATGAAAGATGTAAATGCAAAAATGAAAATGTGAATGAATAATTTTTTTTCTTTTTGAATTTGTGTTGTTGTGTTTTTTTAATATTCAAACGCAACGCGAACTAAAAGAAATAAACAACAAATCAAATGCAACACAAACACACAATAATTTCTTTTTCTCTTTTAAATGCAAAACACAAAAGATAAAAACACACAAAAATCAAAGAAAAATAATTCGAAGAAAAGAAAATCAAAATCAAAACAAGTTCCATGGCAATGACGCCAAAAACTCGTTAATCGAAGAGTTTTCTATCGAGTTAGAAAATAGTCGAGAAATTTCAAATTAAAATAACCGCTAGCGTACGACGTGCACATGTAGTACATGGCGAATAAGGGTCGATCCGTAGGGAATTGTAGATTTTAAAAACCTATTCAATCAAATTAAACCAAAGTCGAATTATTGTTAACTACTAAAAGAAGGCAAAAACAAAATAAAACCAAAGAAAATAAAAATATGAGATTAAAGAGAAATTTAGAGGAAAATCCCGTCTCATGATCACATAAATCAACATAATGAAATTATGATCTCTTTTTGGTCATTTGTGAGTTTAGTTGATGTGTGTATCATAAGCATGGCCTAACCGTGTTATTAATTAACACACTTAAGCCATCAAAATTTAATGCACCCTCTAACCCACTTACTAACTTGAATGAAAATGATATGAAATTAAAAGTAGAATCTGTTTTAAGCATGGTTTATTAACTATTGAATTTGAAACATAAACCATCAAATTTTGATTCTAAATCCACTTCAATTACCATTATCATATGTGGATGAAGAGGTAATTAGAGATTCATATGACTAAGCATAGTTTATTTGTATTGAACAGCATAAGCGATCAAATTCAATATTAAACACAAAATCACACAAACATATAACTTTCTATTAAGCACAAAGAGACACAAATGTAGAATTATGTTGCATCTACATGATTCAAGAGAGCTTCATTACCTCTAAATTGTAGGGATTAGCCTCTCATATTTGTTATTATTTCAACAAATGTAGAAAGCAACATGAAACATAAAAAGTAGAGGAAAATAAAAGCTAATGGAAAAGAAGAGCTGCTACAACATAAGAAGAGATGCATGTAAAAAGAAAAGAGCATTGAATTACATAAGAAAGAAAAGAAAATTTACATGAAATAAAAATGGTTAAGTAGCCATGAAAAAAGAAAGATAAGAGCTTTTTTTCGTTCCTAAACTAAAACTAAGAAAGACTAAAAGAGAGACTAAGGAAGAGAAGAGTTACATGAAACATAAGGGGTATATATACACGTGTTAAACCCTAATTCATATTTTTGTGGAATACCCAAAACGCCCTTGTAGGAAGTGTGGTGGCCAAGTTATCATTAGCTTCAATAATCCCTACTTAAATGTACATGAAGCTTTATGGCCTATTAGCATGTGCATTAGCTCCTAATTGAAATTCAAGGTAAGTGGGCGGGGTCCTCCATGTTCTTCACTTTGAATTATTTCGATCTTCATTCTTTTGTATCTTCTTTGTGCATGCATATTTCATCATAAAACCACTTGTAAAATTCACCAAATTTTCTATAAAACAACATAGAAAATTCCAAGTAAATTATCACAATTTAATAAATGCAAAAAAATGACCATTTTGCCCCTGTATAAAGATGAATGTGTGACAATTTGAAAATAATTTGAATTTTGGTTTAAACAAGTTAAAATACCCAATATAATCATTTATTCAATTTAAATAGATTAAATATGGTGGTAAAAAAATGCACATTTACGTGCACATCAATAATATTTTTGTTCAAAGGTTATATAAATATATCAGCCAGTTGATTTTCCGAGGACACAAATTCCAACTTGACTAAATCTTTTTCATTATTATCACGAAGAAAATGATGACGTATGTCAGTACGTTTAGTTCGTGAGCGATTGACAAGATTATTAGATAAGTTTATAACACTTGTATTATCATAGAAAATAGTAGATTTAGATAAATTTATACCAAAATCTTGAAGTGTTTGTTGCATATAGACGACTTAAGCCCATGCTAAAGTAGCAGAAATGTATTCTGTCTCACAAGTCGAAAGTGAAACACAATTTTGTTTCTTGTTAAACCAAGAGACTAAGGATTGTCCAATGAAGTGACAAGTCCCACTAGTACTTTTTCGATCCGTTCAACATCTTCCAAAGTCAGCGTCACTGTATGAAACTAACTCGAAAGGACATTATTTCGGATAGAAAAGTCCAAAATCTTTGGTTTTGCTTAGATAACGTAATATTCGTTTCACTGCTCGCATATGTGATTCTTTAGGATTTATTTGGAATCGAGCACATAAACAAACACTCATCATTATGTCAGGTCTACTAGCAGTTAGATAAAGTAACGATCCAATTGCACTTCGATATAATTTTTGGTTAACAATTTTTCCATCTTCAACTCTATCTAGATGTATCGTTGTACTCATTAGAGTTGGTTTGGTAGAAGTATTATCCATACCAAAGCGTTCAATTAGATTATTACGATAATTTTCTTAATTAATGAAAATTCCATTTTCTAGTAGTTTAATCTATAAATCAAGAAAATATGATAATTCTCCCATATGTGACATTTCAAATTCCTTGGTCATTATTTTAGAAAATTCCTGACATAACTTTTCATTTGTAGAACCAAAAATAATATCATCGACATAAATTGGGATAATTAAAAATAAAAGTGACTGTGCTATAGGATCGACTAATATGGAATATAATAAATAACTAGTGTGGAATATAAATAGCAAAATGATAGCATAGATTTTTTTTCTGGTTCGAACTTTGGTTCTACGTCCAGTCCCAGACAACTTCTGGAATTATAGCTAGCAACATTCACTTAACCCGGAGGAATATGTATAACACCGCCTGAGCAACCAAACAGGACTTGACTGCCTGACCAACAGAATAGGACTTGACCGCCTGAGCAACCGAACAAGACATTCTTACAAAGAATAGAAAGATTAATATTGCTTGAAGAATATAGAAATGAATTGGTAAGCAATGATTATATGAGAGTTTGTGAATAATGAAGTTAAGTTTGCAAAGCACTATAGATCGAGAGAGATTAGAAAATTAGGTGATTTGATCAATGATTCTTGAGTGTTAATGTAGTGTATAAAGAGTTATGGCTTCTGATAATAGGTATCTGTTAATAGGTAAGAGATGCATCCATCCAGGAAGAAGATAACTCTTGATCAAAAGAAGTGACTATTCAAAAAGTTGGCAGTTGCAGTTTTATTCGACCGGACATGCTTGGTCAGTCGACTGAATTCAAAAATATACACAAAAATTTGCACAGACTCAGTCGACTGACCTAGTTTGTTCAGTCGACTGATCAATGTTTTTTAAAAACTTATTTATACAGACTCTGTCGACTGTTTACAGTAGGTCGGTCGACTGAGTGCTACTATTTATGTGCAGTAAAACTATTTGTGTGTGTATATGAAATATATAAAACAAATGCAAGTTTTAAATGAATTGTGAGTGATTAACCTTGAGGAAAGATTTTAACAAAGCTCTAAACTAGACTCTATATATACTTATTGACTCTAGCTAAGATATATAACAAGACGAACCAATATTTTGAGTCAATAAGTCTAGATGTTGTCGTAGTCGTAGATTCATGAATTATTGTATCTTGTTAGCACTCAAAACCTATGATCCAACAATATCAACTTGATGAACCAAATTACTCAACGGTAGCAGAGGAAAGCTAGGAGGGAACCCACTCCTTACTCAGCATCGAAAAGTTCTAGCTCATCAGATAAATATCATAGGCATAGGCATCGCAAGATTGAAGAGTGTCGTGCAAAAGCTTCGGACCATCTCCTGATAGACCATCGCGGCCTGCCAGGATCGTTCGGTGCCGGTCCCTCCCTAAGGATCGGTACCGATCCCTCCTCCAATGGAGGGATTCCTCCCATACACTTAGGGAATCGTGCTGGAACTATTTTTGCAGGTTTGGAAGATGGAATTTGATTGAATGCCGACCATTTACCTCCTCGAAATAATGACGGAATGAACGCATTAGATGCACGTCGGGAAGATGGTGGACCAAGAAGGCATGAAACTACTGGCGGAGATCGACCGGACCATTCCCGCGAGGTAGAGCATGACCACCACTTAGCACCAACCATCCAAATGCAGGACTTATCGGCAATGGTTAGACAGTTAGTGAGGGAGAAGCAAGGCTTAACCAATGATTACCGACGAATCTCACGAAACCATACCTCGTTCACCGGTAGAGTATTACATGCAAGATACCTAAGGAAGTTAAACATGCCATCGATGCCTACTACAAGGGAAAAACCGACCACAAGCAGCACATCATGAGATTTGAATGGTTGATGGATTCTGCACGAGCCGATGATGCAACCAAGTGCAGATGTTTTCCCATAACTCTTTCTGAAATAGCAACGATGTGTTTCACGAGACTACCTCCGCAATCAATTTCTAGGTTCGATGAGTTGACAACCGAGTTTGCGGAGCAATTTCAGATGCACGCGACTTATCCTAAAGACCTGATGTCCCATTCTAGCACGATCCAGACTCTAGGAGAGTCGTTGAAAGATTATTTGGAAAGATTTCATACTGCTGTTACAAAGGTCAATAATCCAAATAATCATGCAATACTCATGGCCCCGATGAGAGAGATTGACCCAGAGTCTAAATATGGCGACTGTTTAGCCAGTAAGCCGCCCACAATATTGGAGTGCTTTTACACAAAGGCGGCACGATATTTGAGGAATGAAAAAGCTAGGTTCTCTAGAAAAAAGAATGTTGCAGGACTGACTGGAGAAGAATTACAAAGTAACATTGTAATCAAACAGAAGTTCTGGGAAAGCCCAAGTGAATGTTCAGAATAAATCAAATCAGCAAAAGAGAGGCGGAGATAGGAACCGAGAACGAAAGAGGGATTCTTGAAGTTTGAAGCCTAGGATTCTAATGTATGATAACTACACGCCATTGAATTCATCCCTAGAGAATATTTATCCGTCTACTTGCAATACCATGCAGTATAGGAAGCCACCTCCAAAAGAATCAATAGAGAAGAAGAAGCAGACCGAGAAGTATTGTCGGTTTCATCAGTATTATGGGCATAATACAAGTGAATGCAGGCATCTCCGAGATGTGATATAAAAAATTGATTCAAGAAAAGAAGTTACAACGGTTTGTGAAATCCCCATAGGATGGCGGGCATGGGACTTCTGACCCTAACCAAGAATAAGCGCCGTGTAGGTCTAAGGAGCCTGCGTGGACTGATGGAAGGCTGGTGACAAACACGATAGTCGGGGGGACCACACCTGGCAGATAAGAGTTGGAAAGAGATGAGCACTATGCTAGCACGGTTAGGAATGTGGATTTCAAAGCTTTTCGAATATGAAAGATAGATTTCTAGGAAAACAGCAACGTACGATGACAGATGATATGTGATTAGGAATAGAGATGCAGATAAGGTCGAGGTGGTTATTTCAGCTATGATTAGTCCTGCTTTGGTGTGAACGATTTTGATTGTTTGTGGAAGTTTGGTAAATATAATCTTCAAAAAAGCTTATGATCAAATGAGGATGGAAACAAAGATTTAAAACCATCTAAAGCTTGTATACACAATTTTAATGGTGTTGCAACCGAAGCTATTGGTTATGTAGAATTACCTGTTGAGTTGGGAGAAGGTGAATGAAGGAGAGTGCGGATCATGCCGTTTATTGTTTTGGATGTTGACTCTCCATACTATGTTTGTCTAGGTCGGCTGGCCCTAGTTGAATTCCAGGAAATTCTTGCCCCATGGTGTTTCACTTTATAATTTTCGATGGATAATGGTGTAGGAGTTGTTCAGGGTAATCAGGCAACTGGATGTGCCTGTTATATCACTGTGTTGAAGGAAGCTCAGCGTAATGAAAAAGGTAAGGATGTGGTTAAGACTGTTCGCATCCAAGCCATCGAAGATTGACAATTAGCGATCGAGCCTTGGCTCGGGCGCCATAGTCGATTCTATAGAGATATAGATCCAAGAGATGACGAAGAAGTGCCTAAAGAGGCCAGGGCTGCACCGACTATGCTGATAATTGATATTACGGTCAGCCACGACGACCTACCATGAGTCCTTAAGATTGGATCACAACTCAGCCCTCCAATGATGGAGGAACTTGCTGGTTTTCTCCATGCAAATCTAGATGTATTCACTTGGACTCACTCTGACATGTTTGGAATCGTTCCTGCCACAACGTGCCATACATTGAATATTGACCCCAAGTATGTCTCGGTGAAGCAAAAAAGATATGGTATGGATTCAGAGATATTTCCCGCTCTCAAAGAGGAGGTGGATAAACTAAAAGCCAATGGGTTTATCCATGACGCCCTCTACCCTAAATGGGTATCTAATCCTGTACTTGTGAAGAAAGCGAATGGGCAATGAAGAACATGCATTGATTATTTAGATTTGAACAAGGCATGTCCAAAAGATAGTTTTTCCCTTCTAAGGATTGACCAACTAGTGGATTCAACTGCAAGACACGAATTCCTATCTTTCATAGACGCATACTCGGGATATAACCAAATCGCGATGCATATCCCCGATCAGGAGCACACCAGTTTCATTACCGATGTCGTGTTGTACTACTATGTAGTAATGCCATTTGAATTAAAGAATGAAGGAGCTACTTATCGACGTTTGCTAAACAGAATGTTTAAAGATCAGGCTGGAAAGATAATGGAAGTGTATGTGGATGATATGCTTGTGAAGTCACGACAATTAAGCGACCACATTGGAGACTTGGCGGAAATGTTTGACATCCTCCGACATTACAAGATGAAAATCAATCCTTTGAAATGTTCTTTTGGTATTGCATCAGGAAAATTCTTGGGCTTTATTGTCAATGCTCGTGAAATAAAAGCAAATCCCAAGAAGACTCAAGTTATCCGTGATATCCAAGTGCCAAGAATTATTAAATAAGTGCAAAGTTTGAATGGGAATGTTGCTGCCTCAAGTCGATTCATGTCCAGAGCTACCAAAAAATGCATTCCTTTCTTCGATCTGATTAGGAAATGGAAAAGAAACTTTGAATGGACGCAAGATTGCAAAGATGCATTTCAAGCTTTGGTGAATTATTAGGAGAGACCCCCTATCTTCTCAAAGCCGGTGGATCATGAGGAGTTGTACATTTATTCGGCTGTATCGGCACACCCTATAAGTGCCGCATTGCTTTGTGAGGATAATTGGATATAGAGACCGGTATATTACGTTAGCAAATGATTAACAGGAGCTGAAAGAAATTATCCGAAAATAAAGAAATTGGCATACTGCTTACTAATTGCATCACGAAAGCTCCATCCATACTTTCAGGCACATTTGATCAATGTTTACATCGACTAGCCATTATGACCGGTCCTTTAACGACCTTAGACGTTTGGAAGATTACTCAATTAGAATATTGAACTCAGTCAGTTTGACATCACTCATCTCGTTCGAGGGGCAATCCAGGGTCAGGCGTTAGTAGAATTTATAGCAGAGTTTACCGTGTAGGATGATTCTCCAAAAGGCAGTGGAATACCTACTGTATGGTGGGAATTGTATACTGATGGAGCATCTAAAGATCATTGTTCCGAAGCTGGGTTTGTGCCTGTAACTCCTGAAAATCGATTAGTCTATTATGCATTAAATCTTGATTTCCCAGCAACAAACAACAAAGATGAATATGAAGCTGTGATTGCTGGACTAAAACTCGCTAGAGAACTTGGAATAAAATCTCTTGAAATCTTTTGTGATTCACAGTTCGTGGTGTATCAAGTGAGGGGAGATTATCAGGCCCAGGGACAATAATTTGCCCCATACAATAACCATTTCCAAGGGTTGCTGACAGAATTTGTGTACTATGACATTTGACATGTTCCACGAGATCGAAATAGAGAGGCAGATTCATTGGCAAAGTTTGCTAGTACCGGCGATGCACATCATATGGGACTGGTTTCAGTCAATGTATTAAATACCCTAAGTATATGATGGATGTTAACAAGAAAATTTGTCAACGCCCCAAAGTAGATTTAAGGAAAAGGTTAGCCTTTTTTAGGCCACTCTTGGTTAAGAAAAGGAGGTTAGGGTTTGGGTACTGCCTTTGATTTACCCTTTCGAATAGGTTTTTATAGTGGATATTTTCTTTTATTAACCTTTCGAATGAGTCGAAACACTTATATTCCCTTATTTTCTTCTTTCGAGCATATCGAAAATGTTTGATTATCTCTTCGAAACGTTCCTTTTGAAACAGCTACGAAACACTTAGAGGAAGGCTCTAAGGATTCAAGGGTAAGGTTTGTTTAGGTGGGTTTCGACCTTGTCGAAAGCTAGGTTCTTAAGTGATTTGAGCTTGAATCTGAAATCAAAAGTAAAGCCTGCTAGGATCAAAGTCTAGGCTCACTAAAAAGGTGAGTGTTTGGTGAATGGTTGTTTGGAGTTAAGGGTTTGGATTATTCAGAAAGAAGGGGGTTCGATCCATTCGAAAGGTTCCTTTCGATGACGTCGATACCTATAAAACATAGTTAGATCTAACAAAAGCCTTCGAAACAACTGTTGTGACGCCCCACCCCGAGACCCACATCAACAAAGAGTATTACTCGGAAATACTGTCTGCTAATGCAGAGAATAGAGCTGGACAGGAGCGACCATATATAGCCGTGTCTTAAATATCTATTGAATATGTCGACAATGCCATTTTTTTTCCTGATTCAAGTGGATCGACATATCCAATAAATACTTAATACAAAGCCATAGGTGGCTATAGGATCTATATGAACAAAATACAACAACTCAAATGTAAAACACATCATAGAGCAGCAGATAATCCCATAGATACACACATACACAGATACATCACAAAGGATACAAAATGATACATCACATATGTGCTATGACGACCATAATACAAACACGAGTCAAAAGAATATACATATCAAAGTAGAAAACCAAAAAGGACTACACAAAAAGCGATAACAAAAAGAGCTAGCAGAATAGTCCATGCAGAAGAAGAATAGGCGAAGTCGAAAAGTATCTGACCTGAAACACCTCGGTCTTACCCGAGTATAAAATACACGGGTTAGTCTAGATAAACGAATCAGTAAAAGGTGATAGTAGAATAATAGAGTATAAGAGCATAGTGATATTCTTCTTAAAGAAGAAGAAACCATGAGAAAGCTAACCATAGTCATATGGAGGATACAGAACATGTATGGCAAATATGGTTACACTAGGTGATAAAACACTATCGCTTCAATAAGCATAAAATAAAATGGAGATGATAAATCTCATGAATCGCTAAAATGTAGCGTGCCTCATCTCATCGGCAATCATAAATCAATAAGAATGGTTTAGGGAATAGTAAAATGTAAACTCCTAAAAGAGTAATTCTCAAACCCGCCATATCGGCAACTCTTAGGAAAACATAAGCAATAGCCATCTCGACATAAGCCATAAGGCAAATGTCAACGAAGAGATAAAAATCTCATACAACACCAAAAAGAAAATCTCATAAATAGCACCAATAGGCAATCTCAATATATATACGCCAAAAGGAAAATCACAACACGCCAGTGTAGGCAATGAAAATCTCAAAAGAACTCTCAAGGGTTCAAAATTCCGAAGCAATCGCCATCGAATGGTTCAAAGGACCTATTCCAAAATGACGACATACAAGGGTAAAAATCATCTCAAAATGGTTTTGCACATGCTATTTTTTTGCCGAGCACTGTTTCACATAATAGATACCTCGCCCAAAGGCAAACGTCAAAAGACAAATACGCCGCAATGGCAAATACGCCGCAATGGAAAACGTCCGAAGACAATACGCCGCAATGGAAAACTTTCGAAGACAAATACGCCACAATGGCAAATGACCCGGAGGTCCAGTACTGGCACTCCAACATGCAAATGTGTCACAAACTCACGGAAAGGAACCCGAAAAGTGTTAACGTGTGTCCCATACCACCCGTTCACACTAAAGGGTTTACTAACCGCTAGTAAATTTCACATTCAAAGCATTAAAAGGTTCACCTCATATCATCAGTAAACTTGACTCGAAGGTCAAAACGATCAAACGGACAAGTCAGAAATTAACCGAAAGGATAAACGCACGTATCCCATACTACGCGTTTTACCCTATCGTTTAACTCTCCTTCTCATTCGTTCGACAGTGCAAAAATATGTAATTTTTATAGAAAATAATTTACCTTGAAAATAAGCTTTGAAAACCGATTTCGAAAACCATTTGGAAACCATATTTGAAAATTTCCCTTATTATAAAGAATATATAGGTTTTACACTTGAAAAATGCTTTAAATTTTAAATAATTATTATTTTTAGATCCCCTAAATTTTAAAAATCATTTCAAAAAGAATTGGAGAAAACCGTGCTCGAAAACGACCAAAAATAAGCAAAAGTACACTCTAACCGAAATTCAAATTTAAATTCAAATTAAATTCAAATAATTCAAAATTTGAATTTTGAATTCATCAAAACTGGACTAACCTATTGGCAGGCATCATAGCCCTCAAAATACTTCAAAAATATGAAAAAACAGAAGTAAATGTCAAAAATAGGACGGAAAAAGGACAAAAACACTTGGCCAAAATACCCAGGTCTAAAATCTTTTCTGGGTTCAACTTCCGGACATAAAACAGGTGGCCGAACGATCTTTGATTCAACTAAAAATTAGTTTACATAAACTAGAAAACTTCATCTTTCAACCAAAAAAGAATCAATGAATTCGAAAAGAAAATGGAAAAGTTATGCTGTCACAAACATGAACTCAGACCATGTTTGTAACAGTTCAATAAGAATGTGCTCAGGCTTAAAAATCCACTCTGGGTTCAACTTTCAAGCATGAAAACGAGGAACAAATTGTATCTGATTGAGCTCAAAATTTATTATCATGTAGTAGAAAACTTCATCTTTGAAACAAAAAAAGAATCATGCAATTTGAATAAAATATGAGAAAGTTATAATGTCTCAAAATTGAACCCAGACAGTGTTTCCACTGTAAAATTCTGGGTAAAAACATGCTCCAGGTCAATGTTTAAAAGCATATTCCTATAAGCTTTCTAAGTCAAAATGACCTAAAATTTGGTATACTTATAATAGAAAACTCTACCTTTCAAATAAAAAAGAATCATAGAATTTAAATAAGAAATGAAAGAGTTATGCTATCTCAAACAAGGACTCAGGCCACGTTTGCACCAACTCAGAACACAAAATGTACCGGTAAATTTCAGGCTGTACATTGATTTTGCAGCAAGGATTTCAGGTATCAAACGAAGGAGTATTGCTATGAAATTTTGCAGATATATACTTCAGGATATGAACTATCAATAGAACAAAATTCGGCAGCATTTCGCTGCCGGAATTGAGAGAAAATTTCATGCAAAGTGACATCCAAACTCAGTTTTTACAGAAACCAAAAACATCAACAAAATCAATATTTTCAAGCAATTTATGCATATATTTTTGGAATTTAAAGCTTTGCGTCAGCTAGCATTATGTGAGAAGCAACTCACCGTGCTCAAGAAGTGCAAAAATCCAATTTTGAGCTGAAAGACGGGAGCTTTTTGCAAGTTTTGCCTTCAAGAACCTGTAGAAAGAGGAAACATATGCATGCAAAGAAGAAATTCATTGTTAACAAACAATTTCCACAAAAAATATGATTTTGATGAAATAGAAATGATTTTCATGGTGATTGCCCGAGAAAAATAGTTTCAGTTTGATTGAAAACAACAATAATTGGATTAATTAGGAGAATTTTTGAGCTAGGGTTGAAGGAGAAATGTTTCTTAGTTTTCTCAAGTTTCTGGAAGAAGAAGGTTTCTAGAGTACGCACAGTAATTGTTTCTCACTTCTTTCTTATTTCTGACTTTAGTGCACTAATGGGCTTTTGGACCCAAAGTGGAATTAGAGAAAATAAATTAGGCTAAATGAATCAATTCACACTTAACTAACATATTAACTTATGTACAAATACAACATATAAAATGCATTTTCTCCATATATACACATAAGAAAAATATGAAAACTTGTATACATACAAAATGAAATATGTTCCATCACATAAAAAGATTAATTTTTATTTTTAATTTTTTTATTATTAAATTCTTTTATTTAACAAAATGCACTATTTACTCAAGTAAATGAATAAAACAATGTTTTTAACTCCTAAAATTCCACAAAATTTATTTTAACACTTGTAAAAATATTTCAAACCATTTCAAAACATTATTTATAGCCAAAACTTATTTTTAATCCAATATCCACCTTTTATTTCAATAAACAACCTTAAAAATCAAATACTTCCTTTAAAAATTTATTAAAAGAAGTAATTGGCAATAATTAACAAAATTATTGCAATTTCTCTAAATAAAAATTATTTTCAACTGATTAATAACTGAAACAAACAAAAGAAAGCTTTCAAACTTTATTTTCACATTTTATTTCCTAAAAATTCGTTGTTTATTCCAAATAAGCAATTTAAAATCTCCAAATCTTGTTTTAGTTCACAATATTAAATCATAACTACCGTTATAATTTAATATTTACAGGTAACTCCAAAACCAGGGTTGTTATAGACTCCTCCCCTTAACAAAATTGCATCCTCGTAATTTCTAGAGAAGAATTTGTATTCAGCACACTTATTTCATCACTCAAAAAAAAAGAAATAAGCTTGAGATAAAAAGATTCTCACCATCGCTATGCGAAGAAAGAAAACCAGGGTAGGATCGCTCGATAAACTCTCTGGTTTCCCAAGTGCAGTCATTGGGATTAGCGGACCATTGAACTTTAACGAGCGACACATCCTTGTTTCGAAGGCGTCTCACCTCCGAAGCAAGTACGCGAATATGATACTGCACAACAGATAGGTATGGTGAGATCTCAAGCTCTTGCATATCAGGAGAATCGATGGCAGAATCCGACTCTCGAAGACACTTCCGAAGCTGAGAGATGTGAAACACGTCATGAATGCCAGATAGATGAGCTGGAAGTGAAACTTTATAAGCCACAGGGCCAATACGTTCAGTAATAGGAAATGGTCCTATAAAGCGAGGAGCCAATTTTCCAGTCGTACTGAAGCGCATAACCCCTTTTAGAGGAGAAACATGAATAAAGACGAGATCACCAACCGAGAACTCGAGAGGCTTCCTACGGTTGTCTGTGTAGGATTTTTGGCGGCTCTGTGCCTCTTTCATCCTCTGACGAATAAGATCAATCTTCTCAGAAGAATCACGAACAGAATCTGGGCCAAGAATAAGCTTCTCACCAGTTTCCAACCAACAAGAAGGTGATCGACACGGCCTTCCATATAAGGCATCGAAAGGAGCCATACCGATACTGGACTGAAAACTATTGTTGTAGGAGAATTCCACAAAAGGTAGGTGATCCTCCCAACTACCACCAAAATCTAGAATGCAAGCACAAAGAAGATCCTCGAGGATACGATTCACCCGTTCAGTATACCATTAGACTGCGGATGATATGCTGTGCTGAAATTAAGCTTTGTTCCCAAAGCTAGCTGAAGACTCTGCCAGAAATGACTCATGAATAGCAAGTCACGGTCACAAACAATCGAACTAGGAACACCGTGAAGTCTCACGATTTCCTTGACATATAACTTGGCCAAATGAGAAGCACTCCTATTAGACTTAATATGAATGAAATAAGATGATTTGGTGAGGCGATCAACAATAACCCAAACGCTAGAATGGCCCGATATCGAACGAGGTAGCCCGTCGATAAAAGCCATCGAAGTCTAATCCCATTTCCATAATGGAATCTCTAGAGGCTGCAGGAAACCAGAAGGGCACTGATATTTGGCTTTAATACGTTGACAAGTCATCCAATTACTCAAATAACTCACCACATCGCGCTTCATGCCTTCCCAATAATAAAGGCGATGCATATCGGCATACATCTTACTACTACCAGGGTGAATGGTATACCTAGAACGATGATAGTCATCGAGAATGTCATGCCTAAGTGTAGAATCAGAAGGCACAATAAGACGGTTCTTCTTACGAAGACACCCATGAGAATCAATGCTGAAATCCCTCAACTCCTCATCACGAGACTCAGACTCAAAAATCTGAATAAGGTGCACAAGATCGGGATCACACTGTTGAGCATCGGCAATACAATCCAATAAGCTGGGTCAAGCTTCCAAACTGAATAATAAGATAGGAGAATCAGAAGATGGAGCTCGATCATGAATATCACAAAGGGATAATGTCTCTAGAACATCCCACTCGGCTAGCATCATAGAAACAACAGCCGAATGTTTACGACTAAGTGCATCAACAACACGATTACCCTTACCAGGGGTATACTAGATATGGAAGTCATAGGAAGCAAGGAACTTGAGCCAACACTGCTGCCTCTTGTTGAGCTCCTTCTGTGTGAATAGATATTTCAAGGACTTGTGATGGATGTATAGAATGAAGTGCTCGCCTAATAAATAATGGCGCCAGATCTTCAAGGAGAAGACAATGGCGGCTAACTCGAGGTCATGAGTGGCATAGCGCACTTCATTCGGTCGCAGTTGCCTAGAAGCATAAGCAACTATCCGATCCTTCTGCATAAGCACAACACCGAGGCCACATCTACTAGCATCGGTATAGACAATACGATCTTGATTCCCTTCGAGAACCACTAGAATATGAGCATTAGTAAGAAGCTCCTTCAACTGCTGAAAAGAAGCTTCGCACTTGTCGGACCAAATAAATTGAACGCTTTTCCGAGTAAGGCTGGCGAGAGGAAGCACAATACGAGAGAAATCCTTAACGAACCGGCGGTAATAACCCACCAATCCAAGGAAACTAAGAATCTCATGAACATTCTCAGGCCTCTTCCAATTCTGGGTAGATTCGATCTTCGAAGGATCGACCGAAATGCCTTCGGAAGAAACAACGTGGCCTAAGAACTTAACCTTATTCTCCCAGAAATGGCACTTGGAGAATTTGGCTTTAAGCTTATGGTGACGAAGAGTACTCAAGACGATTCTCATGTGATTAGCATGCTTGACTTTAGATTTCGAATAAACAAGGATGTCATCGATGAACACAAGGACAAACTTATCGAGATATTCTCGGAATACTCGATTCATAAGGTCAAAAAAGAATGCAGGAGCGTTCGTCAAACCGAATGGCATAACGAGCCACTCGTAAGATCCATATCGAGTGCGGAAAGCTGTAAGAGGTATGCTATCTTCCGCGACTCGGAGCTGATGAAAACCAGTGGTAAGGTCGAGTTGAGAGAAGACGTAAGCACCACTCAATTGATCGAACATATCGTCGATCCTAGGTAATGGATATCTATTCTTGATGGTCAACTCGTTAAGCTTACGATAGTCGATGCAAAGCCTAAGAGTTCCATCAGACTTCTTCATAAAGACGACCGCGACATCCCACGGTGAAGAACTAGACTGAATCAACTGCTTGGACTCAAGCTCTAAAAGTTGTTTCTTTAGTTCCTCATTTTATTTTATAGACATCCTCGTAGAAGGACGACTAACTGGATCTATGCCTAGAATGAGATCAATACGGAACTCAATCGCCCGCTTGGGTGGCATACCCGAAATAGGCTCGAATACATCAGAGAAGTCACAAACAATAGGAATACAAGATATATCATCACCATCTTGTGAGTCAAGAGAATATAAATCCACTTTGGAATTATCCACATTCCAAAGAACAAGTGATAGCTGAGTAGATGAATCTGGATGTCGAAGATATAAAATCCGCTGAGCATAAACAATCATGGCATCATATCGCACTAGCCAGTCCATACCAAAAATCATATCAAATCCCAAATAAGAAATAACGTGCAGATTCGCATGAAAAGAAAATCCATATAAAACAATGTCAACATCATCACATAGCATGCTAAGGGTTGCGGATCCCCCTATAGGATTCGCAATCCTCAATGAAGTAATCATACAAGAAACATTCAACGACAAATCATCGACGAGCTTCTTCGATACGAATGAATGCGAAGCACCCGTATCAAAGAGGACTCGAATAAAACGATCATGAAACAACAATGAATCTTCAAGAATAGAAGGAGAAGTACCTATGCACTGAGAAGAACCTCCAGAAGCATCTGCTACATTTAGTTTGCCAGATTTGGCATTATTCGAAGCAATAGGACAAGTGGAAATACGATGGCCCTCTTTCTTGCAATATCGACAAATGAGAGGCTTAGGACACTCCCCAATCATATGGTCGGGTGAACCACAATTGAAACACCCCCTGCGAGAGGGAGGTGCTCCAATAGACCGAGGCTGAGAAAGAGGCCAAGACTGAGGCTGAGAAGTAGAACCAACTGGCTTCTTCTTCTTGGATAGAAAGGATTTGAATTTCTGAAAAGGAAACGGCTTCTTCTTGGGGTTCTTGTGTACCTCGACATCATCACCACTATCGATCTCCTTCTCGACGGCTTCAAGATAAAGCGCCGAGTCAACTAGATCCTCAAAAGAAAGCTTAAGCTGCAACTTCAAAGATTTCTTCAAATACTTCTTAAGGCCGAAAACGAACTTGAGGTTCTTCTTGTATGGAGTGCTAATATACTCAAGGCCATACTTAGAAAGAGCCTCGAAAGAAGACACATAATCAGAAACAGAAGATTTTCCTTGCTTTAGCTCGAGGAAGCGACAGGCAAGATATGCTTTCTCAGACTCAGGAACGAATTTAAGCTCGAATCATTCCCGAAACTGAGTCCATGTAAGAGTAGACTCATCGAGCCCGACAGTGAATAACTCGTACCAATCAAGAGCACGCTTTTGTAACATGCTGGATGCTACAAGAACCCTATGATAATCTGAAATATCCATGCGAGAAAATATCCGCTCGCAAGAACGAATCCAAGCCTGAACCTCCAAAACAGACTCGGAGCCTTTGAATGGCTTGCCTCTGAGATGTGCAAAATCACTACACATGCGCACGAAAGGAGACTTGCGCGAATGAGATATTGGAGTAGGAGCTGGAGGCTGGGTGCTCCGAAATAACTCCATAAACTGATCGGCTGATATATATACTCCATTCGGATGGGAGCCACTCGACTGCCCCGCATCCAAACGTCATCCTCTGCCTCTTCCAACCATAATTGAAAGTTAAGATAAGATGAAGATTATCCACATTGCAGATATCATTAATTCAAATATGGAATACTGTTGAATTAAAATGCATTCCTAAACATATTCCCAAAATTATATCTACCCCAAAGGACACGAAAAGAACAAAAGCATGATGATTCAGGGATTCTTAACATTTGTATTACACTTTGATGTACCATAATATGTGTTTCTGTTCAGCGTTTATCATATTTTGTTCTAAACTCAGCTCTGATACCAAGCTATGAAGCCCCACCCTGAGACCCACATTAACAGAGAGTATTACTGGGGAATACTCTCTGCTAATGCAGAGAATAGGGCTGGACAGGAGCGACCATCTATAGCCTTGTCTTAAATATCTATTGAATATGTAGACAATGCCATTTTTTTCTGATTCAAGTGGATCGACATATCCAATAAATATTTAATACAAAGCCATAGGTGGCTATAGGATCTATCAGAACAAAATACAACAACTCAAATGTAAAACACATCACAGAACAACAGATCATCTCATAGATACACACATACACAGATACATCACAAAGCATACAAAATGATACATCACATATATGGTATGACGACCACAATAAAAACACGAGTCAAAAGAATATACATATCAGAGTAGCAAACCAAAAAGGACTACACAAAAAGCGATAACAAAAAGAGCTAGCAGAATAGTCCATGCAAAATAGGCGAAGTCCAAAAGTACCTAACTTGAAACACCTCGGTCTGACCCGAGTATAAAATACACGGGTCAGTCTAGCTATACGAATCAGTAAAAGGTGATAGTAGAATAATAGAGCATAAGAGCATAGTGATATTCTTCTTAAACAAGAAGAAACAATAAGAAAGCTAACCATAGTCATATGGAGGATACAGAACATGTATGGCATATATGGTTACACTAGGTGATAGAACACTATTGCTTTAATAAGTGTAAAACACAAAGGAGATGAGAAATCTCATGAATCGCTAAAATGTAGCATGTCTCATCTCATCGGCAATCATAAATCAATAAGAATGGTTTAGGGAATAGTAAAATGTAAACTCGTAAAAGAGTAATTCCCAAACCCGCCATGTCGGCAACTCCAAGGAAAACATAAGCAAAAGCCATCTCGACATAAGCCATAAGGCAAATGTCAACAAAGAGATAAAAATCTCATACAACGCCAAAAGGAAAATCTCATAAATATCACCAATAGGCAATCTCAATATATATATATATATATATATATATATATATATATATATATATATGCTAAAAGGCAAATCACGACATCCAGTGTAGGCAATGAAAACTCAAAAGAACTCCCAAGAGTCCAAAATCCCGAAGCAATCTCCATCGAATGGTTCAAAGGACCTATTCTAAAATGACGACATGCAAGGGTAAAAATCATCTCAAAAAGGTTTTGCACGTGCTATTTTTTTGCCGAGCACTATTTCACATAATAGGTACCTCGCCCAAAGGCAAACGTCAAAAGACAAATACGTCGCAATGGCAAATACGCTGCAATGGCAAACGCCCGAAGACAAATACGCCGCAATGGAAAACGTCCGAAGAAAAATACGTCGCAATGGCAAATGACCCGAAGGTCCAGTACTGGCACGCCAATAGGCAAATGTGTCACAAACTCTCGGAAAGGAACCCGAAAAGTGTTAACGTGTGTCCCATACCACCCGTTCACACTAAATGGTTTACTATCCGCTAGTAAATTTCACGCTCAAAGCAGTAAAAGGTTCACCTCATATATCATTGGTAAACTCGACTCGAAGGTCAAGACGATCAAACAGACACGTAAGGAATTAACCGAAATGATAAACGCACGTATCCCATACTACGCATTTTACCCTATCGTTTAACTCTCCTTCTCATTCGTTCGACAGTGCAAGAATGTGTAATTTTTGTAGAAAATAATTTACCTTGAAAATAAGCTTTGAAAGTCGATTTCGAAAACCATTTGGAAAGCATATTTGAATATTTTCCTTATTATAAGGAATAAATAGGTTTTATACTTGAAAAATACTTTAAAATTTTACATAATAATTATTTTCAAATACCCTAAATTTTAAAAATCATTTCAAAAAGTATTGGAGAAAACCGTGCTCGAAAACGACCAAAAACAAGCAAAATTCCACTCTAACCGAAATTCAAATTCAAATTCAAATTAAATCCAAATAATTCAAAATTTGAATTTTGAATTCATCGAAACTGGGCTAACCTGTTGGTAGGCATCATAGCCCTCAAAATACTTCAAAAATATCAAAAAATAGAAGTAAATGTCAAAAATTGGACGGAAAAAGAACATAAGAAAACTTAGCCAAATTATACCCAGGTCTAAAATCTTTTCTGGTTTCAACTTCCAAACATGAAACAGGTGGCCGAACGATCTTTGATTCAACTGAAAATTAGTTTGCATAAAGTCGAAAATTTCATCTTTCAACCAAAAAAGAATCAATGAATTCAAAAATAAAATGGAAAAGTTATGCTGCCACAAACATGGACTCAGATCATGTTTGTAACAGTCCAACAAGAATGTGCTTAGGCTTAAAAATCCACTCTGGGTTCAACTTCCAGGCATGAAACCGAGGATCACATTGTATCGGATTGTGCTCAAAATTGGTTTCATATATTATAAAACTTCATCTTTGAAACAAATAAAGAATCATGCAATTTTAATAAAATATGAGAAAGTTATAGTGTCCCAAAATTGAACCAAGACTGTTTTCACTGTAAAAATCTAGGTAAAAACATGCTCCAGGTCAATGTTTAGAAGCATATTTCTATAAGCTATCTAAGTCAAAATGACCTAAAATTAGGTATTCTTATAGTAGAAAACTCTATCATCCAAACAAAAAAAGAATCATAGAATTTCAATAAGAAATGAAAGAGTTATGCCATCGCAAACATGGGCTCGTACCATGTTTGCAGCAATTCAGAACACAATGTACAGGTAAATTTCAGGCCGTGCATTGATTTTGCAGCAAGGATTTCAGGTATCAAACGAAGAAGTTTTGCTATGAAAGTTTGCAGATATATACTACGACATATGAACTATCAATAGAAGAAAATCCGGCAGCATTTCGCCGCCAGAATTGAGAGAAAATTTCATGCAAAGTGACATCCAAATTCAGTTTTTACAGAAACCAAAAACATCAACAAAATCAATATTTTCAAGCAATTTATGCACATAATTTTGGAATTTGAAGCTTTGTTTTAGCTAGCATTATGTGAGCAACAACCCACCTTGCTTAAGAAGTGCAAAAATCCGATTTTGAGCTGAAAGACGGGAGCTTTTTGCAAGTTTTGCCTTCAACAACCTGTAGAAAGAGGAAACATGCATGCAAAGAAGAAATTCATTGTTAACAAACAATTTCCACAAAAAATATGATTTTGATGAAATAGAAATGGTTTTCATGTGATTACCTGAGAAAAATAGTTTTAGTTTGATTGAAAACAATAATAATTGGATTAATTAGGATAATTTTTGAGCTAGAGTTGACGGAGAAATGAGTTTCTTAGTTTTCTCAAGTTTCTGGAAGAAGGTTTCAAGAGTACGTACAATAATTGTTTCTCACTACTTTCTTATTTCTGACTTTAGTGCACTAATAGGCTTTTGGACCCAAAGTGGAATTAGAGAAAATAAATTAGGCTAAATGAATTAATTCACACTTAACTAACATATTAACTTATGTACAAATACAACATACAAAATGCATTTTCTCCATATATACACATAAGAAAAATATGAAAACTTGCAAGCATAAAAAATAAAACATTTTCTATCATATAAAAAGATTAATTTTTTTTAAAATATTTTTATTATTAAATTCCTTTATTTAACAAAATGCACTATTTACTCAAATAAACGAATAAAACAATGTTTTTAACTCCTAAAATTCCACAAAATTTATTTTAACACTTGTAAAAATATTTCAAACCATTTCAAACCATTATTTATAGCCAAAACTTATTTTTTACCCAATTTCCACCTTTTATTTCAATAAACAACCTTAAAAACCAAATACTTCCTTTAAAAATTTATTAAAAGAAGTAATTGGCAATAATTAATAAAATTGTTGCAATTTCTCTAAATAAAAGTTATTTCTCACTCATTATTAACCGAAACAAACAAAAGAAAGCTTTTAAAACTTTATTTTCACATTTTATTTCCCAAAAATTCATTGTTTATTCCAAATAAGCTACTTAAAATCTCCAAATCTTGTTTTAGTTCACAATATTAAATCATAACTACCGTTATAATTTAATATTTACAAGTAATCTCCAAAACCAGGGTTATTACAACTGTATAATCAAAAATACTAAAATCTTCTCTTTATTAATCTAATGATGACTATGCTGAACAGTTTCCCTAATTTTATTTCCAAATAAGCGTTTACAACTTTGTAAAATTAAGAATATACAAGTCTCGTATGAATGAATTCGGATCCCCTAAATCAGTCCCCTTGGGTCTTATTTATAGATGCAGGTTGGCACCTTTCGACCCAGTATTTTTGACCTTTTAAAGGCGCAACCATCCCTTTCGAACAGTTGGCACCCCGAACTTTCGACTCTATCGATAGGTAGTTTCCTATGGTTTCGAATTTTTTGAAGTGTTGATGGTTTCTTTGCAGTATGTAGCTTCCAAATGTATGCGTGCAAATTGATGTGGCACCTTCCCTGGATATTAAAGGCTTCAACTGGTTCAAAAGGCTTGATTCTACTTCTGAAAGGGTTGTTCAGATCAAGGCATCTTTCTGAGCTGTTTGAATGAAGGCGAACCCTTTGGTTTTGAATGATTTGGCACACATATGAAGGCTTTTTATCCATTGTCTTCGAAATGTGTTTCTTCAACTTATTCGAAAGGCCTTTATGCATGCGGAAGCACCTACTTCGAAAGGGAACCATTGTAGCGAAAAGGTGCTTTTGACCCTCTCCACCTTTTCAAAAGGGTGTAATACATCTGGCCTTTGGCTGTAGCATCCTTCCAACTCCTTTAAAAGGTCTTGTTGGAACTGTTATATGTTATTCTTCTTTGTCTTTAAGATTTTGACAAGTTCGAATTGGAATTCGATAGTAACGTTTACCCCCCACCCCCACCCGCAAAGGGATGCCCTTAACTTTCCAAGTCAACCTTTTCGAAACCCTTAATGTTTACCGCCTTTCCACATTCTAGTGTAAATCTTAGCTATTCATTTAAATCTAATCGAACGGTTTTCTATCTTTGCTAACTTTTATTTTATTTTATTTTCGAATCCCTTAAAGTCTATAATATCTCATTTTTTTCGAATTTTTTATATTATAGTGAATCTCGATTTCTCAAACTTTTATAGTTCGGATTTTGAATTATTGTTTCGATTTAATTACAACCGTTTAAGTTTTTATTTTCCTAAAAGCATTCTTTAATTTAGTTTCATTTTTTAATTCGATTTATTTTTCATATTAATCTTCATTTTAATGGTACCTGGTCTAGATTTTATTGCTATTGTTGTTTTTAGGGAATTTGTATTTTCATCTCAAGGATTTCAAAATTTTAAATAGTTGATTCGCATTTACATCCATTTGCTTATTAGTTTTTGAATATCTGGGCTGAAGTCGTGTTTGGGGAAGGAAGTTTCTATTTACTTTTCCTAGAAGTTTTGAGCCGTACGAATCAAAATTTGGCGCTACAATTTTACCTTTCTACCCCATCAAAAGGGATAAAGGCTGCAACTTTCGTTACGCTTTTTCAGCCCCTTTCAATGGGGTCGAATGGTAACCTAACGCCTTATTTATTTAACCTAGATGAAAGGCTGTTTGGTTAATATGAAGTCAACCTCCTCAAAAGATGTTTTGCACTTTAAGGTATTCCAATACCTTTCGAAGAGGTTGGCTAAAGGGTCTGTCTAAGTATTACCTAGTGCATACTTTTGAAAGCACAAACTTTGTCTTATGGGTTTCGTACTTTCAGTTTGTTTAAGTAAAGATACACATATTTTATAAATTGAATTGGAGAATGCATACTTTGTATAAGTTGCAAATCAAGTAAAATGTTACGACTTAGTCGAAACCTATTGTATCAATTCAAATTTAGTTGCTGGTATGCTTTGGAAACCACATACCCCTTTTAACTCCATCGACACCCTCTCCATCTAATCATGATTTGATCATCACTATATACCAATATCATCGAAACGTTCCAAGGACTTCTAATTTTTACTAATATAATTCAAACTTAAACCTTTCGAATTGATTGGCTTATAGGGTTTCAACGACATTCGTGTTCTTTTATAAAAATTGAGTTCATGGGCTTCGACAATGTCGACAGGTTTTTTCCCTTGTTTTTTGGATGTTGATAGCGTATTTTTTATTAAAATTTTTTGTGTTGGTTTTAACTACTTTCTTTTAATAACAAAACTTCTACCGAGCTCTCAACATTGTTGAAGTGTGTTTATTGGATGTGTACTTTCATCCTCCCTTTCGACTCTGTTAAAAGCTTAGTAGATTTTATCCTTAGGCTTTTGACATTATTGAAGTGTGTTAACTTCTAATTTCCCTTTCGACTCTATCGAAAATGAAATACATCTTATTTTTCTAACTATAACAATCAGTCAAGAATATAAAATTTCATGTTTTGCTTGTTGTTCAAATTGTTGTAATAGGTTTACAATATCTTTGAAAGAATGTTATTTTCATAACAAACTATAATTTCTAGCTGAAATGATTTCACCTGGCAGAATCATGGGTTCACCTAAGAAGATTGAAGCCACCTCTAAGCATTCCTTAATATCCACTCAGGATGAGGTGGATGCAATTCTCAATTACTTTGGTATTATGGGGGTAGGATCCATTCCCCCTACTGCTAATGACACCCTCCACAGCCCTCCCGAAGGGTACTTTTCCCACACAGCAATCCAAATTTGGCACGGAGGATTCCTTTCCATCTCGGATTTCTTATCTAAGTACTTAGACTATTTGGGATTTCTCCTATACAACTATCACCCAATGTGTATACCTATCTCCTATCCCTGGTGCTGATGGCATTGTAGTCCGACGTTCCCTCTCTTAACGCTGAAGTGCTGAATTATCTTGTTCGATTGGTTAAGCTTAGCAACTTAAACAACCAAATCTTCAGAGCAAATCCCCCTAAAAAGCTGATTTCTGAGGGGGTGAATTAGTTCAGGAATTGGGAAACATATTTTTCTATGTTAAATGTTTTCCCAGCATTGGTGGGGCTGTCTCTTCTGCACGTAAGTTAATCTCATATTTTATCTTCCCATTTATTTATTTTCCTTTGTTAACCTATGCTTTTATCAGGTGCTTCTGCTAAAGAGCTAAATGAAGAAGATCGAAAGTCAGTAAAGTTGCTTATCGCCACTTCAACTAAGATTGGAAACAGATTGCCCCTACAGAATCCCACAAATTTACAAAAGTACTCTCTCTTGCCTGTTGGTCAGAGGATACTTAGCCTACCTCCTCTAGTCCTGCATAAATCCTGAAGCAAACACTTCCCTTCTATGGGATATCCCAAAAACATCTCCCCAATGTCACCAATCTTCCATGATCACTCCATTAAGTTTAAATGTTTTACCTGTTGTTTATTCCTGCGTTACTTCTTAAATTTCTTTTCCGACTTTTAGTTTGTCTGAATTTTCTACAGCTTCTCCTCAGGTGGAAAAACCCATAAGTGATCCGACTCTCCCTTCTTCAACTTCTTGTGTGCCATCTTTTTCCCAAGCCATTGCTAGATCGAAGATGGCCGCCAAAAGAAAGTTGGGTAAAATGACTATGGTGGAACCATCTCCAAAGAAAGCCAAAATCGCGAAGTTTCTTATTCTCCATCATTGGAAGAAGGAGAGTTTGTGAATATTGATAAATCATTAGAGAATCCTATTATCGATGCCCCTCTTGATCCATCTAAGAAGATTCCTTCAAAATTGATCCACTATCCCGCACTGTCGTCTCTAGCTTTCCAAGTGTGATCAAGCAGATGCAAAAAGATTTGGGGACTTCAACCCCTTCTCAAGGGCTGAATCCTCCTAGACCGTCATCTCTAATGCCTTCTTGAGACTTTGAAAAGATGTCCAATCGGTCTTAAACTCATCATCTTTTGCTTTAATTTTGCCGCCTTCCTCTGTTCCTAACTTAATGGATCATTGTCTCTCTCTAATTGAACAACAACTTCTGGTAGGTTTCTCGACACTTAACCTTATTATTATTGCCTTTCCTCAAGTTTTTAACTTATGTTGTACTTTTCCTTTCAGATTTCCAGGATCCGGTTCTCCTTGCATGAAAATGGTGTCAAAACCCTCCGCTGAATCATCTAAGCTTCGAGAGGAAATTTCTAACTTGAACAGTCAAGTTTCCTCCTTATTCACGAAGAAGGATGAGGCTATGATTGAATTGGTGCGATTTAGGGCTTCTCTTGCCCAATCTGAATCTATTATTTCAAAGGAGAGGAAAGCTCGTTAACTTCTCGCTGACGAAAGTATAGCATTGAAAATGACTCTAAAAGAGTTCAAAGAGGAAAAGACTAGAATGGTAGCCAAACAATCTTCATTAAAGGAAAAGATGAATAAAAATAAAGATTCTTTAAAGTTGGCCATCGATGCCATTTTTTGGTGCTAAGAAGAGCGTGACTCAATATCTCGACACATCTCCTAAGGATATCATCATGAATTATTTTGAAGATGCTATGATGCTCGCCTATGTTGGAAATGTCGATAAATTCCCTGAATTTAGCTTCCCTTCACTCGACCCTACTCTTATCAATAAGGTCATGGACAAAATCAAAAAGACAGAGTGTAGAGTTAAAGTTGTGGAGAGAGAGGAGATCGATGCCTCCAAAATTCTATCCTTTGAAGTCTCTTCCTTCCAAATAGAATCTGACACTGAAGAGGAAGGTGACAAAGATGAAGTTGCCGAAGGAGAGGGCGGTAAAGATGATGATAATGACCGTGATGACGATGATGACAATGATGATGACAACGTTGATCGGGGCCAAGGTTCAAGTGGCAATAGGAGTGGCTACGCTGATGCTCCTGAGAATGATGGAGATGATATCACGAGAACTTCTAAAAAAGTCAATCCCGATCCATCTTCTCATGAAGCTAACCTACCTGAACCCCCTGCGCCTTCAAACCCTCAAGAGCGGCCTACTTATATTAATGTTGAAGAATCAAGAGAGAAAGAGCAGGCTTCTCACTCGTCGATTCTCGTTTCTCAAGTATAGGATTCTTTGTTTTAACAGCTTTCACTTCGAAGATTGTAATAGTTTTAAATCATTTCTTTTAGACAAGGAGAAACCCATTCACCCCTACAAAACCAAACTTGAAAGAAAAAAAGTGAAAATAAATAGTTTTTATAGGGAGTTAGGTAAACAGTTGAAAGAATACAACATTCTTTCGGATAAATATCATAGGCTTAAAAGGAGTGCAGTAGTGTTAGCATCTTTCAAACATCAAGAAGCTACCCCACGATTGAGAAGGGCACGCCTCCGATACGATGGTCTTTTAAAAGAGAATCGGGAGTTGATCACTCTATTCGGGATGTTGATTGTGGAGAGAAATATTTTGGTAGATTTCATATAAAAAGCCTATTGTAGACACCTAACTGTTGACTTCTCAAATTTAGGTGATTTTAGTGGGGGTCTACTTATGCGTTTACACAAAAGATACTTGGAGGAATATGGATCCGACCCACATCCTAGAGCATGTTGGAACTTGCCACGAGTTAGATCGATTCTCAAAGGTTGACCTTCTGATAAACTCAAATAGTATACGGATAGATTTTTTTTAGAATTATTTACAAAGTCGATTTTGTATGAACTAGATGAATAGTCGTGTATATGTAATAATATTGACTTGTGAATTTTCGTTTTAGTTTTTTTTTTCGTACTTAGTTGCATTTATTATATCATAAAAAAGTGAATGTCCCTTAGGAAATTTTATCTATAGAGATTATCTAAGCCAATATGTTAGATTAAGAGAGATTATCTCGAAAAGGCATCAATTTTGAATCTTCAAAGCTAGCCATATATTGTTTTCTTATAGATCTGCAAAAGTTTTATATGAAACATCCTTGGCTCCATTTTGATTTTCTCGGTGAAGAAAAAGAAAAGCTATTTAAGGAAATCCGGACATACCATACCAAGTTAATATGTGGTCATGATAGTCCTCCTCCCGGGGATGGGACTATGGAAAATGTACTCCGGTTATTACTTCAGAAGGACTTAATGTTCCTTTTGACTCAACAGTCATTTTTTCTGTTAACTCATTGAATAAAGTTAGGAATGCAGCTTCCCAATTTAGATGTAAAACAAATGTCTAATTGTACTTTTTAGCTTCATTGTTACTTGAGTTGTAATCTTCTACCTTTATAATAAAGAGATGGATTACCTAAGTCTTGACTTTATTTTCTTTTTCTTCGTTTGATTAAATATGAGCTACAACAATTTGCAATTCCGCTCTTATTAGATTCAGCACCACGCTTTATCAACATTGAAGATAAGTTGTTAGCGTATCTTGAAAAAGAAATTTATTGACGATACTTTATCTGCTCATTTCCAAGGTGAGACAGAAGCATTAAAATGGGATAGAAGGTTTTTGCCCCAGAAAACAATTATCAGAAATCTCAACGATTAGACTGCCAATTTAGAAACTGATGTTAAGAGCAAGAATGAAGTGATTTTCACATTGAAGCGTTAAGTCAAGTGAAATCCTTTAATTGACTTTGACCATAAAATGCCGAAGCTTCTTCACCAAATAAGTGATTAGGAAATTAAGTTTAAAGATAGTCAGGCTCAATGTGAATCGCTCAAATTGATTATGGGAAGTAATATTTCAAACGTCGATTCACCAGCTTCTTCCATTGTTCCCTCGGTTGCAAAATTAACAAGATCTACTTCTCTTGTTATCCAAAAATTCCCTACTATGACTAATCCTCCTCCTGGTTTAGATGAAAAAGTAGTTGGATAATGGTGCAGGAAAGTCAAATTTGAATAATGAAGTATTTCGATGAGCAACCGAAGATGACATACTCGCAACGCATAAATTATTACGCTGCTAAAATTCAAAAGCTTAAACGTGAGAGGTATCTTCTTTTGAAGCGTATTGCTGACTTGGAAAGGGAAAATAAAACCCTTAAACCTGCGAACAAAGCCTTTAACCGTGCTATGAAGACCAACATCCAGGCTACTGATGATGAAGACATTGTAGATCCTTTAATTGTTGAGAATCTGAATAAAGATGTCCAATACTTATTAACAATTTATATTAATGAAGTGTATGCATTTGTTCTTGTATAGGTGTAAATAATTTCATAAATTGTGTAAATTGTGAAAATCTTATAAATATCATCTGCATTTTTATCCTTTCTTCTAATGTTGTTGTTGAATATCTTTTTGATAACTTTTTCCATAATTTCTCTGTTTGCTGGATCTTTCAATCCTTTTGACTTTTCTAATTTCCTTGAAAAGCACAAAGCAAACAATATTTCTTATCGTTAGCTTGAAATCTATATAAAAGTTTATCTATATCATTTGTAGAGATTGATAAATCATTATGTCAACATATGACAATAAGTGAAAAGTAATCGCTCTTGATGAAATGTTTAGAAACCCATCTTTGGTAATGATAAGAGATAACCAAAAATTCAACTTTAAACTTATTGTTGGAAGATCCGAAGTATGATTTTAGAAAACCTGTAACGACCCTGACTCGACCTTCAAAAATCGGCACCCGTACTTCACTTATACTCGAATGCCGCAGATTCAAACGTCGAAACTGGTTCGCCAGAGCTTATAACACATTAAGTACAACAACACAGCGGAAAAATGAATAATATTATTGATATACAACATTTGTTACAACTGAATATCAATACAAATCAGAGCTAAAATATAATAGCGGAAGATAATCTTCTACAAAGGAACACCAATATTATTTTCAAAAGGAAGAAGAATAGAAATCCCAACAACTCCATCACAAAAGCCAATGCTCCAAAGCTAAAAAGACTCCAAACTGGAAATTAAGAGCCACCATCAACACTGAAGTGAAGCAACTCGATCCAAATGTTATTGCCAATATTCAGAGATTGAAAGCTATCAAATCTACACCTACTATTTGATTATCTGAAAAACCCCACTTTAGACTGCCCGTGCGTAAAATTGTGGGAACCCAGAGTTTAGGAAGGGAACAATAAACTCCGGATCAGTCACGGGACTGGTATGAGCAAACAAAAACAGTTTTCTTTAAAACAAACAACAAAAGAATTTAAAACATTGAAATTCGCAATGCTTTTGGAAAATGAAACTACCATAAGGCCTCCCGGCACACACACCATGCTATCGCACATTTGGGGGAGATTTCTCCTTATGATAGTCAAGCATGCTTACTACGCAAAAATCCTTTTGATATTATCATTGGTGCATAGTGGAAAACATTTGAAAGTATAATATTAATCTTAGCCAGCATACGTATCATTATTGTATGCCTACTATAGCTACCATGTTAAATGGTAGGTTCTACAACTAAAACCATGCAAGGTGCGTATTGGTAATTGGATTTCCAACAAATGGTCAGGCCAAGGAACTTCCAATTGCCACATGGGTACACCTTTGGAGGGACGCCACGAGAACCTTCCCGGCTCTCTACCAACACAAGGCCAGTTTACTCCTTTCCTAGGAGTAACACCTAAGATATGCCATCCACGGTCGTTTGTGACCTTTATCTGAGGATCCTCAACCACAAAGCAACATCACATAGTAATTAATTTACAGTGTCTACATGAGTTAAGTATCTGGACTCCATACCATGATGCCACCCTTTTCCAGAAGAAATGGACATACCTTAGGGGCGCAACACCTGTAACCTTGCCGCATCTTTCCTGTTTTGACCATTTCCGGGGTGTGAGGTCCTAATGCAGTCTTGTCCACAAAGCTATGCTTTTTCACAAAGCCATGCTTTGATCAACAAATGATCAGCAGCACTTCGTATGCCACATTACCAAATTGGGAATGTATCATTAGTAAACATCAACTACATAACCTCTAAGCTCGTACGTCTCAGAGAAGGGTGTTAAGCTAAGAGAGTAAATCTCCGCCACCAAATAGAAATGTATTTGATAGAAACCAGCTTTACATCTTAAAGTGAAATATCAGACACATACCGATACAAGTCTGTTCCGGGTTTGAAGAGAATCGAGGCACTTCCAAAGAATCCCTTGCAAATCAGGATAATCCTTAATCACGTTCGGACTTCCCATCACATGTGGAGATCTCTATATCGGGGACCAGTCGATGCAGAGACATTCGACGAGTTATCCTTTCGCTTTCAAAAATATCCAGTCTTCACCACTGGTCTTCAAATGCTATCCATATCGTCGTATCATTATTCGAATGGGTTATATGACACAAAGGTCCTCTCCCGGCTAAACGAATAATGAGCGCAATATTTAAAAACATATGGATAATGGGATCTAAGTTAAGTCACAAGTTATTACCTAAAACTTTTCTTTTCAAATGGTTTAAAACAAATTACCATTTTCAAATCTTTTGAACCAAAAGATTTATTTCACAAAGTTCACCAATCTTTCACAAAGATTCATTCACCATATTTAAACAATTTCCCTTTTAAATTGGATTTACTCATCTAGTCCATTAAATCAAAGATTCAATTTATAGCTTTCAAAACCCTTTCCAAAGATTCATTCATAACTTTCAAAATAATTCCCATTTCAAATCTTTTATATAAAAGATACACCATTCAAAATCCACTTCAATTTCAAATCTAAGTTCGACCATTTTATTTACAAAGATTTATTCATAGCTTTCAAAACAATTTCAATTCTACTTCAAACTTGAAATCTTTCAATACAAATTGGAAATCCTTTCTTCGTATGAAAGCTATTATTATTTGAAAACAAATAGTTTTCATTTCTGGAAAAATCCGATTACATTTGTACAAGTTAAAGGTCTTGGGTTGAATTCAAATTTCCAAAATAATATGTTTTAAAATGGTTTAAAACCCATATAAACACATTTATAACTTGTATGACCTTTTTAAACCATAATTCTCAAACATAAAATTCAATTTTAAATTTTGAATTCAAATTTAAATCAAATTATTTAAATTTCAAAACTTTATCAAGTTATTCAAAAATGACTTTTATCTTTAGAACTTCTTTTCAAAAAAAATTCATACTAATCCAATTCCATTTTCAAAATCATTTGAATTCAAAATTCAACTTTAAAATCATTTAAAATATTTAATTCAAATATCTGCGACTTAACCAATTTTCTCACGCACTCCATATTTGTGTGTGTATGGTGTAGTCCAGGGGTTTTACACAATAGTGCAACATCATCAATCACCACAGATTCAAGCATAACAATATCGATAAGCGGTATAATCCTATAACGCTATCTACATACATAGATTCACAGATAAATAATATACATTTATCACTGATAAAATAAATTACATTCATCACAGCTTGAATTAAAACAATTCATATCACAAAGCATCACACAGCAGAGATATCAAACAATTTATAGCATTCAATAGAATACAGTCATCCATAAGCAAGATAAATTGATCACCTGATTAATTGAAACAAGATTAATCACTAATCTAGGTTCATTAGTCAATTATAGATTAATTAACTTTAAATTATTAATTAATCTACCTTAATTAATAAATGAGCAAATCTTTAACCATTAAATAATTAATCGTTAATTATTTAATTATTCTTCAATTAATTATTCTTAATTAATTACATTGATTAAATAATCCCTTAATTAGTTACCGTTTGATTTATTATTCTTAATTAATTATAATAAGTGATTATACTAATCACTTATACTAATAAATTACAAATAATCTTAACCACCATAATTAATTAACTTTAATCATTAGTTAATTATTTTTGATTAAGAAATTATCTTTAAGTAATTAATTTCCTTTAATTACTTACATTAATTTATTTTAATGTATTAATTATCCTTAATTAATTAAATATGTAATTATACCTTAAATACTTATTCTAATTAATTAGTCTTTAATAATAAATTATCTTTTTAAATAAGTAATTATTCTTTAACCACTTGATTAATCAACCACTAATATATCAACCTCAATAATCAATCAATCCTAAATTAATATTTAATTTAAGTAATTATGCTTCAAGTAACTAATAAACCTTGGTAATAAATCAATATTAACAACAAATTAACTTAAGCTTTTTAAGTTAATAAATTTACAACACATTTAGTTAACTTTATTATTAAGTTTATTTAATATAAACTCTTTTTTTTAGAAGTAAAGGATATATATATATATATATATTTAAATCATTTTAAAACTTAATAATTTCCAAATTGATTTATTTTCAAAACTCCACACTACTCCTAAATTTCAAACAAAATATTCATTATTTAAGATAAATAGTTTAAACATGTTAAAATTTGATTTTGTTTAAAATTTGGAAGCTGTTTTCACACCAACCCAAACTGTCTCGAGACAAACTCGAAAAATCCCAAACCTTGCTTCGAGTTTCTCCTCCCCACTCATGTCTTCGAGTCAAACATGATTTTCCACGAAAAAAAACCCGAGCCATAACTTTCGTTCCCAAATCACTTCTTCTTTCAGATACAACCCTAATCACGTGTACCATGCACACGGCCACGACCACCTCCGATCGACCGCGTCGCCTTCGACATGACACTTATGACTCCTATGAGTTTCTTCACCACCCAGATCATCCAATTTGACAAGAAATCGAAAGTTGGCATCTCGAATTGAACTGGAACCCAAACCACGATCAACTAAACCCATCACCGACGACAGTCCCAATCAACGGCCACCTCGCCATCTTACCGAAGACTGCCCTAGACCACAACGCATCCATTCTCTAAAGTCACGACGACTCCGATGCTACCTCGTCGTCAAACGACCCACCTTTCCAACATCAACCAAAAACCATCCTTAAACCCTATTTTGTCGTCGCTACACCACCACCCTGCATTATAAAATCACTCACCATTTTTCCGACAACCACCAACACATCAGCTTCCTTCAATATTGATCACGACGTCCAGTTCGATGCTAATCGCTCGAATTTGACCACTTTGTATTTTCCTTTCAAACCCACAATCCCACTTCAATTCAAATATAAAAGCACAATTAACATTACAAGCACTAATCAGAGTGTATGATCAAAACAAGGAATTAAATCGCTTGATTTTTCATCATTAAAAGATTATTACTATAAATTTTCAATTTCATTAACCTATTTGTTAATTATACTTATTTATATTTTTATAAATAATGTTATATACATACGAACATCATTCATTCTGAAATCAAAGCCTAAAATGATTTGTGTTGGTATAATTTAAGTTTTCAAATAGGTTTTAAAACCTAAAAAAGAGGCATGTTGCCCGTACACAATCATGCACATAGAACAATATAGTTCAAACATTTTTCCACAACAACTTGAAGCATTCATCACATATTAACCATAGAAAAACAGATTCAAACATAAATTAGGTCAATTTGCTCACCTGGCTTTGAAGAAAATAGAGAAGGATTTTGAATCTGGACATGCAACTCTGAATTTGAATGTTGACATTTATTTTTTATCTGGACTTGAAACTTTTAGTTGCTTTAGATTTGCTTGATTCTTTTTCTTTGCTTACAGGATTAATATCCAGGCTTTTTGATTGGCATTTGCAACCTAATTTGAACTGTTTTGCTTGATCTTCTTTTTATCTTTCAGGTTTTAATTTCCTATTTTCAAGTCTAGATTGTTTGATTCCAGACTTAGATTACCAGGTTTCTTTATTTTGAAACAAATTTTTGTTGAAGTTTTTTGCTTTTGAACTTTCTAGTTTTCCAAATTTTGTAGAATTGAAAACAGAGTTTGATTTTGAACTGAAGTATTGTTTTCAGGTTTGTTTTGATCTTGATTTCTTAGGTTTTGGTTAAATTTTCTTTTCAGCTTTTGAAATATGTGAAAGAAGATTTTGATTATAGCGTGGTTTTACTCTTTTGTTTACATTCTTATTTTATTTTTTTTGTTTTGTTTTTGCCACTTGTTATTCATATTAACACTTGTTAATCTCAAATTATATGAGTTAACATATAGGCATTTTATGTTTTTATCCTTGTTTAAAATTAATTTAAAACTTTGTTTTAAATCCTTACTTTATTATAAATTACTTAATTTACATACAAACTATATTTAAGCCCCTGTTTACTTAAGTATTTATGTTTTATGTATTATATACTTTAAACTCTTTCTTTGTAAGTTACTAAATGTAACGACCCAGAATTTTTAGTAATTAAAATTTGAATATTTAATTTATTTTAAATATTAATAAGTGAATTTATAAGTCAAATAAATTTTTATTTGAATAATTGGATTTAATTGGATAATTAAATCGATAATTTAATATGTGAAATTATGGAAATAATTGAAATTTGGGTTAAATATGATTGAAAATGATTTGTAAAATTTTATTTTATCATGTTGAAGTTAGAACGATATTTTAGAACTTTTAAAATCGAATTAAAAGTTTATTTGTGAAAATTGAATATTTTAATATTTAAATCGACTAGTGAAAATAGTCAATTTTTGAACAGTCTCAGAATTGAACAAAACCAGTTCCATTGGATCCATAATAGTTAGTTATTACCGGATTTCAATTTTCGTGTCAATCGGAGCTATCGTTTGATCGTGGCAGCTCGAAACGCATCGATTTATTTTTTATATTAATTTGGCAAGTTAAAATAGCCATTTTTCAAAAAGTCTCGGATTTCGACGAAACCAGTTTCATCGGATCCGTAATGTGATATTATTGTAAGGTTTCAAATTTCGTGTCAATTGGATTTACCGTTTGTCCGATACAAATTAAAACGCCTAAAAAATCGCTTAAATCGGTTTAATTTAAATTGAACGTTTATTTCCATAACTCGCACAGATGTCCGAATTAGCTTTCGAAACCTGTTCCATTGTGTCCGGAACGCAGGGTAAACCTTAGAAACGGTGGTTACGGCGCATGAATCGGAGTTCGGAATTTCTGGATGAATAGTGTTCGAAAATTCTCTATAAATAGACCCTAAATTCTCACAATTTTATAAAAATTCAAACCCTAACCCTAATTATAATACGCAGCCGCCTCCTACTCAATCAAAGGCCAGAAATCACCTATTTTCATCCCTCAATCTCTTTCAATCTACAAAGAATTTAAAGAAGCCATCAACTAGGAAATTGTAGAGCCTTGCAAGCTCTACACATCTATACGGAGATGATGGTGTGAGGTCGACCAGAGGAGGCGCGAGATGGCCACGAGCACCTACAGTTCACGCATGTTTTCCCGTGCCTGGGGGGGGCCGAGCTTCACCATATTTGGCGCGGTGGAGGTTTGGGGAGAGACGAATTGAGTGATGCTCCTTGATCGTGTTCTTGTTACACGAAAAAAATCGAATAATCTAACCCTAAAGTTGCTAATGGGTTTCGGCTATACTGGGAATAATATGCGTTTGGGGGAGATGAGAAGGGGACGGCCTGATGGGGGGGGGGGAGAGCTGATCACACGGCCCATATTTGATTAGGTTTATAAATTATATAATTAATGTTGTAATTATAGTTATTAAAATCGTATAAACTTCAAATATTCATATCTTTTTCATACGAGGTCGAAAACGCGAACCAGTTGCGTTGGAATCGTATGGACGAGCACTACGCGATGAAATTGGATTGGAGTCGTTTGGAGTTAGTGAAAATTTTGGGTAAAATTAAACGTCCGTTTAATTTTATTTGAAATGAATCGCTAAAACGAAATTGAAATCAAGGTGAGAACTTCTCACTCAATCAAATCAGTTTCGATTTTATTTTAAATAGTTAAATTTAAAATATCCGAATGCATGTTTGAATGATGATTGTTATCTATTGATTTTAAGATAGACATTATACGCCGTTATTAAGCGGGTGTTATTTATTAAAAACATATACCGCGAATATTTCATAAACAGTGAAATTGGTATTATATATAATAGCAATATATATATATTGGCATATGTATACATTGGAGTTATTGATTTCCCGCATTTATTTGTTTAGCGGATGAGACCCTATTGCGCCGTCTATTAAGCGGATAATATTTATAAATCCCATATACCGCGATAATTCCGTACTGGAGCGGAATTGGTATTGTGCTAATGTTTGTGGATGCAGGAAACAGGTTGGAGGGATCCAACTGGATTCCTCAACTGTATTGACTTATTTACAGATATTTTGATATTTGTTGATTATCATATCGATATATGATATTTGGATGTCGTGATTGACTATTGGGTGATGTTGCATCATCGGATCCATTTTTGGAGTTTTGAAATAATAAATTTGGGTTTTAAAAGAATTTTAAAGTGATTTTTTTTCAAAGTATATGTTTTATTAAATTTTGAATTGATTCCTTTTAAATAATTAAAACGTTATAAATTTTTATGTTATAAAAATTAAGATTTTTGAGAAATATAACATAAATGAGATTTTTGGAAATAAATAGTTAATTAATTTATAAAATGGTTAAATTGGGAATTTTGAATCATTATAAACGACTTATATAAAAGATTTAAAATATTGATATTTATGGATTAAAAATATAGGAATTGTGAAACCCGTTTTATAAGTGCTAAAAAGAAATATAAATGGATTTTATAAGTGAATGGAGATTTATTGATTTATAAATCGTGAAGTTAAAAATATAAATAGGTTTTGTAAAATAAAAGATTTATAAGAGATTAGCTTATAAATCGGATTTAAGCATTTAAAATGAGATATGGAAAGGGTTTCTATAAATAAAAGTTTATAAAAATATAAATGGAGTTTATAAACATTGTTTATAAATCTGAAATCAATTGAATTTGATAAGTTGGATATAGTAATATATGAAAGGAATTATATTCACGATTTTGGACAGTGAATATATTATTAAATGAAATGGATATGTTTTGGGGAAGGATTATTTTGAAATGAAGTGAATGATTTTAAAGACGTTTTAAAATGCATTAAGTATCGAATACATAGATTTCAACATTTATTGTTGAAATAGACGTTTTCGAGAATAAAAGGAAATGGTGGACTATAACACTGTTGTTATAGTAAATGGTTTCCGAAAGGAAATGGTTTGTATGGTATTGGGATTTATATATCTATTTAAAACTTTGAATCCTTATACTAGTGATTTTGGGTCGTCGTAACGATGTTTTACGTAACATTCGTTTTTGACTCAAATAAATGCGTTAAGAGAATGGATTTCTTAAAGAAGGAAATATATACTAAATTTTGATTTAAGTATATTGAATATTTTCACATGTTGAAAATAAATAGATTTGTGATGCACTTATTATTAAATAAGTATGGAAATATTGTTCCAATGTGAAATGAATGTTTAGAATTTATCCTTGTAAGATAAATTGAAAGTGAATATTGAAAATCGATTGAAAATCGTATATCATAGATATTTTGGGATTATAATTCACTATGGAATTTATAAAAGAAAGGGGAAATTAGTTTAAAAATAAACGTTGATTTATTTTTAAAGTGTGGGAATAAATTTACGAACTTGGAACGTAAATAAAAAAGTAAATAGTTAAGGATTTATTTAATTGGTTTAAATGAACCATGTTGAATGAAAGAAATTTCCGAGTAAGGAAAAGTGATTTGAAGAATTGTTTTCAAATGTTTGAAGTGTGGAAATTTAATATCTAGTAAAGATGTTTTGGAAAGTAAATAATTTGGAAAATTATTTGGATTTGGTGATGTTGAGCATGCCTATTGATAGTTAAATAATCCGACTATCAATATTTACCTTTAAATAGGTATTTTTTGTGAATTGCTTGAATTTGAATGCCACACTTATTTTTGAATAAGCGCTCACTATTCGGGTTAGCCGGGAAAGGACTTTGGGGTCGTATAACCCATTCCGAATATGTGATACGTCGTTATGGATTGCATTTGATGACCGGTGTTGAAGACCGGATGTTTGTGAAAACGGAAGGATTACCGTCGAGTTACTCTACATCGGCTGATCTCCGATATAGAGGTTTTATCACCCTTAGTGACGGGAAGTCCTGTCGTGATTAGTGAATATCCGGATTGCAAGGACTTCTTTGTAAGTGCCTTCGGTTCTGTTCGATCCCGGAACAGACTTGTATGATTGTATGTCTGACATTACAAATTGAGATATAAAGCTGATTTCTTTCAAATATATTTCTGTTGGTGGCGGAGAATTTATTCTTTTAGCTTAACACCCTTCTCTGAGACGTACGAGCTCAGAGGTTATATAGTTGAAGGTTATTAGTGATATACTCCCAATTTGGTAGTGTGGCATGCAGAGTGTTGCTGTGAAATGATCATTGTGTTGATCATTTGTGATAGGATCATTTATTTGATCATTTATCTTTATGATCATTTCTATGATCATTTGTTGACCCAAAGCATGGCTTTTGTATAAAGTATGTTTTTGTGGACGAGACTTCGTCGGACCTCACACCCCGAAAATGGTCAAAACAGGAAGGATGCGGCAAGGTTATTAGGTGTAACAGTACGGATTTTCGTTGCCGAAAAACCGAGATGTTATGGGTTTTAAAAAGAATTTAAGAAAAGAAAAAGAGAGAAAAGATAGAAAATAGAGAGGAAAGAAGATAGACGATTTTTAGAAAACAGAGAATTTTTAAAATAGAACGGGACAGAAAGGAAACAGAACAACAACAGAATCTCACAATTCGCAGCGGAACAACATATAATAATAAATGAATAATCTTTAAACAAAGAACTATATCAGTTATTACATTACATCACATTTCATTACATCATATCATCAGAGTATACAACAACATACAATAACAACAGAGCAGCGGAAAAAGAAATACTATATAACTAGTAATACGCCATGCCATCCAGCTTGCCTCCAGCAACTCCAGAATATCCAGAATATCCTGATAAACCTAACTCTTAACTGCCCGTGTGGAAATTGGTGGGCACCCAGAGTTTAGGAAGGAAAACAATAAACTCCAAGTCAGTCATGTGACTGGTGTGAGAACTCAAAACAGTTTATTTACTTTAAAATCAAAATAGAGGAATATTTTTAAATCAATTCGCAATGCTTTTAAAAATGAGACTACCATAAGGCCTCCCGCACACACACACATGCAAACGCAGAATCGGAGGAGATTTCTCCTTATGATAGTCAAAGATGCTTGATACGCATTTAAAATAACATTTGATATTATTACTAGTGCATAATGTATAACAAATCATTTCGAAAATAAAGATATAAATCTTAGCCGACATAGACATTTCGAACTATGCCTACTATAGCTACTATCCAAACAGTGGTGACCACCATAAGTGAATAGCAGGTTCTGCAACTAATACCGTACAAGTTTCGTATTGGGAATTGGATTTCCAACAAATGGTCAGGCCAAGGAACTTCCCATTGCCACATGAGAATGCCTCTGGATGGACATCCCCGAGAACCAAACCGGATCTCTACCAACACAAGGCCGGGTTACCCCTAACTGAGTAACAACTGACCGAATATGCCATCCCCCGGTCCTTTGGGACCTTTATCCGAGAGCGCTCTCTAATCAATTCACACAATCATAACAAAGTGTTTTCAACATGAGTAAGTATCTGGGCTCCATACCATGATACCACCCTTTTCCAGAAGGAAATGGACACATCCTAAAGGGTGCTACCCCTCATAACCTTGCTGCTTCTTTCCTGTTTTGACCATTTCCGGGATGTGAGGCTCGACGAATTCACGTCCACAAAAACATACTTTATACAAAAGCCATGCTTTGGGTCAACAAATGATCAACACAATGATCACTAAGATAGACGATCAAATAAATGATCCTATCACAATAATCAACACAATGATCATTTCAGCATCACTCAGCATATCACATTACCAAATTGGGAATATATCGCTGATAACTTCAACTATATAACCTTTGAGCACATACGTCTCAAAGAAGGGTGTTAAGCAAAGAATAAATTCTCCGCCACCAACAGAAATATATTTGAAAGAAATCGGCTTTATATCTCAAATTGTAATGTCAGACATACAATCCATACAAGTCTGTTCCGGGCTCGAACAGAACCGAAGGCACTTACAAAGAAGTCCTTGCAATCCGGATGTTCACAATCCTGATCGGATTTCCCATCACTTAGGGAGTCTCTATACCGTTGCAACTCAGTGCAGAGACAATCGATAGGTCATCCTATCGCTTTCGCAAATACCGGGTCTTCAACACCGATCTTCAATGCAATTCACAACGACGTATCACATATTCGGAATGGGTTATACGACCCCATGGTCCTTTCCCGGTTAACCCGAATAGTGAGCGCTTATTCAAAAATAAGTGTGCATTCAAATTCAATCAATTCACATCAAATACCCATTCAAAGGGAAATACTGATAGTCGGTTATTGAACTATCACTGGATATGCACACATCACCAGATTCCAAATAATTTTCCAAATTATTTACTTTCCAAAATATCTTTACAAGATATATAATTTCAACACTTCAAAAATAAATCAATATTTATTTTCAAACAAATTCCACTTTTCATTTATAAATTCCATAATGGATTTATATTTCAAAATATCCATGCATATACGATTTCAATTATCCATTTCAATTTATCTTCAAAAAGATAATTTCTAAATATTCACTTCATATTGGAAACGTTTCCATACTTATTTATTCATAAGTAATTCACAAATCTCTTTTATTTTCAACACTTGGAAAATATTCAATATACTTAAATCGAATTAAGTATATATTTCATTCTATTAAGAAAATCCTTTCTTAAACATATCTACTTGGGCCAAAACGAATGCTGCGTAAAACATCGTTACGACAACCCAAAATCACTAGTATAGGGATTCGAAATTAAAATAGATATATAAATTCCAATACTAAACCAAAACATTTCCTTTCGGAAATCATTTACTATAACAACAGTGTTATAGTCTACCATTTCCTTTTATTTCTCGAAAACGTCTATTTCAACAATAAATGTTGAAATCTATGGTTTCGAATCTCAACACATTTAAAACATCGTTAGATCGTTTTAATTCTGTTTAAAATATCACATTCTAAAACATTTCCTTTAACATGTTATTCACTATTCAAAATCGTGAACATACTTCATTAACAAATTTCATCCTTTTATTCAATTTATTTTAAAGGATTATTCACTATTCAAAAATGTGAATATAACTCCATTAATAGGTTATAACAATTAACTTATCAAAATAAGTCGTTTGCGAATTTATAAAACAACGTTTATAAATTCCATTTCTATTTATTTATAAAAACTTCCTTTTTATAAATTCCTTTATTAACCTATTTGATTTCTTATCTCAATTATAAACTAAAAGTTCATATTATAAGTCAATTGCTTATAAAACGATTATTTTACAAAATCGTTCTTTTTAAAGACTTTTCAATTTATAAACCTTATAACTTATAAGATTTATTTATTTAATAAATCTATTCTTCAAATAATTTCACCAAATTTATAAATCTTACTATTTATAAATTTCATTTATAACTTCACAGTTTATAATTTTATAAATTTCATTCTATTATGAAATTCATTCTCACATCATTCAAACACTTATAAAAACTCGTTTTATAATGTCTATATTTCAATTTATAAATATCCATTTATAAATCTCTTAATATAAATCAGTTTATATTATTATTCTAAAACGTCTTTAAATTCCTTTATAATTTCATCATTTCGATTTATAAAATAATCAAATTTTATAAATCCTATATTTAAACTTTTATCATATATTCAAAAATCCAATCTAAATTATTTTATAAAATCATTAGTTCATATTTCTCAAAAATCAACTTTTAATCGTATTTCTAAAAATCAGCTTTTTAACTATATTTCACAAAAACCATAATTTTTATAACTTTAAAAATTATAACGTTTATTTATTTATAATGGATCAATTCCAAAAATATAGTATATTTTCAAAAAATCACTTTAAAAACATTTTAAAAATCCCAAAATCTGGGTCCAATGATGCTACACACCAAATAGTCAATCACGACTAACAACGATATCATATATCGATATGATAATCCATCAAATATCAAAATATCTGAAATAAAATAAATACTGTTGAGGAATCCAGTTGGATCCCTCCAACCTGTTTTCCTGCATCCAAAAACATTAGCACAATACCAATTTCGCTCCAGTACGAAATTATCGCGGTACATGTTTTTAATAAATATTATCCGCTTAATAACGGCGTAATAGGGTCTCATCCGCTAAACAAAAATGCGGGAAATCAACAACTGCAATATATACATATGCCAATATATATATATTGATATTATATATAATACCAATTTCACTGTTTATGAAATATTCGCGGTATACGTTTATAATAAATAACATCCGCTTACTAACGGCGCATAATGTCTATTTTAACAATCAATACATAACAATCATCATTCAAACATGCATTCAAATATTTTAAATCTAACTATTTAAAATAAAATCGAAACCTATTCGATTGAGTGAGAAATTCTCACCTTGGTTTTAATTTCCGTTTTAGCTTTTATTTCGAATAAAATTAAACGCGCGTTTAATTTTACCCGAAATTCTCACTAACTCCAAACGACTCCAAACCAACTCCATCGCGTAGTGCTCGTCCATACGATTCCAACGCAACTGAGTTTGCATTTTTTCGACCTCGTATGAAAAAGTTATGAATTTTACAAGATTGTACACGATTTAACTTATATAAATACAACAGACTTAACTATTTATAAACCTAGATTAAATCTGAGCCACTGGATCCCACACCCCCCTTCATCAGGCCGTCCCTTTCATCTTCTCCTCTCACACAAGAAGCTACAGGCAAAGGCCGAACCAATGAACCCACTTAGCTTGAACTAGGGTTTCAATTTGCTCGCTCAATACTCGATGAAAATTCATCAAACCACTTGCAAATCGAAGCTCTCGTCGAGAGCTACCTCCACCACCAACCACTTGGAGCTCGGCCTGCACATGACCCCTCGAGATGCGTGCGAACATCTGCAGGTTCGGCCCCCTTTTCTCCTTCTACGCGACTCCAAACACGATCTCCACCGTTGAATCTCTAGCTCGTGTTGTGCTCTTCATCTTTGTAGTTGAGCACTTCGCGTGAATGTCGACGGATTGGAAGATCTAGAGGGATGAAGTTGGAGCATTTTTGGCCTTAGGTTCTAATGGTGGCGGCTAGGGTTTGTTAGATTAGGGTTTGTTATTTTTTTTTTAATTTTTATGAAGAGGTAGGGGCTATTTATAAGGAACGAGCGACACTATTCATCCCGGAAATTCCGAACTCCGATTTAGACGCCGTAACCAGCGTTTCTAAGGTTTACCCCGCGTTCCGGACACAATGGAACAGGTTTCGGAAGCTAATTCGGAAGTATGTGCGAGTTATGGCTACAAACGCTCAATTTAAATTAAACCGATTTAAACCGATTTCTATGCGTTTTAATTTGTACCGGACAAACGGTAAATCCAAACGACTTGAAATTTGAAACCTTAAAATAATATCACATTACGGATCCGATGAAACTGGTTTCGTCGAAATCCGAGACTTTTTGAAAAATGGCTATTTTGACTCGCCAAATTTAAATTAAAAACGATTCGATGCGTTTCGAGCTGCCACGATCAAACGATAGCTCCGATTGACACGAAAATTGAAATCCGGTAATAACTAACTATTACGGATCAAATGAAACTAGTTTCGTTCAATTCTGAGACTGTTCAAAAATTGGCTATTTTACAGTCGATTATTAAATATTAAAATATTCAATTTTCACAGATTAACTTTTAATTCGATTTTAAAAGTTCTAAAATATCATTCTAACTTCCATGTGATAAAATAAAATTTTCCAAATTATTTTCAATCATATTTAACTCAATTTTTTTACTTATTTCCATAATTTAACATATTAAATTATCGATTTAATAATCCAATTAAATCCAATAATTCAAATAAAAATTTATTTGACTTATAAATTCATTTATAAATATTTAAAATTAATTAAATATTCAAATTTAAATTATTAAAAATTCTGGGTCGTTACAATCTTTCCCTCTTAAAAGAATTTCGTCCTCGAAATTACAAGTAAGAAGATTACAGAATTTATTAACTTTCCAAAATTTATAATTAAACTTCTTTCAAATCTTTACTAAGTTTTCAAATCATACTTAGTTATCTTTTCAAAAACAACTATATCATTTAACTTTCAATTTCAAAATCAAAGTTAAAGTTTTCAAAATTTTCCAATTTTTCTCAAATTTTTTCTAACGCCTTAAATTTTCGGAAAAATTCGCCATAGTCTCCTTTGCGCGGCTCGATCCGAAAAAAAAATGACAGTATATATATCACAAATATACATCTCATCAAGTAATGAGGCATCCCGAAGGGAAAAAAGTATAAAAGTGCGATATTTAATCCGAGATATGTACCTTATATTTTATTAGCAAGCAAATACGGCTAATATAGCGCAAAAGCGAGCTCCAAATGCGAAGCAAACGTGATCCGCACCTACTAAACACTTAACAAACAACATGAGAATCATGCATATAGACAATAATCTCCATGTACAACATATAACATCATAATATCTATATATGCTAACATAGTAATGCAGTGAAACAACAAATGCAAACATCAACCAACTACCATCCATAATCAAATGAATTTTCATTCATATTCTCATTCATATTTAATGAATTGGTTTTCACTTTAAATTACATTTGATTCATTTACATTGGATTTTATCAACATACGTTCTCAATTTTAATTAGTTTGCATTCACTAATTAAATCCAATTCACTTTCAATTCTATTCAAATTTATTTACTTCTAATTTGAATTCAATTTCATAGCTTTCGATTTCATTAACACTTAATGAATTACATACAATCAACTAACAATCATATAAAAATCAATGTATATTAATTTCAACCAAATTCCTTTGCTTATATTCATTCTTGGTTCAACTCCTTAAATAAAATTGATTTCCATTCAATTTATTTAATTAACTTTTTTTTTTTTCAACTTCCAATAATATTAGATTTACTGAATTTACACTTATATTCATTATTCCATATCAATTCTATTTTCCATTCAATTGATTCACAATTCAATTCATTTATTCAATTCAATTACCAAAGTTGAATTTCATTCACATAACTTAAGTTCACATTTCTTTTAATCCACTTGATTATTTACTTCGATACCAAAATCAATTCCATTCAACAACACTTAAGTTATATTTCATTTAACCTTATATTCATTTTCATTTACAACTCATATTCATATAATTTTACTTCTTGTATATATAAGTTTATTTCACAATTGTAAACACTTTAATTAAAATTTCAATTCTTATAATTCTTTTACTTATACAATTATTCTTTTATTTAGATTATTCAAACAACCAAACAATCAACTTATATACACTTTAATAATTTTGAAAAATTATTTCTTTATATATAAAATATACTCAAGGCAAAATTATTTCATTTACCCAATTAAAACAATACTGTGCCGAATTGTTCTATTCAAGTGTTTAGAAACCCCTTCGGCATAGTTTGACTGACCGTGCTGACGAAGGTTCATATGCCACTCAATAAACCAATCATCACAATATAAAACAATTTTTATATTCACTAACAAATACGCTCTCATAGCTATTATTACACTCAAACTCATTCTAGAGTACTACTGACTCTATCTCTAATGAGTAATACCCTACAGAACCATGGTTGTCGCTTAACCATCAGCTCTGATACCAAATGTAACAGTACGGATTTTCGTTGCCGAAAAACCGAGATGTTATGGGTTTTAAAAAGAATTTAAGAAAAGAAAAAGAGAGAAAAGATAGAAAATAGAGAGGAAAGAAGATAGACGATTTTTAGAAAACAGAGAATTTTTAAAATAGAACGGGACAGAAAGGAAACAGAACAACAACAGAATCTCACAATTCGCAGCGGAACAACATATAATAATAAATGAATAATCTTTAAACAAAGAACTATATCAGTTATTACATTACATCACATTTCATTACATCATATCATCAGAGTATACAACAACATACAATAACAACAGAGCAGCGGAAAAAGAAATACTATATAACTAGTAATACGCCATGCCATCCAGCTTGCCTCCAGCAACTCCAGAATATCCAGAATATCCTGATAAACCTAACTCTTAACTGCCCGTGTGGAAATTGGTGGGCACCCAGAGTTTAGGAAGGAAAACAATAAACTCCAAGTCAGTCATGTGACTGGTGTGAGAACTCAAAACAGTTTATTTACTTTAAAATCAAAATAGAGGAATATTTTTAAATCAATTCGCAATGCTTTTAAAAATGAGACTACCATAAGGCCTCCCGCACACACACACATGCAAACGCGGAATCGGAGGAGATTTCTCCTTATGATAGTCAAAGATGCTTGATACGCATTTAAAATAACATTTGATATTATTACTAGTGCATAATGTATAACAAATCATTTCGAAAATAAAGATATAAATCTTAGCCGACATAGACATTTCGAACTATGCCTACTATAGCTACTATCCAAACAGTGGTGACCACCATAAGTGAATAGCAGGTTCTGCAACTAATACCGTACAAGTTTCGTATTGGGAATTGGATTTCCAACAAATGGTCAGGCCAAGGAACTTCCCATTGCCACATGAGAATGCCTCTGGATGGACATCCCCGAGAACCAAACCGGATCTCTACCAACACAAGGCCGGGTTACCCCTAACTGAGTAACAACTGACCGAATATGCCATCCCCCGGTCCTTTGGGACCTTTATCCGAGAGCGCTCTCTAATCAATTCACACAATCATAACAAAGTGTTTTCAACATGAGTAAGTATCTGGGCTCCATACCATGATACCACCCTTTTCCAGAAGGAAATGGACACATCCTAAAGGGTGCTACCCCTCATAACCTTGCTGCTTCTTTCCTGTTTTGACCATTTTCGGGATGTGAGGCTCGACGAATTCACGTCCACAAAAACATACTTTATACAAAAGCCATGCTTTGGGTCAACAAATGATCAACACAATGATCACTAAGATAGACGATCAAATAAATGATCCTATCACAATAATCAACACAATGATCATTTCAGCATCACTCAGCATATCACATTACCAAATTGGGAATATATCGCTGATAACTTCAACTATATAACCTTTGAGCACATACGTCTCAAAGAAGGGTGTTAAGCAAAGAATAAATTCTCCGCCACCAACAGAAATATATTTGAAAGAAATCGGCTTTATATCTCAAATTGTAATGTCAGACATACAATCCATACAAGTCTGTTCCGGGCTCGAACAGAACCGAAGGCACTTACAAAGAAGTCCTTGCAATCCGGATGTTCACAATCCTGATCGGATTTCCCATCACTTAGGGAGTCTCTATACCGTTGCAACTTAGTGCAGAGACAATCGATAGGTCATCCTATCGCTTTCGCAAATACCGGGTCTTCAACACCGATCTTCAATGCAATTCACAACGACGTATCACATATTCGAAATGGGTTATACGACCCCATGGTCCTTTCCCGGTTAACCCGAATAGTGAGCGCTTATTCAAAAATAAGTGTGCATTCAAATTCAATCAATTCACATCAAATACCCATTCAAAGGGAAATACTGATAGTCGGTTATTGAACTATCACTGGATATGCACACATCACCAGATTCCAAATAATTTTCCAAATTATTTACTTTCCAAAATATCTTTACAAGATATATAATTTCAACACTTCAAAAATAAATCAATATTTATTTTCAAACAAATTCCACTTTTCATTTATAAATTCCATAATGGATTTATATTTCAAAATATCCATGCATATACGATTTCAATTATCCATTTCAATTTATCTTCAAAAAGATAATTTCTAAATATTCACTTCATATTGGAAACGTTTCCATACTTATTTATTCATAAGTAATTCACAAATCTCTTTTATTTTCAACACTTGGAAAATATTCAATATACTTAAATCGAATTAAGTATATATTTCATTCTATTAAGAAAATCCTTTCTTAAACATATCTACTTGGGCCAAAACGAATGTTGCGTAAAACATCGTTACGACAACCCAAAATCACTAGTATAGGGATTCGAAATTAAAATAGATATATAAATTCCAATACTAAACCAAAACATTTCCTTTCGGAAATCATTTACTATAACAACAGTGTTATAGTCTACCATTTCCTTTTATTTCTCGAAAACGTCTATTTCAACAATAAATGTTGAAATCTATGGTTTCGAATCTCAACACATTTAAAACATCGTTAGATCGTTTTAATTCTGTTTAAAATATCACATTCTAAAACATTTCCTTTAACATGTTATTCACTATTCAAAATCGTGAACATACTTCGTTAACAAATTTCATCCTTTTATTCAATTTATTTTAAAGGATTATTCACTATTCAAAAATGTGAATATAACTCCATTAATAGGTTATAACAATTAACTTATCAAAATAAGTCGTTTGCGAATTTATAAAACAACGTTTATAAATTCCATTTCTATTTATTTATAAAAACTTCCTTTTTATAAATTCCTTTATTAACCTATTTGATTTCTTATCTCAATTATAAACTAAAAGTTCATATTATAAGTCAATTGCTTATAAAACTATTATTTTACAAAATCGTTCTTTTTAAAGACTTTTCAATTTATAAACCTTATAACTTATAAGATTTATTTATTTAATAAATCTATTCTTCAAATAATTTCACCAAATTTATAAATCTTACTATTTATAAATTTCATTTATAACTTCACAGTTTATAATTTTATAAATTTCATTCTATTATGAAATTCATTCTCACATCATTCAAACACTTATAAAAACTCGTTTTATAATGTCTATATTTCAATTTATAAATATCCATTTATAAATCTCTTAATATAAATCAGTTTATATTATTATTCTAAAACGTCTTTAAATTCCTTTATAATTTCATCATTTCGATTTATAAAATAATCAAATTTTATAAATCCTATATTTAAACTTTTATCATATATTCAAAAATCCAATCTAAATTATTTTATAAAATCATTAGTTCATATTTCTCAAAAATCAACTTTTAATCGTATTTCTAAAAATCAGCTTTTTAACTATATTTCACAAAAACCATAATTTTTATAACTTTAAAAATTATAACGTTTATTTATTTATAATGGATCAATTCCAAAAATATAGTATATTTTCAAAAAATCACTTTAAAAACATTTTAAAAATCCCAAAATCTGGGTCCAATGATGCTACACACCAAATAGTCAATCACGACTAACAACGATATCATATATCGATATGATAATCCATCAAATATCAAAATATCTGAAATAAAATAAATACTGTTGAGGAATCCAGTTGGATCCCTCCAACCTGTTTTCCTGCATCCAAAAACATTAGCACAATACCAATTTCGCTCCAGTACGAAATTATCGCGGTACATGTTTTTAATAAATATTATCCGCTTAATAACGGCGTAATAGGGTCTCATCCGCTAAACAAAAATGCGGGAAATCAACAACTGCAATATATACATATGCCAATATATATATATTGATATTATATATAATACCAATTTCACTGTTTATGAAATATTCGCGGTATACGTTTATAATAAATAACATCCGCTTACTAACGACGCATAATGTCTATTTTAACAATCAATACATAACAATCATCATTCAAACATGCATTCAAATATTTTAAATCTAACTATTTAAAATAAAATCGAAACCTATTCGATTGAGTGAGAAATTCTCACCTTGGTTTTAATTTCCGTTTTAGCTTTTATTTCGAATAAAATTAAACGCGCGTTTAATTTTACCCGAAATTCTCACTAACTCCAAACGACTCCAAACAAACTCCATCGCGTAGTGCTCGTCCATACGATTCCAACGCAACTGAGTTTGCATTTTTTCGACCTCGTATGAAAAAGTTATGAATTTTACAAGATTGTACACGATTTAACTTATATAAATACAACAAACTTAACTATTTATAAACCTAGATTAAATCTGAGCCACTGGATACCACACCCCCTTCATTAGGCCGTCCCTTTCATCTTCTCCTCTCACGCAAGAAGCTACAGGCAAAGGCCGAACCAATGAACCCACTTAGCTTGAACTAGGGTTTCAATTTGCTCGCTCAATACTCGATGAAAATTCATCAAACCACTTGCAAATCGAAGCTCTCGTCGAGAGCTACCTCCACCACCAACCACTTAGAGCTCGGCCTGCACATGACCCCTCGAGATGCGTGCGAACATCTGCAGGTTCGGCCCCCTTTTCTCCTTCTACGCGACTCCAAACACGATCTCCACCGTTGAATCTCTAGCTCGTGTTGTGCTCTTCATCTTTGTAGTTGAGCACTTCGCGTGAATGTCGACGGATTGGAAGATCTAGAGGGATGAAGTTGGAGCATTTCTGGCCTTAGGTTCTAATGGTGGCGGCTAGGGTTTGTTAGATTAGGGTTTGTTATTTTTTTTTTTTAATTTTTATGAAGAGGTAGGGGCTATTTATAAGGAACGAGCGACACTATTCATCCCGGAAATTCCAAACTCCGATTTAGACGCCGTAACCAGCGTTTCTAAGGTTTACCCCGCGTTCCGGACACAATGGAACAGGTTTCGGAAGCTAATTCGGAAGTATGTGCGAGTTATGGCTACAAACGCTCAATTTAAATTAAACCGATTTAAACCGATTTCTATGCGTTTTAATTTGTACCGGACAAACGGTAAATCCAAACGACTTGAAATTTGAAACCTTACAATAATATCACATTACGGATCCGATGAAACTGGTTTCGTCGAAATCCGAGACTTTTTGAAAAATGGCTATTTTGACTCGCCAAATTTAAATTAAAAACGATTCGATGCGTTTCGAGCTGCCACGATCAAACGATAGCTCCGATTGACACGAAAATTGAAATCCGGTAATAACTAACTATTACGGATCAAATGAAACTAGTTTCGTTCAATTCTGAGACTGTTCAAAAATTGGCTATTTTACAGTCGATTATTAAATATTAAAATATTCAATTTTCACAGATTAACTTTTAATTCGATTTTAAAAGTTCTAAAATATCATTCTAACTTCCATGTGATAAAATAAAATTTTCCAAATTATTTTCAATCATATTTAACTCAATTTTTTTTACTTATTTCCATAATTTAACATATTAAATTATCGATTTAATAATCCAATTAAATCCAATAATTCAAATAAAAATTTATTTGACTTATAAATTCATTTATAAATATTTAAAATTAATTAAATATTCAAATTTAAATTATTAAAAATTCTGGGTCGTTACATTAGGGGTAGCGCCCTTTAGTGTATGTCATTCCTTCTGGATAGAGGTGGTATCATGGTATGGAGCCCAGATATTTAACCTATGTTGTTACTGCATATTTTTGTGGTTGTTGGAAATCGAGGATCCTCGGATAGATCGGTTACGATCGGTGGATGACATATTCGTGTCAGTAGTTACCCAGTTAGGGGTAACCCGGACTTGTGTTGGCAGAGATCCGGTTTGGTTCTCGGGATGTCATTCCAGAGGCGTTTCCATGTGGCAATGGGAAGTTCCTTGGCCTGACCATTTGTTGGAAATCCAAAGAAACAATACGAGACTTGTACGGTTTTAGTTGTAGAACCTGCCATGGAATGTGGCGGTAACCTGCTATTGAACATGGTTAGCTATAGTAGGCATACGATAATGGTCGTATGTTGGTTAAGATTTATATTCTATTTTCGAAATGAATTTTGCCTACACTATGCACTAGTAATAATATAAAATGTTCTTTTAAATGCGTATCAAGCATCTTTGACTATCATAAGGAGAAATCTCCTCCGATTCTGCGTTTGCATTGTGTGTGTGTGCGGGAGGCCTTATGGTAGTCTCATTTTTAAAAGCATTGCGAATTGAATTAAAAATATCCCTCTATTTTGATTTTAAAGTAAATAAACTGTTTTGAGTTCTCACACCAGTCACATGACTGACTTGGAGTTTATTGTTTTCGTTCCGAAACTCTGGGTGCCCACCATTTTCCACACGGGCAGTCAAGAGTTAAGGTTTATCAGGATATTCTGGATATTCAGGAGTTGCTGGAGGCAAGCTGGATGGCATGGCGTATTACTAGTATATAGTATTTCTTTTTCCGCTGCACTGTTTGTTGTTGTACACTCTGATGATGATGTAATGTAATGTATAAAATGTAATAACTGATATAGTTCTATGTTTAAAGATTATTCCTTTATCTATTATATGTTGTTCCGCTGCGAATTGTGAGATTCTGATGTTGTTCTGTTGTTTTCTCTACCTTTTCTATTTTCTGTTTTCTTTTCTCTCTATCTTCTATCTTTTTCTCTTATATTTTTTTCTCCCCTCTTCTCTCTTCTTCTGTCTTCTTTCGTTTTCTTTTCTTTTTCTTAAACCCTCAGTGTTCGGTTTTCCGTCGTTCGATTGCTCGACAGTCGATAAAGTGAGTATCGATGTTGAATTTTCGACAGACGAAGAATCGGGTCCTGACACTAAATCTTAATATTTACATATGCTGAAGTAATACATCTTCTATTTAGTTTAAATATGTACGAAATCAATTTATTTCAAGTATAAAAGAAAATGTTTTAAAGATTAACTAACTTAATTACATATATATATATATATATATATATATATATATTTCTAATTTAGTTTTATAATTACTTTTCCTTTTTAAATACTTTATCCAAATCTTTTTAATTTTTCAAAATATATGTAAACAGTTGATTTTAAATTTGTAAATAGATATTGTAAATTTATTTGTATCAATTTCAAAATATAACTTTCGAATCATCATGCTATAAATACAAAATAATTTCTTTTCTATTATTGAAATATAGAGTTTTATCTTCAAATGACTTTTAAAAATTTACTATACTAAATTCAAATAAAAAATTTCAAAATACATATATTTATATTTATTAAAAAAACAAGTTTCTAAAATTCCTAAAATATAAAGTTTTAAATCAAATTTATTTTAAAAATACTTATATTTGAGTTTCAAATCCAATATGTTATTCAAAACATTTATTTCTGAATTTCCAATTAGAAACTCTTTTTTAAAAATCATATTTTTATATATATATTTATATTAACAAACAAACAAATATTTATTTAAATTTGAAAAATACCAAAGTAATTCACAATATAATTTCAAAAGTTAAATTAATTTACAATTTGAATTTGTTTTAAAAATGGTAATGTTACAAAACCATTGTCTCAACCATGGATATAAATGTTTTTAGAAAGTCGTCTCTAGAGATAGCTAACAGAAAGTTAATAATGACCATGTAATAGAAGTGTAGAGATCATTGTCAGAACACTTGTGGTATTAATCCAATGACCCAGATTCGAGCATAAAAAATGAAATTCAAAAGCCAGATTAGGGTATTAGTAGATAATAACCAGTAATCCACGATAATCTTCTTAATAAAAGTCTTGGGCCCAGATTAGGGCATTAATGAGTGAAGTTAAGTAACAACCTCAAGACCCAAATTCGGGTGAAGCTAAGTAATAATCTCAAAACCCAGATTCGGGTGCTAGTGGTGGAGAATTAGAAATCCATAACAATTATCTTCAAGATAGAAATATCAAGCCCACATTAGGGCATTAATTAGTGAAGTCCGGTAATAGTTTCAAAACCTAAATTCAAGTATTAATAGATGAAGTTTGGAAATGAGAGACCCAAAACCCAAATTCAGTTATTAATAAGCAAAATTCTATTCCACGCCTTTAGATTTTGATATCTTTGGCATATGTAAACCCTTTAGGTTTTATATGTTGTTGCGGTTTGATTGGCTGCTTCTTGAGCTTGGACATCTTAGCCCACCATTTGACACGTCTTTTCTTCAGCTTGGATGTCTTAGTACGATGATTGACGTGCTGCTTCTCAGGTTGGGACATCTTAGTCCATTGTTGATATGCAACTTCTTGGGATTGGATGTCTTAGTCCTGTGATAACCCGGATTTTTGAACATCTGTTAATTTAATAGTTAACTAATTTTAAACTATTAAGATACTGATTTCATTTGATTAAACAAATGAAATTGATAAATAAGGATATCTGGATATATAAATGAATTTGAAATGTTAACAAAAGTTGAATTATAAATATCTGAAAATAATAAAGATTGAATATATATATATATATATATATATATATAGATAAGCATATTTTAAATAGAGAAATTTATATTTTTAAAACAAATTAAAGATTTGTTTGCTTAAAAGTGTATATTTATATTTATGGGTTGATTTTTTTAGAATTGGAATTCTAGAATTAAATTGAAATTTAAAAGATAAATATTTTAAATTATTTTGGATTCAAAATAGGATTTGTCTTATTATCCTTAAAGGGAACTTTCTTTATATAAATTAAGAAAGTGATTGTTAATTGATAAAATAAATACAAAAGCTTTATAAACATTTAAAATAAATATATCATGCATAATTACAAATGTAAGTTTAATAAATAGAATTTGAACAAAAGAGAAGTTTGATTGTTAAACACACTTAAGATATTATTAGTATAAAACTAAAATTTAATTATAATAAGATATATATAATAAATAAAAAATTAATTAAAACACATTAATACATGAGAATTACAAATGTAAACCTAAGTTCTTTCATTTAACAAATGTGAGTCAATTTTAACATGCAAATGACAATTGTTAAAAATTTATCATAATTTTCATTTCTTTTCAAATTTTAAATCAAGGCTATATGCATAATCTCTACTTTCTACCACATTCTTTTCTCTAAATCTGAGCAAAGTAAAGATAAAAGAAGAAATAAAACTTGAGCCAGGCAAAATTCAGAAGTTTCAACAAAGAAACAGTTCAATTCAAATCAGCAAACAGATCAAACAAAAATTTACAAACCAGAGGAAAGGAATCAAGGAAATAAATCAAACAACAATAAGTTCTTTCAAGTTTTAACTTGGAAATTCAAGATCAACTCAGTAATACATCAATCAAAGATCAACTTTCAGATTCAAAACCCAGGTTCCAGATTTTTCAAATTCTGTGCTCATCATCAACACAAGGTGAGTAAACATCCATCACTTTTAGCTTAATCTGTTGATATCTGGTTGCTTGAGATAATTATTTGAAGTAATATGTTTTGCATGATGTAAATTGTTTGAAGTATATTATAATTTCTAAGTACATAAGTATTTGCATGTCTATGTATGAAATGAACCGGTCTCCGTTATGTTTGTAACAAACTAAACCAGGTTCGATAATTCATATTTCTTTATATATATTGTTTTATGTTAAAAACTTTAAGAGAATTTTGTTTGTATCTATTAGATTTAATTTGTAAAAAAATATTTCCAAGCATAAATATCAAATAGATTACTGGTAGAAGAGGATATCAGTGATAATCCCTTCAAAGTCAGAAAATCAGATATCGAAATTCGAAAATTTAACTATATAAACTGATTCATACTAGAAATTTAGGATTTTTGATAATCAAATCAAAATTCTTAATTTTGTTTTCGTGGAGAAATTTGGGTTGAAAGGGGAAACAAAAATTTGTCGATTTGCGACGATCAAAAGGACAATGGTTATCGTAATTGATGCTGGAGGAGCTTCAAGGGTTGGCGAAGACTAGAAAAATGCTAGATAATTTTCTATTGAAGGTCCTGCATAGGGATGATCGATTTAGGGTTTAAACGTTGAACTGGGAGGTCGTGCTTGCAGAGTAATGGTAGTGTCACGAGGATGATTGAGGACTGCGGTATGGGAGAGATAGGAGGTTGAGGTCGTGGAGATTACACTGGTGGGTTTTAGGAAGCTCCAGTAGCCGGTGGATGTTGGTCGAGGCGAAAGTAGGAGGTTGGGTTGTCTCTGTTTCTTTTTATCTGAGTTCGAGATTTTGATTTGGGGTACTTGAATGAATTATGGGCGGCTGGATTGGGTATAAGAGATAGAAGTGATTTGGGGAAGTGATCGGGATGGTCGGCGGCTCATCGTGAGCATGTGCACGTGTACAGTTGAAGGGTGTGCAGAAGGAAGTAGCATGAGTAGGAAGAAGAATGTGGAATTGGTCGTGCTTGAAGTTTTCTTGGGTTTGCTCGATATTTTGTGAAGTTTGGCCGGAGATTTTATTCTTTTGGCTCTGAATTGTGTTCGTTTCCATTTTCAGATTCAACTATAATATAAAACATATTCTGTTTTTTTTTGTTGTTGAAAAATTCAAATGAAACTGGAAATCCTATTGAAACAAGGAATTTTGTACGGGTTTGAGCATGAAATTTTAAAACATGTTTTAAAGTTTAAAAGTTCTAAAATATTTTAGATTTTTAAAGGTATGTTATTAAGATTTAAGAGTGTATTTTGAATAGATATTGTTTCCAAAGCAAAATAATCTAAGTAATTGAAGTTAATAGATTATATTAAAATTACTTAAGATTTGGATGATGAAGGATTAAAGTAAATATGGATAATGGATTAATTAATTAATAATTTAGGGTTATAAATAAATTAGAGATTAATTAATTAGAAATTGGAGATAAATTAATGTAAGTAATTAGGGATTGATTACTTAGATGATAATTACTTAATGAAGTAATTAAGGATTAATTAACAATTAAGGGTTAATTGATAAAGGATAATTAATCAATGTGAGTGATTATAAGATAAGTAATTTGAGTAATTAATTAAGTATAATTGGGTTAATGTGAATTGGTGAAGATTAATTAATTTTTGTTATTAATTAAAGATTAATTGCTAAATGTAACTAGAGAAGATAATTGAAGGATGAAAAATTAATGGTGTGTAATTAATTAATGATAAGTAAGCAGGATTTAAAAGTAGTTGTAGGAATTAATTTAATTTATTTATGGTATGAAAAATAAATCTTGCTTATAAAATTGAATGATGTTGTTTTATTTATAACGCTATGTGATATGATATGTTTGGTTTAAACCGTGATAATGTGGTTATCTATCGATTATGAATTGCTATGTAAAGTAACATCCTGTATTTAAAATTTGAATTGTATCCACATGAATAACTTGGTTCTTAAGATGAAATTGGATTCGAAGAGACCGGGGTCGGGTACCGATAAGTACCCGAAACCATTTCGATTTGTATTCATCTATAATTCTTTATAGACTTGATATATATAATCAATGAGCTGGAACGAAGTAATGACTGGACCATTTAAACTAAGTAAAGGTACTTAAGGATTGATTAAGTGTAGACTATAACAAATTGTGAACTTGTATTGATGAACGAGTTACCCCGGGTTTTTAAATTAGTTCTATGCATTGGAATTACATGTTAGATGAGTTTAGTCATGCTAGTTTCCAGCCTGACCCGGGTGTTACTTTGATGTAATGCTCGGGTATGACCGAGTATTACCGATTTTCAAGAAGGGACGTTTTGGAGCTCAAGAGGTGAGCTGGATGGCAGTAGCGTATGAAGTGTATTCCGCTGTGACATGTTGTAGTTTATCTGGAACTAGTTAATTTTAATTGTCCAGTGTTTGTGTAAATATTGTAACTCTGTTGTATTGTACGAAATTTAACTGATATAGCTTCTTTGTATAAATGTTATTTTATGTGATATTATATTTTATCCGCTGCGAATGTGAGGATCTTTGTTTTGTTTCTGTTTCTTCTTCTTTCTGTTTTCTTCTTTTCTTAACTAACTGGAAATTTCAGGATCGAAATTTCCAGGTCGTTACATTTGGTATCAAAGCGAAGGCTAAGCGAGAACCTTGGCTCTGGTGGGATTACTCATTAAGGATAGGGTAAGTAGTACCCTAGAATGAGTTGTGTGTGGTATATATGAGAGAGCGTACTTGTTATTTTCTTATATAAGAATTTAAATGATTTTATATAAGAATATTTTTTTTATATAAATCAATATTTCTTTCTAATAATATTAAGGTAATTGGTTGTTAAATTATTGGAATTAAATAATGAGAATTAAGTGGTAATAGTAATACAACCAAAATTAAATTGAATTTAAAGATAAGTTTGAAACAGATTCAAACTGAAATTAAAATCTTGAATTTGGAGAAGAGTTTTTGAATAAGATAATAATGAATTGATTTCCAAATACGATAATTTTGTTTATTATCATAAATGGTTGTTATATATAATAATAAAAATGTGTATTAATGATTAAGCAAAAATGAAATGTTTTAAGGGGGTAACCTTTAAATAAGTATGACATGTAAATTGAAGTGGGTTTAAAACTGTGAAGTTCCGAATTCTAAATTTAAACATTTGAAAATTGTTTCCAAAAATTTGAAGGAAATTATATTATTCAAACTATTTTGAATGTAATCTTATTCTAGAATAAGAAGTTGTTTGTAAATTTTAAAAGAATTTGTTTGAATTAAAACCAAGGGTGGTTAAATTTTAAAATTTGGCTTGGTGGGCCAAGAAGTAAATATGTATATATGTGTGGATATACATAATATCAAAGATGGTTTGAAATGAACTCTAAATGCTGGGTTTTAAATTTGGAATTTTATGTAAAACCCAAAGTGATAAGTTTTTGAACTTATAAGTGGGTAGATTATTAATGTGAAGTTTAAAATTTGAAGTGGGAACTTTAATCGGGTAAGGTTGACTGGATTAAGTAAATTGAATTTAACTTAGGAGAAGTGAAATAAGTTAATAAGCAATCTAAATTGAAATAAGGATTTAACTTGGAAAGTTAAATGGTTGATTTTTAATGGGAGTTATGAGTGATCTCAAAATGGGTTTGAGATCTGGAAATTGAAATAATTGGTGTTAGATAAATTTGGATGTTTATTTATCCTGATATCATTCCATTGTTACAAATAATTTATGAAATGTGAATTGATTTGTTTAAATAAATGAAGAAATGGATTGTGGTAATATATCCATTATTGAGATAAATAAAATTTAACTTAAATTTAAAATGTAGGATATGAAATTCCCTTGAACTTAAGATTTGAATGTTAAGAAATGAATTTGTAAATTAAAATTGTTTGAAACTCTTATTTGAACCTTGTAATGAGTTAAGTAAAGATAATTTAAAATTGAATTTTGAAATTTGGAGTTAGAATTAAATTGTTTAAAAACTTTAAATAAAGGATAATTTGGTCTAAGAGGTTAAACCAACACTTGAAATTTAACTCGAATTTATACACTTCGAGATGATTTAAAGTGAGATTGATTTTCAAATTAGTTCAAATTAAAATTTGATTTTAAATAATTTGGATTTGTGATTTAAATTGAATAGTTTAAATTCAAATGGAATTTGCTTCGAATTTGGAAAGAATCAAGGATAATTTAACTTGAATTGGGATTAAATTCTAACTGGAGTTGAAATAAATTGAAATTTAAAATTAGCTCAATCTGAAATTTATTTAAATTAATTGGAATTATGATGGAAGATTGATAAGTTTAAAAATTCAAATGGAAATTTGAATTGGATAATTTGAAATGAAATTAAAGTTGAATGAGTGCAAATTCAAATAGGAGGTTGATTTGAATTTGGAATGAGAATGGAAGTTAACTTAATTTGAATTGAAATTGAAAGTTAATTAAAAATTGGCAATTGATTGGAACTGGGATCAATTCAAATTGGAATTGGTATCAATTCAAATTGGAATTGGGATCAATTCAAATTGAGGTCAATTCAAATTGGAATTGAATCAATTTGAATAGAAATGGAAATTTAAATTGAATTGAAATTGAGTTAATTCAAGAGGAAGTGGAAATTTAAATGGAATTGATGGGAAATGGAAGTTAGAAATGGAACAGTTTGACTCTGGACTATTTTCAAAATGAATTGTTTTAATATAAATCTATTTTCTAAATTATTTACTATACAACTTTTCTTTTTAAAACTAAGACTATCTTATATTTGTTTTACAATTATTTTTAGAACTATTTAACTATTTTTCAACTGTTTTACAAATTAATTACTATTTTACGACTATTTTGCAATTATTTAAAATTCTAGAACTATTTGACTATTTTCCAACTATTTTACAATTACTTAACTATTTTATAGCTATTTTACAACCAAAAAAAAAATTCAACGACTTATCTATTTTTTTAAAAAACTTTTCGAATTATTTTCTAAATTTAAGTTGGACAGAGTTCAAACTGTTTATGGCTGAATATCCATTTGAGATAAGGATTAAAGTAATAATCCTATGGAATTGAAACAATTGTGAATATGTGGACAGAAATTAATGGAAATGTGAATAGAAAGAGAAATTGATTTAGTTGATAATCAATGAAGATAAATACGTATGATGTACGTATATTATTCTATTCTCATAGTTATTTGATCCAGATTCGAGCACAGAATTTCGAGATAATATATCGATTCGAGTTGGGATTTTTCACTCGATTTTCGACGACGAACCTGGATATGGATTGTTGATTGGTTCTGGGTATTCTCTATCATAGTTATGGCTGTGCAAGGAGAATGACGGTTTCTGATCAAGAAATCAGATTTGAGTCCGCACTAGGAAGTCGGGTGGACGATACTAGTTCGGAAGAGAAATTATGTGATCGAGTGAGCGATCAAATTGATATTGCGTATGGATGATATGTGTACATCGTACGGATTGGAATGAAATTGATATTGAAAGTTTGTAGATAAGAACTGTAAAATGCTTTTTGAAATGAAAGTATATTTTGTGAAATTTACAATGAATAAAAGTGGAAATTGGATGTTTCTACGATAAAAATTTACTTTATGGAAGTAAGTAATTTGGTAAGTGACTTTATAGTGTAATCAAATTTGAATATTTGAATTGGAATAGACATAGTTATATATCTTTGTTATATACGTTAAAGCTTCACTTATTGAATCTTTTGCAAGAAGAAAAGGGTTTTGAAAGTTTTTGAAGTATAAAAAGGGAATTTATACAAGTTTGAAGTGATCCAAAGATTTTTTAAAAATTTATATATATCTATTATATATATATATGTAAAGGATCTTATGAGAATGATTTTGCGGAAAGGATTTTTGGAACCTATGGATTTGGAAAGGCTTTTGATTTTTGGGTAAAATCAATATTAGAATTTGGAAAGCCTAGTTTGAGAATTATCAATTTTGGAATAATCGATTTTGTGTAAAGGAGCTTTGTATGAGATCATACTAGGTGTATGATTTGAAGGATACTATATTTGTGCATTATAAAGTGTTATGATGATGGCTCTGGGGAAAAGGCGCTCCCTTGAAAATGAACTTCTCAGGAGTACCACCGGGTGGTGCCGCCTTGAGCCCCGGGGGGGGGGGGGGAGGGGGGTTCTACAGGTTGATCCTATGAGGAGTTCGGATAAAACTAGTTCCTGAGGATTATGAGTAGAGTATACCATAGCAAAAGTCGTGTGTGCTATTGAGAGCCAACAGTCTATGTGTTATTTTATATCGGTAGACTGCGACCTATGGTAACATAGCGAAAGTCGTATGTGCCGCTGAGAGCCAGCAGTCTACGTTTGATTTTATATCGGTAGACTGCGACCTATGTAGGAGTGGAGAAGTTTCATTTTGACAGCGAAAATCGTGTGTGCCGCTGAGAGCCAACAGTTACATGGACTTTTGCTGCGATGGCAACGTAACCCTGGAATATAACTGCGATCTGTTATGGGTTCCATGGCGTAGTCGAGGGGCGCGGAGTGCCTACAGTTACATGGACTTTTGCTGCGATGGCAACGTAACCCAGGATGTAACTGCGACCATGGATGAGGGTGATGATTTCCAGAGCATTCTCACCAAAGATATTTCCTCTACTTTCAAAAATGTTTTCTATATTTTCAGTAAAAAAAAATTTCAAAGTATTTTCACTGGATGTTGAAAATGGGTCTGCCAAGCACTTGTAGATTTTCAGTCTTACGCCTGATCAACATATGACCGAATTTCTGTGAGAACAAGGATGGACTGGTTGAGACATCGAGTTATAAAAAGTATTTTTATAAAACTGTTTTGTAATATTTTATAGATTTTAAAGTGTTTTAAGAATGATCAAAAGGTGATTTAACTAATATTAAGTATTTTAATAAATCCTGGCTTCGTTCCTTTTCGAGGATGAAAAGATTCAAAGGGTGGAGGGATGTGATAACCCGGATTTTTTGAACATCTGTTAATTTGATAGTTAACTAATTTTAAGATATTGAGTTACTGATTTCATTTGATTAAACAAATGAAATTGATAAATAGGATATCTGGATATATAAATGAATTCGAAATTTTAACAAAAGTTAAATATCTGAAAATAATAAAGACTGAATATATATATATATATATATATATGTATAGATAAGCAAATTTTAAATGGAGAAATTTATATTTTTAAAACAAATTAAAGATGTGTTTGCTTAAAAGTATATATTTATATTTATGGGTTGATTTTTTTAGAATTGGAATTCTGGATTTAAATTGAAATTTAAAAGATAAATAATTTAAATTATTTAGGATTCAAAATAGGATTTGTCTTATGTTATTATCCTTAAAGGGAACTTTCTTTATATAAATTAAGAAAGTGATTGTTAATTGATAAAATTAATATAAAAGCTTTATAAACATTTAAAATAAATATATCATGCATATTACAAATGTAAGTTTAATAAATAAAATTTGAACAAAAGAGAAGTTTGATTATTAAACACACTTAAGATATTATTAGTATAAAACTAAAATTTATACAATAAGATATATATAAATAAATAAAAAATTAATGAAAACACATTAATACATGGGAATTACAAATGTAAACCTAAGTTCTTTCATTCAAAAAATGTGAGTCAATTTTAACATGCAAATGACACTTGTTAAAAATTTATCATAATTTTCATTTCTTTTCAAATTTTAAATCAAGGCTATATGCATAATCTCTACTTTCTACCACATTCTTTTCTCTAAATCTGAGTAAAGTAAAGATAAAAGAAGAAATAAAACTTGAGCCAAGCAAAATTCAGAAGTTTCAACAAAGAAACAGTTTAATTCAAATCAGCAAACAGATCAAACAAAAATTTATAAACCAGAGGAAAGGAATCAAGGAAATAAATCAAACAACAATCAGTTCTTTCAAGTTTTAACTTGGAAATTCAAGATCAACTCAATAATCCATCAAGCAAAGATTCAACTTTCAGATTCAAAACCCAGGTTCTAGATTTTTCAAATTCTCTGCTCATCATCAACACAAGGTTAGTAAACATCCATCATTTTTAGCTTAATCTGTTGATATCTGGTTGCTTGAGATAAATATTTGAAGTAATATGTTTTGCATGATGTAAATTGTTTGAGGTATATTATAATGTCTGAGTATACAAGTATATGCATGTCTGTGTATCAAATGAACTGGTCTCTGTTATGTTTGTAACAAACTAAACCAGGTTCGAAAATTCATATATCTTTATATATATAGTTTTATGTTAAAAACTTTAAGAGAATTTTGTTTGTATCAATTAGATTTAATTTGTAAAAAATATTTCCAAGCATAAATATCAAATAGATTACTGGTAGAAGAGGATATCAGTGATAATCCCTTCCAAGTCAGAAAATCAGATATCCAAATTCGAAAATTTAACTATATAAACTGATTCATACTAGAAATTTAGGATTTTTGATAATCAAATCAAAAAATTTAATTTTGTTTTCGTGGAGAATTCTGGGTTGAAAGGGGAAATAGAATTTTGTCGATTTGCGACGATCTCAAGGACAATGGTTATCGTAATTGATGCTGGAGGAGCTTCAGGGGTTGGCGAAGACTGGAAAAATGCTAGATAATTTTCTATTGAAGGTCTTGCATAGGGATGATCGATTTAGGGTTTAAACGTTGAACTGGGAGGTCGCGCTTGCAGAGCTAATGGTGATGACACGAGGATGATTGGCGACTGTGGTATGGGGGAGATAGGAGGTTTAGGTCGTGGAGATTACACCGGTGTGTTTTAGGAAGCTCTAGTAGCCGGTGGATGTCGGTTGAGGCGAAAGTAGGAGGTCGGGTTGTCTCTGTTTTTTTTATCTGAGTTCGAGATTTTGAATTGGGGTCCTTGAATGAATTCTAGGCGGCTGGATTGGGTATAAGAGACGGAAGTGATTTGGGAAAGTGGTCGGAGATGGTCGGCGGCTCATCGTGAGCATGTGCACATGTACAGTTGAAGGGTGTGCAGAAGGAAGTAGCAGGATTAGGAAGAAGAATGTGGAATAGGTCGTGCTTGAAGTTTTCTTGGGTTTGCTCGAAGTTTTGTGAAGTTTGGCTGGAGGTTTTGTTCTTTTGGCTCTGAATTGTGTTCATTTCCATTTTCAGATTCAAATATAATATAAAACATGTTTTGTTTTTTTTTGTTGAAAAATTCAAATGAAACAGGAATCCTGTTGAAACAAAGAATTTTGTACGGGTTTAAGCAAGAAATTTTAAAACATGTTTTAAAGTTTAAAAGTTCTAAAACGTTTTAGATTTTTAAAGGTGTGTTATTAAGATTTAAGAGTGTATTTTGAATAGATACTGTTTCCAAAGCAAAATAATCTAAGTAATTGAAGTTAATAGATTATATTAAAATTACTTAAGATTTGGATGATTAAGGATTAAGGTAAATATGGATAATGGATTAATTAATTAATAATTTAGGGTTATAAATAAATTAGAGATTAATTAATTAGAAATTTGAGATAAATTAATGTACGTAATTAGTGATTAGTTACTTAGATGATAATTACTTAATGAAGTAATAAGGATTAATTAACAATTAAGGGTTAATTGATAAAGGATAATTAATCAATGTAAGTGATTATAAGATAAGTAATTTGAGTAACTAATTAAGTATAAATGGGTTAATGTGAATTGGCGAAGATTAATTATTTTTGTTATTAATTAAAGACTAATTACTGAATGTAATTAGAGAAGATAATTAAAGGATGAAAAATTAATGGTGTGTAATTAATTAATGATAAGTAAGAAGGATTTAAAAGTAGTTGTAGTAATTAATTTAATTTATATATGGTATGACAAATAAATCTTGCTTATAAAATTGAATGATGTTGTTTTATTTATGATGCTATGTGATATGATATGTTTGGTTTAAACCGTGATAATTGGTTATCTATCGATGATGAATTGCTATGTAAAGTAACATTCTGTATTTAATGTTTGAATTGTATCCACTTGAATAACTTAGTTCTTAAGATGAAATTGGATTCGAAGAGACAGGTTCGGTTACCGATAAGTACCCGAAACCACTTCGATTTGTAATCAACTATAATTCTTTATAGACATGATATGTAGAATCAATGAGCTGGAATGAAGTAATAACTGGACCATTTAAACTAAGTAAAGGTACTTAAGGATTGATTAAGTGTAGACTATAACAAATTGTGAACTTGTAGTGATTAACGAGTTACCCCGGGTTTTTAAATTAGTTCTATGCATTGGAATTACATGTTAGATGAGTTTACTCACGTTGGTTTCCAGCTTGACCCGGGTGTTACTTTGATATAATGCTCGGGTCAGACCGAGTATTACATATTTTCAGGAAGGGACGTTCTGGAGCTCAGGAGGCGAGCTGGATGGCAGGAGCATATGAAGTGTATTCCGCTGTGACATGTTGTAGTTTATCTGGAACTAGTTAATTTTAACTGTCCAGTGTTTGTGTAAATATTGTAACTCTGTTGTATTGTAAGAAATTTAACTGATACAACTTCTTTGTATAAATGTTATTTTATGTGATATTATATTTTATCCACTGCGAATGTGAGGATCTATGTTTTGTTTCTGTTTCTTCTTCTTTCTTTTTTCTTCTTTTCTTAACTAATTGGAAATTTCGGGATCGAAATTTCCGGGTCGTTACAAGTCCATTCTTTCAATATGCCTTTCCTCAGGCTTGGACATCTTAGTCCATGGTTTGATATGCCTCTTCTTGGGCTCGGACGTCTTAGTCCATTGTTGTCTGATGCTCTTGGGTAGCATATTCTCAAGCTGAATCCAAGGACTTACCCAACCTCCCTTCAAGAGGCGCCTGACCTGGTGATTGCGTGGCGCGGCCAAGGGCTTGTCGATTCTTTAACCAGGCCATAGCATAGCTTAGATAAAGGTTTACACTCCTCCATGAAGGAGGTGGCTTGCCCTGGCCGTAGCATGGCACAAACAAGGGATTTTCATTGCTTTAACCTGGCCATAGCATAGTGCATATAAAGGCTCACACTCCTCCCTCCAGGAGGTGCTCTACCCTAGACATAGTGTGGCACGTACAGAGGCTTGTCGATGCTTTAACCTCGCTGTAACGTGGCATAGATAAAGGCTTACACTCTTCCCTCCAAGAGTTGCTCTGCCCTGGCCATCTCGATGCAGACAGAGGCATTGACCATTTAAAGTAATATCCAAATGAAAGGAGTATTTCACTCCCAACCATGTAAAATTTTCTTAGTAAAGTTGTTCTTTACTGACTTCATTCATGATCTCCTTACAAACTCATTGATTTTTCCTCAATGGAAAAAAGTTTATTATCATCCCTTCCAGGGCTCTGTAGTGGTTAGTTTCATGACCTTTCATCATATGGTAATGGCAGTAGGATCCTCCCAGATTCCTGTCATATTTTGGTTTTTTCCTTTGTGATGGCCAATAGTTGATCTCGTCTTTGGTTAACAAGTAGACATTCTCAATAAACGTTGTTAAGTTGCATTCTTTTGGAAGTCTTGACTTGAAGCTTGTTTCTCGAAGATGATTTCTAGATCTTTTATCACTTGGCTCTAGAGTTACACCTTTGTCAACTAGTTTTATCTTTAAAACCCTTTGTATTTCCGGTGTAGGTAGTATTCCACTTGTTGCTTTATCCCATTTGTGTGCAAAGGCATTGTAATCAACCACTATTCCTTCTTCAAAGATTGCCTTTGGTATAATGTTGAATTATTTTCCTCATTTGATCAAACAAGTTCTCACTTCCATTTTCCTTTTCTCCCAAGGCAAAGATTGGGGTGGGACCAATATGAAAAGGGTTAAACTCCATTTAAGTGGCCATAGGCTTCAACTTTGTTTTTCCTTGTGATCCTTAAAGCCTTCATCCTTAATAGTTGTTCTTCTTATAGATTCCTATCATTAGTTGTCTCATGGGAGAATCCAACTAGATGTGGCTCCAATGAACCTTGCTTGGATCTTTTGATATTTTCCAATCATGATAAAGTAAAGTCTAAAATGGGTTAGCTTGAAATAAAATTAGGTTAGAGGAAAATGGTGCTGGAGGTTTAATAAGATCGGAGGTTCAAGACTCTCCTTCCAGTGTCAAAATCTTAGCAAGAAAACTTGTCAACACCCCAAAGTAGATTTAAGGAAAAGGTTAGCCCTTTTTAGGTCACTCTTGGTTTAGAAGAGGAAGTTAGGGTGTGGGTACTTCCTTTGATTTACCTTTTCGAATAGGTTTTTATAGTAGAGATTTTCCTTTATTGACCTTTCGACCAAGTCGAAACAATTATATTCCACTTTATTGGTGTTTCAAGACTATCGAAGTTGTTTAATTATCTCTTCAAAACCTTCTTTTTGAAACAGTTGCAGAACACTTAAAGGAAGGCTCTAAAGATTCAAGGGTAAGGTTTGTCTATATTGGTTTCGAACTTGTCAAAAGTTAGGTTCTTAAGTTGTAACGACCCAGAATTTTGGGTCGCCAGATTTGAACATTTAATTCATTTTAAATGTTGAATATGGATTTTAATTTAAAATTTTAAATAAAAGAATTTGGTTAAATTAATAAACTTTGTTTGAATTTCATGTATGGCAATTAAATTGAAATTGGAATAATAACAATTTAATATTAGGATTGGGTTAAATGGGTAGTTCGGAGTGTAAATAGATATGGAAATGAGTTTAAAATTTATTTTAAGACTACTTGGTCATTAAATAGTGTGGTTGGAATTTTAGAAGGATTTTAAAGTTGATAAATTAATATTTGGGATTTTATATTAATTAATAATCAAATTTAATATTCTAAAAATGCAAATAATCTGATTTTGGTCCGGAATGAGCCAAAATGATTTTTAATGCAGTTATAAATTTTATATGAATTATTGTTAATTTAATAAAATTTTAAAGGTGGAAATTTTGAGTGATTTCGATAATTTCGAAAATCGCTTAATTTAATAGACGAGTTAAAATAGCCTTCCGGGGCACAGTCTCGGAATTCGACGAAACCAGTTCCATTGGATCCGTAATAGTTATTTATTACCGGATTTCAATTTTCGTAGCAATCGGAGCTGTCGCTTGACCGTGGCAGCTCGAAACGCACGAAAATTGTTTTAATCGTTTAAATTAAAATTGATCGTTTAATTCCGTAACTCGCACGTATGACCAAATTAGCTTACGAAACCTGTTCCATTGCGTCCGGAACGCGGGAAAACCCTAGGAACGCCTGTCGGAACGCGGAGTTTGGAGTTCGTTTGCATATAGGGTTAAATTGCTAATTTTATAAATTAAATAATATTAAAATAATATTATATACTCTCTTATATTAGCAAAACCCTAGTTTATATCTCAGGCCGCCGTAGTTTTATTCTAATGGCCGAAAATAATCGATTTTATCTTCCAATTTGCGATCAATCCGTCAAGCAATCACGGAAACTTCCAACATGAAGATCGAAGAGGGCTTTGAGATCTACGATGTGTGCGGTAGTGATGGTGTTACGAGTTGTGTGGTGGCCGCGATTGGGTCGTGAATAGCCGGCGTTCGTGCTCGAAGCTCGAGACGTGGGTACCACCGAGTTCAACGTGGTGAGGGAGGGTGGAAGCGCTCGCGAAGGCCTTTCCAGTGGTGCTCGCTGATCAAGCTGGAAGACAGTGGGGTGGTCGCGGTAGCTTGCCCTAGTTGCGTGCGTATGGGTTGCTTTACCTGTAGATTGCGTGCGAGAAGAAGATGCTAGTGACGACTTGATGCTTTTGCTAAACGAACGGCTTTGATTTTGGTAAATAAAAAAAAATGTTTTAAATACGATTCAATACTTTAAAATCAAATAACTAATGCATATGATATCAGATTTCGACGAATTTGATAGCACCGGAATCGCAGAAAAGAGTTCTACGCAGCGGTGCAGATCCGAAACCATTTCGGGCAAGTAGAAATTTGTGTTAAATCGAACGTCGTTCGGTTTAATTTAAATTTCGAACGCTCGCCGAAACTCAAGGTGAGTTATTCTCACTCACATCTGGATACTAGTAAAGTTAGACAGTTAGTATTGATTGTTTGTTTGGATGTTTAGCTGTTTATGTTGATTATTATCAAATTGAATTGATATATATAGTTGTGCTAATATTTGTGGATGTAGGGAAAACAGGTTGGAGGGATCCAACTGGATTCCTCACAAGATAGTGTTTATTTTTATAGTTGATGATGATGACTGTTTATATTTTATGATTGATAAATTGGAATTTAATTGCATTGTGATATTGTGGGATAAACTATAAGCCCAGGATGTTAAATTATAAAGAAATTTGGAGTTTTAATTTTAAGAAATTAAATTGGATTTTCAAAAAGAATTTAAGAAAATTCTTAAATAAGGAATTTAGAAGCATATAAAAATTAGAATCTGTTGGATGGAAAACTGAAATAAAATTGTATTTGAAATATTACTGAATAAATTATAAATCCATAATTTATTTATAAATGGATAAATTGAATTTTTGAAGAATAAAAGATATTGTAATTAATGTATTTTAAAGAATTAAAATTTGAAATCTATTTAGAATGGAAATTGAAAATTTGTAAAATCTGGAATGATAAACAAAGAGAAATGTTATCTGTTGATAAATGTGAAAGTAAATTTATGTTATTTAACCATAAATCTAAAGTGAAATAAATTGACAGAAATCGTGAGAAGGATTCCGGTGATGTTTAAGTGGGAATGAGATTCCTTGGGAAAAACCAAGTTCGATTTTAAACTGATTTTGTAAAGAGAAAGTTTTGAAATTTGAAACTGGTTTAAAGAATGTTGGAAATTATTATTTTTAAAGTAACTATTTAAAAAATTAGTAATAGTAAAGAAATTATTCTTTTAAAAAATTGATTTGTTTTAAAAAGCTAGTTTTGAGCTAAGTATACTGAAATAAGTATTAATCTTTTCTTACAACTCTATTTTTAAAATATAGTTTAACTAAAACCTTATTTTAAATCAAGTTATATCTTATAAAATAGTTTTACTTTAAATATTTTGAAATTATATTTTGAGTAAATAATTAGTAGTAAATTTACCTATTTTAGAGTATATCTTAGAATAAAATGTTTTAATTATTTTAAATATAAAATGTTTTAACTTGGTTATTTCCAATGGAAATTAAGGGTAAAGGATTTACCTTGTAAAGGAAGAATTTTGGAAAATGTTTTCAAATGAGATTGGGAAATGTGAAATTATATCTTTTAAAGATATTTGAGGCAAATAAATAATGTGGGAATTATTTATTGTGTGATGGATGCCTATGGATGTTTATGAATATAAATTGATAGTTAAATCACCGACTATCAATATTGGACAAATGCGTTGATCGTTTCGAAGAGACCGGGATCGAGATTTATTTCTCGAAAACCACTTCGATCCGGTTTGTACGTTTCGTGTGGAAAACGTGTTTTGGAGTCGAAGATGGAGCAGTGAAGTACAAGGGCTAGTCGCTACTAATCCTGAGGATATTTCCAAAATGGATGTAGTAGGAGTAGTGCCTTCGGTTCCGTTCAAACCCGGGACGGACTTGTATGGACGAATGCTTGCGAAACATCGTCAGGTGGACGATGGGCCTTCTAAGTGAAAACGTTCTAAAGGTAACACTTAGCCTCAAGCCTCATCAACCGGGAATGACTGAAAATCAGGGGATATGCAGCAAGGTTAGGTGGGTCATGCCCAAGCAGGACAAGATATTTCCCCTGTCTAGATGTCCCTTATATATTTCGGCGTAGTGGGTGGTTGGTCGCGCCAACCACGGGGTTTATCTTGTTCGGGACTGTTCAGTAAGGAATGGTTCCAGCCTTGTGTTGCAGGGGATGAAGGGAGTAGTCCTCGGTACGGTGATCTAGGCCCCATACTGTGACAGGTGGTACCCCAGTGCCTAGTCATTGTTGGAAATCCATTTTCCCTACGAGCCTTGTACGAGTTTTGTTTGTATTACCCACTTCGGTGGCTAGTAGCTGGAATTTAATGAATGTAACAATTTCGGCTATTTTATAAGTATTTGTAAATAGACACTATTATAATATCAGAGGATTTCTATAAAAAAGTGTTTTAGCTATCGTAAGGTAAAAACCCGACATGTTTATTTGTGGCGTGTTCTTACGAGATGCTTTTGTTTTTCGAAAGATTTTTGAAACTTTAATAATCAAGTTGGATGGATATTTAGTATCAGCTGGTATTCCAGACTGACTCGGGTTTTATTTCATTATAATGCTCGGGTCAGACCGAGTATTATATGTTCAGGTTAGGTTGCTATGGAGCAGGAGAGGAGCTGGAGTCCGAGACGTATTATATGTACCTATATATATATCCGCTGCTATGATTATATGGTATGTCTGATTGGTGATTGTTGATGTACGAGATACTCTGATGATATGATGTATAAAACAGTGATAGATTTCATTTTGTGTAAAGTTCTATATTTACTATTATATTTTATTCCGCTGCGACTATGAGATTCTGATATTGTTTAGTTTCTTCTTCTTCTATCTCTTCTTCTTTAACCCTAATGGTTCGTATTCCTGTGCCACTTGAGTCAATTTGTATAGAATAGTGTTGATTCAAGGGGTACGGATTTGCGGGCTTTCACACTTGGTATCAGAGCTTAGGTTGGCGACAACCTAGGCTTTGGTGGGGTAATTACTCATTAAATAGAGTAAATAGTACTCTATAATGAGATGAGAGTAATAATAGATATGAGAGCGTACTTGTTAGTGAATATAAAATTGTTTTTATACTGTGTTGACTTATCGGTTGAGTGTTTATGAATTCTGGTCGGTATGGGAAGTACAACCGTATCGATAGGGATTTCTAAACTCTTAAACAAGATAAACCGACATAGAATTGTTTTTAAAGGTGGGTAAATGAAATAATTTTACCTAAAATTATATTTTGATATAAAAGAAATAATTTTCTGAAATTATTATATATATTTGGATGATTGGTTGTTAATGTCTAAATCAAATAAGAGTATAAAATTTAATCTGGAAATGTGAAATAGTTATGGTGAAAATAAAATTCTACAAATATAAATTATATAAAAGGAAGAATAACTAAATTTGAGTTGAACCAGGATTTGAATCCCGGAAGTTTTGGAAAGGATTTTAAATAAAATAAAAATAAAGGTTTGGAAATTTAAAATCCTGGGAAAGTTTGAAATGTTTGTTGAGATTTGAAGGTGTTTGAAGACAATGATTGGAATATTATTTTGGGAAATATTTTTAAATGGAAACTGTTTTGAAATGAATTTAGAAAAGTAAGAAGCATTGAACTCACTTCAGTCGCTGGAAAATAATCCTGATGATGCTGGCCACATCATTAGAATTCATTTTCGAGTTTCTAAAGTGATGGATTGCTTCCCTAATATTTGGTTATGGTATTGTTTGGGGCTTGTCGGATATAACAAGTGTTTTGGGAAATTTCAAAGGAGGAAATTTGTTTTGGGTATAAACAAATTGTTTTGGAAATCTAGAGATTTGATTGATATACCAAATAGGTATATAATTGATTATTATTTCAAAATAGATTTAAAATAAAACCGGGTAACTTCAAATTCTGGAAAATTATATTTTAAAAAAAAAATGTGTAAAATTAAAATAAATTAACTATTGAACTTATTAAGTGAAGTTGATATTAATAAGAAGGAAGAAATGAGAATTTAATCTTGGAATTAAAAATTTAACTTGAGTAATTGGAAGTGAATAAAATATATTGAAGTAAGTAGAAAATTAGAATTTAACTTGGATGAATTAAATAAATTGGATTTAAAATAAAATTGATTTGGATTAAATTAAAAGGTAAATTGACTTTGAGATTGTAGGTCATTGTGTAATGAATTATACCCACAAGCTATTAAGTATTATACTTATAATTTGAGATTGAGAATTTAAAATTATGCAAGGAATTAAATTGAAAGGAAATTTGTATCCTTAAGAATTTAGTGATACACATATATATAAGTGGGAATTGTGATTATAGGATGAAGATAGATCAAGTGAGTAATATAAACTTTGAAATAAATAAGTTGGTGAACTTATAAAATAGAAATGGAATTATAATCACAAATGAGAAATAGTGGAATGGAATGGTGGATTCAAAACTTAATCTAAAATAAAATGTGAATTGAGATAAGGTAGAGTGAGATATAAAAGAAGCGAAAGAACTTCAGTTAGTAAACAAGTTTTGAACTTGTATATGGAGAATTTAAAATGAGAAATTGAAATTTAATTAAATCTAAATGAATTGGAATTAAGTTGAATTGGATATAAAGGTGAAATGTGAATTTCTTATAATTGCATAAAGAAATTTATATTCTTAAGTTATTAAGTGCTAAAATTTAAACTTGTGATGATAAAATGAAAATGAACTTAAATAAGAAATTTAAACTCTTGAATAGAAGTGAACTTGTAATTTGTTAATGGAGAGAGTTAAATGGTGTGGCAAATTCAAAATTTGTCCATAAATGAAATGTAAAGTGGGAACATAAATGTGGATGTTCTTAAGTTAGCAAATAAGCCTTGAACTTATGTATGGGAAAATGGGAAATTTGTTGTGATAATGAAATTGAAATTGAAATTCAATCGTGTAACAAATAATATTGAAAGAAATTTAAATTCTATTTAAAGAAGTATAAGGAAAGGTAGGAATTTAAATTGTTAAATGGAATAATGGGAAAATGGTGATATCCTAAATGAATTCAGAGTGAATTGGGAAAGTGTGTTAAAACCTAATATGGATTAGGTTAATGGCTAAGTTGAATTACAATTAAATGGGAATTGTATTGAAATGAATAGAATTTTGATAATTGATCAAAATTTGGAAAGTAAATAAAAATCCAATTGTGTGGCATGGGATTTAAATTTATGGTAACAAATATCTATTGTGTAGATGGAAATGGACTTAGCTTATATTGGGATAGTTGAAATTGTAAATAAATTCAACAGAAGGATATAATTTAAAGTGGGTTCTTTGCTAATAAAATAAATCCAAAATGGATTGAATAAATAAGCAAAGTGCATTAAAATTTGTAAATGGATTAGAATTGATTTGGATGAGAATCAAATGAAAATAAAATTTGCTTAATAAGAAGATAATGAAAATATTGTGAAAGAACTTAAGCATGCTGAATGTTAATTGTGATTAAGCTTTATAATTTTGTTTGGGATAAATTTTATTTGGGTAATAAAGTTGAATTGCAAGTGGAATGGTACTAATTAATTATAGTGATTAAGTAAGTATGTCTGGGTTGTAAATAAATCCAGGATGGAATGATAAAAGGAAACTTAAGTTGAATAATGGTTTTGAAATATGAAATTCAAGACTTGGTTTTAAAATAATAATTAGAAGAATAATAAATGATAAAAACAAACTTAAGATAAATAATAAATTTGAAAGTGTGAATAAGAATGTGATTTAAAAGTTGAAGTGGATGTTTCAGAATAGAGTAAAATTAATATAAATTAAACTAGAATGAATTGTAAATGGTTCTAAGCTTACGCGGTGATTATTTGCTTGACGAAGCATTTGAAATTGAGTCTTAAATAAAGTGAACTGAATTGGAATCTAGTTGGTGATTTCGTATGTAGATACATGTAAATTAAAAAGAAAAGTAAATGAATTAAAAGCATATATTCATATTATTGAAATAGAAATGAATTGGTTGAAATAAATATAAATGGTATATAATGAACTTGAATGTAAATCATTCGAGTGAAATAAGATGAAGTGGTTTGGATGAAAGTAGAATGGGCTAAAATCTTAAGAAATAGATTTGAGTATAAAGGTAAGGTAAATGAATTAAATGCATATATTCATTATATTGAAGTGAATATGAATTTGTAGTAGTAATTATGAATTGGAATGGCCGAACTTGTATGTAATCCCTTTATGTGAAATAAAATAGAATTTGGCATTAGAAAAGGGACTTGTGCATGTTATAAAATATAGTTTACCTATGGAATTATGCAAATTGTTGATTGGATTATGAAATGGACATGTTTGGCTTGCATTTACATTGGAAATTTTATTAAAATGCTCATATCTTGAAACTAATGAGTTTGTTTGAGTTTAGTACAGGTGCGGGAGGCGTTCGAGAGAGTTGGAGCGCGTATATGCATTATATTAGCCTCTTGCTTTTAAAATTTTTTGCTAAAAAGGTACGCCTACGCTAATAAAATTGAGAAATGATATATATATATATATATTGTGATATATTTTGGTTTCCGACTGTGTGGGTCGATGTATATATATTTCTTTGTATCGCGATATCGCGAAAGCTCCTCCGTACAGGGGAGACTCTGCCAAAATTTTCCAGAAATTTTGGGAGTTAGAATATTTTTGGTTTTGGGAAAGTTTAGTAACTTGGGAAGTTATAAGTTAAAATTTAAAGCTTTAGAGTAAATAAAGCAAATGGGTTTGAAATTGAGCTAAAGGTTTTGGAAAATGTATATAAGTTGTAACTAGAGAAGTTTGGGTTAAGTTAATGAGTGTAAGAGCATTCTTTCTACCTTAGCAAATTTCGGGGACGAAATTTTTATAAGGGGGGAGGAATGTAACGACCCGGAATTTTGGGTCGCCAGATTTGAACATTTAATTCATTTTAAATGTTGAATATGGATTTTAATTTAAAATTTTAAATAAAAGAATTTGGTTAAATTAATAAACTTTGTTTGAATTTCATGTATAGCAATTAAATTGAAATTGGAATAATAACAATTTAATATTAGGATTGGGTTAAATGGGTAGTTCGGAGTGTAAATAGATATGGAAATGAGACTACTTGGTCATTAAATAGTGTGGTTGGAATTTTACAAGGATTTTAAAGTTGATAAATTAATATTTGGGATTTTATATTAATTAATAATCGAATTTAATATTCTAAAAATGCAAATAATCTGATTTTGGTCCGGAATGAGCCAAAATGATTTTTAATGTGGTTATAAATTTTATATGAATTATTGTTAAGTTAATAAAACTTTAAAGGTGGAAATTTTGAGTGATTTCGATAATTTCGAAAACCGCTTAATTTAATAGACGAGTTAAAATAGCCTTCCGGGGCACAGTCTCGGAATTCGACGAAACCAGTTCCATTGGATCCGTAATAGTAATTTATTACCGGATTTCAATTTTCGTAGCAATCGGAGCTGTCGCTTGACCGTGGCAGCTCGAAACGCATGAAAATTATTTTAATCGTTTAAATTAAAATTGATCGTTTAATTCCGTAACTCGCACGTATGGCCAAATTAGCTTACGAAACCTGTTCAATTGCGTCCGGAACGCGGGAAAATCCTCGGAACGCCTGTCGGAACGCGGAGTTTGGAGTTCGTTTGCATATAGGGTTAAATTGCTAATTTTATAAATTAAATAATATTAAAATAATATTATATACTCTCTTATATTAGCAAAACCCTAGTTTATATCTCAGGCCGCCGTAGTTTTATTCTAATGGCCGAAAATAATCGATTTTATCTTCCAATGTGCGATCAATCCGTCAAGCAATCGCGGAAACTTCCAACATGAAGATCGAAGAGGGCTATGAGATCTACGATGTGTGCGGTAGTGATGGTGTTACGAGTTGTGTGGTGGCCGCGATTGGGTCGTGAATAGCCGGCGTTCGTGCTCGAAGCTCGAGACGTGGGTACCACCGAGTTCAACATGGTGAGGGAGGGTGGTTGCGCTCGCGAAGGCCTTTCCAGTGGTGCTCGCTGATCAAGCTGGAAGACAGTGGGGTGGTCGCGGTAGCTTGCCCTAGTTGCGTGCGTATGGGTTGCTTTACCTGTAGATTGCGTGCGAGAAGAAGATGCTAGTGACGACTTGATGCTTTTGCTAAACGGACGACTTTGATTTTGGTAAATAAAAAAAAAAATGTTTTAAATACGATTCAATACTTTAAAATCAAATAACTAATTCATATGATATCAGATTTCAACGAATTTGATAGCACCGGAATCGCAGAAAAGAGTTCTACGCAGCGGTGCAGATCCGAAACCATTCCGGGGAAGTAGAAATTTGTGTTAAATCGAACGTCGTTCGGTTTAATTTAAATTTCGAACGCTCGCCGAAACTCAAGGTGAGTTATTCTCACTCACATCTGGATACTAGTAAAGTTAGACAGTTAATACTGATTGTTTGTTTGGATGTTTAGCTGTTTATGTTGATTATTATCAAATTGAATTGATATATATAGTTGTGCTAATATTTGTGGATGCAGGGAAAACAGGTTGGAGGGATCCAACTGGATTCCTCACAATATAGTGTTTATTTTTATAGTTGATGATGATGACTGTTTATATTTTGTGATTGATAAATTGGAATTTAATTGCATTGTGATATTGTGGGATAAACTATAAGCCCAGGATGTTAAATTATAAAGAAATTTGGAGTTTTAATTTTAAAGAAATTAAATTGGATTTTCAAAAAGAATTTAAGAAAATTCTTAAATAAGGAATTTAGAAGCATATAAAAATTAGAATCTGTTGGATGGAAAACTGAAATAAAATTGTATTTGAAATATTACTGAATAAATTATAAATCCATAATTTATTTATAAATGGATAAATTGAATTTTTGAAGAATAAAAGATATTGTAAATTAATGTATTTTAAAGAATTAAAATTTGAAATCTATTTAGAATGGAAATTGAAAATTTGTAAAATCTGGAATGATAAACAAAGAGAAATGTTATCTGTTGATAAATGTGAAAGTAAATTTATGTTATTTAACCATAAATCTAAAGTGAAATAAATCGACAGAAATCGTGAGAAGGATTCCGGTGATGTTTAAGTGGGAATGAGATTCCTTGGGAAAAACCAAGTTCGATTTTAAACCGATTTTGTAAAGAGAAAGTTTTGAAATTTGAAACTGGTTTAAAGAATGTTGGAAATTATTATTTTTAAAGTAACTATTTAAAAAATTAGTAATAGTAAAGAAATTATTCTTTTAAAAAATAGATTTGTTTTAAAAAGCTAGTTTTGACCTAAGTATACTGAAATAAGTATTAATCTTTTCTTACAACTCTATTTTTAAAATATAGTTTAACTAAAACCTTATTTTAAATCAAGTTATATCTTATAAAATAGGTTTACTTTAAATATTTTGAAATTATATTTCGAGTAAATAATTAGTAGTAAATTTACCTATTTTAGAGTATATCTTAGAATAAAATGTTTTAATTATTTTAAATCTAAAATGTTTTAACTTGGTTTTTTCCAATGGAAATTAAGGGTAAAGGATTTACCTTGTAAAGGAAGAATTTTGGAAAATGTTTTCAAATGAGATTGGGAAATGTGAAATTATATCTTTTAAAGATATTTGAGGCAAATAAATAATGTGGGAATTATTTATTGTGTGATGGATGCTTATGGATGTTTATGAATATAAATTGATAGTTAAATCAACGACTATCAATATTGGGCAAATGCGTTGATCGTTTCGAAGAGACCGGGATCGCGATTTATTTCTCGAAAACCACTTCGATCCGGTTTGTACGTTTCGTGCGGAAAACGTGTTTTGGAGTCGAAGATGGTGCAGTGATGTACAAGGGCTAGTCGCTACTAATCCTGAGGATATTTCCAAAATGGATGTAGTAGGAGTAGTGCCTTCGGTTCCGTTCGAACCCGGGACGGACTTGTATGGACGAATGCTTGCGAAACATCGTCAGGTGGACGATGGGCATTCTAAGTGAAAACGTTCTAAAGGTAACGCTTAGCCTCAAGCCTCATCAACCGGGAATGACTTAAAATCAGGGGATATGCAGCAAGGTTAGGTGGGTCATGCCCAAGCAGGACAAGATATTTCCCCTGTCTAGATGTCCCTTATATATTTCGGCTTAGTTGGTGGTTGGTCGCGCCAACCACGGGGTTTATCTTGTTCGGGACTGTTCAGTAAGGAATGGTTCTGGCCTTGTGTTGCAGGGGATGAAGGGAGTAGTCCTCGGTACGGTGATCTAGGCCCCGTACTGTGACAGGTGGTACCTCAGTGCCTAGTCATTGTTGGAAATCCATTTTCCCTACGAGCCTTGTACGAGTTTTGTTTGTATTACCCACTTCGGTGGCTAGTAGTTGGAATTTAATGAATGTAACAATTTCGGCTATTTTATAAGTATTTGTAAATAGACACTATTATAATATCAGAGGATTTCTATAAAAAGGTGTTTTAGCTATCGTAAGGTAAAAACCCGACATGTTTATTTGTGGCGTGGTCTTACGAGATGCTTTTGTTTTTCAAAGGATTTTTGAAACTTTAATAATCAAGTTGGATGCATATTTAGTATCAGCTAGTATTCCAGACTGACTCGGGTGTTATTTCATTATAATGCTCGGGTCAGACCGAGTATTATATGTTCAGGTTAGGTTGCTATGGAGCAGGAGAGGAGCTGGAGTCCGAGACGTATTATATGTACCTATATATATCCGCTGCTATGATTATATGGTATGTCTGATTGGTGATTGTTGATGTATGAGATACTCTGATGATATGATGTATAAAACAGTGATAGATTTCATTTTGTGTAAAGTTCTATATTTACTATTATATATTATTCCGCTGCGACCGTGAGATTCTGATATTGTTTAGTTTCTTCTTCTTCTATCTCTTCTTCTTTAACCCTAATGGTTCGTATTCCTGTGCCACTTGAGTCAATTTGTATAGAATAGTGTTGATTCAAGGGGTACGGATTTACGGGCTGTCACATAAGTGGTTTGAGCTTGACTCTGATATCTAAGGTAAAACAAGGTAGGATCAAGGTTTCAGCTCACTAAAAGGTGAGTGATCGATGAATAGTGGTTTGGAGTTAACCGTTTGGATTATTTAGAAAGCAGGGGTTTCAATCCATTCGAAAGGTACCTTTCAATGATGCCGGTACTTGTAAAACATAATTCGATCTAATAAAAACCTTTGAAACAACTATGTGATTAAAAATACTGAAATCTTCTCTTTATTAATCCAATGATGACTATGCTGTTCAATTTCCCCAATTTGATTTCCAAATTAGGGTTTACAACTTTTTATAATTAAGAATATACAAGTTTGAAATGAATGAAATCGGATCCCCTAAACCTAACCCCTTAGGTCTTATTTATAGATGCGGGTTGGCACCTTTTGACCCAGTGCTTTCGACCTGGTTGAAAGGTGGTTTCAGATAACTTTCGACTCCTTTGACACTTGAGCATACCTCTTCAGTTCTTTCGAAAGGGATTGTATGCTTCCGTCTTCGTCAAAAGGGATGGTTGCATCTTTTCTCTTTGTGTTGCTTTGTTATCTTAAGAAGCAATGGTACGAGCTTTCGTCTTTGTCCATAGGTTGTTCCTATGGTTTCGAAGTTGTTGAAGTGTTGATGGTTTCGATGTGGTATGTAGCTTTTGAATGTATGGTTGCAAATTGATGTGGAACCTTCGCAAGAAACTAAAGGCTTCGACTAGTTCGAAAGGCTTGATTCTGCTTTCAAAAGGATTGTTCTGATCAAGGCATCTTTCTGAGCTGTTTGAATGAAGGCGAAACCTTTGGTTTCGAAAGATTTGGCACGCATGAAAAGGGTTATTTCCATTGTCTTCAAAAGGTGTTTCTTGAACTCATTCGAAAGGCCGTTACGCATGCGGAAGCACCTGCTTCAAAAGGGAACCGTTGAAGCGGAAGTGTGCTTTTGTGCCTTTCGACCCTTTCGGAAGGTTGTAATACTTCTAGCCTTTGGCTATAGTATCCCTTCGACTCCTTCTAAAGGTCATGCTGGAACTATTATATGTTATTCTTCTTCATATTTTACTCATTAAGGTTTTAACAAGGTCGAAAGGGAGTTTGGTAGTAACAATGGAAATCGATGGGACACTAGAACCGGAGCCTGAAATGGAATCATGGATGACCTTGATCAAAGAATATTTATTGCATGGAGTCCTACCAGATAAAAGAAATGAAAAGCGATAAGTCCTTCGAAAAACTTCATGGTATATTATGCAAGAAGGAATTATGTACAAGAAAGGTTTCTTAGTCCCTCTACTCCGATGTGTCACTCATGATGAGATAAAACATGTTCTACATGAAGGGGAATGCGGTGATCACACTGGGGGGCAAACGTTGGCAAAGAAAATACTCCGTTATGGGTATTATTGGCCAACTGCAAATCAAGACGATGCTGATTATGTAAGGCAATGTGTTAAATGATAGATATATGCAAATGTTCTGAGAGATCCGCCAACGGAAATCATGTAAGTGGTCAACCCATGGATGCTTGCCATGTGGGGGTATAGACACATCGGTTCCTTACCGATCTCTAAAGGTGGTGCAAAGTATACTATCATTGCAGATGATTACTTCACTGAATGGGCCAAGCAGAACCTTTAGCCACGATCACAACTAAGAAAGTAATTAACTTTATTGTTCGAAACATCATATGTCGCTTCGGTCTTCCTTAAACTAATGCAACAGATAATAGGACTCAATTTGGTAGTGCTGAATTGAAAGACTTTTTTCGAAGATATTGTATTGAAAAGTGATTTGCAGCTGTCGCTCAACCTTAGAAAAATGGATAGGTTGAAGCTATAAATAAGATCATAAAGTCCATTCTGAAGAAGCGTTTATAGAAGGCTAGAAGCAGTTGGGTGGATTAACTCCCTACAGCACTGTAGGCTTACGGGACCACCCACAGTCTGCGACTGACCATATTCCATTCGCCCTCGCTTACGGTTTCGAAGCCATTATTCCTGTCATGCTCGAAGTTCCTTCTCATTGAGTGACTTACTACGATCCCAAAACGATTAATGGTCTCCTCTTGGAATCTCTTGACTTTATAAGTGAGAAGCACAAGGAAGCCGATCTGAGGGAAGCTACAGATAGGAATCGAGTCGTCGGTATTACATCATTAAAGTCTAATCTAGAACCTTTGAAATTGGCGATCTCTTCTTGAAATTGGTTTTTCCTACCCCATCACGCATAAATCCAATCCGGGAAGGACCATATGTCATTGAATAGAGGCTTGGAGAAGAAACTTTCAAGCTAGTGATTATCGATGGAATCACACTTCCAAGGGTGTGGAATAGCGAACATCTTCGATGCTATTTCACTTAGTTTATTTCTTTTACATTTCAGTTGTATTTATTTTGAAAATTCGCTTAAGAATTTGAATTTCCAAATGTGTAATAAGATAGTTTATGTTATTCCTTTCCATTTAGTGAATAAAGTTTCGGGCGTCCTTTATATCTATGTTTGATGTTGCATTGTATGCGAATTAGATAGAGAAACCGATTGATTTAGATATGTATGAATAGACTCCCAGAGTTTGAAATTAAACAATCACGCTTATTCCCAACGAGACTAAATAAGACGAGCTTGGTCCACTTGTTCATTTGGCAACTCTCATTCATAATCCAACTGACGGGATGCGTAATATGGAATAAATGTGGCCGACCATTTGTTGATCAAATAAATCCAGCCAAACTATGAGATTGAGATAATTGAGAGTGGCTGTGACACAACTGATCACTCGCTAGATCTAACCCCAGACCTTCGAGCATCTCAATCAATTAAGGGAAGTGCGATCTGACCGCTCTAGGAAATAACTCTAAGTCCTAAGAGTGTAGATTGAAGCATAAACAAAAAAACGGTGCAGATCGACCACCCGCAAAATTACACTAAGTCCCCAGAGTGAGGATTGGAGTATAAACATAAATCGGGTGTGAATTATCCGTCAATGAAATAACTCTAAGTCCCTAGAATGCGGACTGGAGTATAAATATAAATTGGGAGTGAATTGACCGCTCATAAGATAACTCTGAGTCCCTAGAGGGACCCAGAGTGCGGACTACATTATAAACATAGATTGGGTGTGATTCGACCACCCATCAGCTAAATCTTATCCCCAGAGTGCGGATACAAACATGAAGGAATAGATGATTGGAGTTCGTCCATTCACTATTCCACGAATTCTAGCCAAAAACCGATGAGAGGAGTATAAACTCACTAAGAATGGAATTCGACCATCCAACTTCTAACCCCACTAAAATAAAACTGAGGGTAAGTGTATAGTTTCTTAACCATTAAATTCAAAAGTATAACACTAAGGCCTAAGGCTAGTTTTCGATATCACTCGAGTCCACGACCACTTGGAGGCCTTGGGAGAGCTGATGGATTGTTATCGAATTTATGAATAACGAATTACAAGTACATTGAATGGAACATAATAGTTCAACTTCTTAAATAACAATTCACACGAAAGCTCAACAGAAAAGAAAAACTTTTATTCAAATAATAGGTTTTAATATCATAGTACAAGTTATTTCAAAAAATTGGGACTCAAGCTCGTACAACCACAGCTAATGAAAGAAACGACTATGCAAAATATATACACACTGAGCCGAAGTGATGTCTATTTCTTGGACTTTCTCTCTTTTTTGGATTTTTCAGGAGTAGTGCCGCTTGTGCGTCTTTTTATGGACCCCTTACTGCCTTTAGTAGTAGAGCTTATAGAGGTAGGAGGAAGTTCACTGGGAATCGATGTGACATCCCCTATCTAGAGGCCTAAAGGTAAGCACTACAGAAGTTGCAGTCACCTATAGTATTAACTTCCGGCGACTAAATACAACTATGTTAATGGTATCTATAATATCAGAAGCACTTGAATATGAAACAAATCATAGATTTCAAAACACAATTTTCCATTACATTTCAAAAACAGATGTTCCATATTCAAATTACATAATCCCAAATGTTTCCAAGGCAATGATAAAATATACTTATCACAAAATACACGAAGAGCGACATGTGAAGATGCCCTCTTGGATGATCAGAGTCACATAGTCATAATTGACATAATCCATACACAGCGGAAACAAACAACAAATTGAAGAACTGCAACTCATAATAGCTATCCGTTAGCCTCCTACTCGCCTCCGGGAGCTTTATTCGTCATCCTACTAAAACCTGTAAAGCCTTAACCCTCATCCTAGTCAAATTAATTTTGAGCACCCGAGAGTTTAAGGGGAAACATAAACTTCGAGTTAGACATAAATCTCGATGTGAATAATACTATACATCTTAGGTATTAATGTTAAGTGAGACCACCCCGCTCAGTGAAACGGGTTTCTCCTCACTAACATCCATTCAAAACTTTTCTTTTGCATGTCGATATTATTGTCAATATACATGTTTCTCATTTGTTTGTTGAGTGTTTAGTAGGTGCGGATTCCGCTTGCTTCGCTTTTGGAGCTCGCTTTCGCGCTATATTAGCTGTATACGCTCGCTAATAATAAATAAGGTACATATCTCGGATTAAATATCGTACTTTTACACTTTTTTCCCTGCGGGATGCCTCATCACTTGATGAGATGTATATTTGTGACATATATACACTGTCATTTTTTTTGGGATCAAGCCGCGCAAAGGAGGTTATGGCAAAAATTTCCGAAAATTTAAGGCGTTAGAATATTTTTGAGAGAATTGAAAATTTTTAAAACTAAGTTGGATTTGGAAACTTAGTAAAGTTTTTGAAAGAAGTTTAACTATGGATTTTGGAAAAGTTAAACACTTAAGAGATTTGTAAATCAAAATTTGAACGGTTTGTTTTTGAAAGTTAATGGATTCTGTAATTTTTTCTTACTTGGTAATTTCGAGGACGAAATTCTTTTAAGGGGGGAAGTTTGTAACGACCCAAAATTTCTGTCAATTAAAATCCGTATATTTAAATAATTTTAAATATTAATAAGTAAATTTTATAAGTCGAATAATTTATTTTTCGAATATCTAGATTTAATTGGATAATTAAATCGATAATTTAATATTTCAAATTCCAGAAATAATTGGAAATTGGGTTTAATATGATTAAAAATGATTTATAAAGTTATATTAAATCATGTTGGAGTTATAATGATGATACAGAACTTTTAAAATTTGATTAAAAGTTAAATTGTGAAAATTGAATATTTTAATATTTAACTGACGAGTTAAAATAGCCATTTTTCAAACAGTCTCGGATTTCGACGAAACCAGTTTCATCGGATCCGTAATGTTACATTATTATAAGATTTCAAATTTCGTGTCAATCGGAGCCGTTTGTCTTGGGCCAGCTAAAACGCACAGAATTTGGTTAACCGATTTAATTTAAAATTGATCGTTTATTGCCGTAACTCGCACAGATGATCGAATTAGCCTCCGAAACCTATTCCATTATGTTCGGAATGTGGGGTAAATCCTAGATACGTCGGTCACCGTGCGAGATTTGGAGTTCGGAAAATTTGGGATGAATAGTGTTTTGTGAAATTTTCTATATAAGGACGATTATGTTTTCATTTGCAAACAAAAGGCAAAACCCTAGGGTTTGAAGAGCCGGCCGCCACTAGTATCACCAATGGCCGAAAATCACTCATCTTCTCCCTCAATTTTCTTCCAATCCACAGTTCAATTCGAAAAACTTTCAACTACAAAAATGAAGAGCATCACGAGATCTTTAATTCCAACGGTCAAGATCGGAAACGGAGCTGTGGATCGATGACAAATGGCCCACGTTCGTTCATCGTTTAGGCATGAATTTCGATGTGGATATAGGGCCGAGCTTCAAGTTTCTCTGGCCGAGAGTAGTATAGGTGATGGGCTAAATGATGTAGTCCATGATCCATGCAGAAGTCGACGTGGTGGTGGAAGCTATTATGGTTTTAAGGGGCGGCTTGGGTTCAAGTAAACGTGCGTTTACCTGTAGATGAACGTGAGGAAGAAAGAAGGGGGGCAGCCAGATCTGCTTAGCTCGAAATTAAGGGTCCAGATGCAATCTAGGTTTAAAAATGAAAATAATTGTTGTAAAATTATTATATTAAAATTTGTATAATGTTTAAAATGCGATATCTTGTTCATACGAGGTCGGAATTGCGTGAAACAAGTTGCGTTGGCTTCGTTTTGTCGAGAACTACGCAATGGAGTTGATTTGGAGTCGTTTGGAGCTAGTGATAATTTCGGGTAAAATTAAACATACGTTTAATTTTATTCGAAATAAAACGCTACAACTGTTATCGGAAACTCAAGGTGAGAACTTCTCACTCAATCGAATTGTTTCGATTTAAATTTTAAATAGTTAAATTTAAAATTGCTTGATTGTGTGATTGGATGATAATTTGTTATCTATTGTGTTAAATAGACATTATACGCCGTATATTAAGCAGAGGTTATTTATTAAAAACATATACCGCGATAATTCCAACTTGTATGGAATTCGTATTATATATGTACTTGGAGTTGATTTCCCGCATTATATAGCGGATGAGATCCTATTGCGCCGCATAATAGCGGATAATATTTTATAATCCCATATACCGCGATATTCCGTCTCGAAGCGGAATTGGTATTGTGCTAACATCTTTGGATGCAGGGAAACAGGTTGGAGGGATCCAACTGGATTCCTTAAATGATTGAATTGGTTTCGATATTGTGTGTTGATCTATTTATTGATGTATTTATAATCTGCGTGATTATCTTTGTGACTGAAATCGTTAAAGGCTAAATTTTAGCCGAATATATTTTCGTATCCTTAGATGCCGAAAATAAATAAAATTTGATTTTTGAAAATTTAAGTTGAGAATTCATAATAAAATTTAATTTTTGAATTGATTCATTTTAAATAAATAAACGTTGAAATTTTTATGTTATAAAAATTATGATTTTTGTGAAATATAACCGAAATGTGATTTTTGAAATAAGTAGTTGATTGATTTATAAAAATGGTTTGAATTGGGATTTTTAAATTATTATAAATGATTTATATAAAAGATTTATAAAAGTGTTATTTATAAATTAAAAATATTGGGATTATAAAACAAGTTTTTATAAGTGTTAAAATGAAGTATAAATGGATTTCGTAAGTGAATGAAATCTATAGATTTATAAATTGTGAAGTTATAAAATGAATGGATTTTTTGTAAAATAAAAGATTTATAAGTAATTAACTTATAAATTGGATTTTGGCGTGTAAATGGACTATGGATAGAATTTGTTAATAGAGTGATTTTATAAGTTGAAGTTGTTATAAAATATAAATGGAATTTATAAACGTTGTTTTATAAATCCGAAATCGACTTATTTTGATAAGGTTAATGATAATAGCTTATTAAAGGAAATATATCTATGATTTTGGACGGTGGATAATCCTTTAAATAAACCATATAGAAATTAAATTTGGTTAACGAAGTATATTCATGATTTTTGACGGTGAATAACATATTAAAGAAATATTTTGGGAAAGCGATATTTTAAATAGAATTAAAAACTATTTAAAGATGTTTTAAAAAGTATTAAGGATTGAAATCATAGATTTCAACATTCATTGTTGAAATAGACGTTTTTGAGAAATATAAGGAAATTGTGGACTATAACATTGTTGTTATAGTAAATGATTTCCGAAAAGAAATGTTTTATATAGTATTGGGATTTATATATCTTTTTAAGTTCGAATCCCTATACTAATGATTTTGGGTTGTCGTAACGATATTTTACGCAACATTCGTTTTGACTCAAATAAATGTGTTTAAGAGAATGTTTTCCTTAAAGAATAAATTATATACTTAATTGTGATTTAAGTATATTGAATATTTTCCAAGTGTTGAAAATAAATTGGTTTGTGAATTACTTATTATTAAATAAGTATGGAAATGTTTTTCCAATATGAAGTGAAGGTTTTGAGATTTTATCTTTTAAAGATAAATTGAAATGAATATTAGAAATCGATTTAAAAATCGTATATACATTGATATTTTGGTAATGTAAATTCACTATGGAATTTATAAAAGAAAGAGAAATTTGTTTAAAAATAAACATTGATTTATTTTTGAAGTGTGGAAATAAATTTACGGATTTGGAACGTAAATTTAAAATAAATCAGTAAGGATTTATTTGATTGATTTAAATGAACCATTTTAAATTTAAAATGGATAAATATTTGGAAGTGTTTCCGTTTAAAGAAATTGATTTGAAATTTGTTTTCAAAGATTGAAAGGTGAAAAATGATTTGAAATTTGTTTTCAAATGGTTGAAGTGTGGAAAATATATATTGTAAAGATATTTTTGAAAACAAATAATTTGGGAAATTATTTATAATCGGGTGATGTTGTGAATATTGATTGATAGTTAAATAACCGACTATCAATATTGACCTTTAAATAGGTATTTGTTGTGAATTGGTTGAAATTGAATGCTACACTTATTTTTAAATTATTGCGCTCGTTATTCGGATTACCCATTCCGAATAGTGATACGACGTAATGGATAGCATTGAAGACCGGTGTTGAAGACCGGGTATTTGTAAAAACGATAGGATGACCTATCGATTGTCTTTGCACCGTTAGTTACGGTATGGAGATTTCCTTTGTGATGGGAAATTCGATCGGGAATGTGAATACCCGGATTGCAAGGGCTTCTTTGGAAGTGCCTTCGGTTCTGTTCGAACCCGGAACAGACTTGTATGGTTTCGTGTCTGACATTACATTTTGAGATATAAAGCAGATTTCTTTCAAATATATTTCTGTTGGTGGCGGAGAATTTATTCTCTTAGCTTAACGCCCTTTGAGGTTATGTAGTTGAAGGTTATCAGCGATATACTCCCAATTTGGTAATGTGACATGCTTAGTGTTGCTGTGTGATGATTATTTTTTGATCATTTGTTGATCAAATCGTGGCTTTGTGCCTAGCTTTATGGACGAGACTTCGTCAGACCTCACTCCCCGGAAATGGTCAAAATAGGAATATGCGGCAAGGTTATGAGGGTCGCGCCCTTTGGGTATGTCATTTCCTTCTGGAAAGGGTGGTATTATGGTATGGAGCCCAGATACTTACTCATGTTGACACACTATATTTATTACTGTGTGATGTTGGTTATCGAGCGCTCGGATAAAGGTCCAAAGGAACCGGGGGATGACATATCGTGTAGTATTTACCTAGTTACAGAGGTAGCCCGGCCTTGTGTTGGCAGAGATCTAACCGTAACGTTAGGTTCTCGAGACGTCCCACCAGAGGCAATCCCATTGACAGTAGGAAGTTCCTTAGCCTGACCATTTGTTGGAAATCCAAATAAAACAATACGCGTCTTGTACGGTTTTAGTTGTTGAACCTACCATTCACTTATGGTGGCGCCCAACTGTTTGGATGGTAGCTATAGTAGGCATAGTTCGAAATGTCTATGTTGGCTAAGATTTATATTATACTTTCGAAATGTTTTCTACACTATGCACTAATAATAATAAAAATCAAATGATTCTACGTAGTAAGCATCTTTGACTATCATAAGGAGAAATCTCCTCCGATTCTGCGTTTGCATTGTGTGTGTGTGCGGGAGGCCTTATGGTAGTTTCATTTTCCAAAAAGCATTGCGAATTGACTTTAAAATTTTCCTGTTGCTTGTTTTTAAAGATAAATAACTGTTTTAGTTCTCAAACCAGTCACATGACTGACCTGGAGTTTATTGTTTCCCTTCCTAAACTCTGGGTGCCCACCAATTTCCACACGGGCAGTTTAGAGTCAGGTTATCAGGATATTCTGGAATTCGGGAGTTGCTATAGAGATCTGGAAGCAAGCTGGATGGCATGGCGTATTAACTAGTATACAGTATTTCTTTTCCGCTGTTTTTCGTTGTAAACTCTGACAATGTAATGTGATGTAATGTAATAATTGATATAGTTTTTTGTTTTAAAGTTATTCATTTATCAATTATATGTTGATCCGCTGCGACTGTGAGATTCTGATATTGTTTCTGTTGCTTTTCTTTCTCTCTTCTTCTATCTTTTTCTTTTTCTTAAACCCTAAGGGTTCGGTTTTCCAGCATTCGATTGTTCGGCAGTTGATACAGTGGACGTATTAATGTCGATTTTTGAAAGTCGAAGAATCGGGTCTTTACATGTGGTATCAGAGCATTTGGTTAAGAGACAACCTTGGCTCTGTTGGGGATTACTCATTAGAGATAGAGTCAGCACTACTCTAGAATGAGTTGAGTGTAATAATAGATATGAGCGCGTATTTGTTAGTGAAAATAATTTTTTTTATATTGTGATGATTGGTTTGTGGAGTGGTATATGGATTCTGGTCGGTATAGTCTGTACAAGTCTATCGATAGGGATCTCTAAATGCTTGTTCAAAACAGTTCGACACGATGTTGTTTTAAAATAGGGTAAATGAAATAATTTTACCCAAAACTATTTTCGGAGATAAAGGGAAATAATTTTTGTAAATTATTATAGTATATGGCTGCTTGTTTGTTAGGAATTGATAATATTAAATTATCATCATTGAAATTGAATAAGAAATTGGAATCATAATCAAAAGTTTAGAAAATAAAATCCATATACAAATGGGATTTGTAAATAGTAAATTATAAATGTGAATTGTAATTTGAAATGGAATTCCAGAGAAATATTTTTGAAAAGATTTGAAGTTTTAGAGATTTGGAAGGTTTAAATCTTTTTGGTTTGAGAATAATTTTCAAAGGATTTGGAAAAAATGTTTTGGAAGGATAAAAGCTCTAAACTCTTTTCGTTCGCTGGAAAATAATTCCGGTGATGATCGCGACATCATCGGTGTTCATTTTCGGGTTTCCAAAAGAGGAATTGCTGCCAAATTGTTTTAAATTAAAGTGTTTGGAAAATTTGGGTTTGGTTTTGAAAATTCAAAGGATAATTTGAATTGTTTTCAATATTAGTTTTGAAAGGTTGAAAGACTCTGGAATCCTATTTTAAATATTTATCGAATTAGTAAATAAGTTGGTAACTTATACAATTTGAACTTTGATAGAATAAATTTAACTTAAAGGATGGAGTTAAATTAAAGTAAGTATAAGTAAATCAATTGAATGTAAATGAATTGATATGGAATAATGGATGTAAGTGTTAATTCATTAAAGCTAATTAAATGTGTTAAACCAAATTGAAGGAAAACAAAGTGAATATGAATGTTGAATGTAAAATTAATAAATTCGGTTGTGTTGAATATACATTGGTTGTTATATGATTGTTAGTTGATTATATATGAATTCATTAAGAGTTGATGAATTTGAATTAGTGAAATTGGAAGCTAAAGTAATTGAATCCAAATTTGGAAATAAATGAATATGAACTGGACTTGATTTGAATTGAAAGTGAACCAACTTGAATATAAATTAGTGAATGTAAACTAATTGAATATGAATGAAAGTGTATTGATTTGGTTATGGATGTTAATTGGATGATAGTTGGTTGATGATTGGATTTGTTGCTTTGACTGCATTTACTATATTGGCATATATAGTAGTTGTTTCTGATATATGTTGTATATCTATATTATTGTCTATATACATGTTTCTCATTTGTTTGTTGAGTGTTTAGTAGGTGCGGATTGCGCTTGCTTCGCTTTTGGAGCTCGCTTTCGCGCTATATTAGCCGTATACGTTCGCTAATAATAAATAAGGTACATATCTCGGATTAGATATCGTGCTTTTACACTTTTTTTTCCCTACAGGATGCCTCATCACTTGATGAGATGTATATTTGTGACATATATACACTCATTTTTTTCGGATCGAGCCGTGCAAAGGAGGTTATGGCAAAATTTTCCGAAAATTTAAGGCATTAGAATATTTTTGAGAGAATTGAAAATTTTGGAAACTAAGTTGGATTTGGAAACTTAGTAAAGTTGTTGAAAGAAGTTTAACTATGGATTTTGGAAAAGTTAAACACTTAAGAGATTTGTAAATCAAAATTTGAACGGTTTGTTTTGGGAAGTTAATGGATTCTGTATCTTTTTCTTACTTGGTAATTTCGAGGACGAAATTCTTTTGAGGGGGAAGTTTGTAATGACCCAGAATTTCTGTCAATTAAAATTCGTATATTTAATTAATTTTAAATATTAATAAGTAAATTTTATAAGTCGAATAATTTATTTTCGAATATCTAGATTTAATTGGATAATTAAATCGATAATTTAATATTTCAAATTCCAGAAATAATTGGAAATTGGGTTTAATGTGATTAAAAATGATTTATAAAGTTATATTAAATCATATTGGAGTTATAATGATGATATAGAACTTTTAAAATTTGATTAAAAGTTAAATTGTGAAAATTGAATATTTTAATATTTAATTGACGAGTTAAAATAGCCATTTTTCAAACAGTCTCGGATTTCGACGAAACCTGTTTCATCGGATCCGTAATGTTATATTATTGTAAGATTTCAAATTTCGTGTCAATCGGATTTACCGTTTGTCCGGGACAAGCTAAAACGCACAGAAATTTGGTTAACCGATTTAATTTAAAATTAATCGTTTATAGCTGTAACTCGCACAGATGATCGAATTAGCCTCCAAAACCTATTCCATTATGTTCGGAACGTGGGGTAAACCCTGGGAATGCCGGTCACCGCGCGAGATTTGAAGTTCGGAAAATTCGGGATGAATAGTGTTTTGTGAAATTTTCTATATAAGGATGATTATGTTTTCATTTGCAAACAAAAGGCAAAACCCTTAGGTTTGAAGAGCCGTCCGCCACTAATATCACAAATGGACGAAAATCACTCATCTTCTCCCTCAATTTTCTTCCAATCCACACTTCAATTCAAAAAACTTGCAACTACAAAAATGAAGAGCATCACGTGATCTTTAATTCCTACGGTCAAGAACGGAAACAGAGCTATGGATCGATGACAAATGGCTCACTTTCATTCATCGTTTAGGCATGAATTTCGATGTGGATATAGGGCCGAGCTTCAAGCTTCTCTGGCCGAGAGTAGGATGGGTGATGGGCTAAATGATGGTAGTCCCTGATCGATGTAGAAGTCGACGTGGTAGTGGAAGCTATTAGGGTTTTAAGGGGCGGCTTGGGTTCATGTAAAACGTGCGTTTACCTGTAGATAAACGTGAGGAAGAAAGAAGGGGGGCGGCCAGATCTACTTAGCTTTAAATCAAGGGTCCAGATGCAATCTAGGTTCAAAAATGAAAATAATCGTTGTAAAATTATTATATTAAAATTTGTATAATGATTAAAATGCGATATCTTGTTCATACGAGGTCGGAATTGCGCGAAACAAGTTGCGTTGGCTTCGTTTTGTCAAGCACTACGCAATGGAGCTAGTTTGGAGTCGTTTGGAGCTAGTGATAATTTGGGGTAAAATTAAACGTACGTTTAATTTTATTCGAAATAAAACGCTACAACTGTTATCGGAAACTCAAGGTGAGAACTTCTCACTCAATCGAATTGTTTCGATTTAAATTTTAAATAGTTAAATTTAAAATTGCTTGATTGGATGATAATTTGTTATCTATTGTGTTAAATAGACATTATACGCCGTATATTAAGTGGAGGTTATTTATTAAAAACATATACCGCGATAATTCCAACTTGTATGGAATTGGTATTATATATGTACTTGGAGTTGATTTCCCGCATTATATAGCGGATGAGACCCTATTGCATCGCATAATAGTGGATAATATTTTATAAATCCCATATATCGCGATATTCCGTCTCGAAGCGTAATCGGTATTGTGCTAACATCTTTGGATGCAGGGAAACAGGTTGGAGTGATCCAACTGGATTTCTCAAATGATTGAATTGGTTTCGATGTTGTGTGTTGATCTATTTTAATATGCGTGATTACCTTTGTGATTGAAATCGTTAAAGGCTAAATTTTAGCCGAATATATTTTGGTATTGTTAGACGCCGAAAATAAATAAAATTTGATTTTTGAAAATTTAAGTTGAGAATTCATAATAAAATTTAATTTTGGAATTGATTCATTTTAAATAAATAAACGTTGAAATTTTTATGTTATAAAAATTATGATTTTTGTGAAATACAACCGAAATGTGATTTTTGAAATAAGTAGTTGATTAATGTATAAAAATGGTTTGAATTAGGATTTTTAAATTATTATAAATGATTTATATAAAAGATTTATAAAATTGTTATTTATAAATTAACAATATTGAGATTATAAAATGAGTTTTTATAAGTGTTAAAATGAAGTATAAATGGATTTCGTAAGTGAATGAAATCTATAGATTTATAAATTGTGAAGTTATAAAATGAATGGATTTTTTGTAAATTAAAAGATTTATAAGTAATTAACTTATAAATTGGATTTTGGCGTGTAAATGGATTAGGATAGAATTTGTTAATAAAGTGATTTTATAAATTGAAGTTGTTGTAAAATATAAATGGAATTTATAAACGTTGTTTTATAAATCCGAAATCGACTTATTTTGATAAGTTTAATGATTATAGCTTATTAAAGGAAATATATCTATGATTTTGGACGATGGATAATCCTTTAAATAAACCATATAGAAATTAAATTTGGTTAACGAAGTATATTCATGATTTTGGATGGTGAATAATATATTAAAGAAATATTTTGGGAAAGTGATATTTTAAATAGAATTAAAAACTATTTAAAGATGTTTTAAAAAGTATTAAGGATCGAAACCATAGATTTCAACATTCATTGTTGAAATAGACATTTTCGAGAAATATAAGGAAATGGCGGACTATAACATTGTTGCTATAGTAAATTATTTCCGAAAGGAAATGTTTTATATAGTAATGGGATTTATATATCTATTTTAAGTTCGAATCCCTATACTAATGATTTTGGGTTGTCGTAACGATGTTTTACGCAACATTCTTTTTGACTCAAATAAATGTGTTTAAGAGAATGTTTTCCTTAAAGAATAAATTATATACATAATTGTGATTTAAGTATATTTAATCTTTTCCAAGTGTTGAAAATAAATAGGTTTGTGAATTAGTTATTATTAAATAAGTATGGAAATGTTTTTCCAATATGAAGTGAAGGTTTTGAGATTTTATCTTTTAAAGTTAAATTGAAAATGAATATTAGAAATCGATTTAAAAATCGTATATACATTGATATTTTGGAAATGTAAATTCACTATGGAATTTATAAAAGAAAGGGAAATTTGTTTAAAAATAAACATTGATTTATTTTTGAAGTGTGGAAATAAATTTACGGATTTGGAACGTAAATTTAAAATAAATCGGTAAGGATTTATTTGATTGATTTAAATGAACCATTTTAAATTTAAAATGGATAAATATTTGGAAGTGTTTCCTTTTAAGGAAATTGATTTGAAATTTGTTTTCAAAGATTGAAAGGTGAAAAATGATTTGAAATTTGTTTTCAAATGGTTGAAGTGTGGAAAATATATATTGTAAAGATATTTTTGAAAACAAATAATTTGGGAAATTATTTATAATCGGGTGATGTTGTGAATATTGATTGATAGTTAAATAACCGACTATCAATATTGACCTTTAAATAGGTATTTTTTGTGAATTGGTTGAAATTGAATGCTACACTTATTTTTAAATTATTGCGCTCGTTATTCGGATTACCCATTCCGAATAGTGATACGACGTAATGGATAACATTGAAGACCGGGCATTTGTGAAAACGATAGGATGACCTATCGATTGTCTCTGCACCGTTAGCTACGGTATGGAGATTTCCTTTGTGATGGGAAATTCGATCGGGATTGTGAATATCCGAATTGCAAGGGCTTCTTTGGAAATGCCTTCGGTTCTGTTCGAATCCGGATTGTGAATATCCCGGTTCGGTTCTGATCGGGATTGTGAATATCCAGTTGGCTCTCCATGGTTGCTGGGATACCTCCTTCTAAAATAGGGGACAACATCTTGGATAGGCAGTCGTGCTTGTCTGTATCATAGCCTAAGTCCTACTCCGTGTCTAGGGAGACTAATGCTCTGGCTGCTTAGGAAGAAGAAGGACTCTTAGGATCGGCACTTGAAGATCCAACAATTTGTTCTCCCTCTCAATAGGCGCAGAAAGGTTGAAATATCAAAGTTACACAGCAGCCAAATCCAAGGGTTTATTTCCATAAAGAATTTTCCGCGCTGATTCTTCTTTATTGAGCTCGGTTCCACCAAATTCTCTCTTCTCACCTCAATAATTTGCTCCTAAACTTTAGCAAGTGATTCGAGATAACCCTCGCCAAAAAACATAAGTCACGGTGGATGTGGACTTTGTCATTATATTCGATGTTCAATGGATTGAACAAGTCCTTGATTTCATTCCTACCAGAATCTTTAGCGACTTTCACTTGAGATTCCATTTGTTTAGTCATTTCTTTGAAGTCTTCTTCTCAAGCTTCCTCTTTAAGAGACTCACTTTTAGCAAATGGCTCGTCGATTTTAATTTTTAAGCTCCTGGCCTCGATAGCTTCTTCACAGTACTTCTGTGATTCTTTCTAGGCATCGATTTTCTCCTCTTTTGAGTAGCTCTTTGAGTTCCTTAATGCGACGGGCAAAAACATCTTTTTCCTTCTGTAAGGAATCTTTTTCCAAAGTATGTGCCCTACTACAATTAAAGGCAGCGTCGAGTTCCTTTTTATAAGAAGTTTCTAAATTGCTCACCGCCTCTGTCGTTTCCTTAGCATTTTTTCCACTTCAACAAGTTGTGCTTTCAATTCTAACAATTTGGCATCTTGATGTTGGTTATATCCTTATCATGTATCGCTTCTAACTTGAGGCAGTTTATTTCATTTTGCCGCTCAAAGGACACTTCAGATATTTCTTTTGCCAAATGTTGAAACGATTCATGCTGCACAAACATATCATTGACGCATGCGTGAGAACTCGCTTTGGTGTGCCTCGAAACCATATGAATTGAAGGAAGGAAATTTAAGCCCATTAAAGATTTTTTTTGGAAAAGTGGCTTTAATCTCGGCCAATTTCTCTACTGTAGAAACATCATGAGCAACAGCCGATAAAGATGAATCAGAAGTGGCAATTGGATATTTACTTCATTTATGTCCACGAAACTGTTTAGAGCTTTAGAAGCTAGAATTTTTCTCATGTGATGTGGCGATTTGAGGACTACGGTAAGGAGGTTGGTCTCTGCTGTAAGTAGGAAAATTGGACTGTTCTCCTTGGCATGATGTCTAGGACTGGGACTTTCACTTAAAAGAAGAGGTTTCCCTTGAATGATAGCTTTTATCCCATCCCTCGTCTTTCTCCCTGTATTGGCCAAATTTCGAATCCTGGCTAGATCGACGAAACTTCTCAAGCAATCAAAGGCCAGGGACCGAGTCATTGCACCTGCAACGATCAAATAAGAACATGAGAATGATTATTGTGCGAAAGATTAATGAAGAGCATGTAGTAAAGTGCACGTGGTCGTGAGTGTCCTAGTGTTCACCCCTGACAGGCCAGTGGTTGTAGCCTTGTCCATACGCATTTTTATCCTTTATCAGAAGGATGAATGCCTTCACTACTCCTGGTAGGAGAGTTGAGTCCTTCAATGCTGATATTTGGAAAGTCGTGGCTCATGACATCATTTGGAATTTAAAGATTTGAAAATCCCTTCAGTGAACTTTTCAAGTGTTGAGAAGACGATTCCTCTTTAATTGAAGTAATAACAAATTATGGATCCGTAGTGGTCTTTCTTCTACGAATTCTTAATGCTAGCCCTTATTTTCTCTTGGTGGGTGTTTAAGATTGCACGCCTCGTGATGGTTCGACCACAGGCATCTTCCCTAGGCCTCATCAATGTTGCTAGGTTTATTGGCCTAGGAATCCGCAATCTCTCCCTCCTCAGTGTCATCTCGAGTCCCCTCGGTTGGGGCACGATGGGATTAATAACATCACTTCCTTGCTATACGACATTCATCGGCAATGCTACTGTGATGACCTGGAATTTTGGCAATAGCAATTTGATAATCTTCATTTATAATAATTTGAATTGGCAATAATAATTTAATAATCTTCATTAATAATTATTTAAATTTGGCAATATTGGTTTGATAATATTCTTTTATAAATATTTAATTTGGCAAATTATCTTTTCAAAGCTAATAAAAATGTTTTCTAATTATAAGTATATATGTATATATACATTGTGAATAGGAAGCTTGGATTTGAATTCAATACAATAACTTTAAAAAGGCTATTTAAAGCTAATTCTATGTTTTCAAAAACACTTAGATAAATATTTATTTGAAAGTACTTTAGCTTACGTTTAAAATAAGTTTTAAGAAAAAGGTTTATTTTGCTTTCTTTTTAATTTTACATAAAATAAGTATAGTTTGAAATTATATATAAATTTAAAATATAAACATAAATTCAATAAAGAATATCATATGAATACATAAACGTATAAAAACATAAACAAGTAAATAAAGGGTTTTGACATTTGTAAAATAATAGAAACATGCATTAACATTTGTAACTTATTTGTGCCATGCAGTAATAAGTGGCAAGCATATTTTCTCTTAAAAAAATTGAATTATAAATAATATAGTCTTTTGAGAAAACCTGGCTGTTTCATTTCAAAAAAGCTTTTACATCCTCCTTTCTCAATTTTCTCATCTACTTTCATCTTTCAAAGAAAAAACCCAGAGAAGTAAATAAAATCAAAACATGTTTCAAGCTTTTATCCTGAGCAAAGACTTAAGTTTTCAACTAAAGAAAATTCAAAGATCAAAGCAAAGCAGATTCAACTCAAACAATTAGGAACAGATTAAAAAATCAACAACAAATTCCCAAATTAAAAGAAAAGAATAGAACCTGTTCTCTGTTAACATTAGCAGGTGAGTAAAAAATATTTTTTAAAATCTTAAATCTAGTTATACTTTGATGCATGTGCTAAATCTGTGAAGTGATATTGTAAATATGATCTGTATGGTTGTATTTTGTTCGAATATAGTAAAGTACTATGTGTATATACCTGTGCATGTCTATGTATACCTATATGCATGCTCTTTTTGATATTAACAGGCTAAAAATAAGTTCAAAATCAATTTCTTCTTTTCTAATCTCTTATAGCTTATGATATTTAAAAGGAAGTTTTTTATATTTACCAGATCCAAACAATTAAAAATATTTTTAAAGTATAATTAGCAAGAAATATTACTGGAATAAGAAAATAGCAGTGATGACCAAATATAGGTTAGAAACCGAATGTATGGAAATCAAGTTTTGATTTGACAATTCGATTCATATTGGGAAATAATGATTTTTAATATTGGTTTCATGATTATTAAGTTTATAATTGTCGAGATTTCTTGAATTGAACGTTTTTGGGTTTTCTGTAGATTACTGGGGATCGAGGAAGAGATGGTCGACGTGATCAAGGCCGAAGATGGCTGGGAGAAAAGGGATCAAAGGAAAATGGTGGAAGGGTTTTCAGGTAGCCGTGGTGGCCAGGCAACGTCGAATTAGGGTTTAAGGACCAGTTATGGTCATCGATGTTCCCGAGGGTCTGGAGACGTCGTGGGTGGATCGCAACCGATCGAAGGTGGCTGGATCGATGCGTCGTATCATGGAGCATCTATGGGTGGATGCGTGAGTTTTCTGGTGATCGGAATCGTCAGGGCGTGGCGATTTTGTCAATCGAGGTTGGTTCCTGTTTGATGCTATCGGGCTCGATTTTGAATTACTGTCGATCAACAGTGCTGCGTGGTCTGGGTCATCGGCGAAGTCATAGTCGACGTGTGGGTGGTCGCGGTAGTGACCAGAGGTGGTCAGTTCGTCGGTGCACGTGCACATGTGCATGTTGTATCTGAGTGTTGTGTGGTAGTCGGGAAAGATGAGCGTTTCCTCGGGGTTAGGCTCGAGATCATTGAGGGTTGTCTCGAAGAAGTGAAGTTCGTGGGTGTCTCAGGTTTGGGCTCGAGTAATTTTATTTCGGCTTTGGTTGTTTTGTTGTTAACCGAGGTTTTAAAAAAATGACGATCAAGTTTGTAAATGAAGAAGTAAACATGATTCCAAAGTTTAAAGGTAAAATTGTGAGCTAAGTTTTGAAAACAATCGAAAATGGAAGTTTCAAAGCAAAGTTTTCGAAGCTAGTGGAAATAAGTTTTTAAAGTTATTAAAATGATTAGTTTTCAAAAGAAATGTTACCAAGTTTTAAAGTTATGAAAAAGGTGAATATGATTTCAAAGGATTGTTAACCGAGTTTTCAAAGTATTTTATTAAACAAGTTTTTAAATAAGTTTTAAAGATTTAATTTTGAAGTTAAACGTTTTAAAATTTGTTTGGGCTATGTAATTATATATCAGATTAATTATGTAATTAAATCCCTTAGTGTTTACAAAATAAAATAAAATAAAATGATGTACTTAAGAAGTGATTAAAATAAGTGTATCAATTTTAATTAATCAAAAGATCTTAAAGGATACTATATGTTAATTTCAAGCATTTAATTAAATAAGATTTAAATGATTTAATTAAGTAATTAATTAAGATAAAATGGTTATCTTTAATTAACTAAGGTCTTGATTAATGAAAGGATAATTAATTAAAGTGATTAATTAAAGGCTAATTACTTACTGTAATTAATTAAAGTATAATTACTTAATGTAATTAAAGAAAAATTAATTAGTGTAATTAGTTAAGATAATTACTTAATGTAATTAATTTAAGAATAATTAATTAAGGTAAGTAATTAAAGGATTAATTAATATAATTAATTAAAGAATAGTTAAATGCTTAATCTAATTAATTAAAGGTTAATTAGTGTAAGTAATTAAGGATAATTACTTAATGGAAGTAATTACAAGGATTAATTACTTAATGTAATTGATTAAAGGATTAATTACTTAATGTAATTAATTAAAGGATAATTAATTAATTAAGGATAATCACTTAATAAAATTGATTAAGTATAATTACTTAATGTAATTAATAAAGTATAATTACTTAGAGTAAGTAATTAATGGATAATTGCTGAATGTAATTAATTAAGGATCATTAATTAATGTAATTAATTATTGATCCTTAATTAATGCGTGTAATTAAATTAATGTGAATAATTAAGGATGATTAATTAATGGTTTATAATTAATTAATGTTAATTAAGAAGGATTTAAAAGTAATTAAAGTAATTAATTTAATTTATTTGGGGGTTAAATTAATTAAAAATGGTGAGACTAATAAATCTTGCTTATCGATGATTGAATTATATTGAATTCCATGGATTATTTGACATCTCTAATATGTGATTTGTGATGTTATGTGATATGAGATGCTTTGGATGAACCGTGATAATGTAAGTTATCTATCTGTGATGAATTGTCATGTAAATATTGTTATTCTAAATGTAAATTGAATTTTTTAAACTTAAAGAAATTGGACTTTAAGAAATGCCTGGATTTCGATGAGACCAAGATCGAATTCCAAATTGGATATCCGAAAACCACATCGATCCAAATTAAATGATCGATCGTGAAATCTCAAATGAAGATCAAGATGAAGAATTCAGAATGCAAGGGCTATTTATCGTTTACCCTAAGGCCGATTCCAAACTGAGTATAACAGAGATAGTGTCTTCGATCGAGATGAAGATTCAGAGTGCAAGGGCTATTTGTCGTTAACTCTAAGGTTGATTCCAAAACGATTGTAACGGAGATAGTGCCTTTGGTTTCGTTCGAACCCGAAGCGGACTTATCTGGATGAATGCTATCAGACCATCGTCATTGGAGGACGGTGAGCATTCCAAGATATGTGTTCTAAAAAGGTAATCGTAGCGTCAAGCCTCATCAACCGGGAATGGCTAAAATAGGGGAGGTGCAGCAAGGCTAAGTGGGTTGCACCCATGTAGGATGAGATTTTCCCCTGTCTAGAGGCCCCTTTTATTCGGCTGTGTGGGCGGTTGTTAGCGCCAACTGCGGGGTTGTTTTATTCGAGATTATCGAGTAAGGGATAGTTCCAGCCTTGTGTCGCAGGGGATCTGGGTGGATCCTTGGTACTATGATCTAGACCAGGTACTGTGACTGACGGTACCCAGTAGCCCTGCCATTGTATGGAATCCAATCTCCAATAATTGCCGTAAGTTTTGATTGTGCCCAACTATCTTGGAACTTGAGAGTAAGCATTCCAGCTATTTTCCATTTTACTTGGAACCCTAGAAACTAATATAATATCACTGGATTTCCTATCAAATGTTTTGGTTATCGTAAAGTAAAACCGACATGTTTATTTATGGCGTGGTCTTACGAGATACCTTTGTTTCAAATGATTTTCAAAATTAACCAACTTTAACCCGTTTACTCACACTAGACCCATGTCTGACCCAGAGTTTATTTTCTGTTTTCTTAAACTCATGGGTACTCAAATTTTTATGAGTAGCCAAGGGATTTAGGTTAGCTTTGATGAACATTGGAGGAGGACTTGGAGCAGAAGGCTTCAGCATATATAGATATTATGGTTCCGCTGTGATAATAGCTCTATTGTATTTTGAGTTGTATGATAGACAGGTCTTCATGACTGTCTAATCTATGATGTATAATCTATATAAAACTGATAGATGATGTCTATTATGTAATAACTTATGTGATGTAATATATTTTTTCATACCGCAGTGAGATTCTGATATTGTTTAGTTCTTTCTTTTCTATCTATTCTCTTTTCTACCTACTTATTTCTTAATGATGATGCATCTTTCTGTGGAATGAATGGCAGGTCTATCACAGCTGCACTTCCGGGGAGCCCGATACTATGGCCTTCCTCCAACAGCCCAAATAAAGATAATAAATCATCAGTTATAAGAAGTTTGATGTCTCTTTCTTCGACAGGATTAATGTGAATAGCGGTGGCTTCTCTTGAAAAATTGACGCCTTTAGGACGTGGGCGGACACCTAAAAGAATCCTAGATGTTAGCAGATTAAAAAAAAGTTATGACTTGGATTAGCAAACTTGAGAATAAAATGAAGGTTACACTTACGTCCTTCCAACCATCTCCTTGCAAAGCCGGGTGGACATCGTACATAGAACCACTCATGTTTTAACAAAGAAAGTTTATTCCAAGCTCCTGTCAAGACTTAGCAATTCGATGAGGGTTCAAGAAAAATATAAGAAGGACTTCCCGACCATTATTTGAAGTTGTAAATAAATCTTATGTCTTCGGGAGTTGGCAGACTAAATAGAACGCTCATAAATAGCAAGAAGGTTCCGTGTATAAAAGCGTAACTGTTTGGATGGAGTTGAGTGGGAGCTATTGCAATGTATCTCATCATCTCTCGAATAAACGAATTAAAGGGTGGTGTGCACCCGGCCTAGCACATGAATTTATTACACACTGTGTACCCCGCTAGGGGAAGTGAGGCATGTCATTAATTGAAGGGACCAAGGCATCCGAGAATGGAATTTCATGAATAGAAGTTAGCCGGTAAAGAGCATCCTCACCAATTCGGGAGTCTTGTGAGTCTACTGGCACTACACCAAGACATGCAAATCCTAACATTTATAAGTGTTATAAATAATTTCAGTAACACTTTTTAAGTGTTACTAATGGACTGAGGAATGGAGCGGCCAAATTTGTAACACTTATAAGTGTTATAAACATACGTATTACTAACACTTATAAGTGTTGGTACATAAATATACGGTAATGCTTATAAGTGTTGGTAACGAAATATATGGTAACCCTTATAAGTGTTGGTACAGAAATATAAGGTAACACTTATAAGTGTTGGTAACCAAATATACGGTAACACTGATATGTGTTGGTACAGAAATATACGGTAACGCTTATAAGTGTTGGAAAATGATTATTTAGTAACACACACACATATATATGTACCAAAACTTAAACGCAAAGTTTAAATATAAACACTCTGCAAATAGTGGTTTCCATATCACAAATAATTCATCATACATATTCAATGCAAAGTTTAAACGCTCTGCAAATGTAGTATAATTTATCATAAACAATTATTTACATATTTAAAATACCACAATGTCATATATTCAGATATTATTACAACATAAGCTTCAATTTTTTTTCAAAATACACTTATAGTTTAACTTATGGTTAACCTAACCATTCCCGATCATCCACTCCAAACTCTAATGGTTTTGAATATTCTTCAACATCCAATACAACAATCCAAATCGTCCTTCTTCAAGTTCCCGCATTTAATATAAACACTCGATAAAAACTTATTCCTTCAAATTCAAAAGGCTAAAGACTTAGTTACAACTCAGGTTCTAATTCTTTTAGTATTTATGAATTCGCAAACTTAGTATGCAAAATACATGTTAATCAAACTCAATTAGCATTTGCGAATTGAGTTTGCAAACCCAGTTTGCATCGATTTTTCTACATGCTCAGTTTGTGTGTTCTGTTTGCAAGCTCGGTTTGTGTGCTCATTTTTGCAAACTAAGTTTGCATGCTTAGATTTGCAAATTGGTTGCATGCTTGGTTTTGCTAACAGGAAACAAATATCCACCTTATGGAGATTTTTGTTAATGGATGTATTACTTAATGTTCAAGACTGCCAATAACATGCGTGGTGTTGCCCAGTTATAGTCTACAAGAGTAAGCTTGTTTCTTTTAGATAAAGTAAACTAGAAATCAGAATTTATGTGCATATAGATGATTGTATTGCAGGTTCTGCCTACCCTCATTTCTAATTCCCATGGCTCTGATTCTTTTAAGCTCCAGTCTATTAATTGAAAGTAGGGATGAATCATACCAATTTTAATCCGACTGAAAGAAACAACTACGTGTCTGTTGCATATGAAGATTCTGAACTAGCAATATGATTCTCTCCAAAAAAAGTCCGGATTCTCTAAGATTTCTTTAATTCTTTTTTGGAAACTATAGATAGGAAATGATGAATGAATGACTAACCTATGTGGACCACCACGAGGGATTGGTACTTCATTTCGCCACTCTTTCTCCAAAGCCTTCCCATTTTTACTGCAAGACTCCAATGCTCTAATCCTGGCTCATGTCGATCCTCTTTACTACCACCCATAACATGCAGCCTGCCTCTCCAAAGCTGAGTTGCTGGAGCATACCTGTAAACAATTGTTACTCATTTTATTGTTTTTCTTTCCTTGTATTTCTGGCCTAAAGTATCTACTATCAAAAAAACATTCCATTATATACAACCTATTTTGCATGAATTTGTAGCAAATCACTAAATATTGATAAGGCACACATCGTGAAATATAATTAGTGATCAAATCCACATTTACTTAGCCATTTCATATGCACGTACAAGCACAGTGTGTGAGAGTGTACATGTATGTGCCTACAAGCAAAAAAGTTTATAGTTCATTTCAGAAATTTAAAGATATAATCCAAATCCGACATCCATACTGGTAGGCAATCTGTACTATGTAATATGTTGCATGCATGGATATTGTTTGGCAGGAGATGAGATGCGGTGCAATAGTACACTATATATAGGAATATAAGGTTGTGATTTTGAATATATGAAAGACAACCAATTAATTCTTGCATACGATATTGGTAAAAGGTACAATGTAGTAAAAGATTTGAATTGCGCATGACAATTAAAGAACTGTATAAGGGTAATTATGGAAAAAAGGAAAAGGGAGTATATATACCTAGGGACAAGTAAAGAAGGCAAATCATGCCATCGTTTTGTTTTGTATCCAGCACAAAGTTCCGAGCAGTTGGACCTCTGCATTGTGGGCCATATTGACCGGTGACAGCGTATATATATCTTCCATCTGTTGCCATTCCCAGATGAGAATTTACCATATCTTTTGGCATCGGGATCTTCTCTCCCCATGTATTGTCCGAGAAATTGTATATATCCACATGAGAATAAACCTAAAGAAGTAGCAGAAAAATAAAACGAAAGGGTAATTGAGCATAAACAGTAACAGAAGGCACAATTATGAAGGAAAAACAATGATAAAAAGAATCACATAATATATACAAGTAGGTTCATCCACAACCAAGTTTCAAAACTTCAAACTAGATTACTCATAAGGTGATGTGAACATAACTACATCGTCAAACTAAAACAAACAAAAAATGTCTGCTAGTGTTCAGCTAACATATGCTTGCACATATTCCATTCATACATGTATTAATTATGTGCACGGGATAAGCATATCATGATATTATTTTATCCTCATTTGCAGTAGAAAAACATCAATATGTTTTTGCTACAGTATTATGACATGTAATGGGATAATTATCAATGGTTATATAGGTGAAATATTTAGGGAGCATAGCGTAATGCAATATTAAGATGGATTCTAGCAATATACAATTATAGATTCTGCGGCCTGAGAATCAATGTTCATAATCTACGAATATATATGTACGTGAATATTCATGTGATTGCTTTGCCAAAAAAAGAAAGAAGGAAACAAGCGAAGGAAATTATAAAAAAGTATCCTATGATTGAGCCCTGTACATATATCTAAGGCTGTTCTGCTCCATGACATGCAATTTGGGAATAAGATAAAATCACTATTTGGTAATCTCTCATATCAAACAAAAAAACAAAGAGTATGATTACGTTCAGTCACATAGTTCTCGGAGTATCTCCTTCGCATGTTATTGCCTCTTTCCCCTCGGGTGGACCTGGCAAATACGAAAACATTATCAAACCAGACATTTTTAGCACCAGGTTTAAATATAATTGCAGCTAGGAACACGGTAGTTGAAAATTCCGGGACTAATTATGTTCCAAATTAGTGTACAATCAGGAACATCCATGCCGACCCTACTTGTAAGTGGTGAGGCAGCACTTTTGAAAAGCATGCATCCAGATTGGTCCCGGCCATGATAAAGTCTACTATTATGACTTCATGTTTTTATGGATATGAAAAGAATGGTAGAATTTGGGACGACCATCATGTTAATGCAACTTTCTACGCATCTGGTGCTAGTTTTATAAGTCCTATAAAGGAAGTAAGGCCAGGGTTAGTGTATGATCTTGGTGTTGTTGGTTATTGTAATTATTTGTTTTGCAAACTGAAAGCAATATCATGCAATAAGTGTTTCTGGTGAAGATACTTTGATTTTATTGCATTAATAATCAGCTCTTTTGGTATCATTTCAATGGATGTTTGAATTGAAAGAAATATCATATTGTAAGTGTTTCAGGTACAATTATGTAATCCCAAAAACACTATAAGGCTTGGGACTTTCTACATAACAATTATCAAAAAAAGAAAAAGAAAATGATATATATGTTCATACAATTGCATGCTCATGTATAATATTATGCTAGTATGTTTTGTTTCTACCCTAAACAGATTTTCATAGAATAATTAGAATAAAGGTAGTTTTTCTTCAGTAAATATGAATGAACGGTGCACTGAAAAGAGGCCTCATTTTGTTCATTGTTGGTATTTTGAGCAAAAGGTTATGTAGGTTAGGTGAAGAAGAATTTCGATTCGGTAATGATTCAATGCAGTTAGGTAAAGAAGAATTTAAAAGGCAAGAAATTAATGAAAGTAAAGAAAACAGATAGTAAAACTTAAAAGGAAATTCATTATAAATATGGTATCTTTACAAGGCAGAAAACAACAGAAAGGCAAAATATATAATCATCATAAAACAATATAAACCTCCCAGGTCTGAGGAGCAAAAATGTTCAATCAAACATCTCTTTTGAGTTCATATACTTTAAAGCTAGCCATAACTGAAATCTTAATATAGACAATTATATGTGTGGGCAGGCGTTATTAATTTAGTTTAATATTGACTTAAATCACAAATTAACTAAATTGAGACAAAATGAATTATTAGACTGCACCTCCCCATTAACTGACCTACTGTTCCAGGTTGGTCTTCTTCCTTTGTCCACCTCAAATATATTGTCGCTTGATTTTAACAGATTCTAATTGTGTCAATATTACAAATTATTCTCATATACGCACACCGCTTTGTCAAACCACGTTGATCAGTCTGTATCTCTCTCAATATCATTTTATAACTATGATCCTAACAATAATTAAGATTCATTATTCAATTAGTTAGTGGCTTTGCATTCAACATTTTGTCCATGCTATTACATTTTCTGTTTCGTTGCACATAAATTTTTCATGAAATACTAGATTTAATTGCTAAAAAATAGAAACATTTGTTTATACATAAAGGATGAAAGTCAACAACATAAGAAGAAATATATGGACTATTTTGTTTTAACTCGGTAACATGGACGTAATAATTTCCGTAATAACGTAAAAATATGGACTATTTTGTTATGAAATATCATCTAATTATTAATGATGATCAGAAGAAGAATCATCTCAAAATTATCCAATTGAAACAAATAAAACCTTACTGCAAATAATAACAATTGTAACTTGTTTCAAATTAAATATTCATGTATATCTTTTCAAGTTTTCAGAGAGTCAGAATAATTAGATAATAGCAACTTTCCCTAAGTGCCTGGTGTTGAATTTATGCCCTGGATCAACCTTTGCTTTTACTGTCGTGTCGATTGATTTGGAATTAGAGAAATGATGCTGAGTGGGAGTCGTTGTTGCTACCTCGCCTCGCCATATGCCAACTGTCGCCATACATCGCCAGTCGCTAGTCGTCATTTTTTTCTACTGTATCTCTTTTTCCTCCCTTTTTTCCTATACGCGTTGATTGATAAGATGGTGCCTTAATTTTTCGAGGGCCCTAAGAGAATGCTTTACATGCATTGGGGAAAGGCTGGGCCGGCTTTAAAAAAGAGACGCCGTCGGATTTCGCGTAGAAGAAGAAGAAGCCTGAAACCCTGTATCGATTTCGCGTGGTAGCCTGAAACCGTACAATGAAATTCAATTTTTTGTGCGGCCTGGAGATGCTAAGCATGAGAAATCAGATGGGATATGAAAATTACCATATACTGCCTATGTAAATGAAGTATTCACCAATATATTGACTATTATAACACTTATTTGTGTTGCAAATAGTAAACAATATTTTGGAAAGTTTATACCAATGCTGTTTGACTATTGGTACATTATAACATTTATAAGTGTTGGTAGTTGATAAATATAAAATGTTGGGAAATCAAAGATTTGGTGTAGTGTGTTTATTTATAAGAATAACACCCTATACTGCATTAGGAGCAGGACTTATATCCTCCACTGGAAGGATCGGAATATCCGAGAAAAGGTCTACCAGTAGGCTAGAAACTTCCATCTGTTCTACTTGACGGCTGGGAGAAAGCTTGCCGGATATAGTCGCAGAACTTGATTTTGCTTCAGAATCGATGTGTTGCATCGTCGGATCAGAAGACATACCAGCTAAACGTTTTGAGTATCAGGAATCCATATTAGCTATACTTAGTAGATAATCGAGGTTAGAAAAATTAACTTGTTCTTCCTACTAAGTGTGAGCTAGTGTAGTGTAGTGTATAATAGATATAAACAGTTTAAAATCAAAAAAACGATGTAAAACAACGAGTGTTGGGATTTTGACCAGAGTGACCGTCATCATTGGCCATCACAACTGGCAGAAGGATTGATCGTTTATGAAAGCTTTGGGATCGTCCATCGGCATATCAAAGTGTAAAGTTTGTCTTTTAAGTCCATATGCAAGTTTTTAGTCTATGTTGAAAGTTCTAGGGATCTAATTATTCAATCTCAAGTTCGACAGTGAATATGCATGTTTTATTGTTCATCGTCATCATATGTCCAAGCTCATTAAGGAAACTTAATGGTGATTGTTTAAACAAGTTAGGTTAGATTAGTTTACAAGTTCAAAGAGCCAATCCTTAACTCACTGCCGATCTCAAGGTATATGCCGATCCCTATCCTAAAGCTCCTCTACCGATCCCTCTCCTCGACCAAGACCAACCGAACCCTATAGAAAAGCCGATCCCTATGGATACGCCGATCCATTTGCTATGGCTTCAAAACATAGCCTTCATCCCTCAAAGCACCGATCCTTTCAATAAAACATTCGTACCCGATCCCTCACACAGGCTCACTAACACAAATCCCTTCCTTTCTGGCCTAATATAATCGATCCCTCCATACTTCAGCTCAACTCTTTGACTTTAAAAATTTTACCAAGCCCTCCTCTCTCGCTCCTCCTTCTTAATTCACTTCCACATTTCACCAAAACTTATCGTTCCATCGCCCATCTTTGACTTCATTCCATGATCATATAAATAAATGACACGAATAACCCATCATTTCATCACAAACTTGGTTTAAACACTAATCAAAACTAAAAACCTACCTATGCTATACGATAACAACGATGTTGAAATTAGGGATCCGATTCAAATCAGGAGTTAGATGATGAAGTTGGATATGGAAGAGCAGTAAGTCAAGTTGAGGTGGTGATGATTGATTGATGAGCGAATGGAAGTTTAAGGCGATGCCATGTAAAATTGGAGAGGTAGGGTTCAGTATAATGGAGTTAAGAAAATAAATAGATTAAGGGAAGGGAAGAGGATTGTTAGCTTATATATAGGAGAGGGTTCGTTCCAGAACATTAAGCGTGTAATGAGGAGAGAGGGATCGACATAGAACCTCGCCGATCCCTATTGGCATGGGCTCAAAAGAGGGATCGACATGATGCATGCTGTCCCCCATAAATCTCAATAAAAGGAAAAAAATGTCCGTAAGGGTTTAGATATAAGCATGAACATATAAAATATTGTGAAAATTAGCAAAGGCCCGTAAGTGTTCGAACTCGTTCGGAGCCAACAACAAAACGTGTATACGAACATGCCCATGTATGATTAAAAGTTCAATTTTTGAAATCAACAAAAATCGAAGTCAAGCCCGAAACCTTCAACTTCAAGACTGGACCAGACAACGAAAGATTATAAGTGTCGTAGAACCAGACTTATATATGTTGACGGGATATAGTATTGGATTTATATTATTGGAAATTGACCAAGCATCATGGCTATTGGTGATAAATTCAACGCCTTGGAGAAACGATTTGAAAAAGGAATAGCAACCATTCAAGAAGCTAGATACACTTCTTTTCGGCAATTTGAACTTGTTTTGATTCAAATCACGTTATGTTAATCACAAGATGTACTTTGAGGGGCAAGTGTTATCTGGCATTCCAGCCCGGCTATATTGTACTAGTTGCATGAGATAGATCTGACTACTATCAAGGACGATGACCCCGGAGCAATGATTGTGGGACCCAGAAGTCAAGTACATATGGTTATATAAAGTCAGAATTGAATGGAAATGGTAGGTAAAAAAGGTAAAATGCTTAAAACATGGAATATAGCTCAGTGACTTGAAGGGATCGGTATGGATATGCTCAACTAAAAGGGATCAACATATTTTCAACCAATAAAGAAGAGGTCGGCATAATCAATTCAGATGGATCAGCATACTTCAACTAATAAAGAAGAGGTCAGCATAATAAATTCAGATGGATCGGCATACTTCAACTCACAGAGAGGGGTCGGTATACTTTGGTGGGCTACATCAAGAAGGGATCGGCATGCTTTGTTTAGTTGGATTGGTATACTTTAGCTCATAAAGGAGGGATCGAGATATTTTATGAAAGAGAGGTTTCGACATTCTATTTTGGGAAATATGTTTTGGCAAGCATCATTGAATAGCGGTCGGTGTACAACCCTTTAGATGGTTCGGCAGAAAGAAGTTTACAAGTAGATTTAAATCAATGACCAATCAACAACCCAGGCTCTGGTAGTCTAAATAACTTGAAAATTGGAGATAAAACATATTTTAGCATACAGAAGCCACCATCGGGATTGCTGCGCAAAAATCAAACAGTGAAGGGATCCGTATTGACTCCTCTTTATTGGGATTTAGGTCGAGTGGCCCCTCTGGTGAGCCCATATGGATTAGAAAGTCCTATAGCCAAAGCTTAAAAGAGATTGCTTGTTGTCTTCACCTATATATACTGGCATAATGGGTCATTCGGAGGAACTTTACACTGTTGGTTACTTCACTCTTTGTTGTAATCAAGTTTTCTCTATTCCTTAATACTGTAATCGGATTTATATGTGATAAATAAAGATAATCTTAAAAGTGGACGTATGCATACAACATTAAACCACTATAAATCTCTGTGTTTCTAGTTATTGCTTTCTATTTGTTGTTATCTTAATCTGTTCCTCAATTTAATTTAATTTTCTTTGCTTACTTCTCAATAAAAATCTATTCTTGGGTGTTTGTGACGAATTTGGTTACAAACAAGATTTATAGAGTTATGCAACTAGTAATAGAATTTACACAATGAAAATAAACTCAAATAACTGTCTCATAATAATAAGCAAGCACTGCCAAGGATCCACGGTGTTGCACAGTGGAATAGGCATAGAAATCCATATATAATACAAGATAGCTCCATCTAGCTCGCCCTCCGCATAGCCACCTCATCACACCTAGACATACTCTTAAGTCTACTCATTTAAGAGTACCCAAGATGATAAGAAGCAAAGCATTAAACCTCAGGTCGATCTATAGTCTGATGTGAGAGATAAATGAATCTCAAAATATTATACAAGTTGATACAGTAAGGAACAAGGGTATACGAACCATACCTGACATGTCCCTACAATCAATGATTTAGCACAAAAAATATAATATGCTACTCTACAAATATAAAAATGATACACTGAAAACCAAGTGTGATGATGGGTGCCCATGTATCCACATCTCAATGCCTATCTACAATGACATCCCTATAGTAATAATCTATGGAAGAACAATAAAAAATAACCATACCATTCATCGAACAATCTTCACTATAACTCAATATGCGATGGATATATGAAAACTCATATAACCATTCTATTGCCAGAGACTAACGGAAATCCTGATTTTCAGTGTACTCTTGTTAACCTAAAACTGAAACTAGACCTATACAATCGGTCCAGGGTACATCCTGATTTTCAGTGTACTGTCGTTAGCCTAAAACTGAAACAAGACCTATTCAAACCCAGTTGAATGTATAAACACCTTCATCATGATATACCGGGCCTTTTCTTTCCATCCAAGAAGTTTAACATCCATTGGACCCAACAAAACAACTAGGTACCGAGTTGATCAACTTGGCAGGAACCCATATATTTAGCCAATTTTGGCTAGGTCTCCTTCCGTGATTCTAGTACTCCATTCTACAATGCTTTAGACTACGATCCATCCATTAAAACAACTCGTTTCTTACTCCAAAACCTTCCACTTTAATTTCTAAAAACAACACGGCATACTATGCAATACTTTGCTAATCTCCTACATCTTGCAATGGACAACCTTCACTAGCCATGCTATATCCATCCATCAAGTTGATGGAACCATTCAAGCCTTCCGAATAACTCATTGTCAGTCCTTCAACGCGATGCTGAGTTGAGTACATAGTGAATTCTGAGGTGCGAATTTTACTGCAAGCTACTTCCATGCTCCAAAGCTTCTCCTCCAAGTTTCGTCCAATTTCGACCAACTTTTCCTCCAATTTGCCAAATTCACCAACCTATTTACCCAGGCATCCATAATACTAGCAAACAACATCAAAAAACAACATAAAAGCATATGCGTATACATCCATTCATACAAACAATGCACAAGAATGCGATAAGCAAGCCAATTCTGATCAAAATCTAACCTTTACACTAGCATATGCATACGATTACTAGGAATTTCAAAACCATTTAAAAATCATTTAAACCTTCAAAATTCATCTTTAAACATTTATAAAAGCGTGATTGAGGTTAGAAAATGTTTTAATTCGAAATCATATAAAAACATCGTTTTTAACAGTATAAGCATGCATAGAAGAGTGAGAAGTCAAGAACCACTCACTAACTACCCAAAATACCACTCTTTCTCCTTGAATCAATAGTGGATAGCAAAGGAGAAGGATTCAAATCACCCAAATGATAATTTCTAACTTCTATATACTAATCACCCCTCTGATCAATGATTTGACTAAATTTATGATGGAAAAGATGTGAGTTTTAATGGAATTAGGGTTAATAGAGGTTTAAAACTATTTTGAAAAAGATGGAAATAACCTAGATTAGTTTCAACAGCCCCCCTTAGCACAAATTTCAAAGTGGGTTAGTGGTCCTACGCAACAACTTTGTTAATTACCCACTAAAACGACGAGCAGCAGGCAAAAATTAAAAAAGCTATAACATGCAAACGATAAATTCATTTTTCTATCATGACCACCCTATGGAATAGGAAACCATTATCCTAACGAAATAGAAGTAGTTTGCGACCCTAATTCATCTCCAATCAAAAGTTGTAGTCCAAATAATATTTTAATGGTCAAAATGGTCCCATAGAATTTGATAAATATCATCGATGTGTAAAACGTCATTATGAGTCGATTTCCAAAATTTTAGAGTCATACGACCCCATATTAATAAAATAAAAATATTTTACGATCATTCGATAAGGACAACATGGGTCATTATAGATATGGAGCTCGATGCTAAAATTCCTCTTTAAGAAAGGTTGAAATCATGTCCAGCGATAAGGAGATGTATGGAAAGCAGCACCCACACACCAGCCTAATGGTAATTTTGGCCATGCTTGGCATGTTGGAGGTACATAAAGTATTGGTGGACAGTGGGAGCTCTGTCATTATTCTATACACGGATTCTTTTGATAAGTTGACATTTTCAATGAAGATGATACCCCATGCAATAAGAACATACAAATGTTCATCGAAGAAGAAAAATGCCCCTAGAAAAGTTAGATCTATTTATCAAGCTCGAGGACTATCTTAGATCAGCTATGTGAAAGATGACTTTTGTTTCGGTAGATGGTTTCCCTGTGCATAATGCTTTCCTTGATTGCCTACCATATTTGATTTTAAGATAGTCTTAGCTTAATGGAGCCTAAAGGAGAAATTCCACATTAATAATGGAGTCAGAATTGTTAAACAAGATCAAGATACTGCTAAGGAATGTTATATGGAGGAGCTTCAAGAAAATATGTGTATCAAGAAAGGGAAGAATGTAGAGAGGGATCTTTGCGTTAAGAATTCGAACGCATAACAATTAAAGGAGGGGCCACTACTTGGGTATGCCAAAATACATTTAATGAGCAGAGTCCGGGAGAAGGAGGAGAAGGGGCAACTGTAGAGCCTATGGAGGCTATAGAGTTTGTGAAGATTGATGAACTGACCCAAAAAAGCTAATAAAGGTCGAATCCTAGTTGCAGCTAGGTCTAAATGCACAACTACTGGGATTCTTGCTGATTAACCAAGATGTTTTTGGTTGATCGCCTACCAATGGATATGGGACATGTCCTAATATTGCATGACATGCATTAGATATCGATCCAAGACTTGTCAAACAGAAGAAAAGAACAAAAGGAGTCCTAGACCGAAATTAGAGCAAAGCAAGGAGGGTAATGCGGAAGGCATCTTGGATTATCATAAAAGATGGCATTTATACAGAAGAGGATTCTCTAAACCACTGCAAAGATACGTATTGGATGCAATGCCAAGAAAGTGTTAAAAAATGTGCATCAAGGTTGCTATAGAAATCATATTAAGGAGAAAACCCTGGTAAAGAAGATCTTGCAGATAGTTTTGGCTAACTTTGAACAACGACACGGTGGAATACGCTAAAAGTTGTGATAAGTGTCGAAGGGGTGCTGCTGAGTTCACAATAGCGGCAGTGGATTACCACACTAATTGTGCAGATGTCGAACAATCCATCAAGATACCTTTAGTTAAAATGATCATCTTTCTGGTAAGAAAAAATATTTGCAAGTATGTGTCCCTGTTACAAAGCATCTCAAATAATGGGTTGCAATTTGATACAAAAATGTTCACCAAATTTTGTCAAAAACATGGAATCAGGAAAAATTTCTCCAATGAATCACCCATAAGTCAATGGGCAGGTCAAAGCGGTCGATAAAGTTCTTAAAACCCTCTTCAGAATCCTTTTGGAAAAAGATAAGGGAGCTTGGTTGATGAACTAACATTGGCAGTATGGGCATATCACACTACTTAAAAGACTAGAATGGGGCATACCTCTTCTGCTTTAGCTTACGGATCGGAGGCATTGCTCCACATTGAAATCACGGTGCGATCTCATAGGAAAATGCACCATGACTCAACGAAAAATAAGGAGTTGCTATACAAGTCCTTTGGCCCGGTCAAGGAAAAGTGGGATAAGGTTGCTTTGAGAGCCGTGGCACGCAGGTAAAATGTAACGGCTCGTAATTTACGATAATTAAATTTTGTTAATTTAATAAGTTTTGGTAATTTAATTCGGAAACAAAATAAAACTCAAAGTTATATTAATTGATGAAATAATAAGTTATAAGCTGTAATTTGGAAAAATCAATATTAGATAATCAATTGTAATAATTGTTGGTTGATATTAAAGTATGAATAGGATAATGATTGATTGAGTGCAAAGAATGGAACCTAGATTTATTAATTCAAATTTAATAATCGGATTAGTTGGAATTAAATGAAAATTAATATTTAAATATTACGTAAATAGGGATTAAGATGAAATTAGGAAATATTAATGTACCATGTTATAAACCAATGTTAGTTATATCCTTATTGCAATTGAAGACTTTAATAACAAGGTTTAAAAGTTAATAAATGGATTTTGGAATTTTAAATTTATAAATTTCTGAATTTAGGGAAATCGAAAATAAACACTGAAATTGAGGAATTAATCAATTTTATATCGACAGCTAAATTGTTCAAATTATTTAAGAATGGTTAAGAAATAAAAATTGATAGAAGTTTCAAATTATTAAAATTTAAATTGGAAAGTGATTAATTAATTTAATATAATTTATTTAATCAACGAGAAAATAGCCATTTTGGCCACTGACTCGGATTCCGATGAAACCAGCTTCATCGAATCCGTAACGGTGAATTATTTTAAGATTTCAAGTTTTATAGCGATCGGACGTGTCGTTTGATTGTGCGAGCTCGAAACGCCTAGAAATCAATGAAATTGAAATTAATTGAAATCAAATTGAAATAACTTGATTTTAGCATAACTTCTTCATACGATGGAATTTGGACCTGAAACCTATTCCATTGGTTTTAAAATATTCGAAAACATCTATCTTGATATATGGGTTGACCCAATTTCGTTCTGGAGTCGGAATGGGCTATTCGGGCCATTTATCGTTCAAATTTTCAAACCAAATCAAGCTCATTTGTTTCTATTGTGTTCTGCCTATATATATCCGGTTATAAACCCTTGAAGCCTTTTTATTTCTCATTTTTGTACGTATAGAAACTTCTATTGCCCCTCTTCCTCAATGGCTGAAAACCCTAATCTTCCCAGTCCAATTTCAATTCAAAATACAACTTCAGAAATCGAACTCCACAAACTATATCGAATTATATATGGATTTGAAGCTCTCGACGAGTGCTATTCAAATATATGATTCGTTTTTCAAGCTTGTGCACTGTCCATCTGTGTGGTCTGGGTGGTAGTTTGACGGTTAGATTGCCGTGAATTTTTGGATTAGGGTTTGTATTACTTGGGTTCGGCGGCTATGGGGGGATTCGCGTACGCGACTCAATCGTGTGGGAGGTCGGAGGCTTGAGGTCGACGACGAACTCGAGGGAGGCGGCGACGTGGCCCGCGACGTACAACGTGGTTGGTCGATTGTTGATGGCAGTTGTGTCTCTCTTACGCGTTGTTTCTGTTAGGGTTTCAGTAGGGGAGAGATGATGTGGTGGCTTCTGTGTCGTAGGTTGTGTTTTGGTTTGTTTTTTTATTTTGAATTTCAACCATTCTAACTCGAATATCTTTCACATATGAGATCCAATTCATGCGTGGTTTTCTCCGTTAGGTTCGTATTGGAATTCCGGACTTGATGGCGCTGGTTTGGACGGATTTGAGACTGTTTGAATTTTGGATTTAAATTGGATTTAAATTCAATTTAAATTCAAAAGTGTGTGTTTTAACCCACTCACAAATTCTAAAAATTTCTCATGTTTGTTAAATTGATTTATGATGTGATTAGAAATTTACTTATGACTGATTGGCATATTTTTAATCATCATCTCAGTTAAATTGAATTTATTGAATTAAATTGTTATTTAATTTATTATTGTATATTAACTACCATAAATAGTTAATTAATTTATTATTGAATATAAACTGCCAGTAAATACCTGTTATTTATTATCTGTTCTATATTGATGTTATTGATTTAATTGGATGATGATTGTGATAAATGTTTGATGACTGATATTGGATGAATGAATGTTGTATTTTATATTGTTATAAACTGCAAGTTGTTATGGATTTTATATCATTCGGGATTGCAGATTGAAATGATATATAACCGTATTTATATTTTAAATTACGGATTGAAATGATAAATATCCGTATCACTTGACCATAGGATAGAAAATTATATATAGACACCGTGGTCTGTATATATAAAATTATTTTGAAATTGATTTCTATGGTTTTTGCAAAGAAACACATGGTTTTATGTAAACATTGATTTTAGATATTGCATAAATGCTAATGTATATATATAGTCAAATTCTTGACTTGATCTATGTATAAATTTGTTGATATAAATAAGTTAATAATATAGTTTGATTTTGTTAAAATATAACATGGTTAAATATTTGTTTAAATTTTATTCTGGAGTTTATAACGACTTAAATGAGAATAAGGTTGGAAGATAAATATGAAATTGATTTGAAATTTAATATAATTGAGATTTTAAAAGGTATGATTTTATAACTGGATTTTGGTTTAAGATGAATTAAACAATATTCCAAGTATAAATAAATTGGAGGAAATATTTAGTTATTTGCAATTTGAGTTTTATTTAAATGATAATGGATTTATTATGTAAAATATTTCAAAATTAAATAATAGAAAATTTAATTGTTGATTCGAAGTTATCAAATTTAGTTTTGAAATTTTGGAATATTTAAAGCCTTGAAATATATCAAAATTAAAATGTTTTATCAAAATTGAAGTGTTTCAAAGTTATGAATTTCAAAGTATTATGTTTTAAAAGTGTTATAATTTCAAATGTTTGGTTTCGAAGTGTATAAATTTGAAAGTGTTATGGTTTTGGAAAAGGGATATATTTGAAATAAAAATGATATTAAATTGAATTGGGTTTATAACAATGATATCATGTTGATTTCGGTTTTTGAAATGGAAATGATATCGTATTATATGGTTTTGAAATGGATATTATATTCTGATTTTGAAGTAAAATTATTTTGAAATGACCGTAGTGTTATAATAAAGTTTGGTTGTTAAAGAGACCGGGATCGGAAGTTGTCATACTCTCTGCCAACTCAGTAAACCACTTTAACAACCGTGTACGCGATGGAGATTCCAGAATGAAGTTGGATGGCGATGGTGATTCCTTTAAGGTAAATACGTGGAGCTGACTCTCGTAAGTTGGCATAAGGTGGCTAAAACAGGAGCGATTGAGGAACTAAGAAGGTAGCACCTTTTATCAGACACACACCTTCGATACCATTCTATTACTTTGTGATCGATAGGGGCCCTTTTATTTTGGAGGTGTGGTTCGAGGTTGGCGGTAGTAGCTGCTACGCGTTACCACCGGTCCGGAAGCGTAATTGGTATATCTATCCTGGCATTGCCTAGTTGTGCTGTGTCATCTACCCTATCGCGCCTTGTACGTGTTTGGATTTCTCCTATGGCCCGTGGAGTATTTAGGGCAGTCTTCCGATCTGGAAAAGTGCTGATACTGGATGGACTACTGGGACTATTACATGTTAAGGTGGAAAATGTAAAGCATTAATGCTATTTAAAAGTAAGTTTATTTTACTATAGACATTATTATAATAGCATATATTACTACATAGTAAATAGTTTAATGGATCCTTAGGAGATGTGAATCTCGAGCATCTTGTAAGTTACTGCACTCACGTTAGACACTGGATAGGAGATGTCAAATCCCATAAACATCTCTGACGCCGTTTCACTCATACTGTTTACCGTTGATTTAACTTACATAAGATCTTTTAGTTCTGACTTGAGTGTTTTGTCTTTTCAATTCGCTCAGGTCAGCATGAGCATTTTAGGGTTGAAGACCTTACCTCTCGAGGACAAAGACAAAGATTGTATTGCTATTATTTACTATAGTGTTCCCTGCATCATATTGTCCGCTGCGTTGTTATTTATTATTCTTTGGTATGTGTAACTCTGATTCAGTGTTGTATAAGTATAATCAAATTTTTTGTAAAACAGCTTCATGAACTGTTTATTTGATTATTATATTTTGTCGTTCTGCTACAAGATTCTGTTTTGATTTTTTCTTTCTTTTCTTTTCTTATCCAATCCAATAAAAATCCGCCCTTCTGTATGGTTTGAGTTTGACGTGTGTGGTTTATCTTCGATTTAAAGCGTACAAAAAGGCGGGATGTTACATCTTGTATCAGAGCTTTGGTTTAGCGATAAACCTTTGCTTTGTGGGGTCTGACTCTTTATCGATAGGGTATTAATACCCTGTGATGAGTCGCTAAGTGTGTGTGTGCGTACGAGGGAGCGTATTTGTTAGTATTATAAAAGGTTTTGATGTTGTGTTAATTTGTTCTGTTTTGCATTTATAAATTCTGGTTGGTGCATAGGACGCTATGACATCAATAGGGATTTCTAAACACTTAATAGGACAGACCGACACAATATTGGTTTGGAATATAGGTGAATGAAATAATTTTGCCTATTATATTTTCTATATATAAAATAAATTTTTATAAAGGTTATATTTGGTTGTAATATATTGGTTGTTAGGTAGTGAAATTTATAAATATTGACTGGAAATAAAATTTGAAGAAAGGTAAAATAAATGAGAATAAAGTAGAAATTTAGAACTTAAGTTCCGGGTTTTGAAAATTACTTTCAAAGGATTTTGGAATATAATAATATTGTTTATAAGTATTTTCTGATATAAATATTTCAATATAACTTGAAAGAATTTTTTAAAGGAAACTTTGGAAAGAAATAAGTTCTGTACTCCCCTCTATGTCGTTGGAAAATAATTTTGGTGATGAGTGTACGCATCATCGACATTAATTTTCGAGTTTCTAAGTGGGAAAGCCACTGTAGTGGTTTTACTACAGATTTATTTTGATAAACAAATATAAATTTTGAATTGTTTTTAAATATAATTGGATATATACTTCATATATTTATCTATTATTTTAAAATGATTTGGAATTAAACCTGGTATTTAGTTCTTAAGTTCCATTAATTAATAGTTTCAATTATTCTAATGAAATGGAATGTAACTAATTAATAATTGGAATCTCTAAATGAAATAAGAGATTAAATGCTAGGTTATAAATGAAATAGCAAGCAAGTTGAAATTGTAACTTATAAGACAAAAGATATAATTACTGAACATTAAATTAATTAAAAGAAATGAAATAAACTCATATGATTTTCAATTACATCCTTAAAAGCATATATATAACCTACCAAATGTTTATAAACTAAAGTATAATTGAAAGGCTACTAATTAAATAAATAGAAGGTAAGTACTATAAATAAGTGAAAATGAATGTTTGTAAGTAATAAATGAAAATTTGCAAGAAATATTGTAAAATAAAAAGATAAACCACTATATGAATGAAAAGGAAATCAAACAACAAAGGTTATGAAATGAAATTGAAAAATTAACTTGATCTATTGTTTAGAATTGTTATTTGTTTGGTTTATGGTTGTTTGGGCAAGGATGCTATAAATTTGCTTGGATGTATGAATAATATATTGAGTCTATCTAAGACTGTTGAGTAGGTGGAATATTTCATAGTTATTTGTCATTCTATGTGATTTAAAGTGTCTTAACCCGAACAAACCAATTGTTTGTCTTGCTTGGATGGTTGATTTGTATTTGATGTGTATGCTGTTGGTTGCAATTGATTGTTGTTATATTGATTTGTTTGTTAGTAGTTGAAATAACTTTAATATTTCATTTTATATAATTATTAACCCATTTTTGATTATATAAGTGAAATACAAGTTATGGAAGCAATTGCTACTGCTTTTGGTTTCATAAAATAAGCATTAATTGCCCGACAAATAGGTACATTATCGGATTACGGTTTTTTAGCGTTATTATATATATTTTCCCATTGTTGGGTTATATTATTTTTAAATATTATGATATCTATTGTTATATTTAATGTTATATTTTCTCCCGAGCCTCTCCGTACAAAGGAGACCCTATCGAAATTTCCATGAATTTTGGACTTAGAAATTTTTGAAAATGTTTTCAATCCTTATTAATTTGAGTATAAAAAGATTTAATGGTTATAAATTGGTATATTTTATTTAAATTGATTAACTTTGTAAATTTATTTATTTATAAAGTTAATACTTTTGAATAAGATGTATTGTTTACTCAATTCCTTTGTTTTCCTTCTTTTCCTTTTCGGAGACAAAAAGTTTTGATTGGGGTAGAGTGTAACGACCCAATATTTTTTATAATTAAATTTTGTTAATTTATTAAGTTTTGGTAATTTAAATCGAAAATAAAATAAAATTCAAAGCTATATTAATTGACGAAATAATATATAATAAGCTGTAATTTGGAAGAATCAACATTAGATAATTAATTGTAATAATTGTTGGTTGATAATAAAGTATGAATAGGATAACGATTGATTGAATGCAAAGAATGGTAATCCAGATTTATTAATTTAAATTCAATAATTGGATGAGTTGGAATTAAATGAAAATTAATATTTAAATATTACATAAATTGGGTTAAGATGAAATCGGAAAATATTAATGTACCATGTTATAAACCAATGTTATTTACATCCTTATGGAAATAAAAGACTTGAATAAGAAGGTTTAAAAGTTAATAAATGGATTTTGGAATTTTAAATTTATTAATTTATTAATTTTTGAATTTAATGAAACTGAAATTAAACACTGAAATTGAGGAATTAATCAATTTTAAATCGACAACTAAATTGTTTGAATTATTTGTGAATGGTTAAGAAAATCAAAATTAATAGAGTTTGTAGATTATTAAATTTTAAATGGGAAAGCGATTAATTAATTTAATATAAATTTATTTAATTAACTAAAAATAGCCATTTTAGCCACTGACTCGGATTCTGACGAAACCAGTTTCATCTAATCCGTAACGATGAATTATTGTAGGATTACAAGTTTCGTAGCGATCGGACTTGTCGTTTGATTGTACGAGCTTGAAACGTCTAGAAATCAATGAAATTGAAATCAATTTGAAATAACTTGATTTTAGCATAACTTCTTCATACTATGGAATTTGGACCTAAAACATGTTCCATTGGTTTGTAAATATTTAAAAACATCTATTTAGATATATGGGTTGACCAAATTTCATTCCGGAGTCAGAACGGGCTTTTTGGGCCTTTTGTCGTTCAGTTTTCCAAACAAAATCAAGCCCATTTGTTTCTATTGTATTCTGCCTATATATATCCGGTTATAAACCCTAGCAGCCCTTTTATTTCTCATTTCTGTACGTACAGAAACTTTTGTTGCTCCTCTTCCTCAATGTCTGAAAACCCTAATCTTCCCAATTCAATTTCAATTCAAAATACAACTTCAGAAATCGAACTCCACAAACTATATCGAATTATATATGGATTTGAAGCTCTCGACGAGTGCAAGTCAAATATATGATTCGTTTTCCAATCCGGGTTTCAATGTGGCCAGAAATTGATGATCAAGTTACGGCCGTTCATCACGCATCGATCAAACTCGTCCGATTGTCAAATCAATTTATGGGTTTTGTAGAGAGGCTTGTGCGCTGTCTGTCGGTGCGGTCAGAGTGGCAGTTTGACGGTTAGATTGCCATGAATTTTTGGATTAAGGTTCGTATTTCTTGGGTTCGACGGCTATGGAGGTTCGCGTACGAAACTCAGTCGCGTGGGAGGCCAAAGGCTTAGGGTCGACGGCGAACTCGGGGGGAGGCGGCGACGTGGCGCACGACGTACGACGGCGTGGTTGGTCGATTGTCGATGGCGGCTGTGTCTCTCGTACGCATTGTGTCTGTTAGGGTTTCGGTAGGGGAGAGATGATGTGGCGGCTTCTGTGTGGTAGGTTGTGTTTCTGTTTGTTTTCTTTCAATTTCAACCATTCTAACTTGAATATCTTTCACATACGAGATCCAATCACGCGTAGTTTTCTCCGCTCGGTTTGTATTTGAATTCCGGACATTTTGGCACTGGTTTGGATGGATTCTGAGAATGTTTGAATTTTGAGTTTAAATTGGATTTAAATTCAATTTAAATTCAAAAGGTGAGCGTTTTAACCCACTCACAACTTCTAAAAATTTCTTATGTTTGTTAAATTGATTTATGATGGATTAGAAATTTATTTACGATTGTTTGGCATATTTTTAAACATCATCTCAGTTAGATTGAATTTATTGAATTAAATTGTTATTTAATTTATTATTGCATATTAACTACCAGGTAAATAGTTAATTAATTTATTATTGAATATAAACTGCCAGTAAATACCTGTTATTTATTATCTGTTCTATATTGATGTTATTGATTTTTGTGATAAATGTTTGATGATTGATATTGGATGAATGGATGTTGTATTTTATTTTGTTATAAACTGCAAGTTGTTATGGATTTTATTTCATTCGGGATTGCGGTTTGAAATGATATATAACCGTATTTATATTTTAAATTACGGATTGAAATGATAAATATCTATATCACTTGACCATAGGATAAAAAATTATATACAGACACCGTGGTCTATATATATAAAAATATTTTGAAATTTATTTCTATGGTTTTTGGAAAGAAATACATGGTTTTATATAAACATTGATTTTTGATATTACATAAATGCTATTGTATATATATAGTCATATTCTTGACTTGAGCTATGTATAAATTTGTTGATATAAATAAGTTAATAATAAAGTTTGATTTTTTTTTATAATATAATATGGTTAAGTATTTATTTAAATTATATTATAGAGTTTATAATGACCTAAATGAGAATAAAGTTGGAAGATAAATATGAAATTGATTTGAAATATAATAAAATTGAGATTTTAAAATGTATGATTTTATAACTGGATTTTGGTTTAAGATGAATTAAACGAATTTTTCTAGTATAAATAAATTGGAATAAATATTTAGTTATTTGCAATTTGAGTTTTATTTAAATAATGATGGATTTATTATATAAAATATTTCAAAACTATATAATAGAAAATTTAATTGTTGAATCGAAATTATCAAATTTAATTTTGAAATTTTGGAATATTTAAAGCCTTGAAATATATCGAAATTAAAATGTTTTATCGAAATTGAAGTGTTTCAAAGTTATGAATTTCAAAGTAATATGTTTTAGAAGTGTTATAATTTCAAATGTTTGGTTTCGAAGTGTATAAATTTGAAAGTGCTGTGATTTTGGAAAAGGGATATATTTGAAATAAAAATGATCTAATATTGATTTGGGTTTTATAACAATGATATCATATTGATTTGGGTTTTTGAAATGGAAATGATATCGTATTATATGGTTTTGAAATGGATATTATATTCTGGTTTTAAAGTAAAATTATTTTGAAATGACCGCGGTATTATCATAACGTTTGGTTGTTAAAGAGACCGGGTCGGAAGTTTTCATACTCTCTGCCAACTGTGAAAATCACTTTAACAATCGTGTACGTGGTGGAGATTCCAGAATGAAGTAGGATGGTGGCGGTGTTTCCTTTGAGGTAAATACGTGGAACCGTCTCCTGTGAGTTGGCATAAGGTGGCTAAAACAGGAGCGATTGACGAGCTAAGAAGGTAGCACCTTTTATCGGGCACACTCCTTCGATACCATTCTATTACTTTGTGATCAATTGGGGCCATTTGATTTTAGGGGTGCGGCTCGAGGTGGGCGGTAGTAGCTGCTATGCGTTACCACCAGTCTGGAAGCGTAATTGGTATATCTACCCTAGCATTGTCTAGTTGTGTCATGTCACCTACCCTATCGCGCCTTGTAAGAGTTTGGATTTCTCTCGTAGCCCATGTAGTATTTAGGGTAGCCTCCCGATCTAGAGATGCGCTGATACTAGATGGACTATTGGGACTATTATGTGTTAAGATGGAAAATGTAAAGCCTTAACGCTATTTAAAAGTAAGTTTATTTTACTATAGACATTATTATAATAGCGTATATTACTACATAGTAAATAGTTTAACGGATCCTTAGGAGATGTGAATCCCGAGCATCTCTTAAGTTACTGCACTCACTTTTAACAATGGATAGGAGATGTCAAATCCCGTAAATATCTTTGACGACGTTCCACTCATACTGTTTACCGTTGATTTAACTTACATAAGATCTTTTACTTTTGACTTGAGTGTTTTGTCTTTTCAATTCGCTCGGATCATCCTGAGCATTCAGGGTTGAAGACCTTACTTCTGGAGGATGAAGACGAAGATTGTATTGCTATTATTTGCTATATTGTTCAACTGCATCACATTGTCTGCTGCATTGTTATTTATTATTCTTTGGTATGTGTAACTATGATTCTGTGTTGTATAAGTATAATCAAATGTTTTGTAAAATAGCTTCATGATCTGTTTATTTGATTATTATATTTTGTCATTCCGCTGCAAGATTCTGTTTTGGTTTTTCTTTCTCTGCTTTTTCTTATCCACCCCAATAAAAATCCGCGCCTCTGTATGGTTCGAGTCTGATGGTGTGGTTTATCGTCGATTTATAGCGTACAAAAGAGCCGGATGTTACACAAAAGTCTACAAAGTAACACAACCGTAAGGAAAAACATCACTCACTTAGGGAAGAAGAACTAGTCTTGAAGAAAAAATTTCCTTGATTGGTGGCAGTTGACCCAATCAAGGAAGTACTGTATGTTATCAGCAAAGACTTAGGCAATTAAGCATAATACTTAACACGATAGATGAAGCATTGTTTAAGATAGCATGCACTGCTCAGAACCTGCATCCATATTTTTTCTAAATCTACTTTGTTTTTTATTCAGTATTATTATCATGTAATAAACAAAACTCTATCACAGTTTCTAATAAATGTGCAACTTCTAAAATATATTTGCCTTAGTTTATCATTTTGCACATCGATTACTACGATTGCATGGATTATGACTTGGGACGTCACTGGTCAATGCATTTCTACCGAACCTTGTTAGAAGGGTGTGTGAAACCATAATAGGTGTCGGTACTACCTCACTGCCATGTAGTCGACCTGCTCATGCTGACTAAAATCCCTGATTATACGGACTCTACGATTCAAATCAATATATGCTGAAGGGCATACAACTCTACCGAATTGTAAGGACTTTTCACTGACTTGGCCAACAATAGTGAACCAAATTACCTATTGTTAGGACACGATTGTCAATTAGATTGTACACTTTTAACGATTAGCCAATAAACTCTAGCTGCCGGTAGTGAATTGATTCATCTATGATAAGGACGTGATCATTGATCGGTAGTTCATTATTGACGGTTTGCCCTGGCAAACATGAATTGACTTACCTACGATCGAAAATGGTCACCAATTAGGTAGTTTATTGTTAATAATTGGCCACTAGACTTACATTGCCTGGGTATAGCAAGTATTCTTGCCTTACAGTATGGACAAGCTTGTTCAAACCCAAGAAAAATAAACTGGAAATCAACATGACATATGGGACTGGATTACAATGTCACTCCATAAGAGATTTCCCACCTTGTCCAACTTGACAGTGATTGACCATATGTAAAAGTGCAAGGTAGTGATGAAAAGACACTTTAACAAAGAACGCTCATCTTGCTAAACTTGACAATTTTGTTCAAGTGTGCAAGGTAGTAACGAAAAAATTCCATCAAAGATCATTTAACTTGCCGAACTTGACACTGACTAATCCTATGCAAGTGAGCAAGATAAAGATGAAAGACATTCCATAGGAAGTACTTTCCCTGTCGAACTTAATAGTGATTAAACCTGTTTAAGTACACGGGGTGGTGATGGTAAGATTATCAAAAGAACTAATAAAAGAACAAACCATGACTTCAAAACGATTGCTTACCTGGTTGAAATTGTAAGTGATTGATTATGTACAAGTATGCCAAGAAAAAAAAGTTGCTGGCAAAGCTAACATGATAGCAGGGACTCAGATCATAAAGAATTATCTAACTCATTGAGTATATTAGTGATTGATCCCATATAGGTGTGCATGGAACAAAAGAGGTGCTCCAATAAAGAACTGTGTACCTTGCCAAACATGACAATGATTGATCCTATGCAAGTATGTAAGGTGGCGATGAAGTGACTACTCGAAGAACTAACAAAATAACCAAGAATTACTAAATCTGTATGCTCTCTTGCTAAAATTATCAATGATTGATCTGTACTTGTACACAAGGTAACAATGAAAAAGTTGCAAGCAAGCTAATGACAAAACAAGAATGTTATATAACACATTACAACAACTAATCCTTATTAGATTTGAGAATTTCATTTGAAATTTCTATAAGATTAATAAGCTCTTGTGTAAGCATTAATATAGAGAAAGCAACAGTCACAAATCGGACTTACATCAAAACACAGTCAACATTACATCCGAAGCATCAAACATCAGGTCTTATACATAAAGAAACTTCAACAGAAACCGATTACATTTTCAAACTTGTTGATGATTGATCCTATATGAGTGTACATAGTATCGATGAAAAATTTGCTAAGGAAATGGAGTAATATGGCAATAATGTCGAATAGACATATCATGATCACTAGCCTTAGCCACATATGAAAAGTACTCTATACAATTCTATGATATATATATATATATATATATATATATATATGCATGTGTTGGCATTTGTACAGATAGTGAGTGTTAACTAGGTTTTTATCCAAGTGGAAATCAATAGGAGTTAAAACATTAATGCGAAGATGGAATGACATGAAACTTGGCAAAGATACTCAGAAAGACAAGAGGAAAATCTCAAGAAATTATAAACCCAAAATAAGCTAAGACCTTAACTTAGCTCGAGTTAACCTCCTTGAGTCGGTACTGAGTTTAAATGCCTTATCATAGCATCTTTATACTTTTGCTAAGTGATCCACTAGTCTTCCTATGCATATTTATGAAATTTCATAGAGTCCTAGCGAACCTATTATCAATAATGAAGACGTGATTGCCCAAACGGCAGAATAATCCATGTCATGGAATAATGAAAATCAAAACTCACTTACAATCTACCAAATCACATGAAGGACATCTAAACTAACAAAGGAGTACAAGACAAGAAGTTTTAGCTAAAGTTTGGCTAAGGGTTAAACTCGGGCTCGAGTTAAGGCCTTAACTCGATAACGAGTTTAGCTGTTAACTAGGGTCATCTTGCCATTTTTTGTGTTATCTTGGACTAGTCTCTGGACTTCTCTGGTAGCGAGCTTCTGGTCCAATATTACTGCTACTGTATAAATACAAACCATGGAGCAACCAAGAAAGGATCTGAACTCTGCTACCACTACGCGGAATCTTTATCTATTCTTCAACTTTTTCCTCTACACCATTGTCACCGAGGCAGCTACTCTAGGCAATTCTAGGACTTAGATCAGTCTAACCCCTGTACTTGTGACTCTTTCTCAATCATCTTGTAATTTCATTCAAGCTAGATCAAACAATTAATCAAAGCTATAAATTGGACATGGGTTTAATTAAATTTCGAACCACTATAAAACTCTCTATGTCTTATTTACTTTTCTGATATTTTCTATTATATTTGCTCTGTTCCAATAGGGATGGTGCTTTCACATCATACTCCAGGGTGTTGATCCATTTTTTGGATTAACATTTTGGTGCTTTCATTGAGAACGAAGAACATAGGCTCAGATCTAGCTATCTTCATTAGATTTGATAGATCCGGAGGTTTGATCCGAAAAGTTTGCTTCAAGGTTAGATATTTGCTATTCTAATGGATCCTAATAGGAAGAAAACATCTGGATGATATGTTGGGACAACACTTGGTGTTGATGGAACCAATCTCTAAGAAACCTAGCATTAGGTGCTTCCGCTCAACAAGAGGTTCTAACCAGAGGGGAGCTTAACCAAATGGTTAATCAACTTAACTAGAAGATGGCCGATTGTCAGAATGCTCTTATGGAAAAGTTTGATGCTTTTCCAGCCAGGCAAACACCAACTACCCCAAGGACTAGGTTAAGAACTGCAGAGGCTATGCAATAAGAGAATTTCTCCCTTTTAAGGTTGAATAGGAGGGATGATATGCAAAAACAAAAGGAGATAGTTGGTAGACTTCCGAAATGGTTATTGAAGGTAATAGAAGTACCCCTCCTGTTGGAGGACAACCTGCTACAAACCCTAACCTTGGAGTGAAGGCTCCATAAGGGGATATTGCAATGCTTCTCTCCGATTCTAAAGGCAACATACAACTTATTGCTAAAGGGCTGGAATTAAATGCTAACATAGGTAGAAAAAATGTCAAAAAAGAAGTTCAAGCCGCAACTACAAGGACAACCGTGCAAATGAAATTCTACAGGAGTGGACCTCCCAAAGAATGGAGAACCTAGGCTTAAATTAGAAAGCCTAGTCCATTTGTAGTGTCAAATGCTTGCCATAACTCTTGACATTTGACTTATGGACTGCCGAACTAGTGGGGCATCCATTGTGGACATGGTCAAACGCTTGATGGAAGAAAGTAAGGGCTAGAAGGATGACGATTGGGATTTTGCACCAAGCCGAACTCCATTTTCTGAAAACACCCTAAGGGAAGAGTACCTCCAAAAGTTTACAATGCCCATTATGTCATCTTACAATGGGATGGTGGACCCTAAACAACACTTGTACAAGTACAGTTTGTAGATGGACGGAGCTAGGGCAACAGATGATGTCCGCTGTAGATATTTCCCTATCTTCTTGGAAGGTGTTACTTTTGTGTAGTTTACTAGACTCCTACCAAGATCCATTCTATTTTGACGAGTTGGCAAGGAAATTTTTGAAACAGTTCAGACTTCACACGACACAGCCAAAGGATGTGTTGTCTCTATTTGGCCTTTTCCAGGGATCAAATGAGTCACTAAAAACCTTTATGACCTGATTCAATACTGCGGTTACTCAAATGAGCAATCTTAATGAAGATATGTTATTCATGGGTTTAGTCTGAGCCATCCATCTGGACATAGACTTTGGAAGATGGATTAAGATAAAACAACCAACCACCATGAAGGAGTTTATGTAACGACCCTAATTTTATCTAACATTATTTAGGACATTTAGTTGGGTAAATAAAATAAAATAATATTAAATAATAAAGAGATTGCGATTTAGTAATTAATGTGGGTCGAGCCTAATTAATGAATTACTAGAATCAATAAGAATATTAATAAGTACAAGGGTACATGAGGAGGGAAAAATAGGAAAAAGCACAATTTCTTATTATAAACCCTTATTCTCATTTCCTCCCTCGCTTCACTTATTCACAAACGAAATTAAAGAAAACTACAGCCAGCCATTAACATGGGTTTCAAAGGGAAGATAAGCTAGGAAAACAAAATCAAAGCTAAGGAATCAAATCAAAATAAAAATCTCTACCTTCTTAATCCATTCAAGGCGAATACTAGTTATTCATCTAAAGTTTTCAATATTGTTTTCAGTTTTAAATTCATAATCACTTGCTTATATCATGCCATGCTATGATAGTTGAATGATTATATGCTTGCTGTAAATTTATTTAATTTATTTATGAAATTATTTGATAAGTTTCAGTTAGAAAACCTATCATATGACACCCAAATGACCTGAGATTTTGATATAATGTTAGAAACAATATAATAGAAGTTGGTTTTGAATTTCATAATTTTCCAAGAAACTATGAATTTATTATAAATTATCTAAGAGGAGAAAATGGTTAATTTCAGGTTTCAATTATTAAAAATAATTAAATAAATTTTTTGGCCCAAAATTTTTATATGTTAAAGAATGTATTAAATTCAATTTATATGATTCTTGGGGATTTTTCCCAAGTATTTATGGCAGGTTATAAAATTACTAAGCTAGAAGGGCTTAATTACTATATTTATATATTAATGTAGTATTAAGGTTCGTAAATGTTTTGGAAATGATAAATATTCTCTATTGTAGATTTCTGGTAAAGGGTTTGATCAAGAAACTTATTATTCAATTAGAGTTTGACAAATAAATGGAGTTGGTGAAAAGAACATTATTTATTTAGCTAATATTCGGTTTTAACGTTAATTACAGCTTTGCCACATCGAATGCATTATGTCGCTCCTCATCTTACCATGCATATGCTCGCCAATGCCAATCACATGCAATACATATAACATCAACGGTCAATTGATGTGAAATGGATCGGTATGGTTAAAACGAAGAGCATAGCATCAAAGTCGGTACTATGGTCTTCGTTATGGTCATTGCCGCATGGCATAAGTGCCAAATTTACATAAAATGAACTACTGCCACCTATTTTCTATAATGTGGCCGACCCTATACTTTCGAAGTGCTTTTTAACGGCAATAATGATGTCAATGTTCTTAGAATGTCGTCGAGCCTTATATTTTCGAAGTACTTTATAGCGGTAATAACGATGCCGCATGTTCTGATATCCCTTTCGGTCCTATGACGTTGACCTTAGTCATTTTCAAGTGTTATAAGATTCTATTCTACAAACCTTTCGGGGCGTCGATTGTATGCGAAAACCTATACGCGTGAAGTGGTTTATTTTGGCCTTATGGCCTTGAGTTTTATAAATGAAAGACTACAACATATTTAAGGGGCAAAGACCCTCATCGACTTTAACTTTATCGCATGTATCAATATAACGACTTTATATTGTATTGGCCCTATTGTCTTATATTATAAAAATTTAAAGGCTTTAACTTATTCATACAAAAGATGAGAGGAGACCCTTAATGGTGAAGAAGTCACCGAGTTTTATCACTGTAAATATTTTACATTGTTTATGCTTTATAGCCTATGGTTTTAAGAGGCGATGACCTCCACTGGTTTCGAAATTATTTAAAATTATTTCATATAAGCATATATCATGACATAATTATTTTGGGATGGGTAGTCTATTTATTTGATAGATATTCATGGTTTTGTTATTACTTGCAAGCATATTATTATTTACGTTGTCTACTTAACCAGTTTGGTTGCAGGAAATTGATTTGCAAAAAGATATACTTTTAAAGGGCATTAGTGAGGGGAAAACCTGTTCCACTCAGCGGCATGGTCTCACAAGATACCAGTTAACCGAGAGGGAAAATTATTATTCACACCGGACTTTTTGTCCGACTTATGGCTTTTTTCAATAAAACTCTAAGGTGCTCAAAATTTGATTTGAGAATCTTGGAAGTAAGTGTTACATGTTAAGTAGGTTTTAGGGAGTAAAGCTTCCAAAGACATGTAGGAGTAAAGCTAGCTATGTAGGAGTCTATGTGATATTATCATCTGTTGTGTTATGTGAATTGTTGTATGAATATATTGACAATAGATGTAACTAACTATTTAGTAACTCTGATCATCAAAAGGGGCATCTTCATATGTTTCTCTTGGAGTAATTTGTAATAATTATATTTTATCTCAACCTGGGCAACGTTACAGAATTATGTAACAAATATGAAATGCTGATTTGAAATGTAATGAGACAAGTTATTTTTGTTATGTTTAAATTATTTCATATTCTTGTGCTTCTGATATTATGTATACCATTAAGGTGACCGCATTTTATCACCGAAAGTTAATACAACAGATGACTACCACATGTATAGCGCTTAGTTTTGAGCCTCAAAATGAGGGATGTTATAGTTTGATCGAAAGGCGAGCTAGTATCTGAGATTTGAAGAAGTAGACACATTAGAGGGAAAGACCACCAATGTGTAACCAAATTGATAGTTTTGGGAAATGTGGCGGTCAACCAGGATGGAAATAATTCTGGACCCACGGAAGGAAATGTAGGGAAAGATGGAAATCAAAAAAGGAAGAACCAAAACACTAGCATGCCTGACGGGAATGGAAAGAAGATAAGAATCTGAGACCCGAGGAGTATATGCCATTGAATGTCAGCTTGGAGAACATCTACCTTACAACCCAGGGAACTGAGCGATATAACAAGCCTCCCAGGAAGGAATAATCTAAAAGACAAAAGCAATCAGGGAATCTTCTCACTTCTATTAGACTCATGGGAATAACACAAATGAATGTCGACATCTAAAAGATCCAATTGACGAATTGATTAGGAAAACAGGCTCCAACAATACGTGAAGAGATTGCAAAATTCTGACCATCCTGTTGGACAGCAAGTTCCAAGTACTCAGGGAAACAATTTGGACCCAGCAAAGAAGGATCAAGCGGATATAATATAGACTTGTTATCGGCACTATTTTTGGAGGACCTCACCCAACATAGAAGAGCTGGGGAGATGGAAAGATACGTGAGTTCACCGAAGCTTGCTCCGAAAGAAATTTGTTTTGCAATTAAGGATGGCGCTCCAATAAAGCAACAAAGGACACTCAATGATGACATACTATTTCAGAACCGAGACAACAAAATTATAGAAGCAACAACTCTTGACCTAATGGTAGTGACAGTCGGAATTGGATCAACAGTTGTACGCCAAGTCCTTGTGGATAATGGAAGTTCAGTTGACATCTTGTTTCGACCTATGTTCAATCAGATGAAGATCAGTATCAAGGATGAGTCTTGACGATTGACTTGCCTATAGAGCTCGGAGAAGGAGAACAAAGGGTAGTCCTTTCCCAAACCTTCATAGTCATGGAAGAAAAGTCAGCTTAGAGTGTTTTTTGGGTAAAACGGCCCTTGTTGATTTTAGGATTGGTTTGGCATTGTGGTGCTCGACCATGAAATTGCAGATATGGAATGTAGTTTGAATTATAAAGGGACATCAAAGCATCACTAGAGAGTGTTTTATCTTTGAGTTACCTGAATCGAAACGAAAGGAAAAAGGGAAGAATGTGGAAAAGTCTCTCTACATTTGCGAACCATCAACAAAGCAATTACAGAAATGCCCTGGCTCGGGGACCATAGCCGTTTCAACAAGGCTTTGGACCCTAGAAGAAGAGTTCATTGGAGGAATGGATGACACCGGCAAAGATACGTGTCAGTCCCTATCGAAATGGCCCCAACTCGAGTCTTTAAAATACGGTCACAACTTGGGGTCAAAATGCAACAAGAGAAGGCTAAAAAGATACGTATTGCTTCTAATCAAGCGACAGGAGCAAAAGTTTCTTCATAGTCTATTCCTTCTTAATTGCAGCCTTGAGTGACTAATCTAGCTTTATTACGAGTTATGTTACCTTGCTCATCGGCTTTTTTTTTGAAACCCACTTTGTACCAACAACTGTCTGATCACTAGGTCTAGGAACTAAGTCCCAAACGTCGTTTCATCCAAATTAGTTTAGCTCTTCCTGCATAGCTAAAATCCAATATCCATCGGTTGAAGCTTCTTTTACATTTTAAGTTTAATGTTAGAAATAAAAGAAACGTGTCCCGTTTGATTAATTGAATTCTTGTCCTTACATTTGTATTTATTTCTCCAATAATATTTTTGATTGGATGATATCTTAATACTCTAGGTGGAGAACATACTTCATTTTCAATGGGTAAGTTTTCAATATTATTTTCAATAATATTTCCCATATTTTCATATTTTGAATTACTTTATTTTGTATTTATTTCATCATCTTCATCATTATTTTTAATTTATGAATTTTCATCAGAAGAAACATGTAGTGTTACTTCTGTCATTTTTTCTCTTTTACTGTACATTCTATATGTTTTACTTCATTTCAAATATCCAATAAATATTCCTTCGTCGGATTTTTGCATCGCATTTTCCAAGTTGATCTCTTATATTTAATAAAAAATATTTAGGACCAATTATTTTAAAATAAGAGATATTAGGTTTCTTTCCATTGAACAGCTCATAATGTGTGTGTTTAGTTAAGGAACGAATAGAGACACGATTTAAAACATAGCAGGTAGTTGCTACAGCTTCTGTCCAAAAATGTTTTGGAAAATTACCACTACTAAGCAAAGTTCTAGCTCATTCTTGTAGTGTTCTATTTTTCCTTTCTACAACTCTATTTTGTTGTGGAGTTCAGGGAAATAAAAAATTATGAAAAATACCTTTCCTGTTCCAATAATTTTCAAACAAATCATTATCAGATTCACCTTCGTGATCACATCTACTGTTCTTAATTTTTAAATTTTTGTAATCTTAATTCCTTTAGCAAAGATTTTAAAATTTTCAAAAGTATCACTTTTATTTGTCAAAAATATTGTCCATGTACGTCTTGAAAAATAATTTATAATAAGAAATACGTACTTATTATGGTTAATTGATTGAACTTGTGTAGGTTCAAAAAGATCCAAATGTAATAGTTCAAGTAGTTGTAATGTTGAAATAATTTTCTCAGATTTAAATGATGATTTTGTTAGTTTTCCTAATTGACAATCATCACAAATATTGTTTATCTTATAATTCATTTTTGGTAATTCTTTTACTAAATTATTTTTAGATGATTTGCTTATAGCTTTGAAATTTATGTGACAAAATCTCTTGTGCCACAACTAATGATTATTTTCTTTAGCTATTAAACATAAATTTGTGTTATGATTAATTTTCATACTTACAATGTATATTTTTTTAAGATTTCCTTTAAAATTAAATTTTGATTTTTTATCTCAAATATTACATTTATTTTTTTCAAAAGTAATTTTGAAATCTTTATCACAGAGTTGACTTATACTTAAGAAATTTTGTTTTAAACTCTCAACTAGCAGAACATTTGTAATAAGTGGTAAGTTAGATGTATCGTCATTCCTTAGATCGCATTTGCTGATGATATATCCTTTGGGGTTATCTCCTAATGTGACAGATCCTCTATCTAAATAAGTAATGTTTGTTAACATTTCTTTATTTCCCATCATATATTTTGAGCGACCACTATCAAGTATCCATTTTCCACTTTTTTATGTGGTACCAGCAAAAAATAAAGAATGATGTTGGTACCTACTTCTTTTCCTAGGGTCCTAAGAGTTAAATCTTAGAAAACTAAACTAATGAGTGTTTAGAATTCCTTTTGGAAACAAAATTATTATTCTTATGGATAGAACTTATAAAAGATTTTATATACCTATTTCTAATCAAATGATTATTAGTTTTTGGAATGGGTTGTAGTTTTCTTTTGACTAATAGATTTTAAACCAAGCTTTTCAAGATTATTGTTTTTCTTTTTGACATTTGTATACAGAGAGTTGTATAATTTTGGACTATTTTTTACTTTTGTAAATTCATTATATCCTAATCCCTTTTACTAGTAGTGAACTGTGAATTTTCTATAGCCTTAGAAAAAATTTCTCTGCCTCTATTAAAGTTAGAAACATTTTTGGTAATATTATCTAACTTTGTTTAAGAATAGCACTATCTAGTTCTAGTATTTTAACAACTGATTTAAATTTATGATTTTTTATTGATAATGTGTCATTCTTTTCTTTTTGAGTCTCGATTTCACTACTTAACATAGTAAGTTGAGAAGCAATATTAGAACAAGATTCTTGTGAAATAACAAGTTCTTCTTCTAAGATTTTCTTTTCATCTTTTAAAATATCAAGTTCGATTTCATTTCTATTTTGCCTTTTTAGTGAATCTTCATACTTTCTCTTAAGATTTCATAGTTTATCTAATAATTTAGAATTTCTGTAACACCCCTAATTTTTAATGATATTATTCAGGAGATTTAATTAGAATAAATTAAATAGAATAACGTAGATAAGGAGGTTGAGGTTGATAAATAAATATTTAATGGTCGTTCTTATTAAATTAAAATGAACTTATAAATAGTTTAAGTGATAGCAAATTAAACATAAAGGCATTAGGGTAAACAACCCATATTCACACGCTTATACCATTTCCCTTATTCACACACGTTCACTTTTATCTCAAGCAAAATTTTAAAAAACAATAAAGAGAAAGGCCGGCAATGAGGAAGAAAGAAGAGAAGAAAAAAAATCAAAGTAAAGCTTAGAATTCAAGCTAGAAGAAATCAATCTCAATCAATCTTTAATTTAGTTAGCCAATCTAAGGTGAATAATAATCACTACATCTCTATTTTTGATTTTATAATCACATGACTTCGGATTTAATGAGTAAGTTTGTTTTTATGATATATTGGTTAATGATATGCTTAATTCATGATTTGATTTAAACAAGGTTGTTTAAAAGAGTTTTGCACGGTTTTAGATCAAAATCGAGATTAAATGATGTTAAAATGCCTTGGGAAATTTTATGTTATGAGAAACTTGATTTTGAGTTGGGTTTCAATTTTGAGAATTTTCCAAGCTATGGAAACATTATTATGAATTTTCATAGGAATATATGGTTATTTGGTTTTATAAATTTATTTTGGAAATATATTGAAAATTTAGGTCTGAAGTTTTGATATGTTAGATAACATAATTAAAGCGAGTTTCTGGAATTTTTGGGGATTTTTACAAAGTGATTTAGTATGGAAATTAAACTATTTTAAAGGGAGGACCTAAATGATTTAATTGTTTTATTAACAGAAAGGGCTTATGTGTTAAATGTTGTTTGGTTTTAGATCTGAGAAAATGCAGAAAATTTTAGTAAAATAATTTAAAAGTTTAATATAACCATTCATGTGTTTACAAGTGGGAAAGTTAGTTACAAAAAGTTTACTTTATTTGGTAAAATAGCCTTTTGCTCAGAGAAAGGGGTTCCACCTTCTTTAGAAGGACCTTTCGAGTCTGATCTTCTACCCCCAGCCTAGTCAAAACCTTCTAGGTCGACACCAATAAACCAATACACATGGTATCATTCCGATGGTATGTACTGGATCGGAGAAAGCAGAAGGAAGGGCGTCGAAAGGTAGCTTTCAAAGAGGTTGGTTCCTTTTCTTTATACTGGTTTTGAAAGATAAGTGTTTGCCTGTTTATAAAATGGTTTTGACATGGTCGAAACCTATGGTTTGAAAGGTATTTCCAAAAGAGGCTTTCAAAAGAGAGCCACCGCCTTTGTTTTAAAGAAGTAGCTTCCCAAGGGGGTACTTTGATTTTGTCTAAAGCTTTCGGAAGGGGTAGTTTCGACCAAGTCAAAACCCTTCTATGAATTGATGACCTTTCGATGGTATTGAAGACAACAAAGCCGTCGAAAGGTGCTGTTGTTTTTATAAATGTAAGCCGCTTCCTAATGCTTTCGAAAGGGGTTAAGGGTTTCGAAGGCAATGGTTTCGGAAGGGGTTTCGAAGCTAACCTTCAATTGTTTTACCCAGGTGATTTAAAGCTTTCGAAAGGATGGTTTTGACACCATCAAACTTCCCCAATAGCTTTTTAATTAAGGAATTGTTTCGAAAGAGATGTTTTCACCTAAGTTCACTTTGACCCAAAATGATGTTTTAAGTATAAATCCAACGCTATCGAAAGGGGGACTTTAAATGGTTTCGAAGGGTAACATTCATTGGTTTCAAAACAGTACTTTCAAATCGTTTTAAAGCTATGCTTCTATACTCATATGATAATACTTTAACATGGTCAAAAGATTTTGAAAGAGATGTTTTAAAGTATTCGAAAGGCAAGAGCCTAGAGTTTTAAAGATGGATTTTTATGGCATCGAAGAAGGTCATCCTATGAGGTCGAAAGCAAGGTTTTGATGGTGTCGAAAGGTTTTAAAACCCAAACTCAAATTTTAAAGGAAAAACCTATGGCTAAATAAAGGAGTTTTGAAATGACTTTATGTATGTAAATTTGAAGAAGCGTCGCCTTGATAAAAATATGAGTTAAAAGGACTAACTATGTGTTTCATGAAATGTATTTCGATGACCTTAAAGCCACAAGAGTGGTATTGTTAAATTGTTATGTTTGCTTCTTCAAATATAGGTATATTGACGTAATAAAGAACCTATAACTGTATTTTGAGAATAAAGGGGGTAGAAGAACCAGTTAGGTTAACCTATTAGTGAATATAATTTGATTAAACTCCTGAATGTGTAGAATTGCATCCAGTGAGTCAGGAAGACCAAAGTAGAGGATGTTTAAACCTTGAAGCTGTCTAGGAGATAGATGCACAGTAAACCCACGAAAATTATAATTAGGAAGTTATTGGGAGTAACCAACAGGTTCATAGTAAACCCGTTATAAAGGATGGTTGGTAGGGCCAATTGGTTTGTAGTGAACCCATGGAAACTATATCCGGATTAAGAATTGACATCAATCAAAAGGTTCCTAGTCAACCTTTGAAAACTAGGATAAGAAAGAAGTTAGGAGAGGTATCAATAAGATCCTAGTTAACCTATGAAAACTAGGATAAGAAGTGAGTTACTGGATAAATCCATAGGTTCCTTGCCAACCCATGAAAACGAGGACAAAGATTAGTTATTAGAATGACTAACAGGTTCAAGGGGACCTATGAATTAATTAAGTTAACTGTCAAGGGCCTATAGGTTCTTAGCGATACCATGATAACTACGAATTAGAACAGGGTGTCCATGTACTATGAAAAGTTATTAGTAAACCCATGAAAACTAATAGGTTAATAGTGACCATAAAAACTATAATTATGACAGGGTGTCAACTTACACTGGAAATGGGAAATCCAAAATGTTTTATATATGCATATCATCATAATATTTTGAAATGTAAACTTTTAACCATTGTGGATGCAGGATCATAGTATATGGTTTTATAAAGGTTTTAGGATACTAGTGAGGGGAAACACATTCCGCTAAGTGGCGTGATCTCATTAGATATCTAGAAGGATTGAGATGTTAGACTATTATTCACATTAGGCTTTATGTCTGACTCGAAGTTTTTGTTTTCTCCTTAAACTCTCGGGTACTCAATTGATTTTGAGTAGTTTGAGGCTTAGGTTTTTCAGGTTCTCTTCTTAGATGAATAAAGCTTTCAGAGGCATGAAGGAGGCAGTTAGTCATTTAGAGTTATCTTTGATGTGTATTTTGGATGTAAAGGCAGATTTATTAGCCTTATTGTATATTCTGATCAACCAAGGGGGCATCTTCATATGTTGCCTTGGCATATGTGCAATAATTATATTTTGATGAACGTGCTTAACGTTTTGGGATTATGTAATGAACATTATATGTTTTGAATGGAATATGGAAATGTGTTTTTGATTCGTTAAATTTTTTTCCATATTAATCTAGCACCGCTGTATTTGGTCGCCGTAGACTAATAACTATGGATGACTACAGCATCCATAACCATTGGTTTTGGGCCCCCAAGAAGGGGGATGTTACAATTTGTATCAACTAAATCATCAAAAGTAAGATCATTTACATCATCGTTTGTGGCCATAAAGCATATATTGGCTTATTCTGAATCATTGTTACGGTCGCTATCTGATGAGGAAGAGGAATTCGAGTCATCCTATGTTATTGAAAAAGCTTGTTTCTTGTTGTATCTATCGCTCTTGTTTTTGTAATTATTTATATTGCTCTTTCGATCTGGAAATCTTTCTTCATATGCCCCTTTTTGTGACATTCATAGCATTCAAGGGTTGAGGATGGTTGTTTGTTGTTGTTCCTACTATTTCCCAACTTTTTATTCTTGCTAAATTTTATAAACTTTTTGAAGTCCTTAGCTATAAACGCCATATCATCTTCATCACATTCTTCTTGTTCGACCTGGAATGCTATTATTTTTCTACCTTGTGCTTTAACTCTTTTGCTTGCAAATTAACTTCATATGACATGAGATTTTCTATTAACTCTTTTGGTTTTATGATAGAAATGTCATTAGCTTCTTCAATTGCTAAGACTTTTCATTCCCACTCATTTGTTAAAGAGTTTAGGGTTTTTGAAACAATATCAAAATTTGTGTATTTTTCTCCTAATGTCAGAAGTGAGTGATATATATCTTGAAACCTAGAATACATCTAATTTATGGTTTCATCTCACTTCATTCTAAAATTTTGAAATTGATTCTTAATCATAGATATCTTGCTTTGTTTAACCTTATTAATACCTTCGTGAGTAACATTGAGAGTGCATCGAATTTCATATGCTGAAATACACATACTAACTCTGTTAAACTCATTTTTATCTAAGGAACAAAACAACATTTTCATAGCCTTATAATTTGCAGTAGCGTCTAATTTCTGTGTATTTGACCATTGTGCATAAGAAGTGGTAGGTGCACAATATTCATGTTGAATGATATTACAAGTGTCATATCCATTTTATTGCATGTAAATTCTCATCCTAGTTGACCAATAATTATAGTTTAATCGATTAAACAGTGGTGGTCGTGCAGTGGGTTAACCTTTAACAAAACTTGATACTGTGTTATTTTCTATGTTACTTGAATATCAAAAACTTTGTTATGGTTATATGATGACCTTGCTCTGATGTCAAATGAAAGTGACTAAAGATTGCGCAATATGAAATATTAACTAAACTATTTACTTGTGCGGAATATAAATATAAAAGTAAAAGTGATAAAGTAAATGACACCAGAGATTTTTATACTGGTTTGAACTTCTCATTCTACGTCCAGTCCTAGACTCCTTCTGGATTTAGTCGATACCCTCACTTAACTAGAAGTAATAGGTATTGCACTGCTTGAGTAACTGAACAGGTTTTTCAAAATCCTAGACAACCGAATAGGACTTCAACTGCTTGAGGATATTGCAAAAGGACTTATATTATAAACAGCAGAAATGTATTTGATTGAGTATGCTCTTGAATAACCCTGATAAGTCAATAACGTACACCCTTCCTATAATCTTCTCATTTGTGGTATATCATGTAGTTTGTGATGAAATGAAGTAATTTTGATCACATGAAAAATTTCTTGAATGATCATGTGATCCAAAATGTAAAGAAGTTTGTAATTGAATGCTTGAGAGTTTAATAGTAAAGATAAAAAGAATTGGGAATGGAGTTTTATTATCAAAGCAATGAAATAATTTTCTTTACATGGAGTTTAATAGTTGCAATCATTCATGAGAAGAAACGGTGAAAATCAGGAATACAACTCTTGGTTTTAAAGATGTAACACTTCATGAAGAAGAGATACCTTTTCAGAAAACTAGTAGTTATACGAATTCAGCCAGCTGAATAAAGTTTGGCAACCAGTTGAATCGATGTTTTTTTAAATCGACAAGAAAATAGTTCAATTTTGGCCATTTTCAACTGGTTGAATATTTTCAGTCAGTTGGCTAAATACTCATAACTAAATACATGCATATGAACATATTTAGTTGGCTTAACTAGGTGGTTCAGCCAGCTGAATTATAAGTTTGTTGTGTTGATGTTGAAATTTTGATTTCAAAAATATTATTTGCGTATATACCGCATAAAAGAGATTTTAACAACTTTATACCCCTAGGCATAGACATTATGAATGATAGCTCTTTGTAGCGTCAATTCGGTCTTCATTTGAATATAATTTCTGTCTTTGTAAAGTTGATATCATTTCCTACAAAAGTGGTTAGTATATACAATATATACTTGTATAGTTGTCACTATCAAAGCATCAAAATTTAAGGTTCTAACAACTTGAATAAGTAAAGGAATAAGTTATATGTGAAAGGAATATTTAAAAAAAAATTATAATGTTTTTATAAAATAAACAAGGTTTGAGTATATAATTTGTAGGGAGAGATTAAGTGTTATAAAGGCTTAAAATGATTAATAAAAAATTAATGTATCTTCTAAATTAGTTGCAAGATTTTATAGAATATTATAAAGAGAGATTAGACATTTATTGAAAAGGTTTAGTAAATAGAATTAAAATTTGATTAAGTAGTAATTGGAACACTAACATAAATATATGTGCACGCATATGTATATGGATAAGTATACATATAAGTGTATTTAAAGCTATATAGTAACCAAAACAATTTATGCATTGTAATTAGATTTGTTATGTATGTTTAAGTGTATATATATATATGTGTGTGTGTGTGTGTGTGAGTATATAAATATATTTATATGAATGAATATATGAATGGAGATGCGAATCATTATATTTGTACGTAAACGCATTTGCGAGCGTCTTATGTCGCTAGAGCGACTATGTTATGCACTAGGTTGAATGAGAAAATACAATGTCGATTAATCGCTTCGGTGAAGCTCGAAACATGGTTTGTGAAGTAATATTAAGTTTGTGTATGCCCATCGATTTAAATGTGCATAAGTTAGTGTATTGGCACATGCATAAGAATCACATGAGGCAAGAATATCAGTTGAGTTTGTTTGGCATGCTAAGGAGGTCGGGTCGAAAGAATTGCACTACGGAACCTATGCATAAAAGAGTGGATTTTATATCAAAATCATCTTACGAATATATAAAGAACTACTTACAAAATAACAACCAATGGACTCCAAAAGAATTCTGATGTGGTAAAGGAAGGTTTGGGCCTCTGGCGACTTATTAAGGAATCGAGAAGCAATACAACGGATGATGAAGCGCAAAAGCTCGCTACTTGGGCTCACTGCTTGGGAGCGGCTTGCCACTGGTCAACCAATAGGACTTGTTCCTCGTAGTTTTTCTTGGGCAGGTTAGGTTTAATAAAGGAATTTCCCCTCCATTCCAAGCGGGTTTCGATGTGAGGCTTCTGCATGACTTCAGGTAGACATTGGGCTATCGAGAGAGTGGAATGCAAGGCGAAGCTTGGGATTCAGATTCAAATATAAGTGATGCTTATACGAACAATAATGATCACTGAGTCATTCGGGCATGGAGTCGAGGAAGCGATCGAGGCGTAAGGTGTAGAGCATAGGATATTCCTATATAGGAGTAGTAGATTATCGATATAATGGTCGGGAAATAGTTGGACACAACATAGGTACGATAACTGGTCTCATGGTTACATACGATAAGCGTGCATAATTGGAAAGAGTAAATGTGAAGAGGAATCAGTATCAGATTCAGGAAGATGTGGGAATACATGATTGCAGTGATCAATACGAGATCGGGAAGATGTGTAGACAGATGACTAGTGTGGATTTCATGGTTCGAAGCACTGTTGTGCTTGAGATATCTGTTGGTGTCGAAGAAAGTGCATGGCAAGGAAGTCATGGAGTGAGCATTTAGATTTGGGTTGTAGCACGGTTCCAATGTCAAAAGAGCAGTCTAGGAGTGTGTAGTGGCATCTATGCAGCAAAGAGGTCGTATGAGGTGCTGAGTTCCATTCACGGACTCTCAAAGGGTAAGAATGCATATATAAATCTAAAGATCACATAGGGTGAAGTTTCTCCATTAACATTTCGTTAAGTTTGGGATGACGATAGATACTCTCTATTTGACACATATCGTTATATTCTGCATACTGTATATTAGTTGATAGATATTATTATTATATATTATGTGATAGGCTTATATTATGATATCTAAATTGCCCTTATATTTTTTATTGGGTTGCCTTTGTCATAGTAAATTATTACATAGCGGTCACATTATTTCACTTGTGTTTACTCGTTGATCATAGGATAAGAGAAAGATATGGTATGATTTATTATCCTTTGTGATGGGTTTACAATACTTGTTTGTGGACCTTTCGGTTTAGCCCTACGCCATATTTGTGGAGAGGACTGGTTATGCCGTCATAGTTTCCTATTTTATATGTATACAGTTTAGATATATAGTATTTTAATATAATTCCCCTTATACCAGGCTTTAAGCCTGACCCACATTTTGTCTTTGTCTATTTATGTCATGACAACTCTTGAGTACTCGATTGAGTAGTTTGGATGTCAAAAGCTTTTAGGAATACTATCAGAGTTGCATAGCTGGAGCACTTTGTAGGCACGAAGTCAATATTTTGGATAAATATATACTCGATATTGTAGTAATATATGATAGACGTGTTATTTTGTATAAATCAGTAATTATATTCAAAAATCCATTTTGTTGGAAGTTAATGTATTCTGAATTTCTTCATTGATATTTATTTATCAACTTCTTCCATTAGTGCATTTTCTTACATATTTTTTATCCTGTCTTGTTCAAGTATGTTTAGAATGTTATATGTTATCATTCCGTTAAGAGATTCTACCAAGATGTCTTGGTATGATGTTTGGTTTTAAGTTTACCCTGATAGACTCTCCTTTGTGGTATCTAGGAGTTAGACGTTGTCATTCGACTTTGATTCAGGGTATTATGAAGAGCAGCCTATGACATTTGGTATTAGAGCATTGGCTCAAAACTTAGGACCAGTTAGACTAGTTTGAGTTAAGCAACCCTATGACGACCCTGAATTTTGAACATTTGAAGTTGGAAATATTTAATTGATTTTAGATATTTGAATGATGGTTTAACTTGAATTTCAAATTATCAGAATTGAATTTGAAAATGCTTTTTTCAGTTTTGAAATTATATTTGTTTAAATCAATATTTAAAAATAGCCTTCCGGGGCATAGTCTCGGAATTCGACGAAACTAGTTCCATTGGATCCGTAATATTGTATTATTATCGAATTTCAATTTCGTAGCATTCGGAGTTGTCATGTGATCGTACGATAGATAAACGCGCTAAATTTAAATAGAAAATTCAATATTATAACTGGTTCAAAAAGCTATCTTCTCCATACGATTGAATTTGGACTCGGAACCTTTTCCATTGTGTTCGGAGTGAATGTATAACATTATAAACGCCTGGCGACATGCCTCGATTGGAGATCGAAATTTTGAGTAGCGGATATCGAGACAATTCACAATTTGAATTTAAATTTAAAATATAACATATACGTATTTAATATAATGTTTCTCAGGCCAAATTTTAACACGTTTCTTCTTCCTCAATACTTGGCACTTGTTATTGACATGCGTTTGAGAACGGAAAAATAAAAAAATATAAAATTTATTCGTTCAAAACAAAGTAAATGAAAACGAAAGCATTATCTTTCGTTCATAAATCAGATAACAATGGTCGTACAAAGAAGGAAATCTCGTATAAGAGAAAAGAAGTAGTCGTGCTTCCCTTCAAAAAAAAGAAAACAAAATCAAATTCAAGAAAAGAAAATAATAGCCATTTGTTCAATGGCAGAGTGAAGCTCGATCGACTCGTGCCTCCAAATCGAACTCTGAGGCGCCGATGTTCTCGATTCAAACTCAAGCCCGGGGTTTCAAGCGAAAGTTCGCGATGTTCATGGCCATCAATTCGAACGTTAATGGGGGAACTCGATCGACAAACACTTTTCTCGCTACCTGGCAGCGTGCAAAGGGGATATCGTGGCTCGATAGAAGTATGGTTTTCGATGGCGTGAGGAATGGCGTCAGCAACGAGGGCTGCAGCGTGATGGTCAAGCGAGACACATGCGTACGTACAGCGGCAAGGCTAGGGTTTCTCTGATGGTTGCGTACGATGGTGATTCTAACCGAGGTCGAGACCTAAGTCGAGAAAAAGGTATAATCGATTTATTCATTTCAATTTTAAATTGATAATATTCAAAAAAAAATAATGTTACAGTAAAGAAACTTTGTATTTTAATTAGTATGTGTATTTATATGCAGCAAAATAGCTTATATATATAAGGATTTTTTTAAATAAATGTTGGATTAAATTTAGTTTTAAATTTTATCTTAGTTAAATAAATTTATTTTAAAAGAAAATCAGTTTAAAATATAAATTATTTGTTTAAAATAAATCATTGACAATTAAATTTATAAATGGGAATTTAATGGTTCGATTTTTCCAAATTTTAATAAATATCATATAATAAATTGTTTACAAGGTTTAGAACTGTGAAGAAAATAAGCTGGAATGAAAATGGATTGCATGCATAAGCAAAAGGTGAGAACTTCTCACTCAATTAGATACTCAATTTAATTTAAATAGGTTCTTTAAATTATTGGATGTTGCTTGGATGATGGTTGTTTTTTGTTGGATTGAAATAGACCCTATGCGCCGCATAATAGCGGATGATATTTTATAAATCCCATATGCCACGATATTCCACCTCGAAGTGGAATGGATATTTAATAGTTGTGCTAAAATCTGTGGATACAGGGAAAAAGGTTGGAGGGATCCAACTGGATTCCTCAAACATTTGAATTTGTTTCATATGTTATATGTTGATTTATTTATAATCTGTGTGTGATTATATCTGTGATTGAAATCGTTGAAGGCTATGATTTAGCCGAATATATTTTTGGTATTGTAGGATACCGAAATATGAAATTGAATTTTTGGAAATTAAAGTAAAAAGCTTAAGCAAATTTATTTAAAGAATTGGGCGAATTTAAAAAGAGGAAATTTAAATAAATAAAGTTTTATTTTTGAAAACTTACTAAATAAGTTCCAAAATATGGGAAAAGATTTTAATAAATGGGTTTTGAATAATAATGTTTAATAGTTGAAGAATTTATTTAAAATTCGGATTTTAAATGAATTGGAACAGATAAAGAAATTTATTTTAAAAGAAATTTATTTTAAAAGGAAATAAATTTAGAAATCAAATTTGGAAATTGATTTTGGTGATTGAAAATGAATTTGGGAAATCAATATGGAATTGATTTTGGTGATTGAAAATAAATTTAGGAAATCGATTTGAAATCGGTTGGTGTTTAAAAATAAATTGGGAAATCAATTTGGAAATTTGATTTGGTGTTTAAAAGTGAATATTTGGAAATTGATTTGAAAATTGTATATCAATGGACATTTGGGAATTTGAACTTACAATGGGAATTTATAAAGGAAAGGGAAACTATTTTAAAAATAAATATTGGTTTATTTTTAAAAGTGTGGAAAGGAATTTACGAATTTGGAATGTAAATTTGAAATAAATCGAGAAGGGTTAATTAATTGGTTTAAATGGACAATTTGGAAATGAAAGTGTACTTTCCCTGGAAAGCCGAGTATGTTTTCTAAGTAGCTTTTAAAATATAAATTAAAAGTTCTGAAGTTGGTTTTAAAAGAATATTTTGGAGAAATTATTTTCTTAAGTTATTTTGAAAATATTTAGAGTAAAAGATTTGTTTAATTAATTATAGAAGGGATTATTTAGCGATTTAATTGATAATTGTTTTACAAAATGGTTATTTAAATAATTGTACTCTATCTACTAATTTTATTTTGAAAAGTAGTTTGGACTTAAAAGTTTAAATGTTATATTAGTATCATGTTTTTATAACTAATATTTTAAGTAAAGTGTTTAGGAATAGTTTTTATTTTAAATGTTTCCAAGTGTATTTTAGATAAGTGATTTGAATTATTTTTAAAGTATTCGGACTTGGCATATTTTCAGTGGAAATAAATAATATCGGGTATTTTATTCCGCGAGTGAAAAGTGATATGAAATTTGTTTTCAAAGGGTTGAAATATGAAAATATATCTTGCAAAGATATTTTGAAAATAAATAATTTAGGAAAATTATTTTAATTTGATGATTGTTGTGAATGTTGTTGATAGTTAAATAACCGAATATCAATGTTGGCCTTTGAAATGACACTTGAATTTGTTTTCAAAACAAGCGCTCGTTATTCGGTTAAGCCGGGAGAGGACTTTATGTCTTAAAACCCATTCTGAATAATGATACGACGAAATGAGATTGCATTTGAAGATGGTGTTGAAGACCGGGTATTCTTCGAAAGCGAAAGGATTACCTATCGAATGTCTCTACACCGAGTTGCTCCGGTATAGAGATTTTTATCACCCTTTGTGATGAGGAGTATGGACGTGATTAGTGAATATCCGGATGTGCAAGGGCTTCTTTGGAAGTGCCTTCGGTTCCTTTCGATCTCGGAATGGACTTTTATGGATATGTGTCTGACGTTACAAATTGAGATGTAAAGCCGGTTTCTATCAAATATATTTCTGTTGGTGCGGAGAATTTATTCTCTTAGCTTAACACCCTTCTCTGAGACGTACGAGCTCAAAGGTTATGTAGTTGATGGTTACTAGTGATACGTTCCCAATTTGGTAGTGTGGCATACGAAGTGCTGATGATCTTTTGTTGATCGAAGCATGGCTTTTGTGAAAAGCGTAGCTTTGTGAGCGAGACTTCGTCGAGCCTCATAACCCGGAAATGGTCGAAACAGGAATGTTGCGGCAAGGTTTTTAGGGGTCGCGCCCCTAGGGTATGTTCATTTCCTTTTGGATAAAAGGTGATATCATGGTATGGAGCCCAGATATTTAACCTATGTGGTTACTGCAAATTTATTGCTTTGTGGTTGTTGGTGTCGAGCGCTCGGATAAAGGTCGGTAACGACCAAGGATGGCATACTTGTGTGGTAGTTAGCTATGTTATAGCTTGGTTAAAGCGTGAGGTAGCGTCGGCCTGGTTAGCAGAGATCCAGTTAGGTTCTCGGGGCGTCCTTCCAGGGGCGTACCCATTTTGTTGTAGGAAGTTCCTTTGCGTGACCCATGCTGGAAATCCAAAGAAACAATACGTGTCCTATACGGTTTTAGCAGTATAACCTGCCATGGATTATGGCGTTACCTGCTATTGAACATGGTAGCTATAGTAGGCGTACTATAATGGTTGTATGCTGACTAAGATTAATATTATACTTTTGAAATTTTTTCCACACTATGCACTAATGATAATATTAAAAAGGATTTTTGTGTATCAAGCATTTTTGACTATCATAAGGAGAAATCTCCTCTAAGTGTACGTTTGCATTGTGTGTGTGGTGGGAGGCCTTATGGTTAGTTTCATTTTCCAAAAGCATTGCGAGTTTCTTTTCCTTTCTTCGTGAAAATAACTGTTTTTAAGTTCGCACACCAATCTCATGACTGACCTAGAGTTTATTGTTCCCTTCCTAAACTCTGGGTGCCCATAATTTTACACACGGGCAGCCTAGAGTCAGGTTATCAATTGGATCTGGATGGATTGCTGTAGGGATCTGGAGGCAAGCTGGATGGTGAGACGTATTATCTATACTATGTAGTATTTGCTACGTTCGGGTTTGTGTGAGACAAATTTCTATGTAGGCAAGTCATTATAACTGCCAATGTTGTGTGTTGTTGTTTTACTCTGATATTGTATTGTAATAACAGATATAGTTCTTTGTTTTAAAGATTATTCATTTATATATTATATGTTGTTCCGCTGCGAAATGTGAGATTCTATTATTGTTTCTGTTTCTTCTTCTATCTTCTTCTTCTTCTTAAAATCCTAATGGTTCGGTTTTTCAGCATTCGATGGTTCGGTAGTTGATACAGTGGACGTATTAATGTCGACTTTTGGAAGTCGAAAAATCGGGTCGTTACAATGTGGTATCAGAGCAATTGGTTAAGCGACAACCTTGGCTCTGGTGGGAATTACTCATTAGAGAGTCGGTAGTATTCTAGAATGAGTGTGAGTGTATTAATAGATATGAGCGTGTATTTGTTAGGGAATATAAAATTGTTTTATATTGTGTTGACTTATCGATTGATTGTTTATAGATTCTGGTCGATGCAGTCTAGCTAACTGTGTCGATAGGAGTTTCTGTACTCTTAAACAAGATAAACTGACACGGTATTATTTTAAAATAGGGTAAATGGAATAACTTTACCCAAATTGTTTTTGTATAGAAAAGAAATAATTTTTCGTAAATTATATGGTTGCTTGGATGCTAGGAGATGATAATATTACATTATTATCATTACCAAATAAGAAATTGAAAATCATAACCAAAGGTTAAGAAATAAAGTTATATACAAATGGAATTTATAAATATAAATGGTAAATGTGATTTATAATTTGAAATAGAATTCTGGTGGAATAGTTGAAAGGAATTGAGAATTGAAATTTTGGTGAAAAGTTTAAATCCCTTTTGAGTTTGAAAATGATTTTCAAAGATTTGGATAGATATTGGTGAAATTAACTGGGAAATAATTTTTGAATTAAATTTGAAATTTAATGGAGTTCGGAATTTAAAAATATTTGGAAAATGTTTTAGAGGGATAAAAGCTTTAAACTCTTTTCGGTCGCTGCAAAATAATTCCGATGATGATCGCGACATCATTGGTATTCACTTTCGGGCTTCCAATAGAGGAATTGCTGCTGAACTGTTTTAAATGGAAATTTTTTGCAAACTGAGTTTGGTTTTGGAAAATTCAAAGATAATTTGAATTGATTTCAAAAATGGTTTTGAAATGTTGGAAAAACTCTGGAATTTGATAAAATAGTTATGGAATAAAATTTATTGAGGTGGGAAAATAAATTTCTGAATGAGTGAATGAATTTACAATTGCAAGTAAATGAAATTGAAATTCAATGTTGAAATTCATTTTGAATTTATAAGTAAATGAAAATTAGTCAAGTAGACTAAATAAAACAAAGTATTGAAATAAAATTAGTATGTGAAGCTAATTGAAGGAATGACAAATTTAATATGGTTTGAAATGAATTGAATTCAATAATTATAAATGAAAGGTAAATTGAATTCATATGAAATTTGAAATCCAGTTTAAATAAAAATGGTTATAAACCAAAATAGTTAAATTCTTAAGTAAAATTTGGAATTGTGAAAATATTCTAAGTTAATGATTAAATGAAAATTAAACTGGAAATTGTGAAATGGCGATTGTGAATAAGTGTATAGTAAATGAAAATCAAATGTGAATAAAAGAAAGGAAATTGATAAAGCCAATAATCAATTGGAATAAAATACGTTGGATGTACGTATATTATTTTATTCGCATAACGATTTGATCCAGAATTTAAGCACAGAATTTCGAGATAGTTATATCGATCCGAGTTAGGATTTTTACTCGATTTTCGACGACGAACTTGGATATGGATTTTTGGTTGATTCTGGAAATTCTCTATCATAGTTTACGGCTATGCAAGGAGAATGACGGTTTCTGATCAAGAAACCAGATCTGAGTCCGCACTAAGAAATCGGTTGGACGATACTAGTTCAGAAGTGAAATTATGTGATCGAGTGAGCGATCGAATTTGGTATTGCGTACGGATGATATACGGACATCGTACGGGTTTGAATGAATATTGAAATTTCGTAAAGAAATGTATGAAATGATTTTGAATGATGTAATTGGACATTATTGCTAAATAGATACACAGGTGTTATAAAGATAAATGGAATTGGGATTTTGATTTCAATGATAAATTTAAATTGCTCGACAAGGTATGTATTTGAATTTCAGTACAAAATCTGATGACTTTCTTGTCTAGCCGCTTGGTTTTTGCTTTCTTTTGAAATCTGGGGGCCCACTGTGGCATTTTGTAGTCGTGTCGAGCTAGCCGCGCAAAGGAAACGCTGGCGAAATTTTTCGGAAATATTGAGAGTTAAATTTTTTTTAAGAAATTTGGATAATTTAAAATTTGAATTTGAAATGAAATTTGAATGGTTGAATAAATAAAGTTGTTTGAAAACTATGGAAGATTTAAAAAGTTATTCAAGTGATATAGGAATTTGGATAAAAAGATTTGTATTGGCAAATTGATAAAACTGTTTAGTCTTGGGAAAATGATAACGGGTTAAGGATCATTTTTCTTAACTTGTAATTTCCGGGACGAAATTCTTTTAAGGGGGAAGTCTGTGACGACCTTGAATTTTGAACATTTGAAGTTGGAAATATTTAATTGATTTTAGATATTTGAATGATGGTTTAACTTGAATTTCAAATTGTAACAACCCTGGTTTTAGCGATTACCTGAAAATATTAAATTATAACGACAGTTATAATTTAATAGTTTAAATTAATAATTAAAGAGGAATTTAAAGTATTTATTGGGAATAAACAATATATTTGAGGATAAAATGAGAAAATAGAATTTTGAAAACTTTATTAAGATGATTTGAGTTAAAAGATTGAGGAAATGGGTTTAATTTAGAGATAATGCAATTTTTATGTTAATTATTGCTACTTACTTCTTTTAATGATCTTTAAAAGAAATAGTTAATTTTAAAATGAGATATATTGAATATAATGATGGAATTGAGTTTAAAAGTATAATTTGAGTATAAAATTAAGTTTGAAATGATTGGTAGAATTTAATTACACAAGAATGTGATTTTTATGTAATTTTTAATGTTAATTATAATTGGTTTTGTAATTAAAAATGTAAATTGCCATTTACTTTGAA